>CM053600.1:171337614-171372747 GCA_028646575.1 Pseudocheirus occidentalis
GAATGTTGCATACATTTCTTAATGACATTACTACATCAATTGTTCTTGATTAGCTGTTTTTTCTTTGTTTTAAGGAAAGATTTATTTCTGAAGGTGGAGCGTGAAATCCTATATCTAGATATGACTACAATGTAAAAACAAAATGCATCAATAAAACTTATTTTTAAATGAGAATCACAAAAAAAGGAAGTTTTTATGATATGAAGTTACTGAACAGTGTAAATTCAATTGAACAAACATAAGTGTCTACTAGGTATCAACGCACAAGGCACTGTCCTAGGTACCAGAGATACAAAGACAGAAACAAAACAGGCCCTGCCCTCAAGCTTACGTTCCACTAGAGGCAGGAATAACAGGTACAAATCTAAGTATATAAAACTGATTTTAAAAGGGACAGAGAGCAATGACAACTGAGTGAAAGACCTCAGGTAGGGGAGAGAACACTTTCATGCAATGCTTTGAAAGAAGGTAGGAATTCACAGTGGAGGAGATGAGGAGGGTTTGCATTCCAAACATGGGAGACCACTTGTGCAAGGGGAGTTGAGTTCATGTAAGGTGAACAGCTGTTTGGACATGCAAAGGGAACTAATGTGAAATATGTCTCTAAAGGTAGGTCAGAGAGCTTGGGGTCTCTGATTTCTTGATTATGAACCATAAATTTCTCCTCTGCCCAGTTTCTCAATCAAGTCCCCAAATAGAAAGGTATGTTAACTTGACTTGAAGGATGTTCAGGGTATTTGTAGAATAGCTCTCTAATTCTCTTCAATAAATGCTTATTCATAAGCTGCAATTATCTTCAGATTAGCATGCATATGTTTACCACATACACCACAAGACAAGATGACCAAATATCTCATGAAATGTTTGCTTGTGTCTTTGGCCAGATAATGAAACTAGATCTGACCGCTCTTTATTTACCAATCTGAAGTGAGCTATTATTTCATTTAGTTATATGTTTAAAATATCCTTTTATAAGAATATAAATATAGATGTGGTCTGGCTCAACTACTAATGTGCCAACATGGGTATATTCATAAGATTCTGAGCTAGAAAGGATTGTAGAGATCATCTCTAGTTTAATACTATCATTTTGTAAATGAGGAGACTGAGATTTTTGTAGGCCAAGTGACTTGCCCAAAATCACCTAGGTGATAAGAAACAAATCCCAAGATTCAAAATCAGGTCTTTGGATCCCAAATTCAATACAACTGTTACTATACCAAAATTAACTAACTAATTCTCTCTCTCTTTCTCCCCCTCACCCCACTGGTCATTGAACAGCAACTGTACAGTAAATATCAATGGTTAAAGTAATGCCTATTATATGATCAAAGAACTGATTGAATTTTGGCATAGTGAATAGGTCATACTGGGAGTCAGCAAGACCTGGGTTCAAATCTTGCCTCTGATACTTACTAGCTGTATAACCCTGGACTTAACCCCTCTGGGCCTCAGTCTTCTCTGCTGTAAAATGAAGAGGTTTGATTTGTTTATCTTTTATGTTCTTTCCAACCCTAAACCTATATATTCTATTATTCTATTGGCCTCTTTTCTGCTACTTTGCAATTCTTGGTGTCAAAAGGCACCAAACAAGACTGAGGGCCATTTTGTGCATTTGTACTTTTCCTGGGTTGACATGGCCAAAAAATAATTTTAATCACCTGATGAGTGATCTTTTGGTGGCAAAACTTTCTGTACTTAAATAAGCCAATCTTTGGAAAACAAATATATAGTCTGTAGCTCAGTTTTTATTCAGAGCCAATCTAGCTTGGGAAGACCTGCCAAGGTTCACGTTTCATTGGTTTAGTCTCCAAGAACACAATCATTTCTATGTCACAATAAGGCAACATAGTCAGACTCTTATATAACAAAAAATTTTATTATATACAATTCCAACCAAACTTAAGCAACTAGATTACCATTATAATCATTCAGCTAGTAAAGACTTTGAGATCGAGGACTATTTCATTTATTATTTCATTTTTTTGTCTTGGTAGAGGAAGACACTGGCTCAAATCTTGCCTCTAAAACTTTTTAGAAGCATGTCCCTGGGCAAATAAGTTAGCCTCTCTATGCGTCAGAAAGTTTTGGTGCATGAACTGGGCCTTTGATGTCATGGTATCAAGAATTCCATAGTGAGGAAATTCCAATAGTGAGGAAACTCCCACTACCCATGCAAGTAGGTACCTTCTCTGCAGTTTATAGATTTACAGAGTTGCCTGAGTTATTTAAAGGTTAAGTGACTTGTCCAGAGTCAAACAGCCAGTATGTGTCAGAGCTAAGACTTATGCCCAGGTCTTCCTAGTTTCATAGTCAGGTTGCTATCCACTGTGCCATGTGGTCTCAGGCATCTTGCAAGAACTTACTTGCTAAGTAATAGATTGGTTGTCAACTGCCTTGGTGAGGGAAATTTACCACACTGATGAAATTACTTATCTTTGGGTACCTACCTGAGACTATATCATTATTATCGAAGTGTTAATCTATTTTTAATTATTTCATATCCCTAGGAGAAATAAAACAGTAGAGGAAAATAGATGATAATCTATGTTGGATCATGCTCATCCTGAATATTCAGGGGTATTGCCCTACTTTGTGACATAGAACCTCTGGCTAAAAGTCATCTCACCTTCTTCCCAGTTGTCTACATTTTAATTATTTCAAGGTTCCCATTTTTGCAAACTACCTATGTGTGACCCCACTCATATGCAAAGCCTTTAGAGATGGATTAGTAGAGTACACCTTATATAAACAAGATCTGTGGCAGGTAGGGTAACATGATGGATAGAGGGCTAGCCTAAGGAGCCCAGAAGACCTGGGTTTAAGTCTTTCCTCTGATTTTTACTGATATGTGATCCTGGGAAATTCATTTAACTTCTCAGAAATACAGGCAACTTTCTAAGACTATAAGTTGTAGATATGCATTTACAATAAAAATTGCCTCAAGGGAAGTTTTCTGTGTCAATAAAATCACAGGGCTTGCACATAGTGAGTGTTTAAAAATTATTTTTTGAATGGCATGGATTATAAGCTTCACAGTCTTAGAATCTAGCAAATTATTTAATCTGATCTTTTGTCATCATCAAAAATAGTATACATATATAACAGTAATCAGTTTAGCAGATACTTAGCCCTTAGTAACTTAGGGCTAAGTATGGAAGGTGTGAGTTCTGTTTCCTGTTACTGACATGGCAGGAGGGGGTTGGCTGACACAGGAGGACAGTGTGTATATATAATAAGAGTTCTAGAGACAGAGAGAATCAGGAATCTTCCTCCTGGTGGCTCCTGGTGGAGGAAGCAGGATTGTCCCAGCATCTGGGAGCTGGGCCTGTTGGAATGGAAAATGAGTTGGGGTCTTCTATGAGACCAGAATCTGGGGAAGGCCTCCTGGAAGGTTGAGAGGGCTTCCTGGAAGACCAAGATTTCTCCTGGGCCCTAGGGCCAGCCAAACTGTTGGAGGACTGAAGAAGCACGAAAAGGATAAGCCTTTGTTGGTTTGTGGCTTGATGAATCCTTGAGTTCCCGAAAACAGAAGTGGTGAAGGGTTTGAGATATGCTGGACCCTGTGAACTTTAGTGTGTGCCACGGACTGCCCTGATGACTGGACGAGAACCTGGTAGCTGTCTGCTTCTGAATCCCGGTGACTATTTGGTAGATTCAGTTAGGAGTTGGGACCATGGAAGGGGATCCAGGGAATCTGAGAGACCACCCTGGGTTAAGATGAAGAAAAGGGCTCTCCTTGGATATTGAACAAGTTTACTAGACACTGAGGGGTGGAGGGTTTGTGTAATTTTCTAATGACTGTATTTAGTAACTGATTGCTAGATTAGTGACTGATTAAGTTAATGATTGCCCCATGAGTGGAAGATTGATTATTGTATTGTGAATTGACTAAATGATTAAGTAAGGAGGGTTTCACCCCTTAGGGAAACCAGATGATTACTCTTTTGTTCTTTGTTCTAAGTACTGTGGCCACTGTAGTGAAAACTATGAGACCATTCTAATGTTAAGCTGTTGTAAACACTATATTGTGATTTTCTGTGATAAGATGTAATGTTGTGAATATTATATTGTGATTTGTAGTGAATGTTTGCCTTTATTTGTAATGGAATAAATAGAGTGTTCACTATACCGTGTAATCCAAACCTTAAGGCTGTTCACAGTATCATTCTTTTGGAAATCTGCTTGTGTATGGCATTACAACATATTACTACTCCTACTTCCACAATAACATATGACCCTTACTTACCCAATTCCACTAACACTGCCAGGTTGGATACCCAGACGGTGACTGAATATTTTTCCTTTTATACCTACGGGTAACCATGTTACTCATGAGCCCCCACTGGTGTACTTCTCATTGATGATGATCGAAAGAAAAAAAAAGAAGGAAAGGGATGGGGGGGGGGGAAGAGAGAATAGGGGGGTAGAGAGAGAAACAAAGAAAGAATGAAAGAAAGAAAAAGAAAGAAAGGAAGAAAGAAAACTAATAGCCTCAATTAGCTTTTAGAAAAAAGATATATGCTAAGGCTGTAGAATAAGAACCGTTGGTATAAAATATTTCTCTCCAAAAGAGCAGGGTATTCTCTCCCACAAGAATACACAGGGTAAAGGAGAAGAGTGATCTTAAATTCAAAGAATAGTAACAGAAATACACACATTGTGTTGCCAAAGGTAAACTAATTTTTGTTATAGAAGGTCCTTTTAAAAATAAAATTGTCTTTATTAATTTGTTTGTTTACTTTTAGTTTGCAAGATTCGGCTCCACAATCCCTTGAGTTTCAAATTCCCCAGCCCCCTCCTTCTTCCCCATAGCGGCATGCAATCAAGTATAGGATCTGCAAATACTTTCACATTAGACATTAGTCAGGTTATAAAGGACTGTAATGTATGGAATGAACAATGGGAAAGAGGAAACAAAACCAAACAAGAAAAAGAAAGAGAGCAGGTAGTTTGCTTCAATCTGCAGTCAAACTCTGTTCTTTCTAGTTCTTTCTCTGAATGTAGACATCTCTCTATCATGAGTCTTTTGGAGTTGCCTTATAATCCTACATTTCTGAGAAGAGTCCAGTTTATCAAAATTGGTCATCACATATATGTCATATCTATAATTATGTACAAACTTCTTCTGGTTTTGCTCTCCTCACTCAGCATCAGTTTGTATAAGCCTCTCCAGGTGAATATGAATACTGTCTCATCCCCATTTCTTATAGCACAGTAGTATTCCATTACATTCATATACCACAACTTGTTTAGCCATTCCCCAATTGATGGGCATCCCCTTGGTTTCCAGTTCTTTGCCACCACAAAAGGAGCTGCTATAAATATTTTTGTACATATGGGTCTTCCTCCAACTAGAAGGTCTTTTTTTGAGCTCATGGTAAAGTATTCTTCTCGAATTCAAGGGTTCACATGCCTTAACGCATCTTCCTCTCTCAGGAGTCTATCTTTCAGTAGCTGTGTGTGTCTGTGTTTGTGTTTGTTCTTGATCCATTGCACTGTCTCTAATTAGTCCCTCCTTTCAAGTAAAAGGCTCTGTAGTCTCACTCTCTCAGAGCTAGGCTACACACGTCTCCTCTTTAGGGATCTAGGGGTATTCAGAGAAGAGATATCGCAACCCCTTAGGAATACCCCTAGATCCCTAAAGAGGAGACGTGTGTAGCCTGGCTCTGAGAAAGTAAGACTACAGAGCTTGCTATCTATGGAAGATTAAGATTTGTCAGTCATCCAAATATAGGACAAATTTTTAAAATGTCTCCTGTATTCACTATGAGCTACAAAGGTGGATGATACATGGTCTCTGCTCTCTATGAGTCTTATAAGGAAAATGAGACACATATATAAATAATTATAATACATAACAGAACCTAGGAAATGCATGAGAGAGACACAAAGTGCTAAGGGAGAAAAGAAGGGAGGGATTACTTCTAGTCAGGAGAATCGGAGAAAGCTGAACAGACAAGATAGTAGCTACATTGGGTAAGATTTCATCTGATGGAAGGCATTCATGGGGGAGGGTTAGGAATAGGAATAAGAAAAAAAACAAGGAAAAATGTTCAATAAAAGAACAGTGTGAGATGAAGCTAAAAAGATAGGCCTGGGTTGGCTTGGGTAGGGCTTCAAACACCCAACTGAAGGCTTTGGGCCTTATCCAGGGAGCAATATGATCATAGACATTTTGCAAGGAATGATGTGGCTAGGGCTGTGCATTAGGAAGATTAATCTGGCACAGCATGGATGGGAGTTGATGGAGGTGGGGAAAAGGGGGAGTCTAGACAGAAGCCAGTGGCTATAGAGTGACCAGTGGAAAAATACTAGATTGTTAGTTTGTGAGTCTTCATTTAAAGAAAATGAGTTTGGGGTCTCTGTCCCTTATGTCTCCAAACATTACAGGGGGAAAAGGTTATGGGGCCTCCCCCAAGCCAGGGGAAATGAGTGATCAGTAAGGACTAATTCTGATCTTCCCTGGGGTCCTCCCTTAGAAACAGTGATGCCAGGACAGGAAGAAGAAGTTGCAGCAAGAAATTCCAAGATTGATTCGGGTGATGTGTAGATGTGTTGGAGGTGGGAGGAGGAGTGAACAATTATAAGGAAACACAGATGGATGGGGGGGGGCCCTCTGGTCCTGGCTTTGTCAGTGACTGGCTATCTGACCTTGAGAAAGGTACATTCCCCTACTGGTCCTCCATTCTCTCTACTGAAAAATGAGGGAGTGGAGTCCAAGAGGATCTCTCAGGCCAGTTCCAGCTCATCATGTATCTGTGCCTGGCTTGCTGCCTTCATCCAGGGGCAAGCAATCGAGGTCTGCATTCCTGTGCCAGAAGGAGCTGAGTCATTGACCAAGCTGAGAGCAGAGACAGATACACAGATACAGAACAGGGCTGTTACCTTTCAAAAACTGTCCTAGGCCTATCATGTTCCCTTCTGCTTATTATTTTAAACCCTTGGATGTTTCCCCATAGCAGTCACCAGCAAAAAACCAGATTGTGCAGGGCTAAAACGGTGTGAGGATGGAAAGAGCAGAGGAAAAGTTAAGAGTTTGTGTTTGTTTTCTGCAGCACACTGGGTCTGGAAGAAAGAGGGCAGCCCTGGCAAGATACCAGCAGGGGAAGTCAAAGAGTTAAAACCTAGGTCCTCCTGGGGGAGGAGAAACAGGGGCACAGGGATACCAGAGGCTTGAGTCAACATGACTACCTAGGAGGTTAGCTGAGTGCTGCAACTGAGATCAAGAAATCCTGGGTTCAAATCCTGCCTCAGATACTTCCTAGCTAATGTGCCTGTGGGCAAGTCATTCCATTTATTCATCCTGAAAATGGTGTGAGGTAAACAGCATTTACCATACAGTGTTGCTGTTAGGACCAAAGACAATGGGTGAAAAGAGCTAAGCAAACCTAAAACCCTCTACAAAATCTGACTGCTAAGAGTTGCCATTTGCAGGGTCTCTGGACGTGTGAAAACATATTTCTTTTTCTCATAGCGTTCCTCATCTCCCAAGAGGCAGCCTGACACAGAGTTAAGTAAGAGCATTGCATGTGGAAAAAGAGCACCTGGGCTTGGTTCAGTTCCCACTTGTGCTGCCTCTCGCCCAGACAACCTCATTAGATTGTCAGTTCCTTGAAGGCAGGGCCTGTCTTTTGCCTCTTTTTGCATCCACAGCAACGATTAACGCAGTGCCTGGAACAAAATAGGTGCTTAAATGTTTGCTGAATGAATGACCTTGAGAAAGTCATTAGTCAATAATTCTTCCAGGCCTCAGTTTCCTCGTATGTAAAATGAAGGGGGTTATACAATATGAATGAATGGATGAATAAGTGAAAAACATGAAAATAAAATCCTCATTGATTTGTGATTTGTGCCAGATCCTGCACCTGATAGTTAAGTTCCTTTCTAGCTATAAATGTCTAATGCTTTCAGAGCCGTAGTATAATGACCAGAGTGACAAACCAGGGATCAGCGATGTTCAGTGAAAGCTTTAAAGGAGTTGATATTAGAGGCTCCAAAGCGGCTGCTTCACAGGCAGGGACTTGTTAGAGCCAGCTCACACCAGCTCAGGAATCAATCAGTAAACATTTATTAAGCACCTTCTACATACCAGGCACTGAGCTAAGCATTTACACCTTGGAAATCAACAAATGCTACAAGTTAGGGCTTGATTTATTACCTTGTTAATGGGCTAGACTTAAGAAAGTAATGGACAAAATGTTAATAATGCAGATTAAACTTAATAGTGTCTCCTACCTTTTTGGAGAGCTGGCTGTTAAACATTTAACAACACACCCTTGTCACAGGGCTGTTGTAAGAATGCCAATGTGTGTGTGTGTGTGTGTGTGTGTGTGTGTGAAGTGCTTTGTGAGCCATAAAGTGCTATATAAATGTAAGATATTGGTACTTACTCATAGCAGTGCTCGGTGCTTTGAAGATGTTCAGATTCATCTTCTGAGGCGGCATCTGCTGTCTGTAACCAGGCTCCCAGATGAGCAAGCTGAGGGTAGGAAAGCCTGGTGCTTCATGCTTGTTTTATGGAGCCTCGCCTGATTGGTGGAGAGCTGCTGAACTGGACCGTGAACTTCTTAAGGGAATTACTGAATTGGTTCCAGAGTTTCTTCAGACAGACTCGTCACTGGCCACTTCAGGGAAGGGAAAGAGAAATGCATGGGATGTCTGCCTCATCATGACACTGGAACTGTAGAGGTTGCTAGAATGGACCATCTCTGAATGACGTAGTTCATTGTCTCCTGGTTTGAGCTGATGTCTTGCCTGGCTCCCAGATGAAAACCTCATTCACTCCTATTATCTTCTTTGGCACAGTCTGATCCGCGTAACTTCTCTGATTTCTGTTACCATGTGCTTGGATAAATGGGCTTACTTACAGTTCTCTACTTCTAATGTTCTTTTGTATAATCA
The DNA here is from genome assembly GCA_028646575.1 of Pseudocheirus occidentalis. NCBI lineage: Eukaryota > Metazoa > Chordata > Mammalia > Diprotodontia > Pseudocheiridae > Pseudocheirus > Pseudocheirus occidentalis. The sequence goes on from CM053600.1 coordinate 171,346,519, forward strand.
GCATTTAGTGGAAGTACAAGCTAAGGGTTACTTTCCTCTTAAGAATAACCCAGACTGGTGTTTCTTTTGTCCTGAACTAGTACCCCCTAGACTAGAGAGATATTTGAGGGGTGGCTGGTCGACATAATTCTAGCCTGATACCCTCATATCGTTGGCTTAGCAATGGAACGGTTATTTAATCCAAGCCATTCATTTGTCAGATGAGGAGACTAAGACGGACAGAGATTATGTGACCGAGTCAAGATGAAACAGGGAGGAGGAAATGGCACTGTCAGTAGCTGCTCCTGGGGCCTGCCTGACCCTTCCCCTAGCTAAACTGCTGAAAGAAGAGGCGCTGCTGTAGGCTCTACTCCCCAAATCCTCGAGCCAGGCCTCAGACACCACCCACCAATCATGCTTATGAACTTAGACATGCCATAGCATATATTACATGGAAGTAACATACAGACACATAATATTCTTGACATTCTTCTGTTCTTAGATTTCCCCCCCCCCAGTCGGTCCAGGCCCACACAGCTGAACCAGAATAATAGTTTCAGAGTCGGAGGATCAGCTGAGCCCCCTAACCTCATTACCAGTAAGCCTCATCTGCTGCCCCAGAGAATGCTTGTCCTTGGCTGGCACTGATGAAATGGACCCAAAAGCCAGCTGTGATATATTTGATAGGTCCAAAGAGCTTAACTACCTCCATGGCAGCTCGTGGGCTCCTGGTCACTCCCTCAGATAAGCCAAGCTTTCTGTTTTTGTCAGCACTGACTGGAGCTATCTGCTGGTGAGGTTGCAGGCAGATTTCAGTGATAAACTTTACTTCTGAAGTCTTGGAGGAGACCAGAGGCTCTGTGCTATGCAATTAGAGATAGTTGTGTGACTTGTCTCCAAAGTCAGTTCGCACCAAGTTGCTAATAAACCCCCAATCTCATACTTTCGACTGTCAGAGCCTCATGGGGAAGAACAGCACATGGAAGAGATGCCTAGTAGAACACTAAGATTGGCTTGATTATTCATTTCCTGTTTCATTTGTATCAACCCCACCCCTGCCTGTCTCCTCAATACAGGCCCTTGTCCTAACAGCTGTATTTCTACCCGCCAAACCACAGTGGAGGGAGCATTAGTCCCCTCAATCCACTATCTACCACCCCCACTCCCATCTCTTTTTCACCATCCTGAAATATGGCAGGGAAAGTTGCTGGAGTCTAGGCAGAAGGGTCTGAGAGTTCTCCCTCCTCCACACTTATGTCACCCTGAGCTTTCTGACACCTCTCCTACTGTTAATTTGTTAGAAGAAAAAAAAACAATGTTTTTTCTTGAATCCTCAATTTTATTTTTCTTAACCTAAGTCAGCCTTATGTTTAGGAAGAAGCTAAAGGGGTCAACTAAACTATAAAGAAATCTGGTCATGTGGAAGGTAAAAGAAAATAAAAGTTCGACAACTTTTGAGAATACGCTTGTTTTCAGGCCATCTTCTTACCTCAGCCAAATCATCTCAAATTGCCCTTCCTCTCTTTCTTTTCTCTGTAAACCATAACCAAAACAGATTCTACTGTTGCTTCTGGAAAGGGAAAAACAATCCACTACTTGGGGAGATAATTTACCAATCTACAGAAAACACTCTTCTGAGTCACTATTCCTATATATGTATCACCTTTTATTAGAATATAAATTCCTTGAGGGAAGGGATTATTTTGATTTTGAATTTGCATTTTCAATGGCTTAGCATAGTGCTTCCCATAAAGTAATAATTGAATAATTGCTTTTCATTCATTCACTTATCCACATTGTAAGAGATAAAAAAAAATTAGTTGAATTGAATTCCACCTGCACAACATCATGCCCAGCTGTGACCTCTCCACAATCCTAGTTCATTACCACTTTACCCATTACTGAACTAGGCTCCAATTAGGCATCTTCCCATCTCCAGGGTCTCCCCCTCTCTAAACCTTCTTTCACACAGATGCCAAAATAACCTCCTAACGTACAAGTCTAAGCTCCACCCAACTCAAAAACACATTGATAAGAGCCAAACCTCAGGAAGAGGCACTGGTGTGACTGTGGTGAACAGAGCTCACATCCATTTAATATTGCTATTAATCAAACATGTAAGCTTCAGAGTACAGCTAAAGACAAGGAGGTGAAGAGAGAGACGCTAAGACCTTCCAAATGCCTCTGCAGTCAAATAAAGAGCCTCCCCTTCACCACAAAGTTAGCAGTTCAGAACCAGTTACACAATGTCTATGCATGCTCCCCAGACTCTCCAAGGCATGTCATTGCTGCGCTCCCTGAAGCAAGCTCCTCAGACTTTCTGGGAAGGAAGTTGCATCAGCTGAGTGAACTGTTACACTCTGTATACTCCTGACCCCCGTTACGCATTACCTCCCCAAGGCAATGGTAGCTACCCCAAAGGACTCGTTAGGAGAAAGATGGTCATTCCCGATGGTAGGACTGTCCCATGTATTGATAACCCCACTACATCTCTATGCTACTGGTCTACAAATCTCCACCCTCCACAAAACCTTCTCCTAATGATGACTAGTTATGACTCTGCTAGAAAACTCCTGTTTCCTTTATCCCTGATGTAACAAGACATTCTAGCAATCCTGACAGCTTTGTCTTGTTTATCTCCTGAAGATGTTAGGCAGTAACATCAGAGGGAGGACAGTACAAGTTTCTGTAGGTGAAAGTTGCTAAGAGGCACTTAATGGTATCTGAGACCTCATGTGCCTCCCAGACACCATGGACACTAGAATTAAGAAAATCAGTCTACATCAGTGATTCCCAAAGTGGGCGCTACAGCCCCCTGGTGGGCGCTGCAGCAATTCAGGGGAAGCTGTGATGGTCACAGGTGCATTTGGGGGGTGATGAATAACTGTAAGGGAAGGATGAAAAAATTAATTTCCAGGGGGCACTGAGTAATATTTTTTTCTGGAAAGGGGGCTGTAGGTCAAATAAGTTTGGGAACCACCGGTCTACTTCATGGGTCTCACCTCTGATGTATTCCATCTGGCCCCTCTTTCAGTGATAAGGTTACAGGGACAGATTGAAACCCAGAAAACTTTTCTATGCTGGGGAATGTCAGTGATTAAAAAGTTAAAGTTAGCCTTCTGTGATCCACTTGCCCAAGCCCTTCAAATAGAGGAGGGACCCCAAGTTTCTAGAGGGCTTTCTTTACCAACCATAAGTTAATTGGATGTATGAGGCTCTAGTTTTAAAAGGAACTGGGTAGTCTAACATATCTACTGAATCCCTGTCCCATAACTCAGACTTCAGGATAAGATTGTTTGGAAGAGGGAAAGAAGGAAGAAAATTAACAATAACCCAAGGAGCACTTCAGGCCAGAAGGGATTAGAGTGGTGTTTAGATAAAAATCTTACCTTGGGATATGCTCAGTGTCTGCTTTTATTTTAATATGTTTATTTCTATTTTTACCAAATTGATTAAACATTTCTCAAGGTAATGGTCTTGTCAGGGTCAATTCAATGAGTCACACAGCTCAAAGAGAGGCAATAGAGAAGCTAAGCAGTTGGGAGGGACACAATAAGTGATTTGATTGGTGAAGACACATACACACCCATAGACAAACACAAAACACTCAATCATCTGTGCCAGGGGCAGAACTAAGGGGACCAGCTGCCCTAAGAACTCTGATAAAGGATCTGGCAGCTAAGGGCTACAATAGAAAAGAACTCTGGATCTGGAGCCAAAAAGACCTGAATTAAAATCCAACCTCAGACTCTTACTTGATCCTCAGTAAGTCTTGACCCTGCCTCAGTTTCCTCATCTGTAAAACAGGGATAATAAAAACACTTACCTTATAGGGTTGTACTAAGGATAAAATGAGGTAATATTCATAATTTATAAACCTTAAAGCATTATATAAATACTAGTTTTGTTTTTTAAAATGCTTACCCTCTGATATTGTCACCCTCTGCTGAGATGGAAATTCTTTTCTCCACACTATCATCCCTGCCCCTCCATGACCCACAGCTTCCTATGTCCTCCCATCCCACTCTGCTCTCTAGAACTCCATCTCTATTGGTAACTTAATTTCACTGGGCCTCAGGTTCCTCATTTGTAAAGTGAAGTAACTGGATTAGTTGGCTTCTGTGGCTCCTCCCAGCTCTAAGTTAGTGACCCTATGAATTCCCCTTCATGCCTGACCTTGTTTTAACACATCGTTTCTTTCTCATGATGCTCCAGAACATCTCCCAAAAGATGCTGCGTCCCTCCAGATGGTCTCCAGTGGGTATTTCTCTTTTGATACCCTCACAACCCCTGGAGTGTCCAAAGGGAACATTGATATACCAATATATGATAATATGCAGAGGAGAAGAACAGTCATAAAGTCCTCGAGGGAGGGGAATGGAGGAAGGTGCCACAAAGGAGAAAATGCCTTGAAAGAAGATAAAGATTATGAGAGGTAGGAGGGACAGGTTGGAACAATAGGAAGCTGCAGGAATAGAAGATAGTCAGGCACCTCAATGGACTTCTCATCCAGCCATACATGGATAGAATCCCACCATAACATGCCTGACAAAGGACCATCCTATTTTTGCTTAAAGACTTCTAGTTAGGGGGAAGCAACTCCATCTCCAAGTAGCCTGTTCCATTGTCTGACTACTCTAATTATTCATTACCAAACTTTTCTTGACATCAGGTCTAAATTCCCCTGTTCCCAACTCCCAGTCATTGGTCCAAACAGATTCTTCTCCACAGATCAGTTATCATGCCTCTGTCCCCCCACACCCACCCAACTCTGGCTCTTCTCTTTTTTGGATTGAATATGCTGGATTCAAGAAATGGAAAGCCCAGTTCAAGAAATATGTGGGGATGGGAGGGCTGAGTAGGAGAAGATTGAAGGACCTTCAATTGAAGATTGAAGAGGGATGCCAAACACAGCTGCGGTGACCAGACAAAGTCTTGGACTGTGGTTAAAGGAGAAAAGGAGCCAGCACATACTTGGTGAGGGTGGTAGCATCGGGGTGGGAACCCTGTTGGCTGTGGGAGAACAAATTTCCTGGTTTCAGTTCTAGGGCAGAAAAGACAGAAGAGGGAGCAGAGGGAGCAAGAGCATTTGTGGGACAGTGTGGCTGAGGGCCCTAGCCAAGTCAAGACTTGGGAATGGAAAGAAGTGGCCAAGATTGACCCTGGGACAGTAAGAAGGACCTGGGGCTTGGGGCATCATTCCCCACACCTTGGAACTAGATCTTGATTATAATGATAAGCTGCTAAAAACAGTAAAAATGAATAAGCAAAAAAGAAAGAACCCAACCATAAATAACTACTATTAGGATAGAACAGGTCTGGGTTCATATTCAGAGGAAGATAGTGGAGCTAAAAAAGCCATTTATTTTTCAATGAGAAACAGCGAATGGTCATAAGTCCAAAAAGAGTTCTTGGAAGAACTTTAAAAGGACTTTAAAAATGAAAGAAGAGAGATCAAGGATAAATCAGAAAGAAAAAATTAAGAACAATCCAAAAAAAGGAAGAAAATTATGAAAAGAAAGCCAACCAACTAGAAAGAGAATCAAAAACTTAAGGGAAAAAATAATTCCTTGAAAACTAGAATTGGGCAAGAGGAAGTTAGTAACATCATAAGACACCAAGAAATAAATTTTTAAAAATGCAAAAATAGAAGAAAATGTGAAACATCTTATTGGAAAATAACTGATCTAAGGAACAGATCACAGAGAGAAAATGTAAGAATAACTGGAATACCTGAATGTTACATTCAAAACAGGAATCTTGATAGAATATTACTAGAAATTATTAAGGAAAATTACCCTGAAGTTCTAGACCAAGAAGGTAAAGCAGAAATTGAAAAAAATCCACCAATCACCACTTGGGATTACAGGAGGAAAACTTACAGCAGTATCATAACCAAGTTTCAAAGCTCCCAAGTTAAAGAGAAAATATTGCAAGCAACAAGAAAAAAAATTAAATATCTAGGAGCTATAATCAGTATTACACAAAACCTAGCAGCTGCTACATTGAAAGACTGTATGTAGATCTTGGAACACTATATGTTACAGAGAAAAAGAGCTGGAGTTATGACCAAAGGTTAACTTACCCAGCAAAGTTAAATCTAATCCTGAATGGGAAAAGAAAAAAAAAATGGACATTTGACAAACTGAAAGACTTTCAGGTATTTTCAACAAAAAGAGCAGAACTTAATTGAAAATTCAACATATAACACTCAGGAGAAATAGAAGGTAAACTTTAAAGACCAATTATAAGGAACTCAATAAGATCAAACTGTTTACTTCTTATATATGAAAATGTTATCAGTACTTATAAGAACTGTCACCATTATTTGGGTAGTTTAAAAGAAAGGCTTGGGCTGACCTGTGTAGGATGGGGTGATTCTAAAAAATAAAATTGTGCAAATAGAAAAAAGGAGCAATTGTCTCATACAAAGGAGGCAGGAAATGAAGAACTGATATGAAAGAAGCAAGGGGGGAGGGACTGATAGGACTGGAAATTTACTCTCACTGGAAATGGGTTAAAAAGGGAACAACATATACATCTAGAAGGGTATAAAATCAATAACAATCCTACCTAAACTATTTGATCTATTCAATGTCATCCCAATTAAACTATCTAAAGTTATTTTATTAAGCTAGAGAAATAATAATAAAATTCATTTGGAAGAACAAAAAGTCAAGAATATCAAAGGAATATATATATGATATATATGTGAAGGATATTTAGCAGATAGATAGATAGATAGATAGATAGATAGATAGATAGGTAGATAGATAGATAGATAGATAGATAGATAGATAGATAGATAGATAGATAGATACACACACAAAGGACATTTAGCAGAACCAGATCTTAAACTATATTATAAAGTAGTAATTATCTGGTACTGGCTAAGAAATAAAAAGGTAGATCAGTGGACCAAAGTAGATACAATTCACTTTAATAAATTATTATAGTAAACTTGTATTTCATAAAAGTAAAGATTTTAACTTTGGGGATAATACATTATTCGGTTAAAAAAATGTTGGGAAAATTGGAAAGCTGTCTGGCAGAAATTAGATGCAGATTAATATCTTATACCATTTACCAAGATAAGGTCAAAATGGATACACAACCTAGATTTAAAGGAAGATAGCAGAAAATCAGAAGAACATGGAACACATTACTATCAGACTAAAGGATGGAGGAAGAATCTATGAATAAACAAGAGATTGAAAGCATTGTCAAGTAGAAAATGGACAGTTTCGATTACATTAATTAAAAAGATATTGTACAAATAAAACCAATGTAGGGAAGATTAGAAGGAAAGCAGAAAACTACTGGGGGGTGGGGTGGATTTTATAAGACAATTTCCCAGATAAAGGTATCATAATTCAAAGATATAGAAAACTTTGTTAAATTTGTAAGAATACGAATCATTCCCTAATTGATAAATGGCCAAAGCATATGAACAGGTAGTTTTTCAATGAAGAAATCAAAATTACATGGAGTCATATAAAAATGCTCTAAATCATTATTGATTAGAGAAATTCAAATTAAAACAACTTTGAGATATCTCACACCTATCAGATTGACTACAATGATAAAAAAAGGGTAATGACAAATGTTGGAGGAGATGTGGAAAAATTTGAACCATTGGTGGAACTGTGAACTGACTCAATCATTTTGGAAAGCAATCGGGCAAAATGCCCAGTTATAAAAATAAGTATACCCTTTGACCTAGCAATACCACTATTAGATCTATTCCCCAAGATGATCAGGGAAAAGGAAAAGAACCATTATGTTCTAAAGTATTTATAGCAACTTTCTTTGTGGTGACAAAGAACTGGAAATTGATGGGATATCCAATGGTGGAGGAATGGCTAAACAAGTTGTTGTACGTGACTGTGATGGAATGCTTCTGTGCTACAAGAAATGATGAGGTGGCTGATTTTAGAAAAATGTTAAAGACTTACACGAAATAATGAAAAGTGAAGTGAACAGAACTAAGAGTAACAGTGATATTATTCAAAGAATAATTGTGAATAACTATTATTCTGAGTACTATAAATACTCAAATCTACTATAAAAGACCTAGGAAGGAAGATGTGATACACCTCCAGAAGAAGAGCTGATAGGTAGAAGTACCCACAGTATGGTTTTACATAAGTCTCTGCTAAATGGTGGCTTTCTCTAGGTGGGGGGGAGGGGGCGGTTGTGGGGTGGAGAGACAGTTCAGAACTTAAAATCTAACAAAAATAAATAAATAAAAGGGTTGCAATTTAAAATATAACTGGCTGTCTAGAGCAGTGGTTCTCAACCTTCCTAATGCCACGATCCTTTAATATAGTTCCTCATGTTGCAGTGACCCCCCAATCATAAAATTATTTTCATTGCTACTTCATAACTGTAATTTTGCTCCTGTTATGAATCCTAATGTAAATATCTGATATGCAGGATGTATTTTCATTGTTACAAATTGAACGTAATTGACAGGTTGAGAACCACTGGTCTAGAGAAAAGAATCAATTTGAGGTGGGCAATGTGACAGCGTAAAGAACACAGGTTTCACTCTTCAGTTGTGTCCAACCCTTTGTGACCCTTTTGCTCCTCTATTGGAAAAGATACTGGAGTGATATGCAATTCCTTCTCCAACTCATTTTACAGATGAGGAAACCAAGGCAAGCAGGCTTTGAGTAAGGGTCTAAGGGTAGATTTGAACTCAGGAAGCTGTCTTCCTGGCCCTAGGCCAGGTGCTCTGTGCACTGTGGTACCACCTAGCTGTCCCATGAACACAACAAGGACCTAGAAAAGGCCAAGAAGGCAGAGGGGATGGAATAAGAGTTATTGTCTAGGAGTAAGAGCACTGGCTTTGGAGTCCAAGGATTAAGCAGCAATTTAGCTGCGTACATACTACCCAACAAACTTTGGGCAAATCCCTTTGCCACTTCAGACCTATTTCTTTACTGTGTAAAATGAAGAGATTTGAACAGATCAGAGTTTCTTAGTCTGGAATCCATGAACTTGTTTTTGGGTTGTTGCTGGGGAGTAGAGGGGTGTTTTTTGTAATATGCTGCTAATGATAGTTTAATGTAATTGGTGTCCTTTGTAATCCTATGTATTTTATTTTATGTATTTAAAAACATCAAGGAGTCCATAATAACCTTCAGCTGACTCCCAAAGAAATCCACGAGCAAAAGAAAGTTAAGAATCCCTTAACAGATGGTCATGACAGTCTCATTCAGTTCAAAAATCTTATGGTTTAAATCTAGGCTCTGAGGCTTATGGTCTATATAACTCTGCATAATTGAGCATCTCAGAGGAGCCTGGGTTTACATATCTGTAAAATGGGGGTGATACCTATAGGAAAATCTTTTATAAATGTTAAAGTGCTAAAGAAACATGAACTCTGTTATTCTTATCCTAAGGGAAAGAAGGAGACTGGCCAATAAAGGTCCAGCCCTAGGAACATGAACAGTGTTCTTTATCTGCTGAATATCCACATGGATCCAGCTTCTAGAAGTGGATGATGACATGTAAGGAAGGCTTCTTGATCTCAATTTGGAACATGCCAAGTATTCTGACTATTTTCTGTCTTCTTAACCATGCACTGATAGGAAGGAGCCTTTTAAACGGCTGCTGAGATGCACCTAAATGGGCATATAAAAGGCTCCAATGAAGCAACATGCATTCTTTTTTTCATGTAAATTTTTGAGGGATGAAGAAGAAATCCTTAAGTCTCTGGTGGCACATCCCCTTTCTCATCTGTTTGCCATGTGGCCTAGATATGGCACTGCTATATTGTCCATCTGTATTACATTGTTTCTTTCCTTTATCATTATTGGAGATGGAACAGATCAAGTCACAATTCTGTGAGCTTCAAAAGGTTAAAAGAACTTCCATGGTAAAGCAACTAGTCCTTAGAAGAAGCTGCCAGTAGCCATCACAGCTGAACCAGCCATAAAGAGTGACCTGTGTGTCTCAGCCCAATAATGAATCAACCCAGCAGCCGAGACATTGGGTCCTGACTCCTCCATCCGTTATGCCACCCCCAGAAGTGAACTTGATGGGGCGTATATTGGTCAGTTGCAGCTTTACATTGGAATTCACTCTTCCTGAGAACTGAGGTACAAAGGGCAAACTTGAGAGGAGAGAGGGAATGTTTTGTAGCAAACACTTTTAAGTTTGAACTCACTCTCCCAGGAATTGAATGGGTATGTAAGGGTTTGTATTTCTGTTTTTGCTACCATTTCCCAGTAAATTTCTCCTTGTAGAAGCTGATTTCTATAAATTAATGTTAAGAAAGCAAATGGTCAAATTGATCTTGGTGGGATAATAACTGGCACCAGTGAAGAATATTAGGTAGAATGCACTGGAAGGGTTCAAAAGCCACAGTATCAGATGCTGTCCCATGTCTTTAGGGTTACCCATATAACCCTGAGGGAAAAAGTAATAGCCAGCTTCTAGGATACACTAGTGGGGGCTGGGAGGATGAGCCCAGAGTCGATTTATGCTACATCATTAATCAAGAGAAGTGGATAAATTACCACACTAAAACAAAAACCCCTTCAAGTCACTGCAGAAGATCACAGATGGGAGATTTAGATGGAAGGCTACAAGTCTATCCCCATAATTTTACAGATGAGGAATCTAAGTCATAGGGAGGTTAAGTGATTTGCCCAGTATCACACAGCAAGTAAGTATATAAGGTAGTATTTGAATTAAGGTCTTCCTAACTCCATGGGAGGTCTTGTTTTCCCACCCCTTCCCAAGATTAGCAGTGGAGTGTTCCTTCAGGTTCATTTTTTAGAACCCAAATTTCCCATTTCTCCATCCTTTTCCTCCTCAGCTAACCCTTCTTCAGTCTCTAATTTCCTCTACCTATCAAAATAGAAAAGGATTTGAGATAACACTTTTGACATTAGCACAGTGCCCGGCACATAGTAGGTGCTTAATAAATATTTATTGAATTATCTGACAATGGATATAGGATACAGACTAAACACCTAATTCACAGGGTTGTTCTGAGGATCAAATAAGATTTTACATATATGTGTGTATGTATTTTATATATGTGTATGTATGTATATGTATATATATATTTATATATAACATTTAGCAAACTTAAATTGTAATATGAATGTTGGCTATCATTATTTCATAGCATAGGTATTGTTTTATGGTATAAGAGAACTCCCTAGTGAAAAAAACTCCATCTACCAATGGAAGTTAGCACCTTCTCCCCAACTTAGTTGTCTAGAGCACTAACAGGTTAAGTGAATTGCCAAGGATCACACACGAATATGGGTCAGTGACTTGAACCCCAATTTTCCTGGCTCTAAAGCCAACCATCTACCCACTATGATAAATGTGTAATGGCAGGTACCTACAGTTCTAGTTACCTGGGACACTGATGGGTGGAGGATTTCTGGTACTTGGGGAGTTCTGTGATACAATCCTATATCCAGTATAATAAAGATAAATAATTATTTCTCTCATTAATAACTAATTGCTGAATTAGACTAAGGTTTCTTTTTCCCCTTTCCTACTTCTTCATTCAGAAATCAGCCACTATAGATTATTCAGGCAGCTTTTGAATTGCAGGGCTGATAATGAATAGGAAAACTCAGATCTGTTTAAAAGGTAAAGAAATTTTAGATTAGTTGAATTGATAGATTCCAGCCCATTGTGTTTTACTCAGACAGGTCTGGGATAAAGTAGATTCTTCCTTTTGTTTAGCTTACCCTAGACAGGGTGACATAAGTATAGAAAAGTCTCTTAGACCAAGACTGAGGCATCAGTCATGTCCTCCAGACCCTCATTAGAATAAGCCCACCTCTCATTATAATATTTATTTTTATCATTAATTGTTAGCCAATAAGGTGACTGACAACCTGAAGAACACCCACTCTTTTAAGGGCATATAAGTGTTGAGCGGGTTCCATGAGTAGTCTTTGGCATTCAAATATGTCACTGATCCCTTTTATTAATTATTGCTGGCATGATTAATAAAATGATTAATCACCCAAAAACTATATCTCTCAAATGTTTTATGTCACACCAAACAAGCATCCACATTAAGTTCAGCCATCAATATTGTGAACCCGTGGGAACAGCTGCCTAAAGAGTAAACCAGCCATCTAAGAGGTCAACTGGTTATAATTTAGTGCAAATGAGTTTAAGTGGTGACCTCATACTTACGGAAGGAAAATCTTTGTCCCTACTAAAGGAAACTGAAGTACCAGCAAGATAATTATTGGGGGAGGAAAGGAAGTGGTCTTTCAGATCAGAAGCCTGTGATCACCTGACTAGAGCTGCTGATGACTATGTTGCTGGGTGTATCTAGGGAAAAGGCTTTTGTCTCTTGTCACCATTTTCTTCGAGCAGCTGGAACTTACTCCAAAGACATCTAAGGAGCCCCTTGTCCCTGCCTAAGCACATATAGGCTTCCATCTTTCACCTTTTCTAGCTTGAAATCAATATTTCCATCTACTTTCTGCCAGATGAGGAGAGTCTGAGTCCAGAAAAGACTCAGAAGCTCCTTAATTTTGCAGATGAGGAAACTGAGACCCAAAGAGGGAGTTGTCTAAGGTCACACCAACAGTAAGCAGAATTAGGATTAGAACCTAAGTCTTTTACCTCCAGAGCTAGAGCTTTTTCTGAGAAGCAATTTCTTCATCTGCAAAATGATGAGGTTGAATTACATGAGCTTGAAGGGTCCTTCCATCTCTAAATGTACGATCCTATGACCAAACAATCAGTCAACAAGTTATTAGGCACCTACTAAGTGCAACTGTGCTACCAGACCTCCTTAGGGAGCTTACATTCTATGCAGGAGCAACACACACATACAGAAATAGATGAAATCAACATAGATGAAACAAAAAATAGAAACTAAGTGATGGGGCAGGTTTAGGGAGATGGGGCAGCTGGGAAATCAGGAAATGCTTCCTCGAAAAGGTGGTTTAAGCTAAGTCTTAAGGGAGAGGATTACGAACAGTCACATGATCCAATCTCCCAACCATCACATAAAAATTCCTTCCAGAGCACCCTAAAGAATGGTCACAGATCCCTGGCTTGAACAATTTTACTGCTGGCTTCATTCAAAACAGCTCATTATAGTCTTGGACCATGTTGCTCTAATTGTGGAAACATTCTTCTTTCATATCAAGCCAAAATCTGCCTCCCCATAATGTCTACTCCCCACTGGCAGTTCTGTCCTCAGAAGTTATGCAAGAATAAGCTTTCTTCCTATCTCACATGCCAGCCCTTCAGATATTTGACTATGGCTATCAGGTCTTCCCACTCAGTCTTCACTCCATCCAAATGTTCATTATAGGATGGGATTTCCAGACCCTTCATCTTCCTTCTTGAACATATTTTCGAATTTATCAATGTCCTTCTTAAGATATGGGACTGAGAGCAAAATACAATTTTCCATATGTTACAATATCAACTTCCTTGACCTGGATACTATATTACCTTACTTTCATAATGTGATTACATTAGCCTCCAGAAACAGTGAGTATGGAATATCAGTATGTGTGTGTGTGTATGTAACATATATATAGATATATACATACATATATATGTTAGTTTTGCTGAAGCTTCCCCCACTTTTTTATTCTTAGTTATAAAGAATGACTCTATATACAGTGGAAAATAAAATGAATAAAAAACCAAACATCAATACAATTTATTTTTTAAATGACATTAACTTTGTAAAAAAAACAGACCTTAACATTACAGAATCATAGAACTTTAGTGTTCACCTGTCACACAACTCATGTCCAAAAGGAATCCCAATTTTAATATCTCCTGTAGGTAGTCACTCCTCTGCTAGAAAACATCCAATGAGGCGTAACAGAACTCTCCTGAAGTACTTCATTCTGATCTATGTCACATTCAGTTGTCAAAGTGATAGTCCTAAAATACAGTTCTGATCCCATCACATTCATGCTCCTTAAACTTCACTGGCTTCCTATTAATTTAGGTTTATCTTTTTACCCCTAGATCTACCTTTCTTTGGCAGTCTGGTGAAACTAATAGAACCCTTCTCAGAATAATGTTGTTTAAATGCATAAAATTAAATACCTGGCAATACAAAGGAAATAGATTATATTGACATACAGATGATCAAACTTAAAAACTCAAGCTCATAGACCTCGGATTTAGAATCCCTGCTCTGGATCAAATAAAAATTCCTCTCTGTGACATTTGGCTTAATGGTTAGGCTAAAACAAAGTGAAACAAAACTCTCTCTAACCAAGGAAATCATTGTGGTAAGATGAGGAGACGTGGGTTCAAGTTTCCCCCTGCCTCTTACTCTTTTTGTGACCGTGGTTCTTTTTCTGTAAAATGAGGGGTCATTGATCTCTACAGAATTACAATGAACTATATCAGTGTTGGAGAAATGACACTGAAAACATACTTCAAGCACAGTCTGCAATGGTTACTCTATCAGTTTTGTTACAAAAGAGGACTGGAGCACATGGCATAAATATCATATAGGCAACAATAAAGTTTTTTTTTACACCCACCCCATCCCCCATTAAGGCATTGAACTAAACGGCCTCTATAATCCTTTCCAGATGCAAATTTGTGATTTTTTATGAACCCTTTCTGTCCCTCTATGGAAGACTCTAAAGACCTAAAGATGATTAAGAATGTGGAGGTGATGGGAAGAAGGAGGGAATCCCTGGAAAACGAGAATCCTCTGAGGTTGTGTTCCAGAATTCAGCTGGTATATCCTGACGCCCTGGCCCAAGAAGTACTCTATAATCCTAGCAGTAAAAGGGAAGCAGCTGCTGTCGAGCTAGAAGGAAGTAACGAGCTAGTACTCTGCCTACCCTCCCCCTTCCTGACCCAAAGGCAGCCTTGCACAAGTTCGAGACGCCCGGTTTCCCCACCTGGAAACTGGGGGAGGGGGCGGATGACTGGCAGGACGCTTGTTGACAGCGGGCGTGCAGCAGTTCTCACCTAATCCGGGGGACTGCACGCAAGGGTCATTTGACCCCCGCTGCACAGAGGGGATTGAGGGAGACATTTTGGCCAACCCCACCGGAGCTGGCCGCTGCGGTCAGCTAGAGCAGCCCCACCGGCGACCCACGGGCAGGAAGGATGCAGAGCTGAGAGCCAGCGTACGTGCTCCACGTGACCGTGTCGTATAAGACCTAGCTGCCGGGTCCGCTCTCTTCCAGCTGCTTCTCTCGGGTGCCCCCTCGCCCAGGCGCCTGGGCTCCCTGCGCTTCAGAGCTTCCGAGTCACTGCCTCCGCAGCAACCCCGACTCCGCCAGCACCATGACAGGTATGTCTGCGGCCAGGCCGGGCGGGGCTCGGGGAAGCTCCTGGGGTCCTTCCGTGCGCCCGGGGCGCTTGGCGGGGCACTGAAGCTACTTTGTCCCCTCCTGCTCTCTCTGTCCTTCCTTCCTTCTTCCTTCTCTCTCCACTCTCCTTCCCGGCCTTTCGTTTTCTGTTTCACTCTCCTGGGGGCGTTGCTCTTGGTGGATTTGCGGGGACGCGATAGCCCCGAAGGGGGCAAGTTGGTTGGAGGGAGTGGTAGTGGAGAAACTTGGGGTCTATAGGGAACCCCCCGCCCAGGCTGTTCTGCTTCGCTTGTCACCCTCCCTCCTAAGGACGGCCTGAGGAGGTGGAGGCTCCCTAGGCTGGTTTTGCCATGTTCCTAGCCAGGTGTCAGCGCACCTTGGAGATCCCGTCCCCCACCCCCAGCCGGAGATTGGCCTCCCTCCCTTCTCCTAAGGATCCCCCCTTTGCCGACCGCTTTCTCCTGTGCGTCCCCCCCCCATCCCCTTCCCTGTTAAAGGACTGACAGCTGCAGCAGCTGCTGCTGGGGTGGGGTGGGGGTGGGGAGGAACCTCACCCCCCTCCCCCCACATCCCCTCCAACTGCAGGCGACCCGGACATTGCGGAATCCCCAGGAGCGTCTCCCCTCTCCCCACCAGGGCCTGCGGGAAGGAACGAAACTAGTTGCTCCTCTGGGAGGAGGCCCCGGGTGCGGTTCTACCAGAGCCGGCTAGGCACTGATTGCATCGCCCTTGGCCCGCACCTATTTTTAGGCCGGCCCTGCAGGGCTGCGGGGAGCTGGGGCAGCCCGCGCGGGCACGAGGTGTCTGGCAGCCAGTCTGCCCATCGGGAGCAGGTCTCAGGGACCTGGGACTCCCGCTGACCCGACCCGACTCGACTCCAGAAGCTCTTGCTTTTTGGAAGCCCACTTGTTGCAAATAGGGCCCGGCAAGATGCTGCGTCTGCTCTGAGGTGGGAGTGCAAGGACAGGCTGGGTGAATGGAGAAATGCAGCAGATATGGCCTACAATCCAGTTCTGACACTGACCAGGAGCTGTAATAAATGTGACTGTACAGCCACTCTCCCATAAGGCAGAGAGACCTCTACCCACACCGCAGGGGTTCTTCCTCCATGGTCTACTAACTGGCTTTTTAAAATGTATTCTAATGACAGTGTTCCATATAGTTGGTTTCCTAATTATAATCCTATAGTTGTAATCCTGTGCATTTAAAAACATTACTCCGAGCTGGGGTCCATAACCATCACTGGGCTGCCTACACAGAGAGGTCAAGAACCCCTGTCTCACAGCAATTAGATTGCCTTTTCAGAGCCTATCCTGAACAAAATTAGAGTATGGAGTCTTCGTTCTGAATCCTGGCTCTGCTATTTGTTTGTGTAAGCATACACAAGATGCTTGATTTGCCTAGGCCTCCACAAAATGATCAATCACCATCTTTCCCATCACACTTTTGGCCAGAAATCTCTATAATCTTTAGGCCAGGGCATTTGTCCTCACTCTCCTGGTTATCCTCTCTCTGATCTTCCAATCATATTTATCTTGGTGACTTTTCTGTATCATTCTTTTGAATAGTTGGACATAACAGATGAACAATTCTGCCGACCAATAGGCTCATTTAGATTTGCAGCTGAAGAGGACGCTAGGTGGTGAAGTGAATAGAGGACCAGCCCTGAACTCAGGAGGATCTGAGACACTTAACACTTACTAGCCCTGTGACCTTGGGCAAGTCTCTTAGCCCCAATTGCCCTGCCTCCCCCCTCCAAAAAGCAAAAAACAAAACAACAAAAAAGATTTGCAGCTGAAAAGGGATTTGAAAAGGCCAAGTAATCCAACCTTTTCCTTTTACAAATCTAGCTCCTGGGAGCACCTACTCAAACCTCCCCCATCTCCACTCAAGCAGATGCCCTTGTGGGACCACTAGAATCAGGGTGTAGACAGTTCTGGTTATGTCCAATGGGATACTTCAGTGTTCTTGCAAACAAGGATCAGCAATTCCAGAAGGACTGGGGAGTAATAAGGGGAGAACCCTGTGTAATTCATGGATTTTTAAAAACTAGAAATGTGATTTCACTGGCAGAAGGATCCTCTATCAATTCAGATTCTTAATGCCCCTCAGCTGTACAGCCTTTGAGAGCTGCCTGGAGACACTGGCAGAGTGCCTGGCCCAGAGCCATACAGCCTGTGTGTATCCGAGGTAGGGTTTTGAATCCTGTTTGCCTTTGAGGTCATCTGCTAGCCACTCCTCCATTCTTTCTCTCCTGGATCTGAGGAAGGAAAACAAGGCAGAACAATGACAAAGAACCTGGCCCTTAACATTTTCTATTTTCTGGCTTTAAGTAACAGAGGTAAAGATAGTTTAATAATAGAGAAACCATCTAATTCCAGCCTTTTATTTTACAAACTAGGAAACTGAACCCCACAGTTAGGTGATTCGGCCAAGGCCACACCAGTAGCAAGCATTGGAACTAGGATCTGAATCTGCCTCCTGACTTCTAATTCAACGGACTTTCCATTAGACCCTTTCCCTTTCCTTGATTATATGCTCAGCCATATAACATTCTCTCTTCCTCCCAGCTCTCCCTTTGGTCCAGCAATCTCCTGGCTTAACCACCTTCCTTCCCCTCCTTTCCATAGTTTCACAATTATCAACCCCCTGATTGAGAACTGGTTAAAGGGATGTGAGGAAAGCCAGGACTTCCTGACCCAACAAAGACCCAGCTTACCGCTAGGGAGAGAGTGTCTAGTACCAGTCAAACTAGGATACTTAAGTATTCTCTGTATTTTGTTTAAATGTCTTAGAATGTTTATAAATTGGCTTTCTGCAGGTCTCTGAAAAGGACTAGCTAGTTTAACATCTCAAAGGTGACACGCTCCCTAGAGGCCGGGGAATATCAGGTGTAGTTAGCAGCCTAGGGAAACCCTGAGGTCTCTGGGCTTTCACTACCACACTGACTGAGTGGGGAAAACATTCCTTGGAAGTTCTGGCTTCTGTTTTAGCAGATAAATAGATAGCAGTTACCTACAATCTTTCTAGATTTACTAGGAATTGTGTTGAGAATGCATATTTCTCTAAGGAAAAATCAAAGAGTGGGATTTGCCCTTTAGTTTGGGGGGTAGGGAGAACAGTTCAAACGTTTTGAGAATTGCACAAACAAAATCAATTTAGTTGTGTTATAGGATCCTAGATTTAGACTTGGAAGAGGGCCCTTAGCAGCCTAGGGAAGAGCAGCATAATGTGATCAACCAAGAAAACCTGAACTCAAAATCTGCCTCAGAGCTTTTTCACCCTAGACAAGATTTTTAATCTCTCTGAGCCTTGGTTTTCTCATCTGAAAAAAAATGAAAGGGGTGGACAAGATGACCTCTTAGATCTCTTCCAGCGCTAAATCTTTGGGCATTTCTCCCATTTTACAAATGATGCAGCTGAGGCCCATAGAGGTTAAGTGGCTTGCGCTAGTAGCTTGCAGAGCGTAATAGCCAAGGTTTGAAGGTAGGTCTTCTGACTCCCAATGCAGAGCATTTTTCCCTGAACACGGTTCATTCTGCTTCTTTCTGAGTCTCTACAAACTCTGATTTTCAGCATATAGTTGGCTATGTGCCTGTGCATTTAAACTAAAAGCTGCAAATCAGATTAAAGGCTCAAGTACTCTTCTCAGATCATCTAGATTCCTGTTGGCAGTTGTATTTAGACTTGGTTTTTCATCTATTTGAAGCCACCTTGTTTGGGAAACAGAACACACTTACTATGGGATCACTTCAGTACTTTTAATTAACTTGCAGATGTTGGCATTCTGTAGCATTTTTTACTGAGGCTTTCTTGTGTGGTATAGATTGGGCATTAGAAGTTCTGGGTTTAGATCCTAAATCTGCCATTTTCCCTCTGTGTGACTTTAAACCTCCCTGCATCTCAGTTTCCTCATTAGTAAAGTGGGAGAGTTAATGATAAATGATAAGACTGAATGATAAGAATAGGTCTGACAATAAGAATGATATGATAAGAAGAGGATACGATATGATAAGATGGTAAGAATAGGAGTTAATATTTAGGTTTTCCCCGTCTAGTTGCCCTACTAAGTGTGACCCAAGCTACTCTGCTAATTGCTTATGACCTCTTTGTCCAAAAGCAAATGTGATCTCAGATTTGCCGCTTTTGCTAAATGATGTGGAAAGAAAAAAGCTTGACATTGGCAACAGGGGACTTGCCTGCACTTTCTCCCTCCCAGAAAGTATCCTTGATCTTAGCCAAAAGGCCAAGAGAAGAGATAAGTAATAACCATCCAACCCCTCCCCAAAGGGAACGGACTGTTCCGTCTTACTTTTTTTTTCCCTAATTCTAGGATACTGTAATCAGTGTCATCTCTATTTTTCCATTAAGATCAGTCTTTTGTGACTTTGTCAACAAATGACTCCTACGCCAGAGGAGCCTTGGTGCTTGGCTCCTCGTTGAAACAACACAGAACAACAAAAAGGTTAACTGTGCTGATAACCCCACAGGTCTCGGAGTCTATGAGGTAAGATGTTCCTTCTATTTGTGACTTGTTCTTGCTGGTTAAATTTCTGGCCTCTCTGGTATGCAGACCGGCTACTTTTCAGGAACTAACTTATCAGTGCACAGAAAGTCTGACTGCTCCATGAGGCAGGCAGCCTGGTAGAGTGGAGAGCATGATGGATGGGGAGTCAGGAAGGCCTGTGTTTGGATCCTATCTCTGATGCATCCCACTGGTCACCTCACATTTCTGAGCTTCAGTGTACTTATCTGTAAATGAGAATAATAACGGCCCAGGAGCTAGCTCATTAGGTGGTTGTGAGGCTCAGACACTACATATGGGCTGCTTATTCACTTACCACACATGTATTTCTTTATTGGTATTAGAAAGGATTTTGTAACTGAAACTCTTTTTGCTAGATTCCTTTCAGGATAGCAGACTTCAGGTTTTCCTTCTCTTCCACATCCTTTTGTCCCACAGTGTTTATTCTTTCCGGTTATAAGAAACGAAAAGAAAAACATATGGTCAACATCCCTAAATAAATTATTTTTAAGAGAGGAATAAGAGAGAATCATTCCAAAGAAATCAGTCCCTGTTTTTTTGTTTATGTGTAAAGCCAGCTGACCTCTGGGTAACTAGGTTTTCTCTTAATTACTGTTTAAATACTTTAAAACTTTTACCTAGAGCTTTACAGAGTCACACTTCCTTACCATCCCAAAATGGAATGCCATCTTAACTGGAATATCAATATTTTCCCCCCAATTTTATAAGGAAACCCTTCTGGGGACTGTAACACAAAACTAGGGGTGTTATTCCTGGGCAATAGGAATGACGCATTGAACCATTGGAAGGACTATGAAGACCTTTCATTTCCCTTCTCAATCATAATCTCTTCTTAATGCAGGGAGATAGATGGCTCAGTGGATGGAATACTTGGCCTGGAGTCAGGAAGACCTGAGTTCAAATGTGGCCTCGGATACTTACTACCTGTGTGACATGGGGCAATCACTTAGCCCTGTCTGCTTCAGTTTCCTCACCTGTCGATGATCTGGAAACAGAAATGGCAAACTAATCCAGTGTCTTTGCAAAGAAAACCCCAAATGGGCTCATGAAGAGTTGGATCCAACTCAACATTGCCCTTTATTTATTTGTATTTGGGCTAGAGTTTTGCCTGTAGCTGAATTACCCCACCCCAGGTATCTGGAGGCCACCAGTGTCTAGTTCCCCTTGATTTAGCTATTGTAAAATGGAAATATCTGAACTGGTCCCTTAGGGCTTAATGTAAGTTTTAAAATATAACGAGACTCACTCTACGAGTCCCGTTTTGTGTTTACTTGCACTTGGACTGACTTTTTCAAACTGAACGGGCTTTGCTGTGAAATGTCAGAAGTCAAACCCTATGCCAAGAGTGCCAGAAAAGAGGGCATTCTATAACATCCTCTGTTCCTGGGGGTCAGTAAGGTTTGATGCCAGAGAGGTGGCTTCCCATTGTGTGGTCTATTAAAGAAAAGGTGTAGGTGTATTAAAGAAAAGCCAGTAGGACTGACCAAGGTTGGGGCAGAGGGTGCCTGTCGTTGGCTTGTGTTTTTTTTTCTAATTATTGGGTGAACTGGAAAATACTTCTTTCTCCAAACTTTGGGAATCGTTTTGACGTTTTCTACAGCTCAGATAACAGGGCAAACTGGAAAGAGCCTTGGAGCAGTAGTCCAGAAGCATCAGCTCTAGTACCAACTTAGCCACTAAGTAACTAGCTGTATCATGCTGATCAAGTCTTTTGCCCTCTGAGGCTCTTTCCTTCTCTGAAGTGCCCTAGTGATCAACCTCTCCCAGTTCGTTTCTAAAATCCTTTCCAGCAAAGACACCAAGAATTTCAGAATTGAAAGGAAGTTCAGTGGCCTGTTACAGAATGCCTGACAAATGGTTGTTTAGCCTTTACTTGAAGGGAGAAAATCCCTACCACCCAGTAGTAGTGAGGTCTAGTGCAGTGGTTCTCAACCTTCCCAATGCTGCGACCCTTTAATACAGTTCCTCGTGTTGTAGTGACCCCTAACCATAAAATTGTTTTTGTTGCTACTTCATAACTGTAATTCTGCTACTGTTATGAATCGTAATATAAATATCTGATATGCAGGATGTATTTTCATTGTTACAAATTGAACATAAATCATAATAGAACTGCTGGTCTAGTAGAACGAGCCCTAACATTCTAGCAAGGAGCAGCAGAGAGGATCTGAGTTCAGATCCTGCCTCTCTGTCAGTTATTCCCTGTCTGACCTTGGACAAGTTTCACAACCAGTCTGGACCTCAATTTCCTCATCTGTCAAATGAGAAGGTTGGATTCAGTGCCAGCTCTATATTTGTGATAAGAAGAGATCCTGAGATAGCCCATTTTACTTATGTGGAACTCTAGTTCTTAGAGTTATGCAGACCTGAAACCTAAGTCTTTAAAAATTATTTTACTTATTTAATGATCAAATCTATTTTCTCTTCCTCCACTTCTACCTCTTTGGAAAAGAAAAAAGAGAAAAGGAAAAACAAGCCTCAATTTGTCTCTTTGCTGCTCCCATTCCCTGCCACTTCTGCTCTCTGGGGCTAACCAGAACAAGTCTAATGCATAACGTGGTGAAGCTTTGCATATTTGAATATAGATATCATATTTCCTCCAAGGCTTCTCTTCCAATTCTATGGACTTAATTCTTTAAATATTCCAGATATTGGAATTTTGTTTGTTTGATTTTTGTGGTTGGTCCTGACCTGTGAATTTTTTTTTAAATCATTGTAAGGAATGTCAGATATGGAAACTCCTACCACTGCAGATTGGCAATACATCTATAACTTAGTCAACTAGCTGCCTGGGGTACTGAGAAGTCAAAAGACTTGTCCAAGGTCACTCAGTAGGTGTGAGAGTTAGGACAAGAGCATAGGGCTCATCCTTGGAATTGTTACTGATTTTCTGTTAGTGGGATTTATGGTCACTTGTCCCCCTCAAGAACTTTGTTATACTTGCATTGGTTAAATTTCTGTCATAGTAAGACATGACCATATCCCAGACTTGCTATTCATTGATCAAAAGGAGTAATCCCTACAGTGCCCAGTATAGTGCTTGGCAGAAACGTGACAAATGTTTGTTAAACTAAGCTGTATAATTCTGAAACCAGTGGCACCAGAAAATTAAACTAATAGTTTGGCTTTGCTGACCTCTGAGACTTTTTGTGGTACACAGTTTCATATGTCTAATGTTCATGACTTCTAACTATTTTAGGGGGAAATGTAATTCTATATAACTCATCTCCTAGAGAGTAAGTGAATGGTAGAAGGATCTCTGATTTCATCAGTGGGAAAGTCCTGGTCTAAGTATCTCTGTGATTTAGTAAGTTGGTCAAGAATTTATTTACTAAGTGTGTACCGTGCGTTTGGTACTGGGGATAATTCCGAGACAGTGATGGAACAGTCACTTAGCCTCCCATTCTACTGGGAGAATCAAACATGGGCACAAATAAGTATATACAAAATGTAGGAATAAGGACTAGACATGATTTCATGGGTATAGGGAGCTTCCTTTAACAAAGGAGGCTAGCAATTTCTCTTTGAGAAATCACAGGACTTGTCCAGGGTAGCACAGCCAGTCATTGTCAGAGGAATGCTGGCTATCCTACAGACACATGATTTATCTCTGGAAGAACATTAACAACTGAGAGGTGGAGTGTGAAGAGAGTCTTCAGGGAAGAGGTGATAGCTGAGCTTAAAAGAGCTAAGGCTTCCTAGAGGTAGAAGATACTTTATATCCTCATCTCTGACAAGCAAATTAACAAGCACTATCTTCTTAGGTAGTGTAACAATCTTTAGAGGAGTGAAAACCAAATGTTTAGTAATTAATGTTTAGTAATTCTGTATAAGAATGAACCCCTTCCCACTCTTTATTGCAGGGGGATGCATATTTGCAAATAGTTAAAAATCATTCTTGCAGGTGATTTCTTTGGTTTGTAAATCAACAAGGTAACTAGTATACCAGAACTAAGAAAGTGTAATCCCTTGTTATATTGCTGCCATCATAAAGCCGGATGTGATTTCTTTGGTTTATAAATCAGCATGGTAACTAGTATACCAGAACTAAGAAAATGTAATCCCTTGTTATATTGCTGCCATCATAAAGCTGGATATCAGAGGGGTGAGAGAAGAAACAGTGGCCACATTTACATTTTAAATTTTCAAAAAATAGTGATTGGGAAGAAACAACAGTTAAGTGTGGCTGAGAAGCCCATTTTGTACTGCAGTATGACAGAATAGGTAGCATAATGGGGGGAAATTGATCAGAATAACCAATTGATAGAAGAGGCATAGAAAGTTTGTCACAATTAGCAATTGATAGAAAAGGCATAAGGAATAAGTAAGGGAAGTAGCAATCTTGTGTCACAATGGGGTTACTAGTTCTAATTTTCTGCTTTTTCTAAAGAGTGTTAAGTTCTGTGAACTGAATTTTATTTATTTTTGTTGAAGTTTTTATTTTATTTTTAATTTCAAAATTATTTTAATATTTTGTTTTTGTATTAATTTTATTTTGACCATGTCCCTTTCCTATCTCCTTCCCAACAAGCCATTCTCTATAAGAAAAGGAAGAAAAACAGGGAGAAAAGCAGTTTAGCAAAATTAACCAACCAACTGGATTTTACTTTCACAGGAAAGTTTTAGAGAAGATTTTTGATGAAGTCATCATGGTCGATATCTTGGACAGCAAGGATTCAGCTCATCTAACCTTAATGAAGAGACCTGAACTGGGTGTCACATTAACCAAACTCCACTGCTGGTCACTAATTCAGTATTCAAAATGTGTGTTCATGGATGCAGATACTCTGGTGAGTCTAGATACCCACGGTGGCTAAAAAGCCTATATATGGTAACTAAGACCTGGTAAGTGTTCAAAGAAATGCAACTAAGACTTGACAGGAAAGGATGATTAAAACATCAAATGTCGAAATAGAGAACAGAAAAGCAAAACCAGACCATCTTAAATCTGTCCCTGGGCCTTCTGACAAGTGCCACCTTGATGCTGTGGAAACTTAATGTGGGAGGATGGCAGGTGATGGATGGAACAAGGAGACTTTCTCTAAATTCCCTGTTTTCCCTTTGAATTAGGTCCTGACAAATATTGATGAGCTTTTTGAGAGAGAGGAGCTCTCGGCAGCACCAGACCCAGGGTGGCCTGACTGTTTCAATTCTGGAGTCTTTGTTTACCGACCTTCCATTGAAACATACAATCAGCTGTTGCATATGGCGTCAGAACAAGGCAGCTTTGATGGTATGTATCCTGTTTGGTTGGCCATTTGATAAGAGAGCTTTATAATATTCTCTCACGGTGTGATGAGAACAATCGCCTCTCAAATCCAGCTTAAATCCTTTTATTGTGTAGATTATGTTGTCTACCCAGCCGTTTGCTATAGAACATCTTGGTTTTAGTTTGCTTGTTTAATTAGAGTTAAGAGAGAGCACAAGCTTGGTTTTGGATAACTTTCCTTATATCTAAATTCAGTCCAAATACATTTTGATTTTTAAGGACTTGGATACTCTGTTCCAGAATTTAAACAGAGGCAGCTTGTCTTGATCAAGGCATGCATTTTCCAATACAGAATGAACTTGAGTTTCTGTTTAAAGATCTAATTCTCCACTCCTCAGGAAGGATATGATCACATTGAAGTGTGTGTGTGTGTGTGTGTGTGTGTGTGTGTGTGTGTGAGTGACAGAGAGACAGAATGACATTCCTAGAGTTGGAAATGACCTTGAGATTAGTTCAACAACTGTCTGAAGTCATCCCGGACACTTATTCCTTCATCTTCTGCCCTAGTGACATGACTTTACATAACATATAAAGACACAAAAGCACAATACCTTGACTTTAAAAGAGACTGTGTATTTTCCATGAAAAAGAACAGGGACAGGAGCTGGGATTTCAGTGGTGTAAAGTAACTTCCAGGGGAGGAAGCTCCTCCTCTCGATCAGGTCAGCACTGTCTCTGCAGATTAAATTCTTAGAAACCTCCCTAGAGCCATAAGAGGTTATATCTTACCCAAGACTGTAGAGCCAGTAAGGGTCAGACATTGGCCTTGAACCCAGGCCTATTTTTGGTTTCAAGGTTGGCTCTCTCTCTCTTCTACCACACTACCTCTCATGAAAACTCAAAGAAAGCAAGTTTGGTAAATTGGTTTCTAACTTTTAAAGTTGGGATTGGGAAGAAAATTAAAATTCTGCATGAATGTTTTTCTGCCCATAACTTTACTATTTTCAGTCAGCCTGTGATTTTAGTATGGTGTCTGTAGATCAATCGCTGTTACCAAAGAGGAAAATTACTATGACACCATCCTGTGTTCTTTTTTTTTTTTAACTATTTTTATTTGTTTTCCTGTTTACGTTATTCATTTTCATTACATTTTTGAATTACACATTTTCTCCCCATCTTGCCCCTGCCCC
>CM053600.1:171373247-171437608 GCA_028646575.1 Pseudocheirus occidentalis
GTATTATAGGGTTGTTGCAAGACCCCCCAGCTTTGGCTTGCTGAAAGTGCACCCCAGGACCACCACCCAAGACCACGATCCGGATCCAGGCCACTCAACGCAAGAGCACTTGGCCCTGATGATTGGATTCAGCCCCCTGCGGAGTCCGCAGGCCAGGGGCTCTGAAGCAACCTGCTGGGGGCCACCGCAGGTTCCAGCAGTTCCCTTCCCCCACTGCTTCCTTGCCCCCGGGGGCAGATTGGCCGAACTGCTTTAACCACTCCCAAATTAATTTTCAAAGTTTCACTTTCACTAACCAGTCTCTGAGGATTTGAAGATTCCCTTAGGCAGGTGCTGTATATTTTCTTTGAACTCCAGACCGCCCTGGGGCCTAGCGTGGCCTGGTTTGAGGCTTTGGGCCGGCCTGCTCTGCTGCAGTGCGAGCTGCCCCTCTCCCATTCCGTTCCTCACGCCTTGGCAGATGTGGAGGTGCTGGAGGCTGTAGATCTCTCCTGCAGACTGGCTCCGGTGCCCGCTTGGCTCAGGCTACTTCCCACTGCCCAGGCCTGGCCCCAGTCTCGGCTTCAGGCTGTTCCATCCTCTGTTCTGGCTGCCCGATGAGCCCCTGCTGCTGAGCTGCCTTCAGTGAGAGATGTGTTCTCTGTATTTTTGTGTGAGTCTGAGGGTCCTAGGCTTTCTCTGGGCTCATAATTTTCTGGGTGTTTAGGGTGGCAGTGTGGGAGCTGTGGGACCTTGCTGCTTCTACGCCACCATCTTGGCTCTGCCCCCCCACCATCCTGTGTTCTTAACAGCTGTATATGCAAAGGCTTTGCACCTGAGTAGGATCTCTCATCCTTTTATTGGAGAAGTAGGTTGGTGGAAAAAATGGATAGGCTTCTTTTCTAGAGTTACCCAACCGTGTCATCTGAATAAGCCATTAGCAACCATTAATAGCCACCAAAGATGATACTAATATTTTTCCCTCTTCATAAAAATTCTTCCAGACAGTGATTCATTGTCAAACGTTTGTCTTAAAATGACAGCTGAAGCACAAGCAAGCTGTGGTGGGATGCCAGAAAAGCTGAATTTAACAGCATCAGTTAGCATTGAACCTCAGGTTCCTTCTCTTCCTTTTGCCCTCTCCTCCCACACCAGCTTACTTTCTCTGTCTTGAGGACCTTATATCTAAGACCTGCTATAATCAGAAGCACAGAATGTCTGTCAGACCTGAGGGGGAACCTCAGGAAACTAACTGGACTTATCCATACCTGTCTGTCACATCCCCAACAAGGAGGAATCTAAACAACCTTTGGTTGAATACCTCCAATGAAAGGAAACCTCCCACCTTCCATGGCAGCCCATTCCTCTTTGGGACAACTCTAATTGTTGGGAAATTTGCCTCTTTACAACTTCCACAGTGCTCTTAGTTATGCCCTTTCCACAGCCATCTACCTAGCCCCCAAATGCATCTAGTCTTGTCTTTGAACTTGCATTTGAAAAATTTATTTATGGATTGTTGTGCCAAGTAGTGACTCATCCCAGTGCTTACCCCCACTGCCTTTTATTGACTCCTGACTGTTTTACTGCTGTTGCCAACAATGTAGTGAAGGTTGATTGTTTTTCCTCTTCCTAACAAAGAGTGAGTTGTGTTTTGCCTTTACCTTTATGGAGCTCAGTGTATAGATCAATCAATGGAACTGGGACAGCCAGGATTAAGGAGCTGTAACACTCTTACAGGAGTGACTACATGGCCTCTTCTGAATCATTCCAATCCTGTTCAACAGTTTGCCCATATAGGTAGAATTCTGCAAAAAGAGCCAAGATCTTCTGTTGGGTTGAAGTTGGAGGTCATTGAAGAATAGTCAGAGTTTGTTGCTGGAAATGAAGTGGTTTACAAAAGAATCAGATGAATAATTAACATGTTAAAAGCTTTGCCTTAGTTATCATTAATATGAATTAGGTAGGGCTGAAAACTACAGATCCTTGAGAGAAGGCTCAAAAGGGAAAGACTTGGGGATTTAACTGGATATACTCAAGGAAGCCAGAGGCAGGGACAACTAGGGAAGGTGTCAGGGAAGCCCCTTGACTCCCCACTCTAGACATTACAGCTGGGATTGATGTCCCTAAACTAGGGTAGCCTATCAACCCTCTAACACTAGGGCTAGGAAGTGACAGTGAGGACATGACCAGAGATGTCACAGTCTTCAGGCAGTAGCAGGAGAGGAAGAGTCCACAGTAGCCAGTAAGCAAGAGGATACCACCAGGATCTGATGTTCTCACTAGGGCCCCTGGATCCATGATTCGGGGCAACTTAGAAAATTATAGGAGCAAGGCTGCTCACTCATCTTGGGATATTGAGAAAACCCCTGGGATCACAGAAAATTTAGGATTAGCAAATTTTTTATAATTATGAGAGAACCCCTGCTCAGAGATCCAATCCATTTTCCACCTGATGGTCATAGGAGAGGATGCCAATTGGCTAAGAGACTGGAAGGTTAGAAAACAACAAATGTAGAAGTTTCTGGATTTGTGAAGTTCCAGAGAGGGGGCTACCAGGCAAGAGTCAGGGGCATGACTAGGAAATAGATGGAATACAGTACTGGGAAGGGGAGATTGAACCAGGCTCTGTCATCAATAAATATTACAAGCAGATTTGATTCAAGACAGCCAGCTTTGGCCACTCAAGAGAAGTATGTAAGAGAAGAAAATATTGTAACAGTCTTTCTATTCCTGGAAATATTTCCTTATTTTAATGGATAGGCTTGAAATTTGACAGCAAATATGAGTTCTTAGAGCTAGGGACTGTATATTTTAAAATGTTCTCAACTTTTTTCATTCCCCAAACCCTTTGGTTTTTAATAAACCTTTTCATTCCCTTTATTCAGTGTGAAAGGAAAGAAATTCTGATGCTTATCATGTATATGTACATAAAAAATAGAGATTTACTAATTTTTCATAAACAAAACTTTATTTGGTATATAACAAGTTTTAGTATTATAAAGTTGGTAGCTCTCCAGTGCACACAGTTTTTTTCATGAGCATCATGACTTTTAGAAAATTTCAGTTAGATGATAGAATTATTTATCTCTAGGCCTCCTTGACAAACTTCTTATGCCTCAGGTTGGGAACCCCTCTCCTAGACTCCACATTAGACATAGGTATCACACAAGTTTTAAAGGCTGGCTATCTTGAATCAATAATGTTTATAATATTTACTGATGACTATTTATATAGGAGCAAAGTTCCAGAATTTTCTAAGCACTTTGTAACCCTATAAAGTGTTTTCTCTATCCAAGTAACTTGTTATTACTTCAGGAAAGTGTGGGCTTTATGTTTGAGGAAAAATAAGCTTCTGGGTTATTAAGTCAAGTCATTTCCTGAATATGTAATAGCATTGTTCTGCCTAGAATTTTTAAATTGGCATAAAACCCTTACCCTTTAGGTGCAGTGCCTCAGGCAGTGAGGCAGAAGATTTTGGAAGTCCTCCTATAATATTTTGTTTCTCTTTCATAAAGAGGTCTGGCTTACATAGCCTATAGTTGGTTTTCTTGTTTTATTTTGCTCTGAGCTACATTATTATTAAATTCCTCTGCCAAAGCTCTAATCCCTGAGTCTGAAAGGGATTGAGGTACTCCTGGGTTTAAAGTCTCTATCTGTGGAGCCTGAGGTCTGACAGGATCTGCCAGGCTGGATGTATGGGCCCAGGTAGAGATTATGGTG
This sequence comes from Pseudocheirus occidentalis, assembly GCA_028646575.1. Taxonomy (NCBI): domain Eukaryota; kingdom Metazoa; phylum Chordata; class Mammalia; order Diprotodontia; family Pseudocheiridae; genus Pseudocheirus; species Pseudocheirus occidentalis. Next base: position 171,376,947 of record CM053600.1, read on the forward strand.
TCTGTTATCTATGGACCAGTCTAGATAAGTGAGCACAGGCTTGGCCATGGAGCCACCACTGAGTTGTTTGTGGGAGCTTTGGTTAACTCTTAGGATCGAGCATCTTCATGAGCTTCGAGAGGGGCTCAGACAAAATGGTACATTGCCTTGAGCTCATGTTCTATAGGGATCACTTGATGGAATTGGGTGTCGTTAGCCAAGAGAAGGGAATACTCAAGGGGAACATAAGAGCTGCATTCAAGTATTGGAAGGATCAACATGTGAAGGGCAGAATAGGCTTGTTATGTTTGGCTCCAGAGGGAAGAACTGGGAACAATGAAAAACTTTTTAAAGGTGGAAGTCGTGGGTTGCTCTCAAGGAGAAAGAAAACCTCCTGAACTGTTGAGTATGTAGAAAAGGGAGTTCTTTTTCTGTCACATATTAGGCTGATCGGCTATGCCGTCCCTTCCAGCTTGGAAATGTTGTGACCTCCTGAGCCCCTAGCGGTGGTGCCTCTTTATCAGTGGAATGAATACAGGCAGTAGTAAAACCAGGAATTCTCAGAGCTAATTTCTTAAATTATTCTTTTTAGAAGTAAAAGGAACAGTTGCAGTCAGTTGGGTCCTGACCTCTTCTTGGAGTGAACTTTCCCTGTTCTGAGACACCATTAGATCCTTTCATTTGATCCATTGTTTATAAGCATGTCTTCTACATGTAAACCAAGACTATAAGCCAATTCCCAATAACTGTATTAGTCTTTTTATGGAACTTAGGTAAAGAATTACAAGAATATTTATCTATTGCTAGACTGGGACATTGGTTTCATGTCACAACCCACAGTAAATTTGGGTTGTTTTTTTTCCCAAATAAAATTTTTTCCCCCTAATTACATGTTAAAAACAATTTTTTAAACTTTTTTAGCTTTTGAATTACAAATTCTATCCCTCCCTCCCCCTGCCTTTCTGCCTGCCTGAGACAGTAAGCAATATGATATAATTTATACATGTGCAGTCATTTAAAATATTTACATATTAGTCATTTTGTATAAAAAGACTTAGGAAGGAAAACAAAGAAAGAAAAAAGGAAAAAAACAAAAAGGAAGGAAGAAAGAAAGCATTCCTCAGTTTGTATTCAGACAGTATCAGTTCTTTTTCTGGAGGTAGATGGCAGGTTTCATCATGAATTCATTGGGATTGTCTTGGATGATTGTATTGTTGAGAAGAGCTATATCATTCAGTTCTTCATTGTATGATATTGTTGTTACCCCCCAGTAAACCCATAAGGAATAGGCTTATTTCCAAACATTTTTTAAAAATTTGGATTGGAATTCAAGGAGGAGACTGATTTGTAAATGAGTATGTATTTCATGACATAAATAGCTTGTCAGCTTTGGACAGCCTCTTGAATTCATTGAACAAATGTAGTTTTAACCAGGTGTTCATTGACACTCCTCAGAGGTTGGTGACAGCTAAGCATTTGCAACTAACTTGTTTGTAACCTCTCTAATGCAAAAGAATGTAGGCAGCCCTATTACAGCCTCCACTTCACTGGTATGATGTTTTATCAGACTAGTAATCTGGGTAGAGTAAAAGAAGTTAAGTATCTGACTTGTTGGATGGTAGGATTTTTTCTTTCCTGCAAAATTCTAATTGGGTAGAATTGAAAGTAGTAAATACTTAAGCACCTTTCTCCTTAATGCCAATCTCTTCCCTCCATTGATTAGCTCCAAGTTATGCTGTCCATTGTGTTTGCATGTTGTCTCCCCTCCACCCCCAGCATTAGATCGGCAGCCCCTTGAGAACAGGGACTATCTTTTGTCTTTCTCTGTATCCCCATAGTTGTTCTGTCTGCATTCACAGGTTGACTTACCCCTATCATATCCCCCTAGTTGAACATTTTCCAATATTCATGGTTCCTTCCTTCTGAGATACTCCCTATTTATTCTGTATCTGTGTTTATGTGTTGTTTCTCTTAGAGATAACAAACTCCTTGAGAAGAGAGGAAGGACCATTTGCTGCATTTCCCCAGCCTTAGCCTAGTCTTGGGCACATTTTATTGTTGGACAGTCATTATTAGGTCACATCCGACTCTTTGTGACCCCATTTGGGGTCTTCTTGGCAGAGACACTGGAACGGCTTGCCATTTCCTTCTGTGTCCCAGGCACTGTGCTAAGTGCTTTACAAAAATCTCATTTGATCATCACAAACGTCTGAGAAATGCTATTATTAGCCACATTTTCAAATGAGAACAGTGAGGCAGATGGTGTTTAAGTGACTTGTCCAGAATCACACAGATAGTAAGTGCCGAGGGAGGCTGCACTTTCATGTTTTCCAGACTTCCAGGTTCAGTATGGTCCACTGTACCACCTAGTCATGTAGAAAAAGAGATTCCAGTGCTGTGGATGCCAGTCAGAAGTTATTTAATTGGCTCCTGGGGGCCCGGGTTTGTGGTAGGTGCTGTGTGAGTCACATTAAAAAAGCATTTGAAGACATGGTACAGGAGAAGTTTGTTGTATATAGGGAGATAAAGCCAGCACTTCTGTTGTGTGGAAGGGGCTTTTGAAACAGGAAGAATAGTGGGGAAAGAGAGCGGCTTAGACCCAAGTGGTTGAAATTAATTCTGTGGAGTAACTGGTCTTGAAAGACTGATTGGAATTGGGGAATGAAGAGAAGTATGAAATAGCAGTCATGAGTATGAAGACCCTGAAAGTCTAGAACTGGAAAGAAAGCTTTGAGGCTTGTCAAGGACAAATCCCTCATTTTACAGATGAGGAAAATGAAGCCCAGAGACCTCAAGCCACTTCCCCAAGGTCACACAGGTAATAAATAGAAGGAGGCTTTGAGCACTTGCTCTGGTCTTCTCGCTCCAAACCGTGCTCTCTCTCCACCCTGACGCACTGAGTATGACGAGTCTAGGAGACAGCGAGGATGCTGACCTGACTTTCCTAAGAAGTCTGGCATGACAGTAGCAGAACATACAGTTGGATAGCACTTTGCTCTTCTGGGGAAAGGGTAGAGGTGGGGGTCTGGTGCGCCGTAGCAGTGTTGTTTGCATTCCGAGAACTCATGGCTTTTCTTTGTATGTGATCATTGTTGTTCAGTCAATTTCTCTCTTGTGTCTGACTCTTCATGACCCTGTTTTCCTTCTTCGGTTCATTTTACAAATAAAGAAACTGAGGATTAAATGGTTTGCCTAGGGTCACGCAGGTAGCTAGTTAAGCATCTCAGGTCAGATTTGAACCAGGGAAGAAGAGTCTTCCTGACTCTAGGCCTGGAACTCCATCCAATGTACCACCTAATTCTTCCTCCCTTCTCCCTCCCAAAAAAGCCTGGCACATAGTAGGTCCCTAATGGCCATCTGTTCTACTTAATGGTTTTTCTTTGTTACCAGAGAGTGTTCAGTGGGGATGGTGTGGGGGGATGGTATGTATATTGAGAAATTAATAACTTTTAAAAAATATTGTAATTTGCTAATTTTTTTAGTTTTCAGCATTCATTTCCACAAGGTTTTGAGTTACAAATTTTCTCCCCATCTTTCCTCTACCCTCTACCCCAAAATAGCGATCCTGCTGAATACCCCTTCCCCCAATCTGCTCTCTCATATATCTTCCCCCATGAATGATTATTTTTTAAAGCACCATAAAAAAAAAGTTGTTTTCAGGTTGGTGAGGCAGAGTGGAGCCAGACGTCAAAAGGCCTGAAGTCATTCTACACAGTTAAAGTAAAACAGGAAGTTGTGGTGTGCTGGGGGAGGGAAATTGGATCTGGATTCAAATCCTGACTCTCTTGTTTACTTCCCAGTGTGACACTGAGTGCCTCATTTACCCTCTCTCTGGCTCCATTTCTCCTCTCTATGAATTGAATGCTTTTAAAGGGTTAGGGGCCTTTATCTCTAAACCGTAAGCTTGTAAGGTCTCCTGCTGATTTGGGGCACAGTCTAGGCAGCTGGTCTGAACAAAAACTGAATTTTTTTCACATTGCTTTTGTCTGTCGCAAAATAATCCCTTTATCTTGGAAAAAATGGTAAGAAAAATTTAAGTCATCTGACCTAGTTGGACCACGTCCTGATACCAAATAACAACAACAAAATCCCACCCCATGTGATCACTGAACCACTGGCAGTGATATTCAAAAGATGGGGCAACTATAAAGATGCCAAAGGGCTGGAGAAGGCAAATTCATTTCCTGATTTTCAGAAATAGAAGGAGAAGAGAGCCTACAGACAAGAGGTCAGTGAACTTGACTCTGATACTTGGCAAAATACTGAAGTAGCTTATTAAAAAAAATGTAGTTGGTGAACACGTTGGAAAGGCAGCGGTGATCACAGCGAGCCAGCCTGGCTTCTGAGGCAGGCTACTCTAGACTGACTGACCTTCTTTCCATTTATGGTAAGGGAGATCCAGTTTGCCTGGCTCGTAGCAAAGCTGTTCAGAAAGCAGTGATGTGCTATTTTTATGTAAAAGATGGAGAGACTGGGTAAGGTAATAGTACAATTAAATGGATTTGGAACTGGTTTAATGTTAGAACTCAAACGTCTGATGATAGAATGATTCCATGTCTGCTTGGCCGGAGGTTTTCAGGGGAGTGGCCCCAGTCATGAGTGCTTGACTCTGTGTGGTTTAATTATTATTATTTTTTTAATCAATGGCATGGATAAGACGCGGCTGACCTGCTAGTTAAAGGGGACAAAGCTGGGAGGGATAGCTAACACATTAGCTGACGGAGTCAGGCTCTAAAAAGATCTTGACAGGCTAGAGCATTGAGCTGAATCCAATAAGATTAAATTTAATAAGGATAATTGTACAGATTTACACATAGCTTCAAAAAATGGACTTCACAAGCACAAAGTGGGGCATCACGGTTAGTTTGTTTTTCAGAAAGGTTTGGGGTTTTAGTGGGCTTACATATGTCAACAATGAGATATAGCAGCCAGCAAGACTAATGTGATTTGGGGCTGTATCATAAGAGAAGCGTGTCTTATAGGAAAAAAGAGGTGATGTGTCCGTGCGCCCTGCCCAAATGGAGAAGATGACAACAGCCACCTCTTCATGGGCTTTTTGATTGCTTATATTATCTCATTTGATCCTGTCAGATCTAGCACAGTTGAGGAAGCTCACTGATAAAAAGCAGTTTCCTGAGAAGAGATGACGGGATGGGGAAAGACTTCACATTCACATATGAGGATTAGATGAAGGAACTAGGGGATGTTCAGCCTGGAAAAGAAGAGACTAACTGGGGACATGATATCTATCTACAAGTATTTGAATGGCTGTCATGTGGAAAAAAGGATTAGATGTGTCCTTTTTGGGTCCAGAGCGCCCAGCCAAAAGCATGGGGAGAAGTTAAAAGGAGACAAGATGTCAGGGAAAGCTTGCTAATGATTCCAAAGTGGAATGACTTAACCCCAGAAGAAGTTTTGGTTCTCTCCCGTTGTTGAAGGTCTTCCATCAGTCTGGCTTAACTATTTCTGGGCTATGTTTTAGTTGGGATTCTCCTTCAGGTATGGATTGTACTCCGTGACTGTCATTGTGCCTTCCAATTCTAGAATTCTCTTTTCCTCTGAGGATTCTCCTTTAAATGGTGTTTAATGCTGTCGGATGTGTTTTTTTTAACTTGGTATGCTAGCAGTAAGAAGTTATATGGAGGTGAAAGAATGTCATCTGAGGCTTCTAATTTGAAGTGGCTTCATTTAAGAAAAAAAATCAATGTTTCTTTATATTAACTGCATTCTCTGTCCACCAACCCCTCAACAAACTGGACTTTTTACCTTCAGTTGACTTTTAAGTAGAGAGTAAAAGTGTAGCAAAATGTAGTAAAATGTAGTTTTAAAATGTAGTAAAAAAAAAAGTGAGCTAAAAGCAGGGAATTGTTTGAATTTTTGTTCAAAATGACCCCATATTGGTCCCTCTTCTCCATTTGTAATATTTTTCTCTGTTAACTGGTCGCAAGGTGATGATCAGATTGAAACACTACAAGGTCTTCAGTAACGAAAGAGAAACACACTTATCTTCAGTGGCCTCTTGTTACTAAATAAGGCAAGAAAATGAACTCAGCTCTCCTAGGAAGGTTTTAAACAAACAAAGATTTGTAGCTTTAATCTCAGTTAACCAGAAAGTTCAACCTCTCCCCTTCAACCATTCTCATTCCATTTTGTATTTAACTGAAATTGTAGTAGATTTCTCCTCAGGAGAGACTCAAGTTGGCTAGATTCCTCTCTGGAAAAAAGGAGGTGCTTGCTAGCAGACAGGGTGCCTCACTGAAATGCAATGATCGCAGAGATGATTGTGCTGTATCCCATAATAGTATTGGTTGTGTCAAGATGGTTCTGTCCTTCTCTGATGTGTAACTTCAGCTGTTGGAAGCCTGGCACTTCAGTTGTTGTGTTAGGATGTTCTACAGACGTTTCTCAGGTTAATTAGGTGGCACATGCCAGCATTCCCTAGTGGTTACTTCATTGCTTACTTGGCCATAAAGACCCATCTCTCTCCTTCCCACCCCCACCCAAAAAAAAAAAAAGCTCCAATAGTTTCTGGCTATGAAAATAGAGCACAGAAAGTGTTTGTTGGATATTCCTCCCAAGAGAGAATCCTCTGGCTATTTTTTGCCTTCATATCTCTTGTTGTATTATCTTTTTAAATGTGGTTTTCTGTCCCTTGCCACGTAGTCCAACCATCCACCGCTTTTTTCATTTCATTTTATTTTTCAATTAGCAAGCATTTACTTTCTCTTCCCCCACCACCCCAGTTTAAAAAATAAATACAACACATAAAATAAAACAAGCCAGATTCTCACATGGCCCATGTCTAAAAACGCACATCTCATTCTCTATATTGAATCCATCAGCTCTCAGTCAGGTGCCCCACACATTTTAAAGATAAAGAAAAGTTAATTAACTAGGCTAAAGTCACGCATGTCTAAACCTCATAAAACAGGCCTAGACCCTCTGACTCATTCTTCTGTTCCACAGAGGCCCTGTTAACAGAGAAAGGGTGAGGAGGGTGCCTACTGACTTGGCCCTGCATGCAGAGGTACCTTGTAAAACAAACTAGCAGGCATGGGCTGTTGATTTATTTTAATCAGAGCCTTCCTTAGCACCTTGTAGACCAAAGTGTATGTTGGTCAGTAATACTATGTGCCAGGCAGCTAGGTGGTACAGTGGATAGAGATTGGGCTGGGAGTCAGAAGATCTGAGTTCAAATGTGGCCTCAAATATCTGCTAGCAGTGTGACTCTGGGCAGGTTAACCCTTCTTTGCCTCAGTTCCTCATCTGTAAAATGGAGACACCCTGAAGAAGGAAATGTCAAATTACTCCTCTGTCTTTGCCAAAAAAAAAAACCCATGAACAAAGTCCGAGAAGTCACAGAGCCAGACAGAAATGAATGACTGGACAACAACAATGTGTGACCTGCTGGGGATGCACAAGACAGTCCCTGCCCTCAAGGAGCTCACCTGAAGGAGGAGACAACATACAAATTATTGTGCACAAACAAGGCATATAAAAGGTAAATTGGAAACAATCAGCAGAATGAAGACACTTGAATTAAGGGGGATCAGGAAAGGCTTCCTGAAGAAAGTGGAACTTTAGCTGGGGCTTGAAGGAAGTCAGAGAAACCAGGAGGGAGAGAATTCCAGGCAAGGGGGAGAGCCAGAGGAAATGCCTGGAGTCAGAAAGGGAATGTTTTGTTCCAGGAACTGCAAGGAGGCCAGTATCAACGGATCCCAGAATATGTGACAGTTGTAAGGTATAAGAAGCCTGAAAAGGTAGGGGCAGGAGACAGGTCATGAAAGGCTTTGGATGCTAAACAGAATTTCATATTTGATCCTGATGATAATAGAGCTTATGGAGTAATGGGGTGATGTGGTCAGACATGTGCATCTGGAAGATCAATTTGACAGCTCTGAATTTCATGACAGCTCCAGGCTGGACTGGAGTGGGGAGTGGCTGGTGGCAGGCAGCCCCACCAGCAAGCTACTCCAACAGTATAGCATGTCAGAGGAGAGAAAGGCACAAACTGTAGCCTTGTTAGGAGGGTTCCACAGACAGGACTTGGCAACGTCTTAGATTTGTGGAGTTACAGAGAATGAGGAACTGAGGATGACACTGAGGTTGTGGGCCTGTGAGACTGGGAAAATGGTGGTGCCCTTAACAGTAATAGGGAGCTTAGGAAGAGGGGAGCATTTGGGGTAGAGGGAGAATAATGAGTATTTAAAGGAAATGACATTGCCCATTTGAGAAGTAGTCTTGGTGATGGTATTTGAGGAAGTCTCCATGACAGGGATTCAGCCTCACTTCTTTTGAAGTCTTAAAAAAAAGTATTTTTTAATCCTTTTTTTTAGGGAGAGGGGATATAAATAAATTATAAAAAATTTGCCCAGAAACACAGACTCCTAGAAAAAACAATGTCAATTTGTTTCCGCTATGCCATTTTTCCTATAGCAATAGTAACAACATCATCACTGACATTTATAAAGGGTGTCCCAAAAGTTTTAGTGCATTAACATAATGCTTAAATGGCTTTAAAACGCACTGAGACTTTTGGGATACCATCTGGTATTTTGAAGTTTCCAAAATGCTCTACAAATATCAGATGAGCCTCACAAACAGCCTTGTGCAGTCAGTACACCTTTTACTATCCCTTTACACTTGAGGAAAAAGACTTGCCTACGGTCACACATCTGAGAAATGGTGTCAGAGGTGAGATTCGTGCTTTAAGTCTTTCTGACTCCCAGTCCATCACTCCTCTGAGCTGCTCTTTTCTAGCATTTGTGGTGCTTCCACCCATGCTCCATTCTCGGTTTACCCTTGCCTAGAAAAGGGAGAAAAATCTTTTGGATAATTTTAGTTAAGTAGGTGAAACAAAACTCACGATTTTTTTCCTTGAACAATGCAGCTATCTCACCTCACATTCATATGTCAGATCCAGTTAGTGCCTGGACACCAAAACACATTCTTCAGTAGAGAGGAGAAAGGGTTGGGACAAAGCCCCACATTCTTCTGAATGGTTCTGAACAAATGCTCTTCAAAGCAGCTCACAGGCCTGGAAGGGCCTTTGGCACATGCATGTCTTTGCCCAAACCCTTCCCTCCAGCCTTAGGAAAAATCACTATTGAGTTTTAATTAAAAAAAAAAAACAAACACTTTAAAAAAGTATTGTGGTTGTTGACGCCAGATCAGTCTAAAAGGGATCTGTTTTATATATGTATATATAATGCATTATATTTTATATATTTTCTATAATACAAAATATAAAATATCATCATTAGAGGCAATGTGATGAACTGGATAGTCCAGCTTCAGACCCCTGAAGACCAGAGTTCAAGTCCTATCTCTGATACGTTTCAACTGTATAACTATGGGTGCCTACTGTGACAGGTACCTCTCTAAAACAAAAATTCTGCCAACTTGATGTTTTTTTTCTTAAATAATTTGATAATTGTGTTTCAGTTTAATTGGTTACCTTTGTATTTTATTTTATGCATTTAAAAATCCTTATTTTTGAGGTGGGGCCTGGAGGCTTCAACAGACTGCCCAAGGCAAAGAATACCTGTTCTGAGTTGCTCGTGCGTCACTGAAGGGAATTTCCACACTGGGAATGATCTGGGACCACCCCTCCTCCCCATCCCGTGATGATCTTTGTTCCATAGGAGGAGAGTGGCCAGTAGGTGACAGTATAAACTTCAGGGGTCGAAACAGGAGGCAGAGAACTGGTTACTGTTGGTCCCTAGAGAAGAAAACACCTGATTGATATGAAGCAGAGGAATGTGACAGTTTGGGACAGTCGGAGCTGTACTGGGTGACATGGGTGACCAGATTTCTTAACCCCTTAAGTGTGTGAACCTCTGTGATCTTATGGCTTGTCTGCTGGTCTTTAATGAAATGTACGCCAATGTACACCATGCCTTTCATGAGCTATGGTTCAGCCCCTCTGGACTTAGGCTGTAAAATGGTAGAAGTCAGAAACTGTGACTTCCCCAAGTTCCACTTAAATAAACCACCTACTGCTCTGTGGGTAAGCCACAGTCAGACTGGTTCAATGGCACTTTGGGGGGAGAAGTGTCAAGAATTCACACTTCTGCTTAATCACTGAGACAGTAACAAGCTCATAGATCTAAAAGGAGCCTCAGGGATGGCTAGGCGGCATAGTGGATAGAGCACCAGCCCTGGAGTTAGGAGGACCTGAGTTCAAATTTGATTTAGACAATTAACACAAAAACTAGCTGTGTGACCTTGGGCAAGTCACTTAACCCCAATTGTCCTGCCCTCTTCCCTCCAAAAAAACTAAGTAAAAGGAGCCTCAGAACCCAACTAATTCATTCTCCAGTTTTTGTGGATGAGAAAGCTTAGGACCCAGGGAAATGAAGGTAGGGTTTGAACGAGGTCTTCTGATTTTCACAAATCCTTTGAAGCTCCAAACAATAAGAAAACAATAAAGACTAACTTACATTCATAAAACACTGGGAGGTTTCTCCACAATAACCCTGTGAGGTAGGCAGGGCAAATATTTATTATCCGTATTTAACAGATAGGGAAACGGAGACGCTGAGACACTGGAATTTGAAGTTGGATCTTAGATATTAACTCGGTACTATAGACTAGTAGATTTTTAAGGAAGTAGAACAAAAACTTCATATTCATCCTCAGTGTTAACCCAGGGCTCAGTGTATGGTTTAAGTCCCATGCCTGGTAGCATGACCCATGATGTGGATAACTGCATCCTCTATTTTTTTTTCTCCTTAGAGTGAGTTTTATTGATACCTTCTGTTGTTTACATCACAATCACTTTTGGAAATACTCCCTTTTCTCCTCCTGTTTCCTCTCCCCCCAGTGCACCCTCTTTGTGGCATGCAGACATTACTCCCTCCTCAGAAAGGCTCCTGAAGCCCGTCTGGGTAGAAAACAGGACTGGGTACTTTTAAACAGGTGGTATTTGAGGTACCTGTAGGAGGTTTCAGTCTGTGACATCACTGGTAGCCAGGTAGAAAATCATCAGAATAGTGCATAATCTTCGGAAAAGTACAGAAATTCAAAATGGATAGTTACCCAGACAGCTCCATTTCTGCCTTGTGTGAATCTGATCACCATTGCTGATAACCATCCGATAGTGTCTCCATAGTGGCTTGTTTCCCTGCCCCACTCAGCCACCTCGAGGTTGCCTGTTGTTGTGTGGTTAATAACTGCCTACGGGCAGCCAAGTGGAAGGGGGAGAAATTCTCAGAGCTGCCTCTCTTTCCCCTCTGGCCCTTTCTGCAGTTCTTCCACCTGCCTCAGACACACCCTCAGACCTGACAGGATCAGGGTGATTATGCTATCTGGGATTGTATGCATTAAGATGATTGGAATTAAAACAGCCTGAGCTTGTCAGATTAAATTAAGCTGCTAGATTGAAAGCTGTAATTCCTGGGATTTCATTCATGAAGTCAAAATCATGTTTATGATCAGGACCTAGGGCATCAAGTTGTGGGTGTTAGAGGGTGTACGTGTCCAAGGGAGGACTTGAACCCAGTACTTCCTAACTCCAGGGTCAGTTTTCTCTCCACTATTTCATGCTCTTTCTCTCACTTTCTCACCCTCTCCTTTTTTCTCTCCCTTTCGCTCCCTATTCCCCTTTCCTTCTGCCTCTCCCTTCTCTCTCCCTCTCTTTCTTTTTCCTCCTTTTTCCCACTCCTTCCTCAATATTATTTTGAATCATGCTCTAATTCAGGGCCAGCTAGGGAAGAGGCAACCACTACCCTTTAATGAAAACTGATGAAAGATGAAAATTCTCCTAAATTCAAGAGACTGATATATGATAATGAAAATTGTGTCCATTCAAAGCATTTATTGACATGTCTGCGATCACTGGTAATTTTACAAAGTCAGAGGCTTCTGGGTAGTGCGTCAGTAGAATGCAAAGAATGAACCCTTGGGGATTGTGATGCTAAGGGTGTCAAAAGGTCATCAGTTTCTTGGAATATACATCACCTGGTGGGGAGGAAGGAAGCAGAACCAACATCTCCATGCTCCCCTTCTTTCCTTTCCCTGTGTCCACTTGGATGCTAAACTTACTCCAAGGGAACTGGTTCTCAAATCAGCTGATGCTTTATTTCCTACCCGTGTGGAATGTATGCATATCAGAGGAATATCAGAATATCAGAGGAATCAGAATTCCATCACCATAATGAGTGAATGAATGAAGCATCTATTAACTGCTTATTACATGAAAAAAAAAACTGAGCATATGAACAGAAAAGGAAGGCAGTCTCTTTCACATTCTACTGAATGAGGGGAATCTTGGTGAAAGGAGGGAGGGTAAGCCTGTTGGCCTAGGAACTCAACCTCATGGCCTGCGAAGGTCAGTTGAAGGAATTTGGGGTGTTTAGCTCCAAGAGAAGAAAACTTAGGAGAGATATGATTGAAGGAAGGGCTGTCAAGTTTATTTGGCTTATTCCACTTGGTCCCAGACGACACAACAATGGAGAAAGGCAAATTTAGGTATTAGGTCAAGAAAAAAAACTTCCATAGTGGAAAGCATGACCTCCCTGGTCACTGCAAGTCTTTATCAAAGGCAGAGTGATCACCATCGCTTTCAACACTTAGAAGACCTTATTGCATTGTTTGAACCTAGCCCTGGGGGGCTGAAAAGCTGGACTACTTCAACCTACTTCTTAGAGACCCTTAACCAAGGACCAAGGTTATGTAGACAAGAAACCCATTCAGATCTGAAGATGGATGGAGTTTTCTCATAGTTGTACATATCAGGCAACCTGTATGTCTTATCTAAGGACTAGCCTTCCCTAGTTAATCATTATTTTTTCCATGTTCTTTTGATTGTTCACAGACACTTGGGGAGAGTGGGATACCTCTTTTTCTGATTTTAGGGGAATTGTACCTGTTCACTCTCTTTCCCCTACCTTGGAAAATCCCTAATCTCCCATTTGATTAGAAATCTGATTACCTCATGTTGTATTGTTTCCTTTTAATTACTTGGTCATATTTGAGTGGTTGTTTTTAATGTATACAAATCTCTCTCCCTATATCCCAATACAGCCCTAAGCTGAGGAAGGGGCTTGGTCCCGATTGGTTATTCCATCAGCATATGTTGCTTAAGAAATTGATATGTTTAGAAACTCAAACCTTTGTTTCCTTAGTCATCTCATCCTTCACCCACGACATGCAGGGACTTAAGAGTTCTTGTTTCGTACTATAGTTGACATTTTAACAGAAGTCATTTTTAAAGTTATTGATATTTTCTGTTTTTATATCACCTTCATTTTCAAAACACGTCCCATGTTCCTTTCTCCCCCTATTATCCTACTGCACCCAACAAATTATCTTGTGTAACAAAGAATAAACAATGAGAGGGAGCAGGGAAGAAGAAGTTTGAAGTCCTGTACCTATAATCTCCTATCTCTGCAAAGGAAGGGGAGGAAGTATATGTCCTCATTTCTTCTTCAAGGACAGCCTTGGACATTATAATTACAGTGTTCAACATCTGCTTTTTTTTTCTTTTTAGTTCTTTCCATGCATATTGTACTCATTATACATGTTGTTTCCCTGATTCTTACTTCATTCTCCATCAATCCATGTGTCTTTCCATACTTCTGTGGTTGACAATTCTTTTGGCATGGTAACATTCCCTTTACATTCATGTACAAAATTTGTTTAGCCATCTCCCAATTGACGGTTTTCTACTTTGTTTCCAGTTATGTGCTACTAAAAAAAATAAGTATAGTAACTAATTTTTAATCTTTTGTCTTAAATGCCCTAAGTGCGGGACTCTAGTCCATTAGCTTTGTTGTTGTTCAATTACATCCAGCTCTTTGTGACCCCATTTAAGGTTTTCTTGCCAAAGATACTAGAGTGGTTGGCCATGTCCCTCTCTAGTTCATTTTACAGATGAGGAAAGTGAGGCAAAAAGAGTAAAGTGTCTTGCCCAGGGTCACACACCTAGTAAGTGTCTGAGGCCAGATAGGAACTCAAGAAGATGTCTTCCTAACTCCAGACCTGGAACTGTAGCCATTGATCACCTAGCCACATAAATTAGTCATCTTTTTTTACTACTGCCTGCCCTTCCTACTTGCCTTGGGTAGGTCTCTTTGCTTCCTTCATGAGTCTATCTTGCTTTTTGGTTTGAATACTCCAAATTACAAATTCCCATCCATTTGTCTGAATGGTTAGAATGTGTTTTTGTCCTCTATCAGTAGCTAGATTTAGCTGTTTAACAGGGATGATGCATTCTGTTTTCTATATGCGCGAAATCAAAAACCACATTGTCTGGATGTTTCTGGTATTTTCAGGATATCTGACGATCCTAATGGTACACCAGAGGCCTTTGGGAAGATGGGGACAGTTGTCCCAGGATGGCAGACTCCAAATCCTGATCTCTAGATCTTTATTCCAAATTGAAAACCAGATTCCCAATCAAATTTCTAACAATCCTTTCAAGCATGGGGAAGATCATGTGGTAGTGATGAAGCAGATTGAACTTGTATTTAGGAAGGAAGGATTCAGGGAAGAATTGCCCACATACAGCCTGCTTGCTCTGACTGTTGCCTTCCTGTCCCCATGGGCCAAGCTGCTGCCTGGTCTTTAGAAGGGGAGCAATGTACTGTAACACAACGTGCTTTATTTTGCAGCCTGTCATATTTCCAATCAGGAAAAAGTCTCTCTAGATGAGAATTTGCAGGTTGTTTTTCCTGTTTGTGCTTTTATAGTTTCATTTGCAAACTTGAGGAGATTTAAGAAAACTTAGCTCCAAATCCCCTCTCTCCTTCCACTTAACTACCAGTATACCCTAGGATAAGTCTTGCTTTTCTTTTCAGGACTTCAGTGTCCTCATCTGTAAAATGGAGACAATAAATTGGTGACCTCAGAGGTCCTCTCCATCTATAACATAATTCTATGAAACAATAAAACTGCCAGGGATAGAGTTCATATTCCCTTCTCTTTCTTGGCAAGAGATTAAGAACTAAACTTGCCTTGAGGAAAGGGCTAAAAAGCATGGTTGATTTATATGCCCAGACCATGTATCTGGTGATCAGCCTTGGCTCATTTATATTTGTTTTGTGATTTAGTCTGTCTCTGGCTGGGCTAGAAAGATCAGCAGGCTGAGTGAGGTGGGAGGAATGGAATACAGCATTTGGAATTCTAGTGGGCTACGGTGTTTCTTGGTTAGCCAATAAATCCACAGTAGGCAGCACCCCAAGCAGGAAAAAAGCTGTCCTGATTACCTTCCTTTCTGGCCTGATTCAGAGAGGAAGATATTTCATAAAATGCCTTGAATAAATATACCTCAAGAGTTGATTAATTCCCAACGAAATGAGGTGCTATTTGTGAGTGATCAGAACTATTCTTAACATAGCTCAGTATGTTAATGTCCATTCTTTCCTATTTTCCCTTTCAGGTGGGGACCAGGGTTTGCTGAACACCTTCTTCAGCAGTTGGGCAACAACAGATATCAGAAAGCACCTGCCATTTATTTATAACCTAAGCAGCATTTCTATATACTCCTACCTCCCAGCATTTAAAGCGTAAGTAGAGATTAAGTTGCAGCTTTTGTTCAATGTGGGGGTGGTGGGGCCTCCAAAGGAGGGTTAGGATGAGGTTTATACAAGCTTAGTGAATGAAAGGGGGTGAGGGTGGATCTTCACTTTCAGAAAGGTTTCAGAGACCAGAGCACATTTGGTCCCATGTTAAACTGTACCCTTGGTGCCAGTACTTGATCCCCAGCTGTGGAAATATCCAAAGTGAGCTTTCTCGCCGAGATTCTTCACAAAAAAAGTGAGAAAAAGCAACAATGAAGTGGAGCTTAGTGCTACCAGATCTCAAGCAATGTCAGATAGTGGTAATCCTTATAACTATTTATAACTAGTTAAAACAGAAAAGTAAATCAATGGAACAGACTAGTTAAATAAGCAAATGTAATAGTCCATTGATCTCTATACTCTAAAACACAAACTAACAAGAGAGAGGCTCACTTTCCTACAAGGAGTTCTAAGAAAGGGGCGGCTAGATGGCACAGTGAATAGAGCACCGGCCCTGGAGTCAGGAGGACCTGTGTTCAAATACGGCCTCAGACACTTAACACTTACTAGCCGTGTGACCTTGGGAAAGTCACTTAACCCCAATTGCCCTGCCTTCCCCCTTTCAAAAAAAAAAGCAAAAAAAAAATATTCTAGGAAAACTAGAAGGTACCTTATGCCATTCCTACAGATGAAGAGGCCACTGGACCTTCAGCATTCCTAGCTTTGGTTCCACAAGTTGATTGCTCTCCTAGCCTCAGTTTCCACATCTGTTAAAAATGGGAATAATAATAGCACCTTCCTCACAGAGTTATTGCGAAGATCAGATGAGATGGCGTATGTAAAGCACTTTGTAAACTATAGAGCACTATATAGATTTTAGATGATTATTATTATTTTTTTGTTTGTTTTTTTGCTTTTTGGGAGGGCAATTGGGGTTAAGTGACTTGCCCAAGGTCACATGGCTAGGTTTTTGTGTTAAGTGTCTGAGGCCGGATTTGAACTCAGGTCCTCCTGACTCCAGGGCCAGTGCTCTATTCACTGCGCCACCTAGCCACCCCGATGATTATTATTATTAATGAATAACAATTATATCCCTAGTTGCTTAGACCCCAGCACTGGTACCTCAGACTTTGTTCCACTTATGTTGAACCAACAGGGTGAACTCTGATTCTTTGTCTTGAATGTAAGCCCACATAATCTTTGTCCGTACTTATGTAATACCCCAAGTTATATGTGCTTCTAACAGAATTGCTCCTCAGATACAGCAGACAGTGGCATTATAATAGCTTTCTTCTTTTTTGTTTTAACCGAATTCAGTATCTCAGGTCAACATTTTAACTGAGAAGGGTTTGCTTTGGCAGCACACAGGCTTCCACTGAGCAAAGGGATGTGCTTCCCTTGCCTGCTTTCTCTGAGGCTATAGACATAAGCACTACAACACATGGTCAGCATGCTGACTTTTTCAGGGCACAAAATGTGTGAAATGTTTCATCCCTCACCGTTGTTGTTACAGCTTTTGTCACTGTGCCTGATCTTAAACACATCCTTACATCTCTAGCTATGAGGTTTCATCTTGAAGGCTCTTCTGATCACTCTTTCCCTGTGGTCTTATGGCTCAGAAAATATCTGGGCTTCAGAGCTGCTTTTGCCCCATTCTTCCTTAGTACTCTAACCCTGTACAAGCAGCATCTTCTTCGGGACTTATTTTCCTCACCCAGAAAAATGAGTAGACTAAATGACTTTTGAGGTTCTATCTAGATTAAAAATCACGATTGTATTTAACGTATCCGTTCTGCATGTAAGCGAACAGTGACTCATTTGGTCAGCTAAACAGGAGCAGCCAGTTATACGTGTAAGGGACATGATTTGCTAGGAGAAACTTGAGTTTCAAATCCCTCCAGCACCTGGCTTTTAAAGTATGGTCCATCTTTGCTTGAATTTAGTCCTTTTAATCCTGGGCTGACTTCATTTCTACATTGTCCTATCCTTATAGTACCCCCATGACTCCAGGCAACCGTGTTCCCTAGCCCTTTTATCTGTGTTTATCTCAGAAGTTCCTTTTGTATTCATATATAAAAGTCAGTTATTTGATCAGAGGATCATATATTTCAAGCTGGAAGGATTCTCAGAGACCTCCTAGACTCGTGGCTCAGTGTTCAAATCCCATCTTGGATGCTTGCCAGCTGTGAGATACCTTGGGCAGATCAGTTGCACCATCTGGAAGGTAAAGGGCTTGGAGTGGATGACTTCTGAGGTCCCCTTCCAGCTTCAGAAGTCTTAAGAGAAATAGGTGACTTGCTCAATGACACGCAGATAAGTAGCAAAGCTAGGATTCGAACCTAGGTGTTCTGGATTCCTCAGCCTACGCCCATCCCATTGTGCCACATTACCTCTGGGTAAAGGTATACATAAGAGTAGCAAAAAATGTTCTTTGAATGAATAGGTATAATTCACTGATAAATGATATCGATAAGAATGTATCAGTAGACTTTTTCTGACATCTGTGAAAACAAGGAAGAACTATAGATACATTGTAAAAATCGGCAGGACTTTTTGACTCTTGTAACAGGCTTTTCTGAGGTTCAGGGAAAAAAATTCATAGTCAGCTGAGTTATTCTCTTCATTCCATCGAAGTATCACTTATTTGTAACCCAGAGAATCCCCTTACCTTCATGTCCTCCCTGTCTGTAATTCTTCTAAAGTGAAACAAATTTCTGACTCTTCCACATTCTGCATGGTAAAAGTCAGTGCCAGGGCATGTTAAAAAATGGCTTTATGAGTACAATCTGAACTTTGTTGTACACAGAGCCAGGGGCAGCTAGACAGCAGCTTAAGGTACAAATATGCATGGGCGCATACTGAAAATCACCCTTAAATATACTTTTATCACCAGGAAATTCCATTCTCCATGGCTCCTAGATATTTTTTGACCATTTAGGTTGCATATGTTCCAGGAAAGGCTCAAAGTTTCTATTGGCTGGTAACACAAGGCGGAATGAGGGAGTCCTGATTTTCAAACCCTAGCTAGGATGCATAAATACCAATATCCCAGCTCTCACTGTGCTGTAGGCTGAGAGTGCCTTTTCTCCTTTCTGAGTCTAATATAGACAGTATTCATTTCTGTAGATCTGAAGTTCTTAACCCATGGGTCCACAAACTGCATTAAATTGTTATTGAATAGATTTCAAGGAGTTAGTGAATTTGGATGAGGAAAAAATGACATTTTTATTTTCACTGACTTTTAAATAAAATATATTTCCTTCAGTGCATGTTGGCACAAACCATAGTTAGTATTAGGCTTTTCCAGACTGCCATTAAAGGTCTATAACAACAAAATAAGGTTAAAAACTCCTGTTCTGGTTTGTTCTTGTACAGAGTTTAATGTCACTTCATATTTTGGGACATCCTGGCTGTCTGCTCAAAACAACCAATATTATAATAATGCAGTTCCCACATAGAGACCTCAGGCATAGTGAAAAAAAAAAGGACTTTAGGTTCACATTTTCAAATGACTCATTCAGACTCACGCTAGCAGTTGAAATATAATTTTATTTGGAATTAAAGCATGATACCCCCCCCCAAAAAAACCCATGACAGAAAATTCTATTACTCGTTTTTAAAAAATCAAATTATCACTAGTTTGCCATAACTTAAAGTCACTGTTAACCATTAAAATTATTACATGCTCCTATATATCACAGCATTAAAATAAAACTAGAATTCAAAAAAAAGACAAGTAATGAATTTCATTGATTTAAAACAGCCTGAGGAGAGTTCACCTGAGCAACAAAAATTATTGACTTTTCCTTGATGTCTTGGATTTCTTCATTTTCATCTTTGCTCTCCCAATACCGAGTATGTGCCAGGCACTGGCACATAATGGCTTGATCTGTGATTTCATGGGTACAGGTAAAAGATGGAATGACTGGGGAAACAAAGGTTCAAGCTTCTCAGCATATCAATTTATTAAGCAATGCAAACCAATTGTCTAACAAATTGGGATCAGGCCCTCTTAGACTTGGTGCCAGACCATGAATAGAGGGGGAGGCAGATTTTTATGCATCAAAAACAATTAATAAAATAAAACTAATTATAGCTAAAACAAACAACCAGGATGCAAAATTAAGTAATCTGATTTCTAATTGGAGGAAAGATTAGAGGCTTTCCAAGTTGGGAGGGAGACAGTGAACAGGTACAGTTCCCTGAAATCAGAAAGGGTCCCATTCCCCCCAAGTGACTGTATTTAAGCAAAGTAACATAGAAACAATAACTGATTGACCACTATGAAGCCAGTTTTAAACTCCTTGCATCTATCTGTGGCTCTGACTGGGTTTCTGATCAGCATAACCTAGGTCTTTAGTTAGGGTTTCTAAGCAGCAGGCAGAGGTGGGCCAACTTCACATTCACACAGGGCTAGGTTCAAACAATGCAATAAGGTTTTCTCTCAGTTCCCACAATTTAATAATGTTTTCTCACAAGACAAAAATTGGACTAGACCATAATTGAATGGAAAGAGAATTGACCTAGCTCCAGAATTAAGTCACAAGAGAGAGCCAGTGTGATTGACTCAATTTCCACTACCATGTACTGTTCTAATTTCCTCAATTCTCTTTAGATTCATGGGGAGGAAGACAGTTCACTCTCCTCTCATGGATAACTTATCTATAAGGTTTTTCATATGTTCATACTCAGAATTACATAAATCAGGTTACAGATCAAACTACTTAGAGGGTTCACAATGGACTCACTTTGAAAAGAGAGTTTTACATTCACTAAGGTAACCAAGAAAACTCAACGTAAACACAAGGACATTGAAACAAAAGACCAAAGCAATATAATAATAATAATCACTATTAAATAACATCAAGTCTCC
The DNA here is from genome assembly GCA_028646575.1 of Pseudocheirus occidentalis. Taxonomy (NCBI): domain Eukaryota; kingdom Metazoa; phylum Chordata; class Mammalia; order Diprotodontia; family Pseudocheiridae; genus Pseudocheirus; species Pseudocheirus occidentalis. The sequence continues at coordinate 171,397,302 of CM053600.1, forward strand.
TTGTATCCTCATAACCCACTCCCAATGTCCATTTAACCATTTCATCTTGTCTTGAGTCCCAGGTGTCCCATGTAGTTTTCTGGTCCCTTCTCTTAACTTTCTGGAATAGGATTCATTTTCAGGACAGCTACAAAAGGGGCTCTGCTTCTCTGGTTCCAAATCACTTGTAGTGATTCCTAGCTAATTCTGCTAAAATTTGACAGATACAAGACAACACAGTTTTGTACAATCTCTTAAATTTGGTTTTCCAGTGAACTGCCAGTGAGGGAACACACTTTACCCATCCATATCTGAAATCCTGATTTTCTGCAAGGGATTGAGATAGGCATTCCGTTCCTTTGTACAGATCACTTATGTCTCTGATTTTTTTACTCTATGGGATTTTCATCTTGCATTTCTTCTATAAATCCTCTTTAGAGAAGATCTGCCCAATGCCTTTGTTGCTTTCTTTAGCTCTTTTGTGGACCACAAATTGGCCACTCAGCCTATCTATCTCTTTTTCCTTCCATGATAATTCTGCATCCAGTCTACCTTTGGTCACACACATCCCCAGTGGTGACCTCTACACTAATTCTTTAATGCAAGTCATGACTGGCAGCCTGCCATAGCCTACTTAGACACACCAGGCATCTTTCTGTTACTCTTTAGGTCACTTTTTAATTCTTCCAAATGTTTTGTAGTTTATGTGGCATCCCCAAGACAATGGTGATAAAAAAGACATGAGTCCCACTCTCCAAAAGTTTATACTCTGGAAATTCCAAGTCAGTGTTTGTTTTTCGCTACATTGGCTAATCTGAGCCTTGGTCCAAGGAGAACAATCCAGCCATGTGTTTATATAGTTAGTGCTTCTAACTTTGTAATTTTTTCCCATCTGTTATTCTCTTATATATATATATATATATGTATGTATATATGTATGTATGTATGTACATATAATTTGGCACATGTTAAAATGCTTATTTGACCTGCTTTTAAAAAAATAGTGCATTTTAGTGGTAGTGTAACAGGATTAAAGGATTGTGGATCCTATGGTACTAAACCTAAACTCCCTTTTTTTACAGATGAGGAAATAGAGACTGAACACGATTAAATGACTTGTTCATGGTCACTTAGGTAATGTGTCAGAGATGGGACTTCAACTCATGTCAGTGGGTATCATGCCTATGGTGTCCTTAAATTCTGTAATATCACTCTTCTTGCCACTCAGCTTTGTTTCTTGGCAGCTAGGCAGCAGAGTGGCTACTGTTGGGCTGGAATCAGAAGACCTGAGATCATACCTGGCCTTAGACACTTTGCTGGTTGTGTGACCCTAGGCAAGTCATTTAACATGTCTGCCTCAGTTTCCTTAACTGTAACATGAAGATAATAAAAGCATCCACCTCCCAGGATTATTGTAATGATCAAATGAGATAATATTTATAAAGATGGTGCCTGGCACATGGTAGATACTTGGCTAGGTAAGTGTCTGCTTCCTGGTTAGCTCTCATCTTTATTCTCCCCGGCAACATTGTCATTCAACTCAACACGCGTTTGTGGAGCACCTATGATGGACCAGGTTGGGGAAGCAAAGACAAAAGTAAAACAATTCCTGCCTCAAAGAGCTTACATTCTCCTGGGGGAGAAGTACACGCACACAGATAAGAAGATATACAGAATAAAGACCAAGTAATTTGGGGTGTAGGGAAAGCACCTAAATCTTTGTCATTAAAGTCACTGGCTTTCCCATTGCTAACTCCCTGGGGAGCCCATGCCCCTACAACTCTGAAGCCATGGAGGACCTAACAACCCCAGTAGGGGTTTCCTTTGCATGGCCATGTAACTATCCATCAAGGACTGTGTGTTTGAGGAACAACCAAGTAATGGCTGAATGTCCGTCACTGAGGTAGCTCCTCTGACTTCTAGGACACCTGGAGTTTTTTTTTTTTTGGAAGAATATTCATTTTTATTAGACTGGGTAGGCCCAAGGTAGTACGCGAAGATGTTTGCTCTATCTTCCTGGTTCTTGTTCTCGTTTGGTGGTGGTGGTGGTGTCAGTGGTGGCGGCATTCTTTTGTTTGATTCTTTTCTGTGTCCCCTTGGTTGGTCTCCAGTGACAGTTGACAGCTATGGTCTTTGGGTTATACATCCCATCCTTGAATTGCTTTAGGAAATGTCCATTCTCTGGGATGAACCCTCCCCTGGGGAGGCTTCTATAAACTGATGGTGAAGGAGCAGAGCAGAACCAGGAGAACTTTGTACACAAGTACAGACACAGCATATGTGTGACAACTAACTCGGATCGACTGGGCTCCTCTCAGCAATGCAAGGGTATGAGACAATTCCAAAAGCCTCATGATGGAAAGGGATATCCTCATCCAGAGAAAGAACCACAGAGCCTGAATCGACACCTGGAGTTCTAATGTCTACTCCTGAGCTTTGACTATCAGGGACAGATATACCTAGATCAGCCTGACCCCAGGTGCAAGCATATTTCCTATTCTCTTGTATACTGGTAGATGCAGAAGGCAAAGGTTAGAGAGAGTGAGGTGTCCCCAGGACCATCATCAGCTTGATTCTCATGGAAATCCTCTCTCTTGCTTCCAATTTAACTTATTCATTTCTAGTTTTAACCAGTTCTGGGTTTAAAATCCAGCTCCGATCTCAATTTGTTGACTAGGAGAGTCATCCATTAAATTCTATCTGATCTTTGGGTGACTCCAGGTTGCTCAAGGATTACTCGGGACAGCTAAGCTAAGCAGGATTGTAACTGGCTCCCACTCAAGCTCTGTCTTGTGATCTGGATGTCTCTTTTGAGATTCCATTTGGTTTAAAATTAGAACATTTATTTTAAGAAATACATGCAAGCTGAGACAAATCCTTAACACTGAGTCAGAAGGGATGGCCACCAGTAATTTAAACGCTATTGTGATGTCTGCCCAAGTTCTCCCTGCCTCCTTCCCACCTCCCCCCTTCTAAGCCCCCCCAGATATTGAGACTCATAAATCCTTTGATGAGTCATAAACCTTCCTTGTTAACCTAGTTTCTAAACTGAGTTCACTTGAATTTTCTTATCTCTTGACATCAATATTTTTCTTCCTCTTGCCTTAGCTGACTGAAATAAAGGATTTTGCTTTAACCCAAGCAATACAAATTCTTCCAGAGTCTGATGGGAGAGTTAGAATGTAAGTTTCTTGAGGGCAGAGAAGATATCACTCTGCCTCTCTTTCAAAGGCAGCTGGGTGGCTCAGTGGGTAATGCTCTAGGTTTGGAGTCTGGAATAACTGAGTTCAGATTTTACTTCAGACACTTCCTAGCTGTGTGACCTTGGCTGGGCAAGTCATTTAACTTCTTCCTCTTCCTCAACTGTGAAATGAGGCTAATACTAGCATCTACCTCCCAGGGTAGTCCCAATGATCAAATGAGATAAAACTTGTAAAGCACAGTCCAGACACATAGTAGGTGCTTAACAAATGGTTCCTTCCATGCTTACCTGGCATACAGTAGGTGTGTGTGTATACATATATGTGTGTGTGTATACATATAAAGGATAGAGGACCATATTTTGTGGTTTAGTGGATAAGTTGTAAACTAAAAAAAAAAGATAACACCTTGTTGACTTTATATCTTTAGATTTATAGCCTTGGGAGTGTTTGATTTTTAAGGAACAAATTTTATTGGAATTTTAGCTCTTATGTGTCTTACTCCCTGATCATTTTAAGATTATAGAAGATGAATGGGGGATCAGTATGATGTGAACTGTAGCTCTCAGCCAGGGCCATTGTATGCCCTGGGCCTCCTGCCCTCCCCACCCCCACCATCACCATCATCATCACCACCATCACTAACACCACCACTACCACCACTACCACCACTGCCAATACCATCACCATCACCACCACCATTGCAGACACATTTTTCTTTCTTCTACAAGCACCAGACTTGCCTCATCATCCCTCTTAGGTATAATGACTTCATTACAGGAGTCTCTATTTTCTCATCTGTAAAGCAGAGATTTATAAATGTTCAACAAGCATTTAGTAAAGCACCTACTCTTTGCTATACACTAGGTGTGCACAGACAAAAACCAACCAGTCCCTGTCCTCAAGGAGCCTCCATTCTCTTGGGAGAACAATATAAACATAGGTAATATAAAACATATGCAAAGGTGGAATATATTTTAGGATACTAGAAACTTGGTGGGATCCAGGTAGGTTTCTTATAGGGAGAGGCACTTGAACTGACCTTTGAAGGAAGCTAGGGATTCTAAGAGACTTGAGAGGAAAGAGGAAGCATCCAGGCTTTCTTGAAGTTGGGTAGAAACAACAGGGCTGTTGTGAGGAAGGAATTTTATATGCTTTGGAGCACTCGTCAGGATTGTTTATTATTATAATTAACAAGAACACCCTCCCCTTTCCCTGTGGGTACTTACCTCCTCCTGAGGAGCATTTCTGCCAAGTGATTCGAGGTTTTGATTTATTTCTTGCCCTTTTAGATGCTTTAAGGGATTTTACTATTTGTAAACTATGAGGAAAGAAATAGGCCTTTAAAACAGCAACCCGAAATGTTTCAACACACCTTTTAGAGAAGCATAATCAAGGCCTTCCCTCTCCCTTGTGCCTTCCCAGCTACATGGGTTCAAATTGCAATGAATAAGACCCACATGGGCAGTCACAGCACAATAGGTGCTAATAGGTTGACTGGGCCAAGAAGGATTCTTTTTCCTCTCTGAAGAAATAGGAGTTGGTCAGTGCCCCTTCTAAGAATCCTCCTACATCAACCAGGAATATCTCACCAAAAAGCAAGATGCAAAACACTTTCAAATAAACCACATCGGTCTCAGCATTGAGAAATGCAAGATAATTTCCTAGGTAGATTAGAAAAATATTGGTTTTCTGTAGAAAGAGCTAACTGATGTAACATTTCCCATCCATCCCTTTTACTGCATATCTATTAAGCTTGAGTTACTGCTACTACTACCAGCACTAGCACTATTACTACTGTAAACTACTATTACTACTACTACCACCACCACTACTGCTACCATCACCACCACCACTAATACTATTACTATTACCACTACCACCACTACTACTACTATTACTACCACCACCACCTCCACTACTGCTACTAGCTTACTAACGAGCTACCACCTATAATCCTTTAAGGTTTGCAAACCACTTTACAAATATTATCTCATTTTTTAAGCCATGGAACAACCCCAGGATGTGTTATTATTATCCCCATATTAAAGTTGAAGTAAGGCAGATAAAGGTGAATTAGCTTGCCCTGGGTCACACAGAGGCTGACTTGAGACTTGGAGCTAGTACTGTTTCAGATGTGTTGTATGATGAGCTAGGTTCAGGGGTTCTGACCACCCCTTCTAAATCAGAAGCCATTTCTTTCTCTGGTTTTATGTTCCTCTCTGTCTCAGGCAGGTGTTTCCCATCAGGGAGAGGCAGCCCTCTGTAGGCAATGGTAGAAGTTGATGGGAATAGGAGGAAAGAGTAGACAATTGAACAGTTACGTTGTTGCCTGCCTCCCACATGTATCAGGTACAGTCCTACCTATACACCATTGCTTTTCCTTCCAAAGGTCACCTTCAGAATTCCACTTGCTCTGAAATCTGAGTACCCCACCCCTTGGCAATCTCACCTTCTGAAAAATAGGAGCAGTAGGGGACAAACTTATCTTCATTGCATCCTGTCCCAAAGTCACTCTCTTTGTTGGCCACCACAGCAAGAAGTCTACTGCAGCCCAAAAGATAGTAAATGCCAGTTTTCCAGTCAACCCTGGAAATGATGACTTCTAGTGTCTCTGTTCATTTGTCAGGTTCGGGGCAAATGCAAAAGTCGTGCATTTCCTGGGACGAATTAAACCGTGGAATTATACCTATGACCCCAAAACGAAAAGCGTCAGGAGCGACACTCATGACTCCACTCTGCTCGACCCCCAATTCCTCATCATGTGGTGGGACATCTTCACCACCAACATTCTGCCTTTACTCCAGCACTTTGGAGTTGTTAAAGACACTGTCACAGCCTTTAACGCGGTAGGGTTTGTTTTCTTTCTTGAGTGATATAATGCATCTTCTGACCTGGTTTGAACGTGGGAGGAGATAGGGGGTGAAAAACAAAAGAAAAGAGGCTAATCTAATTAAAGCAATCAACTTAGTATCTAAGAATTGAAGCCAAAAATGAATTATCAAATTTACAGTTAAGGAGAGAACTAATTGGCCCATTTGCTTATTGAGTCTGCACAGTGTTGCATGTGTGCTGAGGAATCTGTCGGGTAATGCAGAGGAAATTAAGGGAGTAAACCTGGTCTCTGCTTTCAAAGATGCACCAGAATAACAAGGAAGACAGGACAAGCATATACAAGATCAAAAAGACAGAAGCAAAGCAACACACCTGGGAAATATAGACCTTACTCTGTCTGTATGGCAGGAGATATAGAATGTTTTATCCAAGAGAAGTGAGTACATCTCATCAAATCCAGCTGGGCACAGCATAGGGGCATTGCCCTAAGAAGGATTCTGAAGCAACTGGGGCCAGCTGGGGTTCATCTGGAAAGTCTTAGTAGAGGTGGAGCATCTAGCAGAAAGAGGAGAGGGATGTGTTTTGATGGAAGGAAAATCAAGGTCATCCTGGGTGGGGGCTCACTGAAGCCTTGAAGAGAAATGGACTGGGAAGCAGGTATAGCTACAACCTAGGGTAGAGAAATACACAGTAATAATTACCAATAATAACTTTATATAGACCAATGCTTTATTAAGAGATCTCAAGTGAATTTGTGCTTTTTAAATAATGCAGGCTATGCATCCAAATGATAAGTGTTCTAACCCTTTGCATGTTTCAGAAATCACAAATATCCAGACATTCTTTGGTTAATAATTTTCCATCTGCATAAGAGGCCGAAATGTTTGCAGTGAGGCTGCCGCATGAAAATAATATGGCAATTGTCCCCTTGGTATTCTGGTAGTCACAATGTTGTCCAGCCATTAGGCAATAGCTATCAAAAGGAATCTGCTTAGAGAGAAGATACTACCCTACACTCAGCTCCTCCTTTGACATAAGCAATATTTAATTCCCTTTAAGGTTCTCCCTTAGGAAATTCAGGATGAAGATGAAGTATGAGATGATCATGAGGAAGAACAGGGATGATGGAGGGGAATGTGGTCAGCTGATCAGTCACAGATTACCAAATCATCTATTATCCATCTCTTGTGATGCTTGCCCTCCTTTTGGCCATTTCTGTTCCCCAACTATGGTTAGAAAAACCACAGGCAAAACTTGTGGCTGCCTCTGTGAAGGTTTGAAGGAGGGAGTCTGCAGCTACCCTCTCCAGGCCCACTTTTCAATCTGTTACATGCAAAGATTAGACTAGATAACCTCTACATTTCCTTCCAGTCTTGATATTCATTCAGTGATTATACACTTCTAGAAATGGGCTCTTATTGGTAAATAATTCAGTTTAAAGAAGCAGTGGCAGCTCTGTGGCCTTACAGGCCAGAGTTCTAGCCATCCCTACAACTAGAAAAAGTTTTGAAGGCAGAACAAGGATAAGAACCAGGGATCAGAAGAGGCCCAGAACCTCACTAACATCCTCCACCAAGAAATAATAAGAGAAAGAGTTAAGAGAGCATTGAGAGTGAATTCAGCGGGTGGCAGCTGGTCAGGCTTCTTTCCAGCTCCATATACATAAGCCTATGAGTCTCAGCTGTAACAAAATGGTGCTAGAAGTTTTATCTCAAAGGATTAAAGGACAGCCGAGTTGTATAGGCCAAAATGAAATTAGGGGGGTTGGTGATTACTGTAGTGAAATGGTTCTCTTGGGAAAGAATGACAACTATATTATCACTTAGCACTTCCCTTTTTCTGTCTTACAGTTGCTAGTGTGTTCTCATTTCACAATGAAAGTGTTTTAAAATGAATTTAGGGAGAGATGCAGTATCTCCAGACAAGTATGATATAGTAACAGAGAGCCTGGATTAAGAGCTGGGGAATGTAGGTCCAAACCCCAGTTTTCCCCCCCTTGTGACCTTGGGCAAGTCTTTTCTCCAGACCCCATCTCTCTAATGGAAGGATTGAACCAGATGATCTCTGAAGTTCTCTTTAGCTCAAAACCTGTAAATTGCAAATGAGAGCCTTGCTGATACCTCCTGGAAAGACTGGGTTTCATAAAATAAACAGGTTTACTCTGTAATTTAGGCAGTCTTCCAGGATTGCTGGACCCCAAAGTAAGCTAAAGATGGGCACTTAGAGATTAAGTAGACTGAACTGACAAATTTATGGGTTTCTTCCTCTTTCCCGAGTTCAGTAAATGTTACCTCCCAAACTAGTAGAGCTTTTGTGTGGGACAGCTCTACCATCGATCTTGTATTAAAGCTGAATGTCTGCAGGGTCCTATAAGCTCTCCATCTTTCCAAATCCATGCCGATAGAGCTTAGAATGAGACATGCTTTCCCTTATCCATCTTACCCTCTCTGATGAACTGTTTGCAGCTTTCGGGTTTGGCCTATACTCTGGCTTTCTCTTGTGGCTTCTGTAGAAAGGTATGCAGACCTTAAACTTAACCCTAATACCTGTGCCTTTCTGATGTTTTCACCAAGAAGAGTGTTCATTTTGCTAGGAAAATCATATGACCTTTTAAATGTTTCCTGATTTATTTTTACATTTCCTTTCTGAGTTGAGTTTTTTTTTTTGTTCTGTTCTGTTCTGTTTCTTTGCATGACAATTCACCCCAGCTTCTCTTCCCCTTCCATTTACTGCATTCTTTAGAGACTTAAAAAAAAAATAGTGATTTCCAGCTCTCATGGAAGCCTTCATTATGATTCTTCTAGGAGGAAGTCACAGATGCAATCTCCCATATGTCCATTGGGAACCTCAGCCCTCCACCCCAACCATTTATATCTTCAGATGAACGTAAGGAGCGGTGGGAGCAAGGCCAGGCTGATTACATGGGAGCAGATTCCTTCGACAATATCAAGAGGAAACTGGACACTTACCTTCAGTAGAAAACACCTCCATTTTTCTGTGCAAACATCCGCTACACAGGACTGGTTCCAGATAATTTAGCATCTAGAAGAGTTCTGAGTATGGTTGTTACAGTTGCTAGCAGCTTTGTTGAAAGCTCCACATTTGAAGGTTTATAGTACTAATGGTGAAAACTGGACAAAAGTCAAGAAGTAAAAAGCTCATTTTCTGGTCATTTAATTATTGAGTGACTCCTTGCCTGATCATTCAGAAAAAAAATTAAAAATTTTCTATTTAATGTGAATTACCAATAAATCTGATGTGAGGGAACGAAGCCATTAAGCTACTGGTCTCAGCTCCTGAAACCTGAAGAGCTGGGCTCCAGTCAGCAACCCTTTATCCTCATGAAGATAAATGGGAATGATGCTACTTGCCTCGCTCTTTGCCATAGTAGATAGGTATTTCAGGATTGGGAACACTGCCCTAGTGGTTCCCATTCTTCTTGTACAGAGAAGCAGTGTAACACTATTGAGTCACAAGTTTAATAACTGCTACCACAAATGGTGATACCTTTTTTTTCCCCAAGAAAATGAAAAAAAAACTTTTTTTTACCAGTTTTCTTTGTACAGTAAGGTAGCATACTGGAAGGCAATTCCCTATGCTTGGGGAATTAGAGTGAGTTTTCTGAATGCTTACCTCCAGTGGCACTATGTACCAAAAATAAACACTTAACAGTGAATTTTTGCTTGTCTATCTTGGTTTAGAACTAGTTTCCTTGGGAAAAAATTGCCTGACTTGTCCTGGGAATTATTCTTTTCTTTCATATACTGAGTAGCTTAAAATGGTATCAGCTCTTTTAAATGGCCACACATCCCAAAGTTCCACTGTAAGGTATTGAGAGACTGTGATGTCTGTCAGTGGAGAGGAGGGGTATCCACACCACTGAAATCCTGTACAGTTGGCATATTGTGACGTGACTGTATGTATTTGCATTTCTGTGTGCATATATATGTGTGTTGTGTGTATGCATGTATATATGTGTTTATGTGCTACATGTGTATGCATATGGAGAGAATCAAAGTCGTTTTGAAGAGCAAAGTAAGTTCGGGAAAGTTCCAGAAGATATAACTCCTTTGCAAACACTTAAGAGAAAAAACAAAACCAAACAATTCTGATGACTAGAGTGTCCTCCTTTAACAGTGTGATAAGACCTGCTAAGCAGGTGCAAGATAATAAATTGTGATAACATACCCCAACATCTCAGCTTTTGATTATACTCTGTGACACACTCTTTGAAAATTTAAAAGATACCAGCTCAACCACTGGCCATTCTGATAATTAGTTCAAATATTCAAACTGTGATCATTTATTTAGCACCAATATATGGAATATAACAGTATTCTACAAAAAAACAAACCTTGACTGACATTTTGAATTAGCAACCTACATGATGGAATGGAAGGTTTTACTCATTAAACTCCCAGATTATTTCTAAGTTGGAAATGATGACTAGCCCCTGGCAGAAGATCATAACTCCAAAGTGGTCCTTAGAAGTTTGAAATGCCCCTAAAGAATCTATTTCCCACTGTAAAAAGAGCCACAAAGAACACTGGAGGACAATGCCTTAAAAGGTCTAGGGGTTTACTTGGTCCACAAGCTATGCACACCATAACAACAATAGTATTAGTACATATAGTGTGCTGTTTCATATTTTCTTCAAATATTATCTTGTCTGACCCTCACAATAACCTCTGAGTTATGTGATATTATTATCTCCATTTTACAGAAGAGAAAACTGAGGTCAAGTAGTTAAGTGACTGGCCCAGGGATACACAGCAAGTAAATGTCCGAGGCACAATTTACAACTTGGGTTTTCCTAATACCAAAGTCTAGTGCTCCACCCACAGTGCTGCCTACGTCTATTTAAAATAATTGAATGTACAATTAAGAACCCCAAATAACAAAGCCAATGTAATCAAGATTAAAAGAGAGGTGGAAAATGGGGAAAGAATTTTTACAACCAGTGTCTCTATTGATAAGACTCTTTTCTAAAACATACAGAGAATTGAGTCAAATTATAAGAACACAAGTCATTCCCCAACTGATAAGCAAATAAATGGTCAAAGGATATGAACAGGCAGTTTTCAGAGGAAGAAATTAAAGGTATCTATAAGCATATGAAAAACATTCTAAAGAACCCCAAATACAGTCTTTACTTAAGTCCTCCTATAATGTCTCTAGATTTGTGTGAGATGACATTGGGTTCCCAAAGGTAATCCTATTGAGATGGAAAGGCTTCATCTTGAATTGATGACTGGATATGTATCTGTTTCTCAAAAGCCAGACTAAGCTAAATTCATAAAGGTTGTTGGCCAGAGATTGATGACATTTGGCGGGGAGTAGGATGATGGGGTGCCAAACCTACTCATAAAACTCTCTATTGAGGTATCAATATTGGGACCTGTATTAGTGGGACAGAGTGCCCATTATGATGACATTAGGGCTCTTTTGAAAGCATGGAAATAAAGTCTAAAGGAAGAACTGAAGATTCAATAAATCTTGAACTTGAGATGAAAACTTAAGGATGTAGGCATGGAATCCTAAAGATACTAAAAGACTATAATTCAGTATTTCTGAAGGTTAAATGAACTAGGCGTATCTAGTCTAGAGATAACAAAAGAATAGCTGGTATAATGACCTTCTAGTATTTGTAGCATTATAATGTAAGGAGGGAGAAATCAGCAGCCAGCCTTAATCTTCCCACTGAGAAGCTGTACAGTAAGAAAAATTAAGAGGTAACTATCAGAGTACAAGACACTCAAGTGCTGCTTGCCACTTAAGTGAGTTGAGGATGGAGATGCCCATCCTTAAAAGTAAAAACAAAGAGATTCTCAACAGTTGGTTTTAGTTTCAATAAACGATCCTTTCAAGTTCACTGTAACCCATCTTTAAATGCAATAATTATAGATTTCTGCAAAATAAACCTGAGTTTGATACATAACCAATGTCAACAAAGTTGGCAGGTAGGTAGCGCAGTAGACAGAACGCTGGGTCTAGAATCAGGATGACACCTGCCTGAGTTGAAATCTGGCCTCAGATACTAGCTCTGTGACCTTGGGCAATGCCTCAGTTTCCTCATCTGTAAAAATGAGCTGGAGAAGGGAACGGCAAACCACTCCAGCACCTTTGCCAAGAAAATTTTAAATGTCAATAAAATCTAACCATATTCTGATCTTAAAGATAACTTGTGTACTATTGGCACAGTATTTAAGCACGCAATTGCAAATCACCATACAATTTGGTTACACTCACAGTGCTTATCCTCCAGGAACATAATATATTTAAGGTTTCTAAGGATCAATGTAAAACAACTTTATTTTTGAAGACTGCAAATATATGCACAGAGGGATGGTAACAATTAGGGAGCTAGGGCAAGTCAGTACCACTCTACTAATTAGTAAAAGGCAACTCTCTGGAAGGGAAAATTATACAAGCTGTGTTGGAATGATGGGAGAAGGTATGTTCATCTCTATACTGATGGAAACCACTAGGTCTTTCTAGTTTTGCCAAAAATATTCTTGAATATCCCTGAATTTTTCAGGGTACGGGTAAGGCTATTTTTCCTAGATTTGGCTTTCTTAAAGCTAGACTTCATTTCTCTCCTATCACTGAATGAATAAGCCTTTACTAGGCAATACATGCCAAGCACAGTGCTAGATACTGAGATACAAATATAACAAAACAATCCCTACTCACAAGTAGTTTATATAATGGAGGAAACAAGTATATATACACATATACATACATACACATTTGTATGTGTGTGTGCATACATATATATGTATGTATGTACATAAACAAAGGGAATAAAAATAAATACAAAGTAGTTGACTATAAGATAGGTTGGGATGGAGGGCACTGGCTTTTGGGAGGAATCAGAAAAAAAATATATGCATAAAGTGATGCTCCAGCTGCCTCTTGAAAAAGGAATTCTATGATGTGGAAGTCAAAGACCAAATTCCAAACAGAGAGAGCCAGTGCAAAGGCAGAGACAGAAGACAGATTTTATATGTAAGGCTGAATCTGAGCTAAATTGCAATTTATTTTCATTAAGTCTCTCCACTAAAGGCTTAATCTGATGCTTCTTTGTAACACAGAGGTGACTGGGCTCTCTAAACCCTGCTCAGAGAATGCCAATACTGGAAAGGCTTAGAGTACTAGGTTAGTGACAGACTTTATGTCCCCTACGCAAAAACCAGCCTAGTTAAGCATGACCAGGCTCATTTGCAGCAGGTTGGTCATCAAGTGTTTTTGCTTGATAGATTTGGATTGTATGATGGTAAGCTAATAAGAGTAGCTGTACAATGCCAACAGACTTTTACTATTAGAAACTAGCTTCCTTAGAATCCTACGGTTAACTTGTCTGCAGTTTTCACTCTCCTACAAAAATACTAAACAGTTGTATTGGGCTGTAATTAATAACAATAGCCTAAAGGGGGATATGTAAGGCTTACAACTGAGTGGCCAACTACTGTGCTTTACTAGCTTGGTGTGGTTTTTAATTCTCCGTTCTCTAGCCGTTATTTCCCATTAATGAGTGTACTTTGATTTCAGCTGTTTCCACCCTCCTCTGATTTGTGGCTTCTACTCTGCTCTGGGCTAGGAAAAGTGATGATAGGATTCAAAGCCATAAGGGGACTCAATAACAAAAATCATCCTTGTTCAATCCCCTCATTCTACAGATGAGGAAACCTGAGGTCCCTGCCCAAGAAACAGGTAAAAATACCAGTAAAGGATCAATCAAGATCCGAGATTTAGAAATGCCAAAGATAATGACCTCAAGCAAGAGTTTTGTTCTGGGGTGAAAAGGACAATAGAACCTTTGCTTTAATGAATTACAACTTTCCCTTAATACATTTTTAGTAAGCAATTCCTTTTCTAAGATAGTCTTAAATGTTGTAAAGGCATGTGTGTGTGTGTGTGTGTGTGTGTGTGTGTGTGTGTGTGTGTGTGTGTGTGTGTAAGTAAAATGGAGAGGGGTAGAGCACTGAATCAAAATGGAAGACATTATGCATGAATTAAAACAATCAGCTTTATCCTCTATGTGTCTGTGAAACAGATGGTTCAAAATAGGGTTAATAAAGTCATTCAACATTATCAAGCACCTACAATGTGACAGGCAGTGTGTTAGATACAAGTCACACAAAGGCAAAAAGTGAACAGGTATCTGCCCTTGAGGTGCAGTACATTCTTTCTGCCTTATCTGGTCTGACAGTGTTGCCAGGCACCATGCCAAATACTGAGGATGCAAAGAAAAGCAAAGACAGTGCCTCCATCAAAGAACTTGCAGTCTAATGGAAACATTTTTGTGATCAATATTAGAGTCACATTCAACACACACCTTAGTTTCCAAACTTCATTTCTAAGGAGGAAAATACAAGTTGAATAGGAAAAATCCATGGATATATGAAATAAATGCCCCTTCACCCCATTACTCAAGAGCCTAGAACAGGGTTGGGGAACCTGTGGGCTCGAGGATTTGTTCTGTGAAGTTTGGATTCAGTCAAAGGGCTGCACTTGAGAACCCAGAGGGCCACATGTGACCTTGAGGCCACAGGCTCCCCACCCCTGGCCTAAAAGAATTTAATTATCTACTTGTTCCAAAGGGGTAAATTAGTTGTATCCTGTGATGAAGATTTCTTTCACATAAATACCACTTGTTCTCCATTTAGCTTCATTCACAAATTTATCTTTTCTAATATCAAAGCCTCTGGTCTTTAAAGTCAGAAGACTTGAGTGCAAACTCAATTTTGGTTTCACCTATCAGCTCTACACAAAATGAAGAACCAGATAACGTTTTTCCTCTAAGCACATTAGGAAAAAAAAATAAGGTAACTACCTCTACCTTTTGCTTTGAATGAATAAGATCCCAATCCCTCATGAACTAACTTCTAGATCACTGGTTCTCAACCTGTGGGTCATGGTCCCTTTACGGGAGTCAAATGACCCTTTCACAGGGGTCGCCTAAGATTAGGAACCAAGACACTGCTCCTCTATCCGTCTCCAGGCACTGTGCAGAAACGCCCATGTACGAGTATTAAAGGGTCATGGCATTTGTTGGGAACTGGGGTGGCTAGGTGGCACAGTGAATAGAGCACCGGCCCTGGAGTCAGGAGTACCAGAGTTCAAATCCGGCCTCAGACACTTAACACAAAAAACTAGCCGTGTGACCTTGGGCAAGTCACTTAACCCCAACTGCCCTCCAAAAAAGCAAATAAATTAAAATAAATTAAAAAAAAAAAAAAAAAGAATGTTGGGAACCACTGTTCTAGATGATCAGAAATGAAATGGCTCACAAACCCCACCAGTATCAGTGCAATGACACCCCCTCATAAGCAGGAAAAGGAAGGATACACAAGAATTCAGGCATTTTCCACCAAAATTCCTTGGTCCTGTTCACTTCCCAGTTAGATTGTTGGCACCAAGGGTGATGGTGCTCAAGTGCTGACATGTGGTGGATGTGCCCACAGCAACAGGGAAGAGCAGGCCTGGTAAACCTTTGTGCCTTGCCATCTCATTTCATCCTCCTATGGTTCTATGCAATGGGCACATGTTATCCTTTTATCAAAGCAGGAGAAACTCAAGGAAGAAGCAATGAACTGGGTAATTTGGACATGCAGCTGTGGACCCTAGGTAGCCCAAAGCCACCTCCATGGATCCCAGACCAACCATATACATGGTCCAATGAGGGGACTTTTACTACTCTCGGCTCATTTTTTTCTACTCCATGTTGGAAGCCTGTGATTTATAAAACAGACCGTCCCTCCCTTGAATGTGAGATTTAATGATAAGGTTGTTGGCATTAAAAAAAAAAAAATCACCTGAAAAATTACAGGAGTGAAGAGGCCAATGGAATTAATTCTACATTTTTATTGATTTTAAGTGTAACACAGAAATCCAATCCAGACTACAAATGCATAGGGCATAGCATCTACCTTTTACAACACAACTGTTCACAGTGAGCTTCTTTTGTATTGCAGAAACTCAAACTGGCTCATAACATATACTAACTTAAGTTAAAATTCCAGTATCCATCCCCAAATTTCAAAGTAGTTTGCCTATTTTCTTTAACAATACATTAAGGAAATATTTGTACTTTTGAAAGAACTGACCAAAATAAATATTGGAAATGAGGGAAAAGAAACTCAGCAAATGTTTGGGAAAGGAGACAGGGGAGTCCTTAACTTTACAGAAACTCAGAGAGAGAATGAGTTGTACAAGTCAATCTGATTTTGTTCTATAGGAAAAGTCAGGTTCTGAGCTATGTTTCTAACTGCCTACAGCTTCCATAAATAAAGATCAATAGATCTTTTCCCCAGTCTGATCCTTAAGTAGCTCCTGAAGGTTATAGAAACAGCCCAACTCCCATTCCCTGACCCAAGACATGTCACAAAGCTCCTAGTTTCATCCAATGTGAATCAATTGCTGTTGACAATGGTAGAAGAAACTATGTAGATTTGATAATGCAAGCTTAGCTCCTAGCATACCTGACATAAGTCAATTCTAAATTTAGGCTTTAGGAAAGACTTATTTCTAACTTTGAAACATATATGCTAAAACTTTAAACTGCCTGTAATCTTCCTTGCTTTTCAGTCAGGTGACATCAAATACTATAAGTAAAATCTAAGGTGCTTTTACATCTGTATCAAAAATGAATCTTTTCTCATCATGGTTATTAATGCATCTTCTCATAAAAAAAACAAAAACAAAGTACAGCCTCTAAACTATTTCCATTTTGAAGTAACATTATCTAAACCTGATCACTGCATTTATATATATATATGTGTATATATATATATATATATGTATGTATTTTTAAATAGCACTCAGAGGACCATCTGTAATTCTGTGACAATCATTAATAATTTTCTAATTAACGAAGTATTAGAGATGACTGGGTTTCTATGGGCATATGAGAATGAAGTCTTCAAAATTCCCAATGTTCTGATGTTATGAACATGCGTGAGAGATTTACTAGAAATAAGGACCAAGATGTAATAGAATTACAGAGAGGCAAACAGACCTTAGAAGTCAGGTCATCTAATCAAATCATCCACCCAAGCATATTGCAATTTTACATTAAGCAGACTTTAGAATTAGAAAAGTTTACAAAAGTTATTTTTCATAAAAGCTTCTTGAGTGAAAACTACTTACAGAAATGTCTATTTTTAGCGCATTTCCATAATTTAAATTGTCAAATCAAATAAGGTGGAATGATTTTTTTCCCCTGTATGTATGACCTAAATACCAAGATACATTTTAAACACTTTATATAGTGCTACTTGACTATAAAGGGGAATGTACTGCTATAACACAGTTTCTAAATATTTTTTCTTTAACTACATAAAATTAAGTTGTTGGCCCAACACTGTGGCCTCTCATACAATTTGGTTCTGGATGCAAGGAAGGACTGTATCAGAATAAAGTACCAATGAATCAATTTACTACACATTCTGTGTATATTTCAATCTTGGGTATTAAATTTAGGAAGATCGTTTGAATCTATTTCATCAAAAAAAAAAAAAAGCACGAAGAGGAGACTGGAGTGAACAACCATAAGAGGTCAACAGAGAAGTTCAAGACGTGTAAAAAGCCTGACATTCTGTCAAAAGTGAAAAGGCTGTGTACCTGGTGGGAATTAGTTTAAGAATGCTTAGGACTGGTATTATGAAAGTAGAATACTAAAGTAATTCTCTCCCATAAAATTATTTTAGGTCACTGTACACAGTAGTACTTATTGCTATTTGAACTATCATTAAGAACAAGTTCAGATTCAGAAGAGATAACATGTCAATTATCTTGTCACTAATAAGATGGTCTGTACCTTTTTAAGAAAGACACAAATTGCAGACTCCAAATTACATCTTCCAGAGATTTTGCAAATCTGTATTTGACCAGTTAAACTCACCTGGTCTAAAACCATACAAATTACAAATCAATTAAAGTTTTGATTTCGTTAATTTTGGCTTGTTTCATCTCACTAGCATTAGGCTTTTTGGTTCCAAAGGCTCCTGCGGCAAGTTCCCTCTTCTTATTCTGTATTTTCAGCATGTTTTCTTCCACAGAATCCTTCACAATGAACTTAAAAAATAAAAACAAACAAGGATTTTTAAAACCACACTTACATGAAAACAAAACATTGCAGATTCTCTATCAAATCTTCCACTGTTGTATCAAGTGGGTGATTCTAAGGCAAATAATGCAGCCTAAATCTGAAGCTCTCATACGCAATTTGATAAACAACGAAATCATTTTTCAAAAATTTGGGTAACATTTTCTACTGCAGAAAATTGTGATTTTTTGTATTTCACAGCTTTAAGCTACACATCATAAAGGCAAAGAAAGCAGCATGGTATAGGGAAAGAGCTCTGAATCTGGAGTCAGAAGAGTAAATCCTCATTTCCACTCACGTACCTCATTCCTCAGGTGTAAAATGGGGGAGGGGGAACCAAGAGGGAACCAAATGGGAGAGGGTGGACTGACTAGGTGGCCTGAAGTTTCCTTCTAGCTCTAGATCTGTGATGGAACTACCACAGCCAAAGAAGAAACTGAGAATGAGTATACTCCCCCCTTTTCTATTTAAGTCATCATAATTAGGAAGTTGAGAATTAGTTATTTATATTACTACTCAAAATGATTCTCTATCAACTAAGTACTTTGCCTTAAGGGCAGAAGACAAATTGCAACTATGATGTCTGATAAAATTAACTTTATATTCAATGGAGCAAATTCTCCAAGACACCCAATTCAGAGTACTACACTAAAAAAGGGCATTATGTTCCTCTGAAATTAGTATGTGGGATGTTTTTAAAGACTAAGGAAACAATAAACTTTTACAGACCTTCGTAATGACCACTTCCTGCTTCTGGCCAAGTCTGTGACATCTGTCAAAGCACTGATCTTCAGCAGCAGGATTCCAGGCCTAGAAAGATGATGTTTTTAAGAATAATTTGTTCTGATCAATGTCAATCTATTTTTCTTTTCCTATCCATCTTTCACGGTCAAGTTCAAATTCCAGCTCTCCTGTGAAACCTGCTTCATGCTTCTAGCACACATTAATCTCTGCAGGGTCCAACTCCTTTTGTTCCTGTTGTCTTATATGCTACAAAAACCTGATCTAGTGTTATCAAGAAAAAATTATTGTGCTATTGTTTATACACTAAATTCTTGTAACTGACACTCTGTAGTGCTTTAAATTTACAGGTCTACAAAGCACTTTATATCTATTATTTTTCATTTGTTCCTCAACAACTTCATAAACTGACTACAGTTAATAAAAAAGAGTCAATAGGAATAAAGAAATGGTGAAAAGCTAAAAGTTAAGGCATGGGGTCAGAGGAATTTTAAAAGTTCCACTTTTATAGATGGAATAGAGTTTAACGAAGAAGCATGATATAAATCAGAGATGTCAAACACACAATCCGCAAGACCTCCGAGTGCATGCTAACCTAGATTAAAAATGTAATTGATAAATACTGTTAAAAATTAAAAAGCACTGAAAACAAAAAATAAGTTAGTATTGTGGTCTCTGTAGGGACCTTTTTGTATGAATTAACAGCCTTTGTTTCTCTTCCCCTGGTCCAGAAGACAGATTCTTATCTCCTTTTAACCAACTAGGAAACTGGGTATATTAAGAGAGGTCAGGAACATGCCGGCGGTGGATCATACAATCCACGTCAGAGGCAGAGATGGAACGGGCAACTAAGTGACTCCTTAGGCTACTGCTCTTCCTCTCTAAAGAGTACATGATCATGTCTGGAAATACCAATATACTCAATATGGTTATATGGAGATGTGATCGATAGACATGAGGTGTGTTTAGGGGCTTCTCCCTGAAGACCTCTCAAACCCGACAGCACGCCCTCCCACACAACATCACAAGGTACCCATACCCAAAATGGACTGGATAGAAAACAGGGCTACCCCAATGCGGCATTTCTTAGGTTATTATCTGATGTCTGTGAAACTGTTCTTGGAATTCCCTTACAACTGTTAATCTGCTGTTAATCTGCAAAATGGCATAAGAGAGTATGTGTGCCTATATGTAAATACATATATTTATAATGTTTCTAAGGGGATGGTTGCTGTCTTTTGTTCTTACAGAGAACCACAATGACATCACTACTTTAGGGTCAAGTTACAGTGTGTCTGACTGTGGCTGATCAGAGGTGGTAATTGGGAAAAGCAGTATTTTATTCTTCTACAAAGCTGTGCCTCATGAAGTACTAACAAACATCTGGAGGTGGGTGTTCGGTAACATTTCCTAGTCTGCATTTAGTTTCTGGACACCTCTTTTTTTGTTTAGTTTTCGTTTTTACTGCTATAATTTAGTTGGAGAGTTCCCTTCAGAAGAGAAAGAATTCAAAAACATGCCTATTTGGGCAGCTTTCTGAAGGAGGAAGGCTGCCTTTTTCTATGACAATTTTCTCATTCCTTCCTGGAGGAACTTTAAAGTTAATACAAAGATAAGTTTTTTTGGTTTTTTTTTCTGCCTAGAAATATAAAAATCTTATGACAGCATGTTAGATTTGCTATTATACATCTAAGCCAGATAAACCTATACAGGTTGAAACTGTTTCTCTTTGAACTGGTTTTCCAGTTCAGTGCTGTCAATCTCAAATGGAAAGGATCCTTAAAGACTACAGAACGGCTCAGGAAACCAAATATTAAATGATACTTATTTTGTTAAACATTTACCAACTGTATCTTAATTTGGTTCTGGTTGTTTTGGGGGTTGCAAATCTTGACATCTTTGTCTAGATGCATTACAAAACTGATGTTTTATTTTTCTGATGAGCTTCTAACACAATTAACTTCCTATACTGTGTATTTCTCAGCAAACCATCAGATTACTTGTTTCTAACACAGTGTTCACTGGGAATTCAAAAGAAAGCAAAACAATTTTGTGACTATTTGAAAAGAGTTAATTGCCAAATACAGCTTTCCTTACATAATTTTATAATACTAATAATTGTTCTATTTTTCACTAAAATATTAAATTAAATTCTACCAGATAAAATTAAGTACTGATGATTTTAACAAAAACAAGATAAAATCAAGTAAATGAGTCAGTTATTTTTTTTTAAATATTCATTTCTAGCACATCACAGGATCAAAAATATTTAGTCCAGTTTCTTTCAACTTCTGTATCTCAATAATACATAATAACCAATGGTCATACTGGCAGTATTGCTAGTTTCTGTATCAATAACTAAAATATGTTCAGCATATACATTAAAGAAACTTATCATTTTAATTTATACCTATGTTAACACATAATATATACATAATAGCAAACCAGGGTAGAAAGTCATTGTGGTTTTCTCTGACACTGCTCAATACTCAAGAGCCAGTGAAAGTAAAGGGTTGGTGACTCAGGGTTGAGTAGCTACAAAAGAGAATATAAACACAGCCAAGGTAGGTGGGTTACTTCAGCACCTTTTTAAGAGGTGGCAGCCACACTGCTGTTGTTTTTAACATCTGTGCCATGACCTCTAACCCCAAGACTTCTTATTGTTGCCATTTAAAACACTACAAAAGCGAAGGGGCCAGGAGAATGGAGTAAGGTTGCAAAACTAGAAGTAAGGCTCAAGTGGTTGAGAGGAAGGACGTTCTGTGGTCAGGGGAATTGTAAGAATTTCAGCTCTCAGAGATAAAATGGACCTCAGTGAGGCAGCAGGAATAAGCGATGAAGCTCTATGCCAAGGACAAAGCTATGCTAGATATAAACCTGGCCTCAGACACTTGCTGCCTTGCCTGTGCAAGTCACTTAACCCTTCTCAGTCAGAATTTCCTCATCTGCCAATGAGTGACAATAAGTAATATTTATTTCATGGGTTTATTGTAAGGCTCAAATGAGATAATCTGTATAACGTGCTTTGCAAAGTGTTAAGAGTGTGATCTAAATGACAGCTCCTCTTATTGCTGTGGAAAGATCAGTGTTTTTGGAGTCATGAGTTCAAATATCCCGTTATGTGATTAGACAAACCAAAGCGAAAAGTCATTCTGAAAATGAGAGGTTGGATTACTACCTTCTCAATAAAAATATTTGGTGCTCCCCTATAATTTTGTTTTGAAAATGTCCCTGTCATGTAGATCTCTAAGATTACTTACAGGATCCATCAAAAATACTCGAGAGGCTGCACAAAGATTCAAACCAACTCCACCAGCTTTCAAAGAAAGAAGCATTATTGTAGGAGATCCTGCTTCAGTTTTCTGGAAACACTGAATGGATTCAACTCTCTTCTTCTGGGCCATGGAGCCATCCAAACGAGTAAACACAAATCCAGATGCTCTTTAACAAAAATAAGAAAAAGATTTACTAGGCTTTCATTAACACCAGTCAAATAATTATTTGTGTACACAGCTTCTCTGATAAGTTCAAGATTTAAAATAGTATTTTATGTTGTCAGAAAAAGTTCCTTATTATAACTTGAACAAAAGTTAAATGGAAAAAAATGTAAAATGGGTACATAAGTTAATACTGTCCTTCTGATACAAATTTCATTCAGCAAAACACTTAAAATCTTTTTACTCAAAGTGATAAACACTGTTCAACTTACTTAAGTGGTGTTTCTAATAAAGACAGGAAAGTTGTGAATTGAGAAACAACTAAACTTTTGATTTGGGGGTTCTTCTTTCTTAAGTCAATCAAAGCATGCATTAGAGCATTGATCTGAAAAAACAAAATGGTATGTAACCCATCAAATTCCACTTTGAATTGTAAAAATTATGCTATTAAAATTACTCTCGAAAGTTCAGTGCTTTAGTTATAAATGGGAAGCAAAATTCTTTGGTATTTATTCTAATTTCAAAAACTCTCCAAATGTCCAATATTTCATTAGTATCATACTTTTTCTTTATAATAAAAAAAGCATCACTAAAGTATAAAAACTAAACCAGAATAATTACATATCGATTATCCTTTCTTCACTATTTCTTAAAAACTAAACATGAAATCTAAAGTATAAATTATGTCTTTCTCTACCAAAAAATAACAAAAGCTCACCCCACTCCACCCCTTTACTACCCATTAGAAGTAGTCATTCAAATGACAGGATGAAATTGTACTCATCTCCTCGCCAAAGGAATAAAATACAAATGCTTTTGAATGTGTAATACATTTATCAAAGTGCTTGAAAACTACCTTTGAACTTGACATCCATTCCAGATCAGTCTTTTTCTCGGCACTAGAGTTTAATTCCTCTGGAGGACATTCTACCAAGTTTTCTGCTCGTAGGTCATTTCTGCACAAAGGGCATTTGGCACTTGGCTGTAAAATAAGACATCCGAACTCTGAACATTCCTGTATTTCAATACCATCCCTCCTCCCTTTTTTGTTAGGCCCTCAAAGCTATTTCTCTGAGAAGTAAATATTAGTATTAATATGAAGATAAAGTAATTGTAATAATTAATTTAGGGGTAGGGCAAAAGGTCTTGAAATAGTAAATACAGGGCAGACAAATAAGATTCCATGGGCTAGTCCAGAATTTAAAGACTTGATTCAAAAAAATAATTATGCTTTTGAAAGGCACGTGTTTATTAGAGCTACACAGTCAAAACAATTTTGTTCTGTCAAGTGAAAAAAACTGGTTGAGGTCAGTAAAATCTCATCAAGTTTTTCATTCAAATCGAAGTATTGTTTGCCTAATTACTAAGTCCTACATAAGAACAAACAAAATTTTTATTTTAAACTACCAGATTAAAGCTGGTGGAGCAAATGCTTGTTTTCACAACCCCAGCTAAAAGAACCATTTATTTCAAGTAACTTATACAGAAAATTTTTAGCAAAATAAAAGAATCTGGATGTAAGGACACTACTATCATATTCTCAATAAGACACTTTGACTTTTAGAATAGAATACTGAAGAGAGATCAATGCACCTGAAAGGTAAGAACTTTAAGTGATCAGATCAGAATTTTCCGAAGAGGTCTCCATCTCTGCTATCCTTTGTCACTCTGCAGCCTGATTTCCCTCCCCCTCACTGAGTCAAATCCAGTATTGTTTTCTTGGTCCTCAGAGGAGTCCATGACCCTACTGCTGCATTGCGATGTGAACGCTTCTTCCTAGATCCTTTCTCCTGCTGCCCTCGGAGAGGCCGCATTCTTGAGGTTCTTCTAGTTCGGCTCCGCCTCTTCCCCAACGATCTCATTCCCCTGGTTCTCACTGCCACCTTTCCCATAGAACTGTGTAAAGAGGCAGTGTGGTGCAGCGGCCTGACCTTGAGAGGCCCAAAAGAACAGTGTTCCCCTTCCATCTCCTGCATCACTAACCACGTGATTGTGAGCAAGGCATTAAGCCAAGCCTCAATTTCCCCAGCTAAAATACAGGTTAATACTTATAGCACTACCTACCCCAATACTGTTTGTGAAGTTCAAATGATGATTATAAGCAATGATTTGCAAGCAAAAAAGCTCTACGTAAGCGTCAGCTGTTGTGAGCGCCAGACCTGCACCCGTGGCTGCCTGTGAGATAACCCTACTCGGATTAAGCACACGGCCCTGGGAATACAAAGGAGCTCATCCTCGTCCACAAGAAGCTTATTTCCATTTAAAAAAACAGCATGCGTGTAAATAATACAACCTGGATACAGAAAGCAAAGGGTAATATGGGTTGAGGGGCATCACATCTAAAGCGGTCCTTGAGTTAAGCTTTGAATGGAACTAGGGATTCTAACAGGTAAGTGAGAAAGGAGTATACACTCCAGGTGTGGGGACAAGCTAGGAATGCAAAGGCTCGCCTGGAGATGAAAGCCTACACAAGGGAGGCTTGACTAGACCATGAAAAGGGGGGTAAAAATGAGGGTGTGGTAACATACAATAAAAATGGAAAGGAAGGTAGTTTAAGCCAGATTGTGAAGAGCTTTAAAAGCCAAACAGAAGAGTTCACTTTGGACCTCACATTCCTGCTCTTTAGGAACATCATTCTGGCACCATGACAGGTATCTGTAATCTGAACTAGACAAGGGAAACGCTTGAAGCCAACCAACAAACCACCTCAGAGGTCGTTGTAAAATAATTAGAAACAAATTATATACTCAATGACTGGAAAATGGGTAGGCAAAGTGAATATAATTCAATGACTGTGCTGTAAGAAATGATAGATGGGAGGAATATACAAAATGATGAAAATCTACATGATCAGATAGAGTGAAGCAGCAAAATCAAGAATACACACAATGACTAAAACAAGGTAAACAGACAAAACCACCGAATTTTTAAAAAAATCAAAAGTAAATGTTGTAAGGTTCTAAAGAACAAGCACTGGCACAAAATCTGAGATGTGAAGACACTCCCAATTCTACCCCTTTCAAGGCAGAGGCGGACCACAAATGGTGCAACGTGTGCACATTTCAGACTTTCATGTATTCCTCAATTATGCTGATTTTTTTCCCTCTTCCTGTTTTGGTCATAAAATATACAATGTATTACATGGGATGGCTCTTGGGAAGGAAGGGTGATGTAGAAATATACGATTCCTCAACAGAAATCTGCTCTTTCCTGTCTCCACACCTCAGGTCCTTTACTGGTAGTGTTGGGAGGCCGACCCCAAGGGTTAGCCGTGCAGGAAGGATTCCCTGAGCACCTTCAGCCCGTCATCCTCTTGCACCTCATGAAGAACAGCGACCACCAAAACATTCAATGCCCCAAGACTCAATATTCTGCACAAGTGTTTAATAAATACCTGCTTAATTGAATTGAACTGAACTTTGCTAGAACAGTAAAGTATGAATGGTTCATAATGAAATTATGTATTTTCATTCTCTAAGAAAAATATTTACATGAAATTCTGACAAATTATCATCTAATTCAGTATGAAAGAAACAAAAACTAACCTGCTCATTATGAATTACTTGACAAATGCATGGTTTACAAAATACATGTGCACAATGTGTTATCACAGGAATATTAAGAGAATCCAAGCAAATTGCACACTCTTCATCTGAGCCAGAGCTCAGAATTAACTTCATCTTGCTAATCAGCTTCTTGCGCAGCTCTTCAGGTGTATCATCTCCTATCGTAGTTGGGCACAGAAAGCAAATCCATTACACACAGCTACTCTTTAATGACTGAAAAAGTGAATTTGCACAAATAGAGTATGCTTTATTCTACTTCACAGACTGGGTCTATTATTTAAATTAGAAAATGTAACAACACTAACCAGTACCCCCAAAACTAGGCAATGTTCAAATAAAAAAACTGAACACAGGAACCTCACACTGTGCACAACCCACTCTGCAGCAAAATTCAGAGTAAGGCAAATCCTATGTATTAGAGCAAGAAGGGACCACAGGAACCATCTCCTGTAATCCCCTCATTTTGTAGGAAAACTGAAACTCAGCAAGGTCAAATAACTTGCCCATGGTCACTTAGGGCTGAATGTGATAGATAAAGATTTGAAACCATGCACTGAATCCAAAGGCAGTAAGTGTTCCTTAAACTGATATGACAAGACCAGATACTGAACCCTTAGAAGGTTCTTTTGAGCAACAAAAAACCTCATTAGTAAAACCATTTCCTCTATAATGTGGCTCTGCAAAAAAATTTTCAAATACGTTACTTAGTTCCAATGTGTTACCATATACTCAGGTCTACTGTTCATGTAGAAAGAATGAAACAAAATTTGGATGTAAAGACACTACTATCATTCTAATGACTTTTAGAACAGAATACTGGAGATCAATGCAGAAGAATGAAAAGAAAAATGAAACAAAATATGACCACGACAAGCTCGATTTCCTAAGGAAAATATAATGGTCACTTCAATAATGATTCTGAACAACGTATTTCTGATAAACTACAATGGTGTAAACTCAATTAAATTTACTAACCTGAAGAACCACTGGAAGATGCTGTATTTGTGAAGAGATGAGGATGACAACATAATTGTCTCAATCTGAGCAAAAGGCCCAAGACATCAGCATAGTGCGCAAGCACAGTGCCTTCATTAAAATACCTAAAGATTATTAATCAAAACACATTATGAAGTCATTGAAGTTTGAATATCAACTCCACATACTCTACATGTGCACACACACGCATACACACACACTCACTCTCTCACTTGTTCACACTTCCTCAACCATAAAAGACCCTCCCACTCAGTTACGCCTCAGTCACTTACTGCCGCTTTGATCTCATTCTTACTTTCACAAATGAGAACAAAACGTGCCTCAAGAGAGGTAGAGACATGCCTGAAGGCCCAATTAGTGGCAGAGCTAGAACCAACACCTAGGCCCTGGAACCCACACTTTGTACTAAGCTTACTTCACAGAAGATCTAGAACTTTCAGAACCCATTTCACTCAGATACCTCCTCTACCTTCCACTTCCTCACTCCTATCACTATTATTATTTAGTTCACCTTTATATGTCATAGCATCAGAGTTTGTTTTGGAGGAATCTGAGATTTCTGAAGCATCAGCCTCATCATATCATGACACTCACCTCCTAATCCTTGCACATTCAATTGGCAAGCATTCCTCCCTGCCCACTAGACTAGCCTGGAGCTTTTGGCCTCTTTCTCAAGCCCAAAAGGCGTTCTTCATTCTCAGGGGGTGCTGGGCACTGCCCCGGAGGAAGCTCTCAGCTGCCCTGCCCCTCAGCCACATTGACTCTGACCCCTCTCAGGAGTCGGCCTTTACATGATGCTTTGTCAGATAGAATCCTCAAGGCTTGAGGTCAGAAACAACTTCTAAGTGAGATGAGAAGCTGCTTGGTATAGGGTACAGAAGATGCTCTCTGAAATAGGAAGATCTGAGTTCAAGTTCCGCCAATGACACATATTGGCTATGGGATGGGTGTTAGTGCAGAGAAGCAAAGGTACAAAGGAGCTTTCTACACCCCTGAAATGACAGGTATGGACACTATCCCAACCCCAATGCTGAGCTTCTATGCTCAAACTAGATCAGGGTAGGGAAAACATAAGCACCTACTACGTGCCAGGCCTTGTGCTGAACACCGCATGGTTGTCTCATTTTATCCCCACAACCATCCTGGGAGCTACTGTCTTCGTTTTACAGGTGAGGAAAGTGAGACAGTCAGAGATTAAGTGACTTGCCCAGTGTTACACAATAATTATTTGAGGCTGGATTTGAACTCAGGTCTTCCTCACTCCAGGCAGAGTGCTCTAACCACTACGTCACCTAGCTACTAGACGTTTTGGTTCATAGTATATTTCAATTACGAAAATGAACACCACTGTCATCATTTTAGTCTTTTAATATTATCATGCCCAGCAGATTTTACATAAATCCTAGAGGAAAAAAAATTAGTGCTCTTTGAATATGGTTTTCTTTCTCCATACCTGCCAATTGCAGCTCTGCCTTCGTTCTTTACAGACTGGTAAATCTGTCTCTCTTCATCAGTAAGTGTAATGTGCTGAATAAATACTTTACGCTCTGGTAACTCCAAAACAGGTTTGCCTTTAATTTTGCTTGTTTTTGTCCTTCTGAGGGTAATATTTTTAATTAGGGACTGTAAACGCCTAGAAAAGATTAAAAAGAATTGTATATACAACTGTTTTCAGATATACAACTTGATGATAAAATATACACTGTAGTTTAGTGGAAATTTATACACTTCGAATTTATTTCTATTTGAAGGTTTAGCCAACTTAAAAGTCCCTGAAGTGCTTACAAACACAGACATCTGATAAATTAAAAAAACAAGCAACTTATGCTCTAGGCTTGATCACTTAGGTATTTTTCTTTTTCAACTCCTTTCCTATTTTTTCTATTCTTTCTCCTTAAATTCTATTTTATTCTGACTTTTTTTCTCTCCTGTTCTTACTGCCTACCTATCACATGTGTATCATCCTATATACATATCTCTTTACTTAGTAATTTTATTATTTATACAAGAATGCCCATCATTTTCAAAACATTCTATTTGATTTGCTCCTCTAAAATTATGTAAGTTATTATACAACTCGTTTGACAAATACTGCTTGTATTGCTATGTGCATATAGATATAGATATTTTATCCACTAGACCATGAACTCTCGCAAGCAGATGATAACTAATACTAGCTCACTGTGCCTAGTCAATAAAATGGCTAATGACAACAATCGGCTCTGCTCTCTTTTCTTGTTTCACTCATATTGCTCTCTTTTCTTGTTTACTGTACTTTTTTCTTATCCTTTCTCCCTGTTGTGTCCCTTTCTTTTCCTTTCATCAAGCAGTTACTTGGTTTCTTTTAAAAACCTTTAGTGATTGGAACTTATCAAAGGTAACTAAGGAGGGAATTATTATTACTGTGAAATCTCTCCCTAAATCACCCCTAAATTTGCCTCTTTAACTTCCACCCAGTTAAATCCAGACTCTCTAAGGCCACAGAGAACTAGTTTTAGGCAAGTCATTTAACTTGTCCAGGCCAACGTACTTCTCTGTGAAACAAAGGAGCTATGATCCCGTAGTCCAAACTCCATGTGCACAAATGACTATATGTGTAAAGGTAAATGTTTCAGTGCAGGAATTCACGGTATGATGTGCCAGAAAACCCTACCCTAGAAGCAGGCAACCAGTCAAATGGCTTCAGAGGGTATGAGGGGGAAGCCTTAACTCTTTAGTTATACTGACACATTATGCCATTGTGGAGAGATTGCAAATAGAATAGTTATTACAAGTCTGTCAACAAACTAAACACCCCAGAAACACAAAGATGTTTAATGATGGGGAGGGTGGGAAGGGACAAACATCCCCAAAAGGTGAACTGTTAGCTCCTGGCTCGAAAATCATACAGACACAGCATACCGAAGTCCTCCCTCGTCTCCCATTGTGACAGGCCGCTGGATTGTTCGGTGCCACCATTCTCTATCGGTAAATGGCTTCAGTTTTAAAAAGGAAAGCAAAGACCACAAGTCCTTTAATGAATTCTGGATTGGAGTACCTAAAAAAAAAGTACAATTTGTTTAGTAAACTGGGACTTAAATATTTTTTAAAGCTACTACAGCAACTTCATTAACATCTATCTACAGAATCTCAAAGAGAACCACTATACTTCTATATTTTGGGCATCTTCCAACTTTCAAATTATCACTACAGAACAGAGCAGGCACAAATAATAAAATCCTTATTTTAGTCAACAAGTTCAACGTGGTTCCACATCAAAAGTACTATAATTAGACTAGCAAACAGAACATTTTAATGTAACTGTCTTCTATTCCCTTTTCAATCTTTCAATCAGCAGTAAAATGATGCAAAATAAATAACAAAAAAAAACAAGTACTGAGTCCCTACACTTTTAAGAAAAATTCTGTTTTTGATTCTATAATTTTGAATTGTGATGTGCATGTGTATTACACAACATGAAACTTCTAGGAACACATGCCATATCTATTCAGGAAACAACTACCACAGGAAATATTTCCTACATATGCCTGAAATTTCCTACAACTTCCCACTAACTTATTTTCTAATACATTTTTAAGTGTCTAACTGAATTTTGATAAATGAAGATTACCCGTCAACACCCATCGTCTTTCAGCCTCCAAATCTAATGCAGCTTTTGTTTGTTGAGCGTTTGGATTCCGTATGGTATGACCTTCATCCAGAATTACTCTCAGCCACCTTATTTTGTGTAATGGACTGTCCCCTCGGCTCTAAAATAAATTGAAACAGCTCATATCAACTATTGATAAAAACTCATTAAAAATGAAGGAAAGAAAAACTTACAGCAAAACAGTAAGATATTATACTAAAAATGCCAATGAAATTACTGGGCATAGCAAAACCACTCTATTTTTAAGCCAAGTAGTGTAATCCTTGACATAATTTCAATTTTGCTATTATAATGTTTTAAAATATAAAATTTTAAACTTGTCTTTGTGGTAAATACAGTCAGTTTTCTAGAAGCATTAGGAAACTATCAAGGTATTAAGTCCATTGGGGGAAAAAAATAAGTGTGGCAGATATTCTATTATATTGCTACTATAAATATTTTCTTGTGTGATAAAAAAAATGGAATAAACAACTACTGAAAATCTTTAATCCTAACTAGAACAATTTCAAGGATACTTACTCCATAATCATAAGTTAAAATATTATATGTAGTCAATACAATGTCCTGTTTTGAAAGCAAGGCAGGGTCTTTGCTGCGATCAGGACCATAGTAAACATACAAATTCAAGTGCACATCTGATTTTATATGCTGTCCAAACTGGTCCTAAAAGAAAAAAATGTTTTTAATGAGCAAGCATAATACTGATCTTATTCATTTAATACTACATAAGAGCATTATATGTGAAAAAAAAATTCAAGGTGAAGAAATGATACATCTTTTTAAAGTCTTATTAACATCTTTTAACATTACAACAGTCACTTCAAACCTTCCCTGAAGGCAGAAATCTCTCCTGTAGCAAAGATTAAAAATTAAATCCTCTGTCATGGGAAAAGAGGAATTATGTTTATCTGTTCTCCAGTACCTTTGCTAGCCTTTAAATTAGGAAGGTAGATGGTTGGGGTAGCTAGGTGGTGCAGTGAGTAGAGCACTGGCCCTGGAGTCAGGAGGACCCGAATTCAAATCTGGACTCTGACACTTAACACAAAAACTAGCCATGTGACCTTGGGCAAGTCACTTAATCCCAATTGCCCTCCAAAAAGCAAAAATAATTTTAAAAAGTTTTTTAAAAATAAATGAATTACCCAGATGATCTTTCTGGTTACATGGTTCTAGTCTGTGTATATTATTCTCTTAGTTCTACTTCATTTGAAATCATTTTATACAAATTTTCCTGTTTCTTTTCTGAATTCCTCATTTCTTAACGCATAATAATATTCCATTATATTCATGTCCTACAATTGTTTTTAGCTATTCCGTAAAGGAGAGGCACCTACTTTGCTTCTAGGTCTCTATCCATAAAGAGTATATTATGCTTATTTTGGCATATACTGGCATTCTGTTTCAGTCTTTGACTTCCCTGGTATATATGACCAGTGGAGGAATTCAAGAGAAAATGTTTTCCTGGAAAATTCAAAACTGAAATTCTGTAAAGCTGACTGAACTCCTTTACAACTCCACCAAAACTGTACAAGAATATGCTCACATTCTAACATGTATTATTGCCAATATTTGTCATCTTTGTCAATTTACATGGCAAGGTAAAATACAAACAAAAAACTTACTGGTTTGTTTTCACATGGTCATTTATAGTTACAATTTCCCTTAAAACTGTTGCTCATATTCTGACCTTTTATTAGAAAAATATTTGAAATTGAAATAAAAATAAATCATTAACTTTTTAGAAACAACTCATTAAACCAACAACAAACGTAATGAGAGAATATAGCCTGCTCTTTCCTTGCTAATATTCTTTTTAAAAGGTTTATTCTTGTATCGGGCTATAATAGAAGATCTCAGCATCACCAAATCTCAGCTACATATGCACATTTGTAGAAAAGGGAGAACAGGCATACCATGTTTTAACTCTCAAGCTCTCTTCAGCCTCCACTTCCTCCCCCAAAGCACCATTCTGCAGTTCCCATTAGCACATAGCTCTCTCCCTCAAGCACATATGAAAAGAGTTAAGCTTTGTGAAGACTATGAGAAAAAGAGGATGTGGTGGGGGGGAGGAGAGAGGATCACGTTGGCTTCTATCTACTAATTACTAACTATAACGGGTAGGAATAAAATCAAAGTGACAGTAATAAAAATTTCCATACACTTTCTTATCTTAAAAGAGAAGTAAAGAATACACTGAAGGGGTGTGGTACAGTGGATAGAGCACCAGCCCTGGAGTCAGAAGGACTTGAGCTTAAATCTGGCCTCAGACACTTGACATGACTTAGCTATATGATCCTGGTCAAGTCACTTAATCCCGACTGCTTCACCAAGAAAAAAAAAATACACTGAAGTATAAAAGTCTTCAGGAAATTTTTAAAAGGTCAAAGACAGAATTCAGTAACATTTTAATTGAAAAGCTATAAGCAGAGAAAACAATGTAAATTAAGAGTGAATTAGTGCCTACACCAGGATAACGTCACTTGTTTAAAAAGCTTTGCCTCAAAACATCATGTAGAACATCATTCTTAACTGAACATTCCTCAACTAAAAATTTTAAAAGGGAAAAAATTAGGTCTAAAACCAGGAGTGCCTCTTCTTAATTACTTCAATCCCAAGTCTTTTCTCAGTCCTCACTCCCCTTTGTGTCTTTGTGTGGCACTTCCTATGTGCCAGCAGGCACCGTGCCGAGTTGTACAATCATCTCATTTGCTCCTCACGACAATCCAGGGAGCTCGGAGGAAGCTGAGCGGCTGCCCAGGGTCAAAGAGCGGGTGAATGTCTATGACACCTCACAGACAATACACTCCCTTTATTGTTTTACTTTGGCTTCTGTGAAATACTTCTTTCCCAGACTGCAGTGAATGATTTACAACTAAATATCTTTCCTTTTTTAATTTTTTTGGCTCAGAACAAAGGTTGTGTTCATTTCAGTAAAACTGCTAATTACAGGTAAAATACAACATAATTGGTACTATCCTTTGAAATCATAATCAGTGTATTTCCAACCATAAGACTAAGATGACTTGCAAGTTAATTTCACGTGACAAAATGTTAATACACAGTAACAAAACTTACAATCCAATTGCTTAAAACAGAAAGAGGACAAATGATCAAAGTTGCTCTTGGTTTTTCTTCAGTGTCAATTTTCTTAGAGCACTGTACTATGGAAGCTCCTGAAAGAATAAATTGTCATCAACAAGAACAGTCTGTCATGCAGTATAGTTATGTTAAAATCACTCAGAATTTACAAAGCAGTTTACATTTACTGAATCTTTTAATGCAAAATACTGCTTGTACATTCATTGTTATTTATCCTTATGACCAATACCAATGTATCAAGAATTCCAAACCATATGATTTAAGTCCCAACTGACACCTGATTCATATCATGAATTATTTAATATACTTATAAATACTATATGGAAGTCACTATGGTAGGCACTAGAGGAACCAGGCATTCCAGCTGGCAAGAGCATGTAAAAGAAGGGAGCATAAAATACCAAAATGAAATTCTATTGCACTCTTGCTTAATTAGCAGGATATTCAACCAAGCTACATTTGCCCAAAAAATGAGTTTCTTTTTTTTATCTGTTATGAATAAAATTCAATAGGTGACCCACTGGAAAAAAAAGGATCCAGACTTTTACAATAATAATTCCATAACAAAAACATCAACACAAAATATTCATGCCATACTATATTCATATCCTAGAACAATATACTATCAAGAAAAACCAGAATCTCTAAAATTCTTAGCAATAACTGACTCCTTTTTCACCCTATAATTTCTAGCATCAAATTATCAAAATTTGAGGCTTGCAAGTAACTCAATTCTTTAAATCTTTTGGGTATTTTTATTTTTTCCAGACCTCTTCACCAAGTTACAGTGTGTTACAGTGTAGTTATATCTAAAGGTAAATGAAATATTTAAACCCTTGCTTAGGAAAGATGCTGATCCCAGTATCTGGTTGTTACAACTAGCAAAGTCATAAATACACCATTTGCCTTATTCTCAACCTAGCAGTTTTAAAAATTCATCTGACAATTCATGCTGACAACTCACTGTTAGCTTAACCTGGCCAACAGTACATAGATGCCATAAGAGGTAGCAATGTAAGTACAGGAACCTAGGAGGACAGACTGAAGGGCTGAAAGTGATATGAGGTCATCTAGACGATTCAGACTCTCGATTTCATAAATTAGGAAACAGAAATCTATAAATTATTTTCCCAAGGTAACACAAACAAACTTTAAGTCAAAGTAAGGAAACCAAATTAATCAAGACTGTATTCACTTATGATTTTGTAATTTCATCAAAGGATGATTTCAAACTAAAAATTATATCCCCAAATTTCATTCATTCTTTCACTCAAATCAACAAAATTATATCTGAAATATCATCATGGTCTTTAACAACTATTTATAGTCCTTCAATATGGTTTAACACTGAAAAAGGCAAATTCATTTCTCTCAACTTAGCATAGAATATTGTATTTTCTGATACAAAGATAGATATAGAGAGAGATATATAATATATAGAGATATATATAACTTATGAAAAAACTCCCCAAATTATATTATTTCTTGGCTAAACTAAGAACAGAAATGCAAACAGGACCAATGCTGACCTTTTTTCATGGCTTTCTTTTTTACTAAAGGAGTAGATGTCTCAAGTGCACATGCAAAGTCTGCATCTTCTCTGACCTTAGAAGATCCTAAAGGAAAAAGGAGATGGTGGCATTAAGTCATAATAAGTCTTCGCAGAGGGAACACACTTAACATGCAGCCTTTCCTACACTCTCTCCTAGACTCTGCTATTCCGTAATAAGTAATCTACAATGTTGTCACCCACATCTCAGACTCAAGAACACAATTCTGCTCTCATGCGGAGATGCAGATCATCCTCAGATAAGCCTACCACCCAATTTTTGGTTAGCAGTCTGGCAACAGTAATTTCATTTCTTCACACAGTAAAACTTCACTAACTTGTAATGGTGATGTCAATATTTAACTAAAGAAAACTAAAAGTTTTAATATTTAAATTTTAAGTAGTTATTTTTATAATACATAATAACTAAATTTTCAAAGGGGCACTTAAGTGGTCCAGGTCTCAAATCAGAAAGACATCTTCCTAAGTTCAAATCTGGCCTCAGACCCTTAGCTGTGTGACCCTGGGCAAGTCACTTCACCCTGTTTGCCTCAGTTTCCTCATCTGTAAAATGAACTGGAGAAGGAAATGGCAAACCACTCCAGTATCTTTGCCAGGAAAACCTTCAAAAAGAGTCAGATTATGATTGAAATGACTGAAAAGGGTAGGTAAACAGATAAATAGTCTGGCTGAGTAATAAGATTTGAATTCTAGTTCTAGATCTACTGAATGGCTCTGGGCAAGTCACTTGTCCAGGTACAACTTTTTCTCAGCTGCAACTTCCTTCCATGTAAAATAAGGATGTTGACTAGATTCCCCTCAGACTGAACCTGCGACTTCATTGTACAGTACAGGGAATGACCAAGGAGGAAATTCTCTCAAAGAATTCAGAACTGGCTCCTACTCTGCAAGATATTGTTGAAGTCTTTTTTGTCATGAACTCCTTTGGCAGCCTGGTGAAGCCTACAGAATGTTTCTAAATGCATAAAATATATAGGATTGGAACAAAAACCAATCATATTAAAAAAAAAAAAAGATGCCATCCTTCTCCCTCCCCTGAAGTTTACAGACATCCCCACCCCCTCCCCCGGGATCTGTGGACTCCAACCTAAAAACCCAGTTTAGAGTTGCCTAAGCATCTTAAATGCCCTGCCTAGGGTCTTCTGGGTACACTCTCTACGCACTCAATGATACCACTTTCTTTCTTTCTAAAAATTGTTCCAAAGGTGCCATGCTGGCCTCTTAACCAATTTTAGCAAAACCTAAGAATTATCCTAACTACTGCAATTTGTGAGTCCCTAATTGGTTAATAAATCCCTTTCAACAACAGAAGAGCAAATCTGAGCTAAGTCTACGTGTAATTATCACAGACTGCTAGTTGGTGATAAACCAGTCAAATTTACTGTACTATTCTTTTAGCTACCAGGTAAACAGAGAAATACAAAGAGGATACATACTTTTAATTCTGCCTTTAGTCACAGGCTGCTCCTGTCTTGGTCTGGCTGTAAAAATATATAAAAAATTGTCACAATCAATTAGCATATATGACAAAATAGCAAATAAAATAATATTTCAGGTTACCTTTTATTTTATGTGGTAATTCGTTTAACTCCGCCTCTTCTGAGTCACTGCTTTCAGTGTACTTAACAGCGGCTTTTCTTCTAAAAAATAGTTTTGAAAAAACATCAGATACAAGGAAAGGGTAGTAGACATTTGAGTGACAAGTGACTCATGAATTTTGTTCCTGAAAGTTACATTTGCCATGAGGAAAGCAGGTTTCTCTTACCCTTGTACTTTAAAAAAATAATTGTTAACTAATGGGAAATAATTTTACAAAGCCAAGTTCAAAGCATGCCTTCCAATGTTGGTATCTAGCTAGACTTTGAAATATTCAACAAGTCATTTTTCCTATCATTTAGCAAGTAAAAAAGCAGGGAGTTTGGCCAGGGGCACCTTTATTCCTATTCTAGAAAACCACAATAATCGAGGTCACTGTTCTGCTCCAACTGTGATCTCATTTATGTGGGCATTATAGTAGGACA
Organism: Pseudocheirus occidentalis; assembly: GCA_028646575.1. Classification (NCBI taxonomy): domain Eukaryota; kingdom Metazoa; phylum Chordata; class Mammalia; order Diprotodontia; family Pseudocheiridae; genus Pseudocheirus; species Pseudocheirus occidentalis. The sequence goes on from CM053600.1 coordinate 171,434,504, forward strand.
GAATTGTCCTCTCCTAGTTCTCTCCATCAATAGCAAGGCCAGTTAAGAATATAACTGGAGATACTATTTCTGCAAATTTAAGAAATGATATTACGTTCTTTCAAACTTTAGCACATAATTTTACCTTTTGGGACGAGTACTTATAAATTCTGACTTGATATCTTCACTTTCCTCCTTGACATTTGAAACACTGGGCTCTTCACCAGCAGTGAATTCTTCTATTTGAAAGTAAAAGATACATATCATATGAAGCAATGATAAATAATATGAAAATACATACTATATTAGAAACAAACATCAGACCATCCTTAAGAAATACAGATCTTAACCCTCATTTTAAAGAATTATCTATCAATGGACACTAGAATTAAGCCATCAGATTGGTAATATTTAAACTATGCACTGTTGGATTAAAATTTTACCTTTACACAGTTCCTTCACTTGTTCATTGTCATCATTTTCTCCATGTTTTGCAGATTTATCAATAATAAGTTCCTAAATGAAAAGACTTTCTTTAATAATCGTAACTTTCCAGATTCTGAAGGGACTTGAGGATGTTTAGTTCAAGCCATATATGAAAAACAATCCCCTCTACAATATATGCAATCCTGCCTTTCCTTGAAGGTCCCTAGTGAACAGAACCCTACTCTACCTCCCAAGGAATCCCGTTCCACATCCAACACTCTACAGTGAGGAAGTTTTCCCTCACATCAAATCTGAATCTGCTCCTTTGAAACTTCTATCAATTGCCCTTAGGCTGAAGCTTCAAAGAGGGAATACTACTATAAACTCTAATACTATTGGTGCCTAAATTAAGCTAACTGGAATTAATAGGTATTTTTTTTAAATTTCCAAACAAACTTATAGTAATGGGCTTTGTTTTTTATGATTACAAGTCATGTTCTCAACATAGTAGCTAGTAACACAGAACTAGGGTTCTGTCTTGAACTGAGGATAAGAATTCTTCTGAAAAATGGGCAAAGGGATTTTTTTCTCCTCCAAAGCTGGATTTTTAGCATGAAAAGTTGGAAAAGTAACTGCTTCCCAACAGCCAAGCTAAAGAATTGTTGAGAATGCTTTTCATAAACAGCGCAAGGAACAAAACATTTTCAAATACTCCACCTCCTTCAACTGATTAGTTTTTTCAACAGGAAGAGGCTTGCCATCATAGAAGTTAGTCAGAATCACCGCAATGGCTGCAAGAGTTTTGCCCTAAAGTGGGGAAAAAAAAAAAAACTTCATTAAGTCACACATTTAACCAGATTCTAAGAGTCATTACTAGAAGATGTCTCACAAATATTTTTTGGGACGATCCATGTGCCACATAGCCAAAGGACAAGAATATTGGACCAATAGTGCCTATTCACAGATCATTACAAACTCTAAATACACTTGTGATCCAACAATGCGACATGCAGCAAAACATAACAGGTATTAGAAAAATGATCTGCTTGCTACCAGTCACCTATAAAAGATACAGGAAGAACTGGCTCTATTACCTAATATCAAGGATCTCCAACATGTACTGTTCAACTCTTTAAGTGTCAAAAGTGTATTCAAATATTATTAGTTTAAACAAAAAAATTATTAATAATTCAACTCACATCTAAGATACCTTTGAAACAAGTTCTAATTAAAAGTTATTTGTTGTAATAAGTATAAGCTCTTATTTGTGTAGTATGGTAGAAAAGATAGTTTCTTTGATGTGAGAAACTAAGACATAAATGACATAATTTGCAATAAAAAATATGTAGGATAAAATTGGTTGAACTTTAAAAAAGTAAATCAAAGCAGAAGTATATAAGTCCAGTGATTTTTTTAATACTTCTCCTCAACTCTTTTATAGAGATATAGGAACATAAACAAGGATGAAAAAACAGTATGAAGAAATACAGATCTAAGTATCCAATTCGCAAATTATCTGCCACAATGCATGAACATGTAACTATACATTGAAAATGACCTTTCTTTCAATGTTTCATCCACTCTACTTATAAGAGAACCTGAGTGTGGGGGGGGAGGGGGCTGGAGGGAGTGGAGTCAAGATGGCAGCACAGAAGCAGGAAAACTCCATGGCTCTCCCCATAACGACCTCAAATACCTATAAAATATGACTCTAAACAAACTTTTGAGCTACAGAACCCACAAAGTGGCAGAGACAAATAAATCTCCCACTGAAGAGAGCCTGGCAGGCAGACAGGAAGGGTTCATCACAGTGCACTGAGAGCAGAGCCCAGCCATGCCTGAGCCCTTGGTTTTAGCCCCAGGGTGACCCAGAACAGCCATGGCTGGAAGGACTTCAGGAGAGTGGATCACCAGCAGCTATGGCAGTTTCCAGAATTATCAACCCCAAAGTACCAAAGACAAAGTAAAAGGTCAGTGGAACTCTGCTAAATCTGGAGGGGACAGAGTACGGTCCAGCCTCTGCCCCCAGAAGGGAGAAGCAGCTCAGGCGTGGCAACACTGCAGCCACTTCCACATGGCTGCTTCAAAGCTCCTGGCCTGCAGATTGCAAGGGGGCCAAGTGCCCATTCAGAGGCTAAGCACTCCTGCCTTAACCTGCCTAATCTGGATCACACTCTTGGGTGGTGGTCCTGAGGTGTGTGACCAGCGAGCCAAAGTTGGTGGGGGCTGTAGAGACAGCACCCTCCTAATGGCTCCAGCAGCTGTGAAAACCCCAGTGATTTGGGACAAAGCTCTCTCCTCTGGAAGCAGAGCTCTCCTGTGGCAAAGAGCTCAAAAGTCAAGTAACTGACTGGCAACATAGGCAGGCAAAGGAAGCAAAGCAAGCACAGCCATCCAACTTTAGTTCCTCTTTTGGGAACAAAAAAGGTCAAAGCACGGAAGGGGAGGAAGACAACACAGTCAGAACTCCTGCAGCAAAAGCTTCCAAGAAAAATATAAACTGGTTACAGGCCACAGAGGAGCTCAAGAAGGACTTTGAAAATCAATTAAGAGAGAGGGCGGAGCCAAGATGGCAGCATAGAAGCAGCAAAGCACCACAGCTCCCACACAAACACGCTAAAAAACTCATAAAATGGGACCCTAAAACAGATTTTCAAGCTCCAAAACTCTCCACAAGACAGAAAGCGCATCTGTTGCTAC
>CM053600.1:171438108-171511011 GCA_028646575.1 Pseudocheirus occidentalis
AAAAAAAAGAAAATTAAGAGAAGTGGAGGAAAAATTGAGAAGAGAAATGAGAATGATGCAAGAAAGTCATGAAAAGAAAGTCAACAACCTGACTGAAGAAAATAACTTAAAAAATAGATTGACTCAAATGGCAAAAGAGGTCCAAAAAAGACAATGAGGAGAAGAATGCCTTAAAAAGCCAAATTTGCCAGAAGGAAAAAGAATCTCAAAGCTCACTGAAGAGAATAATTCCTTCAGAATTAGATTGGAGAAAATGGAAGCAAATGACTTTATAAGAGATTAAAATACTATTAAACAGATGCAAACAAATAAAAAAACAGAAGGCAATGTGAAATATCTCATTGGAAAAAACCACTGACCTGGAAAATAGATCCAGGAGAGACAATTTAAAAATTAGTGGACTACCTGAAAGCCACGATCAAAAGACCTAGAAATCATCTTTCAAGAAATTCTCAAGGAAAACTTCCCTGATGTTTTAGAACCAGAGGGCAAAATAGAAGGTCAAAAAATTCACCAATCACCTCTTGAAAAAGATCCCAAAAAGAAAACTCCTAGGAATATTATAGCCAGGTCCCAGAGTTCCCAGATCTAGGAGAAAATATTTCAAGAAGCCAAGAATAAACAATTTTAATATTGTAGAAACACAATCAGGAAAACACAGCAGCTTCTACATTGAGGGATCAAAGGGCTTGGAATACGGTATTCCGGAGACCCAAGGAGCTAGGACTAAAACAAAACCAAGAATCACCTACCCAGCAAAACTGAGTATAATGTTTCAGGGGAAAATATGGTCATTCAGTGAGGTGGACTTTCAAGCATTCTTGATGAGAAAAGCAGAATAGAAAATCCAACATTCAAATACAAGAAGCATGAGAAGGTAAAAAGGGAAAAGAAAGCATAAGGATCTCATCTGAATTGAACTACTTACATGCCTACATGAAAAACAATAATTGTAACTTATGAGAATTTTCTCAGTATGAGGATAGTTGAAGGGAATTTAAATGTATATATACATACATATATGTCTATATGAGGGTATATATGCATAGGAATACATATGTGAATGTGTGTGTGTGTGTATATATATATATATATATATACATATATACATACACACACATAGACACAGGGCACAGATCAATTGAATAGGAAGGGATGATATTTAAAAGGTGAAATTGAGAGGTGGGAGAGGAATATAATGAGAAGAGATAGGGAGAGACAAAAATGGGGTAAATTATCTCATATAGAAGAGGCAAGGGATAACTGTTACAATGGAGAGGAAGAACAGGAAGGCAAAAGGGAATGACATACACTCTGAATTGGGTATCTCATCCTACAGAACAGAAGGGAAGAAGGGGATGAGTGGGGGGATGATGGAGGGAAGGGCAGGTTGGAGGGAAAGTTGTTAAAAGCACACACTTTTGTAAAGGAACAGGGACAAAGTAGAGAATAGAACAAGTGAGAAGGGGATAGGATGGAGGGAAATATTGTCACATACACAATATATCAACTATGGAAATGTTTTGTGTAACTACACATGTAGAAGCTATATTGAGAATTGGTTATCTTCCCAGTAAGGATGGGAGACAAGGGAGGAAGGCAAAGAATCCAGAATTTAAAGTTTTAAAACCAAATTTTTTTTAAAAAATAGTATTTAAAATTTTTTTTTAAAAAACAGAAATAAGCGGGGCGGCTAGGTGGCGCAGTGAATAGAGAACCGGCCCTGGAGTCAGGAGTACCTGAGTTCAAATCCGGCCTCAGACACTGTTAATAACACACACACAAAAAAACTAGCCGTGTGACCTTGGGCAAGTCACTTAACCCCAACTGCCCTCCAAAAAGCAAAAAAAAAAAAACAAAAACAAAACAAAACAAAAAAACAGAAATAAGATATACAGGCAAGAGGGGGGATGGGGAAGATATAGGAGGGAACAGATTGGGGGAGGGGGTATTCAGTGGGATCACTGTTCTGGGGTGGTGGGAAGGGGAAAGTTGGGGAGAAAATTTGTAACTCAAAATCTTGTGGAAATGAATATTGTAAACTAAAAATAAACACAAAAATTAATTTTAAAAAAAGAACCCATTGTTTAGTTTGAAGCATCAAGGAAAACAGATTTTATATGGTAGGAACCATGGGAAAGATTTTTTCTATAAAATCAAAAATGTATTCCTCAAATCTGGATCAATATACCTCTTTTTATTTAATGAGTCTGGTTTTTTTAAACCTATAATTAACAATACTATACTTTTATTGTCTCACTTAAACCTTCTCACTTGCCCCTAAATGTTACTATACATTCTAGGGAGAAAAAAAAAAATTACCAAACCCATATCATCAGCTAATATTCCTCCAAGAACATTCTCTGGTGGTTCCTTTTCAGAAAAATTGGTAATTGTGTTATAGTAGGAGTTATTTCTTTGTTCCCAAAATGGAGGCAGTTCTTTGCTGTTTTCACGTGAAACCATCCAAGCCAATGCTTGTTTCTGGTGTGGAAGTAATGGTGTCTCAATAGCCTACAAGTAAAAGAAATCCTGTTAAGACACAGCATATGCTCCTTATCTTTATTTTTCCGCAGAAAGTACTTGAAAGGTGAATAGTACAATGAGCAGACAGAAAAGGAAGTCAGAAATGTCCAAAATGACAGATCTTTACAGCACTCTTTTTTTGGGGGAGGGAGGGGGAAAGGCAGGGCAATTGGGGTTAAGTGACTTGCCCATGGTCACAAAGCTAGTAAATGTTAAGTGTATGAGGCCAATTTTGAACTCAGGTTCTCCTGACTCCAGGGCTGGTACTCTATTCACTGTGCCACCTAGCCACTCCTACAGCATTCTTTAAACAGACCAAGTGGTTTTCAGTGTTAAGTACTACAAACTTAATACCTCAGCTGGTTCCATTTCACGCGTTTTATCATCTTCTTTTAAATCTTCAAACAGTTTGTCAAATTCTGTTTTGAGCTGCAATACATAATCACAGACGTGAATTATTCAAGTGAAATTCAAAGTAAAATAAAAATTAAGCCTGTAGAGTACTTGGCTCTATCAGAAAAATGTCTGTGCATTAAGGACCCATGATTTCATTGGTACTTAGCTTGGGGGCTTCCCTCAACTAGGAAAACTTCATCCTGGGTAGAGGATTCAACTGGGGCTTAAAGAGATGAGTTACTTTGCCATGGTCACAGGGTTAAAGAAGCATCAGAGTCAGGATTTAAACTATCTTCCAAACTCCAAATCAGGTATTCCATTCCACTCTATTACCCTTTTTCTATAAAAGTCATAAATAAATAATTTGCTATTCAAAACAACATAGCAATGCAATTCTCAAATTATACATTTTCAAAACAAAGGCAACGTGGCACAGAAGTACATCAGCAGACCCAGATTAAAATCCTTATTTTTAGTGCCTATGACCTTAGATAAATCACTTATCTCTGGGCCTCAGTTTCATCCTTTGTTAAAATGAGATATCATCCCATGTTAAGAGTCCTTCCAGTTCCAAATTCAAAGCTCCCACTGAGTAGTAAGTTACACTGATGTAACAAAATTCTGGCAGGTTAATGAACTCTACCCCTCGTGTTATCTAAGTGTATTAGGGCACCATCTGAGTAGTTGCATTCCTGTCCAGGGGTTGAACTATCCTGATTATCACTGAAGGCAAAGGTACACAGGCCACTGTATCTTGGCTCTCTTCCCCCCGACATGACCTCCCCCCTCCACTCTGCCCAACCTTTTGCTCTGGGAATCCAAATCAGATTCATACCACCACTGCTTCTGGAAAGAACATCATCCATCAGCTCTGATATGGTTCCACTTAATAACTCTATGATCGCTCAGTTCAAAACATTCTTGGACAGATACTACTCTCCTATACATTCCCTCATGATTAAAATGTAAGATGCCTAAGGGTAGGTACCATTTCACTTTTGTACTTAGCACAGCACATAATAAACTAACAGAAGTTTTAATTCATTCATTAGATGGGAAAAGGCACAGAGGAGGAAAAGGCATGCCAACAAAAAGGACTAAGGTAGTTTGTGCACATACATCAAAATATTAGCATAGTAGGTTATTTAGGACAGAACAATATAAGACTCTTATTCACAGTATCTACATGCTTATGCTCTAAGCTGAGGTGGTACATTTGTAGGAATATTAAGAAAATATTGATGTTCTAGTCCAGTAACACAAAGAGCAGAATGTAATGGTGTAAATTATTAAGAGGTGGGCGTTGGTAAATAGGGCAAGGTCAACCAAAGCTAATGACAGGAAAAAAGACTCTACTTCAAGGCAAAACAATCCAAAAGAGAAAGAAGCAAACCTGTTCAGTTGTCATTTGCACAGCTGCATGAATAGGTACACTATAACTTGGTCCAGCTCTTTCAGAACTCCAAGCACTACCAAAATTAAATCCTGAACCTGTGTCCCACAAAACAAATCAAGTTAGCAAATGCAAAGATAATAACTTTACATATAAAAACATTTTAAAACTTCCACATTTCACAAAAAAAATCTAGACAAAAAAATGCCTAATCCTAAACCACTAGACTATTTTACATTACTTAAAAGCAAACCTGTGAGCAAATAAAAAGCCTTCCTCCAACAACTCCTTAAAGACCAACAGTTCATTTTAATGATTTATAAAAGCACATATTTAAATCTGTCATCTCTATAGACAGCAGAAAAAAAAAGTTCAAATTTTGAAGCTTCAGCACAGATACTAATTCCTTATTGAACTCAAAAAGCAAGAAAAGGAGACAAAACAAAATTACTTTCCCAAAAATAGGCTTATAATCTTTACAATTTCAGCAACTTGACAAATTCAACCTGAATAAAAAACAAAGTTAACATATCAAAATAATGAAGTCTTGAACTTACTTTTTGGTGGAGGCCCCAACTTAAATCCATGTTTCTTCAACTGATCTAAAACTGCTTTTCTGTTTTCTTCTTTCCCCCAAAAACTCATCTGAACAGGCATAGTAAAAGGATTGCTTGCTCCATAATGGACCACCCTACAAAGATTTTGAAAAAAAAAAAAACCGAGGAATATGGGAAATCCTTTATTTTTCGTTAGCTTTTTTCCCCCAACAAAAGTATTAATACTACTAAGTATCTTCATTAAATTAAGCCTTTAAATTATAAAGGCAAAGAGAATGAAAAACTAATATAATGAAAATCCCTTATCTGCTTCAATCTTCATCCTTGCTAAGACTGTGCCTGAGAACTAAGTAGGGAAAATACAAAATAAGAGTTGAAAAACAGAGGGGGAAAAAATACAAAATAAGAAAACAGGTTAGTTAAGAACCAGAATGTCAGAAGAGATAAGATAGGGCAATAAGATAATTCCTGTAATAGTACAATTTGGAACATAAAGTAACTTTAGATTGAACAGTGATTTTAACATTATAATATAATTGGACAATAGGGCAACTTTGAGAAACCTACCCTGCTAGAAAAATTGAAACATGTGAGATTAGGAAGGATGTGAACAAATGAGAAGGGATATAACTGACATGATCCTGCATGATTTCCAGAACTAAGCACTGATAGAATAAGGATTCTTCCCACTAGCAACACAAACTCCTTCCCATTTCTTTCTATTCTTCAGTTACATAGAGAACATGATAAGCAGAACGAGGAACTGAGGATAAGACTCATAATTAAACAGGCTTTATTTCTTTGTCAAAAATACCTAAGAATTTGAGATATTACTATACACCAACCTATTTCTGAGGAACTTAAATGGCGCAAATTTCTAAAAAAATTAAATATTTATAGTAATTACCAATTGTATAAGTAAGAAACTTATTATACAGAAAGGGTCAGCAACTTATTTACAGGACCAAATGAAAGAATGTATATATAGCGCTTTGCAAACTTGAAGGTATGATATAAATTTACTGACAGCACTACTACTATTAGAGTGCCAAAGCAAGGTACAAGATATAGCTTTTAAAACTGCCAAGCATGCTACTTAAGAGAACTTAGAAATAAAAGTTATTTTTATAACTCACATATCCAAAGTCAGATTATATAGTGTCAATTTTATCCTCTAGATGTTTTATATATACACAATGAGAATCAAATAAGGGACAGACTGTACATTTTGGATTTACTTTGGAGCAACCAGTAGAGCACTAGACTCATTGGGGGCTGTTCAGCTACTGCTTTTCCATCTACTGTTTTTAACAGTAACTTTTAAAAGGCAATGAAAACTTTTAAGTAGTTTCTAAGTCAGAAAAAAAAAAAGTCCAAAGAAACGCTGCTGTGTTGTTCTGTTTACAAGATTTCTGCAGAACATATAATTAGAATTATCAGTGAACATTTATTAAGCCCTTACTACATACATAAGTATGTTCACTTTGCTAAACAATGACGAAACAGCTAAACGGTGTTCTCTGCTTTCAAGAAGCTTATAAACAGAAGGCCAGACAAAATAAATAAAAATACAAGGTGGTATATAGTTAGTGTCAAAGGAGTGGCAGACAGCAAATGCTTCCTATGAACACTGTTCAAAGTGAATTCTTTATAACCGAGAAAGCCTTACTTATGGCACTGTAGATGCTACTTCTAACAGAGTGAAATAACTTCCATATAAACGAGCATTAACATGGCTATTAGATGGAGAGAGTAAAGCTAAAGCTTTAATTGAACTGTTTCTATTCTGCCTGCCACCAGTTAACAACTACTCTCTTAAGTCCTGCCACCTCTTCCCATGTACTAGCCCAAATACCTAAAAAAAATGCCATCTAACTCCCTATTACCTATCAAAATACATAGAATTTAAGAAAATAAAAAGGCATGGAGATGATATGTGAAGAACAGACAAAAATGCTCAGCTCTTTGATCTATCTGTTCATGAACACTGCACTTGCTGAAACTTCTTGAGACACTTTTGCCATTGATCTTCAACCACTACACTAGCTACGATAAGGAGGGTACGGGTTTCATAGACTTAAGATAACAATCATCAATAGGAAAAACACTGGCGGCTCCAGGCCCAGTCTAAAGACATCTGTAAGAATCTCCAGTCTTACCCTTCGACTTGGGCCAGTCTGTTGTCCATGATGTAGGCCAAAGGGGCGGCAAGTTCTTTCTTTATGTGGCCCACCTGGTTTCCATTGACATTATTCACTTTCACTGCATTCTTGTCATAGGGATTATTAGGTTCTCTCTGAAGTGCCACCATTTCATTATTATTAACCTAATAGAACATTAAATGTAAGTGACACACTTAGTTTATAACACCTCCCTTAAAGTCATATTGCTCAAAGGCTGCAGTACAGTACCCAGAATATTTTTTCTAGGCTTTCAGACTAAGCTGTCAAAGGATATCCTCTCTCCCTCTCTCATACAATGTGGTAAACTCTATTTTCTGGTACTATTCTTCCTTTTCATACCTGAAAGGGTTAGTTCTAACCAGGTAATTCTCAACCCTCCCAATCTGTACATTAACCAACACTGTATCTTACTTTTGTAGTTAACACTTTGTTTAGAAATTTCCAAAACACAGTCCTATTTCTCTAAGCTTAAATTAACCATCAAACACAGCTTAAAATTCTGTCACAATAACTACAGTTCTTGAAATTTTTTCAACAGCTAATTTCATCTTTATTAGTTCATCAGTTCTGCTTTTTCTGCTTTCATTTCTGCAAAGTGACCGTTATAAAAAACATACGACACTACAGTTTAAAAACAAAAGTAGTCCACTTTGCTGGCAGCTTATGAATGCCAGAATGAGGCTATATGACTGAGTAGAAGCAAGAGCTTAGAAAACCACATTACATATCGTGCACTAGTGAAAAAAGACAGGAACTCATATGGAACAGAGGGTACAGGTACCAGAAAATGCATAGACAAAGAGGCACCAAAAGACAGAGAAAAGAACAGAAAAGCACAGCTAGAAAGACATTTAAAAGGGACAGGAAAAGGATGGAGTAGAGATATCAAAAAAGTAAAAGATACTATGCAAAAAAAAAAAGCTTTTCAGATACTACTGACTCTCTTTGTTTAGCAGGTAATAAGCATTTTTTGAAAACATTATTTCCTCCTTATTACTAAACCATTACCCTGTCATTAATTCAAGGTAAGCCCTACCCTGGAAAACTTCAACTGCTCAACATATTTCCTTTGAGAACACCTCTTCAACTGTAGGATTAATACCCGGAACTATTAAACAAAGTCAACCATCATATTCTACTTACCACTCCTGTGTAATATCGTAATCCAACCACATGACCTCGCAAAGTTCCAAATAAAACTGAATCTAGATCTTCATCACCAGCTATAAAGTCATCTGGAGGGATAATGTCTTCAGGATCAAAAGGAGAAAATAAGTTGGGATAGGTGCAGTGTGAAAAACTTCCATGGACTCCATACTGGAACGACTGCAAATATTTCCAAAGAGGATCCCTATTTAAAAAAAGGGGGGGAAAGTCAAGTCTTAAGTCTGAATGAAGCAATCCTTTTTATTAAACATAAGCAAATTGTTATAAAATATCATAAAAATGACATATGAGGAAGGTTGTATGGCACTGGTCTGGGAGTCATAATACTTGTCTTTGGCTCTACAAGTAACTAAATGACCTTGAGCAAGTCCCATTACCTATGTCCTCAATCTATAAAATGAGGGTTGGTATGGTAAAACTGGAAGAAAAAAGGAGAAAACAAAGAACTGAATTTGGCATCAAAGGGCCTGGGATCAGTAAGGTCCCTTCCTGCTCCAAGATTTCTCTACCTTACCCCTTTTAAGTGACTAGCCCATGATCCATCTAGGAGCTCTCATTGTCCCTAGACTGAACTACACTTTTAAGCACCACTGGATCAGAAAAATAAAGTATCTCTACTTAATGGAACCAAGCAAAATATTTACATATTTTATATATCCTATAATTTTAATGTAAAGTATTCCGAATACCTAAAACAGGTTTTGAATATTTTCTTTTGAACACACAAAGTAAAATCCAATTTTAGAGAATATAACTTTAATGTTGTACTGTTTTATAAAGAGCTATTTCTGTATCCCTGTGAATGGATTTTTGAGAATTTTGCCCATTTCATTTCAGTCAACCTTTTTTATATACAACCCTCTTCTGGCTCACATCAAGTATGTATACACCAAATATTCCAATCAACAGTCCCTTCAAAGTCACCATTTCTAACCTTGGTCCAAAATAACTTTACTGCTGGCTCCTCCTACCAACGTCCAACACCTCTTGACCTTCATCCCATGGTATAGTTTTTCTCCTTTCCCCTATTCTTGAAATATGACCTACCCAAATTCTTTCCCTATGATCACAGATTGCCTTTAATACATCTGTCACCCCAACTATGAAATGTAAAGTCCTGTTTAACAAATGACTTCACATGTTCCTTTCCATGTGGCTGACAACCTATTTATGAAAAAAATTTATTTTAATTAAAAATATATGGTTTATATTGTAACTTAACCTGTATGTCAAAGTTTTATGAGGAAACGAAAAAAAAACTGACAAAAATAAGGCTATTATAAAACAGTTCATGTCTACTATGTTAGTAGACATTTACAGGTAAAAGCAATTTTAGAAGTATCAAAATGATGTTCACATGATACAAAATTTTATCAAATAGCCATTCTGCTCCCAAAAACTGATTTATAATTAATAATCATTCTTTGGTGTTTTACTGTATTTGCATGGCATATGCCTGCTACCATGGTCTTTGCAAATTTTAAATATGTAAGTCAGAAAACATAGAGATCATTAATGACTAATTCATTAAAGATCTTCTAAATCAGAAGTACTTAACCTGGATCTGCTAACTTAAAAAAAAAAACAACAAATTTTACTAACTATTTCAAGGTAATTATTTTTGTTTGTAATCCCATGTATTTAAAAACATTATTTTGAAAAGGGGTCAAAAGGCTTTACCAAACTAATAACTGGGTCCATTGAAAAGTTTACGGACACCTACTCTGAATTTGTGCCAAGATTTCTAGCAAATTCTTGCCATAAAAAAACTACCATGCATGTGTATGTGTACACACACATGTACACAAAAATATACTCATACATATGTAGATAATATACACACATGTGAATGCATCTATGTACACACACACTCCAACTCCTTATACAATGCTGGTGTTGGATTTGGAATTTGAAGATAAGTTTTTGGTCAAGGATTCTAAACTAACCAGTTCTATTAAATGACTCAATAGCAGACTGAATTCTAATAGTAATAGCTAACATTTATATAGTAGCACTCACTTCATGCCAGGTTAAACCCTTCACAATCATCTCATTTGAGCCTTACAACCACCCTGGGAGATAGGTACTAGTATTATTCCCATTTTACAGATGAGGAAAACGGAAGCAAACAGGGGTTCAGTGACTTGCCCAGGGTCACAGAGCATGGTAAGTGTCAAGAGACCAAATTTGAAGTTATGTCTTCCTGACTCCAGGCCTAGACGTCTAGCCACTCTGCCACTTATGCCTACTTCTATAATAAATTACGACTTCACTTAAATTATCACATATTCTCTCAATCAACAGATACTAAAAATACAAGAATCACATGGAGGTTCTCACAATTTTTTGCATAGAACCACTTACTTAGACAAATTATTCTGCAAAATTCATCTGGCAATACCAACCTTTGTAAAACTTACTTTAAAATATTATACTATTTTAAAAATGAGTCCAAAAACTATGTACAATTTCCACTGCAGAATATATAAACGGCAAAATTGATTTTTTTCCCCTTTAGCTCTCTTTTCTCTGCGCACCTTCAAATGCTTTAACGGCTCCTCTATGTCAAGGCTTCCCAGCTCTCCCCAGACCCTGCTCCACACTTGCCACTCCTTCCTGACACCTGCTCTTGGATGGATGCGGTGCCAGCAATTCTAGCTGACTCTGCCCAAATGCTCTGGTAACCTCGCTCTCCTCCTCAGTTCCTCGCTGGCTACCAGCACCATCACTATTCAGCCGCCTTGTGCTTCTTTCTCTTCCTTCTCCAGCATATCCAGCCAACAAGTTTTTAAGAGTCCATCCACAAAGCGCATCTCCCGTGACCATTCTAGTCGAAGTGCTCGGTGCCTTTCACAATCAGTCTCTTACCCCCGACAACCCACCCAGACCCAAATCAAGGTTTTATCTCGCTCAAGTACGAGTCTGTTTCAGCAAAGCCTGCTCAGAAAATAACGGCACTCGCAGAGCACCCCAAGGTTTGCCAAGTGCTTTGTGTAGATTACCTCAAAAACCTTTCCTAGCTTCTTTTACTGAATAAAGTCCAAATGCCTCAGCCCAACATTCACACTCCTCCCCTTACTAAACTAAGCTCAGGTTCCCTGGCCCAGATTCCCAGGTCCTGCCCAAAGGGGACCCCACCTCCTCTTTCAAACTTCTCCCTCCCTGTTTCCCCGGGTCCCAGAGCCCCGCTCCAGCTCCAGCGCTGCCTCTTTCTGCGCAGCCCAGCCCAGCGCCTGAGCACCCAGCAGGCACCCAAGGTTTCCCGACCGGGGCCCCAGCTCCTTCCCTGAGGCCTGAATCTGCACTTTAAATGCGTCTGTCTCCTCGACGCCGCAGGGGACCACGGCCGGGCGCTCCATTTCCGAGCGCCCACAGCGTGAGGGGGATCGGTGAGGGGATGAGTAAGGTGCTGAGAACCCCACATCGTCTCTCCGGTACAGAGCTGCGCCTGCTCGCCCCAAAACCGCGCCAGGCGCTAGCTGGGGCTTGGAGGGTAATAAGTGTCCGTACAGAACACAGGAAAGCTGCAGTCTGGGCACGAGCCCCCGCAAAATAAGGCGGACCTGGGCTCCGGCGTCGGTGCCGGCCCCGCAGCCCCAGCCGTGCTCGGCTCGCACTTAGTGGCATTACTAAGGACAAAAGCCCGGAGCCCCGCGGGGCTCCTTCTGCCTGTGGCCCGCCCCTGACATGCATGGGGCCCGTGGGCGCAAGTTTAAAACGCAGGAAGGGTAACTCACACTTTAAAGAACACCTGGGGCGCGTCCGTCCTAAAGGGGAGGAAAAAAGAGTCCTCTTGTCAAGCTCGCGGCACCGAAAGGTTTCTTTCCAGTTCGGATTTGTTTTGGGGGCGGTTTTCGGACCCAGTTAAGCGGAATCCCCCAGGGAGGGAGAGAAGCCCGGGACAGGTGAGGGGCGGCGATGCCCAAGGCCCCCCTCCTCCTTCTCCCTCGCCCTTTCCCCTCCCCCCGCGCCCCGGGCCAAGGTCTCGGACACGGGGATCCCCTGCTGAGGGGGGGACGCGCGCAGAACGGGCCCCTCCCACCCGGCACGCGCACGGCGGGGGATTCCCGGAGAGGCTGATTTGGGGATCGGGGGACAACCGTTACCCGCCCCCCCCCAGCCCCTTCACCTCCGGAATATCCAGGACATGGCGCTGGGCACGAAGGCGGGGTCCGGGACCCCGCCGCTCTCAGGCCCCCCGGGCGCGCCTCGCTTCGCCGCCGCTACTGCTCGGATCCGGGCCGCGCTGCTGAGAAAAAGCGAGGGGAAGAGAGCGAGCGCGCCTCGAGAGGGATGCGAAGCCGAAGCTCGGGCTGCCTCCCCGCTCCGCTCCGCTCCGCTCCGCACCTCCCCTCACTCCGCCTCTGCCTTAGCTTCTGCCTCGGCAGCGGCGGCGGCGGCAGCGGCGACGTCGCGTCCCTTCCTCCGCCCGTCGTCGTCGAGCGACGCCGCCGTCTCCCTTCCCGCAACAAACCCAGCCCCGCGATCTGAAGAGACTGACAGTGGCACGCCCCAATCGAGGGTGGGTTCGCCCGGGCCTCGGCCAATCAGCGCACGGAAGAGGAAGGCGACGACCGCCCCCGCGCTACAATTCAAAGAGGTGAGTGGGCCGGGCCCCGCGCGGCTGGTTTCATCCGGGCTTTTCCCCGCCCCCTGGGTTGGCGCGCGGCTCTGTCCCTCCCGCCTGGGGAATTGAGGAGGGCGGGCTCGGGGACTAGCTGGGAGGGGTGAGCGGAGGCTCTCAGGATTTACGATCTCCATCCTGCGCTAAAATTTCTGGCACTCCCTGCTCGTACCACTCCTACCAGCACCTGGGCTCAGATGGTTTTCCATCTGAGGGAATCCCCCGCCCCGTTTGCTTCCCGCAGTCTACGCGCCCGCGAAATCCTGGGGTCCCCTCGAGACTAATGCATCCCGCAAGCTCCAGACTCTCCCAGCCCCTGAGCCCGGGAACCCACTGTTTCCGGTGCTGTTCCTTAGGGTGTAGCCCTAGAAACTAAGTTTCATTTTGCCTATCTTTGCGATTCTTAATCATAACTTGAATGAACGAGTTACTTCTTCTTTGACCTTGCGATTTGTGTCTAAATAATTCTTTAGGGAAAAAAACAACTTTATAAAAACAAAGTTACAAAGAACGTACTTTCGACGGAGGCAGCACCATACCCACCCCTCACTCACCCCCCTCCCGGGAGGTGGAACGAGGTGTACCTCGAACAGCGCATTGTTCTCTTACCCTTCACGTGCTGGCGCCGCTTGAGTTCCCACGCCCGGGCTGAGCTTAGTAGGGGCAGAATTAATGCGTGCCTCGGTGGGATTGATGCGATTGCAAGATGCTTTAAAAGCCTTGCAGATGCTGAAAGCAGGGAACTCCGCGGGGGGGCCTCGGGTAACAATCGCCTTGGAACGTTGGCTCTTTTGGAACGTCGTCGATTCTCATTGTACTCAAGGGCTCACGAAGATGTTGAAAACCTACCCTAGTAAATTCAGTCGGAGGGGGTGGGTGAGATAGGGTCTTTACTGCCTATTATTTTGAGCCAAGTTTCCCAGAGGTGACGAGAGCCTTCTAGATTGCCTTGGAAGTCCCTTGGGATGCGAGTTTCTGCGATGTATAGACATCAAGTGAATTACTCTAGGATCAAATGAACAGTTGGGATTATTTTAGATTTGGAGTCAGTAGAGCTGGGTTCAAAAGCCAATTTTACAACAAGCACTATGGGCAAACTATGCCTCGACTTTCCCTATGATCTATATCCCTAAGATTCTCTAAATTGTTGGGGGGTTTTTTCTGCCTTCCTTTTGACAATAGATGTAATTCACTCTTCATTTAAGGAAGAAATTCAAATTATGGAAGGCGATTTTTACCGAGATCATGATAAATTTGATGGGCACAGAGGTGGGTATAAACTATGGTTTCAAATACAAACTTTGAATAATGTCAAATTGAGTTTATGGACTGCCACATTACCTCCAGTGATCCAGAATTGATCATTTCAGTTTACCTAGCCAGAATTTATCATCAGGTTTGTTCAATGGGTAAACTCAAACCAAGTTCCCTTGTGTAGCATCTAGTAGGAAAAATCACATTTCTTAGCCTTCAAACCAGTCATTATAAATTATATTTCCCTCTATTGATGTTATTCTCAAAATTCACGGACAGTAAGGTAGTCATTCCTATGTATGTGTGGATCAGGAAATGAGGAGAATCTCCATTTTTCATCAACATTATTTACCTGAACCTATCTCTCATCCATGTGGCTGGTTAAGATATAGTTCTCAAGTTCTCAACTAAGTGTTATATATGTGTGTGTGTGTGTGTGTGTGTGCATACATTATGTTTTTATACATACATGTACATGCACATCTACAAATATATAGATTTTTGTATGTGCATGTATATATGCTTGTAAACATGTAACATTTTTCACATTCTCTATATTGTACTCTGTATTGTAGTGTATAGGTATATATGTACACATGTGTATGTATATGTGTATCAATTATAGGATTTAATTTATCATATTGTTATTAGATCAATTATATAATTTATTAATATGAATTTTGTATATATTTCTATTAATATTAAACACAATTTATAACTATGTAAATTGACAATGAACATATACACATATAAATACGCATAAATTAACTTTCATGATGGAGTCACCCTTATATCACTAATAGAATGTTGGAGTACTATCATTATAATGAATAAAACTGTCCAAAGTCTAAGTTAGGAGTTTGGAATTGTTGCTTTTGTCCTTTTTAATCCTGGTTACCATTTTTCCAGAATCCCCTTTCCCACTCCCGGATTTCCCTCCACTTCTGTGGATTCTCACAGAATTTCCTTATCAATGGAAAACATTTATACATCTTCTATTTCAAGACCTATTCCAAAAACCCTGATCATTGGACGTAACGTGGCAATCCATAAACTCAATTTGACATTATTCAAAGTTTGCATTTGAAACCATAGGTTTTACCCACGTCTGTGCCCATCGCATTTATCGTGACCTGGCTCCAAAAAAATCCCCTGGAGGCCTTAGCAGCATGAGACTCAGTAACCTTTCACAACTCTGCAGTAGGACCAAGGCCATGCTTCTTTCTCAGAAATTGTTAGTTTTTGTTTAATTCCTTTACCCAACACCCACCCTCATTCTAAAGCCCAGCCATTCTGTTCCCATGAAACAAATCTTCCAGTTCCTGTGCTCTAAAATTGTTCTGAAATACTCACTTTGAATCTTCTCGTTTCTGATTATCCTTAAATGAGAGTAAAAATTTTCCTTTCAAAAATGAGTTTAAAAAAATCTTAATATACAGAATCCTGGAATAATACATAATAATAAATTAATAAATGTTTATTAACTAGTTGGAATCAGAGGGGTCCTCTCAGATGCCATCAATTCTTGAACTGTAGGTCATGACCTCCTAGGAGGGTCACGAAAAATTTGGCAATAGTACAAAGTTTCTGAAAGCTCAACAACCAAAAATTAATTCAAAATCAAACATGCAATGAATTGTAGGTGTTTCTGGCAGTGATTGCCTGGTTCTGAACACACAGCAAGTGCACTTTGCACTTGGAATGCCCTCAGGTCAAGAAATCAGAATGCTGGTAAAATACAAAAAAGGAATCGGGAGTGGAAAAAGTCTAGGAAGCCCTGATTAGTCTAACCTGTGCATGAATGAGATCACTCTCTACAATACAATAGCTAGCCTTTGTGTAAGCAGTATAGACTCTCAGGTCCGTATGTTGCCAAAGGGATCCAGGACACATAAAGCATTAAGAACCCATGCTTTAGGTGGTCTCCAGCTTCTCAAAGTTCTTTCTAAAATGTGGCACCCAGAAATAAACACAGTGTTCCAGCTGAGTTCTGACCAGGATAGAATGCAGCGGGGCTTTTCCCTGCCTACTCCTGGACCCTATGCCTGTCGATGAAACCCAAGGTCTATTTACCGCACGACCCTATTTCACTATTTGGGTAGATGGGTGGCACTGTGAATAGAGCAACAGACCTGGAGTTAGAAAGACCTGAGTTCAAATCTTACCTCGGACATTATCTGTTACCCTGGGCAGATCACTTAACCCTGTTATAACCTTGGTTTCCTCATCTGTAAATGAGCTGGAGAAGGAAATGGCAAACAATTCCAGTATCTTTGCTGAGAAAACCCTAAATGGGGTCACAGAGAGTCAAACACAACTGAAAAAAAGACTGAACCACCAAAAAAAAAATTGTTACTAATTCATACTGAACTTAAGTTCCACATTTTCAGATAAATTGTTTTCTATTCTGCCCCCACTCTCTCCCCCAGCATCACATTATACTTGGGGAAACATTTTTTTTTTGTATGTAAGTATAAGGCTTTACATTTTGATTACCTCACAGGAGGCTCCCCTATAGGCTCCTCATGTTCTATCTAGAGACAACTCATGGGATGTTTGTTTCAGAATTTTGCAACTCACACTTCAAAAACACTCTCTTCCTCCCATTTTCCATGTTGCCATTATTCCTCTTTTTAATTGTATTTATTGCTAAAATACAACCAGAGACACAAACACTGCAGTTCAGTATCATCCTGAAACAATTCAGTTTCATGTTTTGAGAACGTGCCAGAAGCTAGTTCCCAGACTCGTCCTCATCTTGCATTTTGAAATCACCTTTCATTCTAGTCACAGGGTGTAGAGAGTTACCAGAGGTCAATGGAGTTCTATCAAAAAGATTTAGTTAACATTTAGTAACCATACTATGTGCCAGAAACGTCAGCCGACCTTGGGGGATACACACTGAAAAGCAAGATATTCTCTGACTGTAAGGAACTTACCATTAAATTATAAGCATCTTTGAAAAATGCTATTATTTGGTATTATTTGTATTAATATGTGACCAGTCTTTATTAATATGTTAATATATACATTTTTTCAAATTAAAAGAAGAATCATGACATGGTTGATAGAGGGTCAGTTCTGGGGACAAGAAGAGCTGATTTTAAAGTGTTACCTCTAGTAGAGGAGCCTGTATGACCAAGAGTGCTGGGCTTGGAATCAGGAAGACCCATGTTCATGAGTTCAAATCCAGTCTCAGACACTAGTGACCCTGGACAAGTCACTTAACCTTGTTTTCCTCCTCTGTAAAATGAGCTGGAGAAGGAAATGGTAAATCACTTCAGTATTTTTGCCAAAAAAACCCAAAAGGGGTCACGAAGAGTTGGACATGACTGAAAACAGCTGAACAATAACAACCACATGACAAAGAGGTTGGCGATGACCTCTTTTTACCTTTGGGAACACTCCAAAGTCCTTGACCCTATGAGAAAGAGATACAGCTTTATTAACAGCAATGACATATGAGAAGACATCATCTGCTTTACCCTGCACCCTAAGGACCACTAGGCTTTTCTCCCTGACTTGCATCAGAAACCTCTATTAGAATATAAGCTCCATGAGGGCTACAATTTCCTTTCATATCCATCCAATCATATTAAACTGTGGATAACGGAAGAGTTGCTGGTTTGCATTGGGGAAGAGAGGTTGGTAGGTTCCACTCATCCACAAAGAAGGTTCTTTACACTGATAACATCATAGGTCTGGACTGCTCCCACAAAACATTTTTTTCAATTAAAATGAAAAGATCCCCTCTCTAGTCAGCCCCCTCAGTTTTTCCTCCTCCTCACAAAGAGTAGCTGAGAAAAGACTATGTGTACAAGGGAGAAGAAATTTGATTGATGGGTAGTGTGGGAGGTTTATTTTGCAATCCTGGTATCCAGTCAATTTGCCCTAATAGCACTGGTATCAAACCTAAGGGGAAACTGAAGGACTGAAAACTAGTATGACTTTGAGTACCTATGGACTCAGGAACAGACCCCATAGCCTGACTCCTAAATCCTAAATTCTGGTCTAGATTGGCATTTCAGGAGGGAAACTCAAGTGGAGATCTAATGATTTCTTGGCAGAAATGCTATAAGTAGGAAAGGATTACCCACCTTGGAACATGTCTCTACTTGGTGGGGCATGAGAAGCTTGTCAAAAGAACATGAAGACCATTTGGTCATTGGCTATATTATCCTACTGGAAGTTTCCCAAAGTATGAGGTATTTCATGGAAAATTTGAAATTTTATGGATTAGAGTAAAACCAGTGACAGTGGGGTAGGTAGTGAAGGGAGTGAGCTGGAGAGTATATTTGAAACATTTGAAAGGAATACTAGAAGACAGCATCCCTATCTACCAAAACAGAATGAATGAGGTTTTGATATGTAACCCTTTCATATTGAGCTAGAATAATTAGTTCAAAGTCACAGTGAAAGATCAAGGATCTCTGTGATAAGTAGAAACTTGTCATTTATTTCCAGTCGATGAAGTGACTGAGTTTGGGGCCAACTTAGAGAAGCATATCTCATTCTTACTGAACGTGGTTTTAATTTTTTTTTTTCTGTTTTTCCTTCTTTTTTCTTTTTTGGAGGGCAGGGCAATTGGGGTTAAGGGACTTGCCCAAGGGCACACGGCTAGTAAGTGTTAAGTGTCTGAGGCCGAATTTGAACTCAGGTCCTCCTGACTCTAGGTCGGGTGCTCTATTCACCGCGCCACCTAGCCACCCTTTAATTTCGTTCATATGAATTTTCTGTGAATTGGAATTTTCAGTTCTGATCTCATTCAGGGCCAAAGCAAGAGACGAACTAGAGGGTGAACATGATATACAAGTTATATATACAAATATATGTGTGTATACATGTATACAAATATATATATACATATATATATATATACACACACACAAACTACTAGGAATAGGCAACATTTGCATAACCCTTTGCTATATATGGTTGGCAAAGAGCTTTATATAGATGTGAGGATAGGACAGGATAATCTGCTATTATAAAACTATACATGTTATATATATTAAAATATATACAGAGAGATAGAAAACTAGCCATAGCATCCTAGCACCTGGAAGTGTGCTTGGGGGTCAATTAGCTGAACCGTCTCATTTTACAGAGAAGAAAATTGGGTCTGGGAGAGATTAAATGACTTGCCCAAAGCCACTCAACTAGCAAGTGTCTGAGACAGGATTTGAACTCAGGTCTTCCTGACTCCTTTGCACATTTGGCTGTATTCTGATAAACATTTAACACCTTTATGGCACTAAAAAAATGTTATTACATAGAGAACAAAGTTTTCTTTATAAAAAAAATAATCTGTTTTCTTATATGCATAACCATGGTAAGTTCTAGCATTAGTTTCTTTATCCATTGAATTAGGTGTGTAAAAAAGATTACTGAAAGCCAGGAACAGAAAAAGTTTGGGAGCCTCTGAACGTAAGGTCCTTTTGGATTTCCTGATTTGTCAGTCTCATTTTTTTCCTTTGGGAAGACCACCAGAAAACTGGTTCAATGGGCTCATCGCACCACCAGGTGTCTCCATAGGCTAACATTATCAGGCTAGCAAATTAAAATCCTTCATTTAAGAATAGGAAAAAATCCAGTCTGGAAAAAGACAATGCCCCAAACCTGGGAAAAGAGGGGAGCCAAAGAATCAGACTTGAGTGACCTCAATGGCCATACCCAAAAGGAATCCTCACTCTAATGCTCCTGGCAAACGGTCATTCAGCCTCTGCCAGAAGACCTCCAAGAAGGAGGAGCCATTGTCCATCACCCCTTAAAACAGATCATTCTCCTTTGGGCTGACTGTTAGCAGCTCGTTTCTAACACCAAATGTAAATTTTCCTCTGCCATTTCTCCGCATTTGTCCGAGTTCTCTCCCCTTTGCGTCCCTCTTAGATTCAGGCACGGAGTTAGCTCGCGGGTTTTTTTGGTGAGAGAATGATTGTTCACTCTAACACATGAATCATGTATAAAGACATCTCAGAAAAAGAAATGCAAAGGCCTCAAGAGCATTCGTTCCTGCCTCAAAACTTGGAATCAAAGTCCAACTGATACGAAAAGCCCTTGTCCCTCTCAACGTGTCCAGCTAATTAATAATAATAGCATATATATAGTGCTTTAACCTTTGCAAAGTTTTGAGACTCCCAACAACCCTATGTTGTGGGTGGGATTACATCTCAGTTTTATAGATGGAGAAGCAGGCTGGGAGAGGTCATGCTTGTAGGAAAGATCTGAGGGAGCATTTGAATTCAGAACTTGCTGACTGTAAGGCCAGCTCTCTACTGCTCAACCTAGCTGCCTAATGTAATAGCCTCTAGTCTTTCTGTCTATTGAATCTGGAAGCTGGGGTAACCCAGACACAATCAGGATGTTAGAGCCTTCATTGGACCAGGAGTCAGAAGACCACAGGGCTCGTCTTGGCTTTGGCACTGGTCATCAGGGTGGGTCTGGGCAAGCCCCTTCTCCTTCGGGCATCTCAGCTTCCTCAATTGTAAAACTGGGTTGCGTCAGCATAGGGCTCTGCCTCCCAAAACCCCTTCCTGCTCTCAAGACTGTCTGAAGAAGGAGGCTCTGCAACAATCCAGGGCGGTGGGGAAGTATAGGCTTGCCTGAGGCCAGAATCAGTATCCAACCCTACTCCCTCTTACTCCTCCCAAGACTCCCTTTCTCTCTTATCTGCTGTTCAGCAAACTCTCTTTAAGGGCCAGTTTTGTGTGGGGCCATGTGCTAGGGATCCAGTTCTTGCCCTCAAGCTGTTTAGTTCTTTTGCAGATACATAAATACAGGATAGATATAAAACAGCTAAGAGATGGGGGGAGGCAGTCATGGGGGAGGGTGTCTCAGGAAAGTCCTCTTGGGCTCCATAGCACTTGAGCTTAGCTTTGAAGGGAGCAAGAGGCGCCAGGAAGTAGAGGTAAGGAAGGAAATCATTCTCGGCAATGTTATATATGAGGAATAGAGTGTCCAGGGAATAATATGTCATCAGCTTGGATAGACAGGCCAGGTTGAGATTTGAAGGCCGAACAGAGGGAATTTGTAATTTATCCTGGTGGTAATGGGGAATCCCTGCATCTTCTTAATAATAGCTTAAATTTATGTAGTGCCTAGGGGCAGCTTGGTGGCCCAGTGGATAGAGCCTGGAGTCAGGAAGGCCTGAGTTCCAAATCCAGCCTCAGTCACTTACTAGCTATATGACCCTGGGCAAGTCACTTAACCCTGTTCTGTAAAATGAGCTGGAGAAGGAAATGGTCCACCCTTCCAGTTTCCTTGCCAAGAAAACTCCAAAGGAGATCACAACTGAGAAACAGCAATTTACATAGAACCAACCATGTACCAGGCATTTACAAATGTTGTTTCACTTGCTACTTAAAACAACTGAGAGGTAAATGCAATTATCATTTCCATCTTATGGTTGAGGAAGCTGAAGCAAACACATTAAGCGGCTTGCCTGAGGTCCCAGAACTAGGATGTAGCTGAAGTTAAATTTGAACTCAGGTCTTCCTGACTCCAGGCCCAGTGTCTATAATGTCCCTGCTTTTTGAGCATAGGAATGATGTGGTTAGACTGGTGCTTTATGAATATCAATTTGACATCTGTGTAGAGCAGTGGTTCTCGACCTTTCTAATGCTGCCGACCTTTTAATACTTGTATGTGGGAGCATCTGCATGTGGGCAGACCCGCCTGGAGATGGACAGAGGAGCGGTGTCTTGGTTCCTAAGACCATCGGAAATATGTGTTTTCCAATGGTCTTAGGTGACACCCAAAGGTGACCCACAGGTTGAGAACCACTGGTGTAGAGGATGGACTGGAGACGGGAGGAACGGGATGTAGAGAGACCAGTTAGGAGCCTGCTGTTAAATAATCCAGGGCAGATGGGAGGAAAGGCTGAACTAGGAGCGGTTGTGGTTTGAGTCAAGAGAAGGGGACAGATGTGAGAGATTCCATTGAAGAGGGAGGATCAATGAAATTCAGCATGTGGCTGGATATACTCAAGAGAAACAAGGATATTCCTAAACTGAGAATTGGGGCAGTATCCTTTTCACAGAAGGGATGGGTTCAGGGATTCCCTCTAGATACTGTTTGAGATATATGGGGCATCCAGGTGGAGACATCTGGGAGGCACTCGGAGATATGAGATGGATGGGGAGAAATGAGCTCTGCAGAGAAATGAGATCAGGGTAGCAGGGTCTCATTGTGGAAAGAGTTCTGGATTTGGAGTCGGAGAACCTGGGTTCAGATTCCTGTTCTGCTACTTATTCCTTCTGCTGTTTTTGAAAAGTCACTTCCTTTTTCAGAGCTCCCACTTCCTCATCTGTAAAAAGAGGGGTCTGGTGGATGGCATCTAAAGTTCCTTCCTGCTCTCAGTCTTTGAACCCATAAAGCCCTTAGCTGACAAGGTCCTGAAGAGCCAGAATGGGGAGGGAAAGGGGATTTTCTGTGTTCTAAATCCCTAGTCCCAGATGGAGAGGATTTTCCAATCTGCATCTCCATCCTCATCATTTTTTCGTTAAATAGAGATTTATTTAGCAATCATCATGTATATAGTAATTGTGCTGGGCTTGTAAACAAACTAAACCAACCCTAAGACACAGTCCCTGTTTTTGCAAAGCAGTATACATGGAGGGTGGGGAGTGGGGATGGTGGTACTTACACCTGCCAAATGATAATGGAGTCCTCTCTACCCTCTTTCTGTGATGATGTTGAAGTCTCTGTTAGAAAACTTTGGCATTAATAGGGTTTCAGCTTCACCCTGCCCTCTAAGCTGGAGTGGAATATTTGAGGTTGTCATGTGATAACTATATGACAGAGATGCCTTTGAAGGACCTACTCCAACAGCTTTCTCACCAGAGAGCTCTTCTCTCTCAGTGTTCAGATGTCTGGCTTAGAAACTTATGATTAAAAAAGTACTTTTATTCCTAAAGAAAAATCTCCTTTAACAGGAAGGGTTTATTAAAATACATTGTGGGCAAATTTAATTTGTGCCATTAAAAATAAATCCATTTTTTCATGTGGTTGGGATCTGATTCATTCAAATATATAGAAAGGTAATTTTTTAAAAACAAGAATTTTTTTTTTTTTACAAATTCGATTCACTTCTTTTAGGAAGAGCTAAGAACCAAGCTCAATTTGTTTATTCTGACCCATTTCTGAGGCAGCCTGGTCCATGTGGAGTCGGGGAACTGGGGTTCCAATCCTGGTCCTGCCATTCACTACTTTTGTGAGGTTGGACAAATTGCTTCACCTCTGATCCTCAGTGTCCTACTCTGTAAAATGGAGTTGAACTGGAAGACTTTTAAGGTCCTTCTAACCTCCAGATCTATGACCTGATAGCTGCCCCTTGCTGTACTGACGTATGACATACCTAATCACAATTCTGAAAGGCCAAGACAAATATTAAAAAAAAATAAATTTTAAAATTCTAATTAATTTTATTATCAAAGTTGATTAGGTGGAGGCTCTGGGACCCCCTCTTGAGCTCTACTTGAATCTCTGAGGTGCATGCTCTGGGAAACCCCTTGAAGTCGTTGAATCTTCCCACTTGATGAGGTGTTTGCAGAAGCCATAAGTATTTCATTGTGGCTGAGCCCAAACCTCTGTTACTAGCCTGGCCCTCTTATTGTTCATCTACTTCCCACCCTTGAGCCTATCAAAATATCAATTCACTCTTTGCATTGACCTCATTGACTCCTCCTGAAGACCCTCCCTAAACTCCTCCAGACCACCCCTAGAGTCCTCTGTATATAAGACCCCGTCTTCCCTCCATTTGTGTGAGAGCACCACAGAATGCCCTAACATAGACTGGCTCCTTAAGAGTCTACCCCATATGGTGCTTGAACTTTCAATAAACTTTACTTTTCTTTGGCTGAGAAGACTTGAGTTGAGTTCTTTCGGCAGGACCCAGCATGTTGGTATTTTGGGGTCTCAGGCAACCCTAACCCTCTTTGGGTACCCTCTTCAAAAGTGACAAACATCAATAAATATGAATCTCGCCTACATAGAATAGAAAAAAAAAATGGAATTACATATGAAATCCTGAATGTGCTTGGCTTTTAAAAGTGTATGTCACAATTACACATATATAACCTATATCAAATTACTTTCTCAGGCAGAGGAAGGAAGGGGAAGAAGAGAATTTGGAATTCAGTATTTTTTAAAACTAATGTTAAAATTGTTTTTTCATATAATTTGGAAAAATATAATTTTCAAAAAAGTATATTTTAGATTTAACACGGAAGAACCAATATTGCCTTGACTTTATCCAAGTCCTCTTCAAAATTTCCTTCTGCTCTCTCTCCCAGAACATGTTCTAATACTTGGTCTCATCCCTAGTCTCCACCCCTATCCTGCCTTCAAAAAAAACCTGGCCTTCCCTAATCTTATCCACTTCTCCAGTCTCAAGAAATGCAAAGTGTCGGGGGTGGGGAGGGAGAAATGCCAGAGCTTCTAAAGAACAATTATTTCCAAACTTTCTGGAGTTGCTACTAATGATTCTTATTTGTTTGACTCATTTGAGGTGGGGGGTTCTCCAAAAGTGCCTTGATGACATGTATAAATTTAAAATATGAAAAGTGTATTAAATTTTATTTGAAAGTTAAATAAAAGTAGAATTCTGTACACTCCTTAAGGTAAACAGAGGTATCCTGAACTGACTCACAAATGTGAGAATTTGGGAATCCCTCTCCTAGGCTCTGAATTACCTTTTTTCTTTTGGTGCTGGTTGGGATAAACGGAGAGGTTTTCTTTTTTTTTCTTTCTTTTTATTTATTTTTTATTTTTTAAAAAATTTTTTATTTTTTTAAATTTTATTGACTTCTTTGTTTACTTTTAGGTTACAACGAAGAGGTTTTTGAGTAGAGGAGTGAGGTGATCAAAGCAGTATTTTAAGTGTCTTTCGTCTGGTAAGGCAGTGTGTGAGAACAAGGAAGACACTGAAAATCAAATTAGTAGGCTGTTGAAATCCAATGGCCAAGATGATGAAATCCTGGGCCGGAGTGGTGGGTGTGATAAAATCCAGGACCAGGAAAATAGTAATAGGCACAGAAAGGAAGTGATGAACTTTGGAGCCTCTTCAAAGAAAGGCTTGAAAGCCACGAGAGAGTTACTGGATTTGGAGAAATTAAAGCCTAGGTGACAGGGAAAATATTGGTACCATAGACTTCAAGAGCTGAAACAATTCAAGTTTATATAATTAGGTGTCCAGATATTTGGTACAGACAACTTCCACTGCTGATCAGCAGGAATAACAGGTTGTTTGGGGGGCTTCAATTGTTGGGGGAAGCTTCATGCAAAAAGTGGGAATCAGGTGATACCTTGGAGGATGAAGAGGATCGAACAGCCAGAAAAAGAGAATGCAGGTCATGAGGACTCACCATGATAACATTTGGCAACAGCGTATCAGAACCAACCTTCTATTTCCAATACTTTTTCATCTTACCATCAGTATGATACTATTATCTAGAATAATTAATTAGTAATCATATATGTGTGTGGAGAGTATTCAGTTAGCATCAGAACATTTCCCATTGCTTCCATGTACCTGAAAACATGGCTAATATTCCAATTCCTCTGGTTCATCCTTACAGGATACAACACTGTATTCTGAAGAAATACCTGGGGAAAAGGTCCATTATTGGCCACCTTTTGACTCTCCCATCCCCACAGGAAGTCAGAGCACGCCCGATCAACATGCTATAACCTAGGGGATATAATGATACCATGCTCTGGGCAATATCGTTTGCTTCCCAACATCTGTTGTTAATCTCCTTTTCAACAGTCTCAGAGCAGCATGGATGCTGCTAGTGGGTCTGTGTGTACACAGACTGAATCGGTGACTCAGGGTTATAACGGACCATGGAATCTCTTTCCCCACCAACCCATGGATGTTGGGTATCCAGCCTTTCCTTGAATTCCTCCAGCCATGAGAAGCTTACTGTCTCACTATGCAACTTGCTCCGTTTTGGATCAGGCTGAATTGTGAAAATATTCTTCCATGTATTCAGTTAAAACCTGCCTCTCTAGCATTTCCAACTGTTGCTCCTAATTAAGTCTTCCAGAAATACACCATGACTTGTGTAATATTCCCCTTCCAGGTTCTTGGTTAGATTGGATGGCCATGGAGGTCCCTTCCAAATCTGAAATTTCTGTGATTCTGTGCAATTCCAGGCAAAATAATAAAAACAGCTAACGCTTATATGGTGCTTTAATTTGCAAAATGCTTTCCATATATTATTTCATTTGATGGTCAGAACAGATGCAGAGAACGCTCAAGTGCCCTGCCCAGTGTCACAGGGATAGTGTCTCATGTAGGATTTGAATTCAGGTTTAACTTCAAGTCTGGGGCTCCAGAATATATTCTGTGCTATTTAGACAAAAGGCACAAATTTACCCTGACTACCACTCACTCCCCACAACACACACATACACACACACACATGCACGTATGCGCTGTGCCAAGAGTACAAAAAACGGCTGAAAGTTTCTCTAAGCCTTCATGGACTTAATCTAGCCTAATTATAAAAGGTCCCTGAGCCCTGTTGGTACTTTTGAAAACAGTTGCATCTTGCCCAGTGAATGTGTGGTCAAAAGAAGATCTAAATAAAGAATTTGTAAAAAAAAAAAAAAAAAAAGGAATTGCAAACTCTTAATAAATGTATGAAACACTGCTTCCAAGTCACCAACAATAAAAGAAATGCAAATCAAGACAACTTTGAGATTTCACCTCCCATCCAGAAAATTGGGGGAAAAGATGGGAATAATGAATGGTGAAGGGAATGTGGAAAGATAAACACCTTGCTGGACATTGAAGAAGGAGGTGAGGGGATCAGAACAGCAAGTGGTTAATTGTGGGAACTGAGTGAAGAACCACACTGACTCCGTCTTGTGACCCAGTCCTGGAGCTAGCCCAGCGCCCTTTCTATTCAACTATGGATCTAGTCTCATTTCTGTCTTATAAAAAAAACTTTATTCAGTTATGGGAATTGTGAGAAAACTTTGCTGTGCTGTTTGAACATAGCCCTTCATGTCTGAGAAGCTGGACCACCTCTCCTTACTGCTTAGAGACTCTTAACTAAGGACCCCAAACCCCATCAGATCCGATGATTGATGCAACTCATAATTATACATCTCAAGCAACCCATTTCTTTTCTGAAAATTGACCCTTTAGTGACCAGTCTGTTATTGTTTTCAAATTCTTTTGATTGTTTACAAATAATCTGGTGGAATGGGGCACCTCTTTTTCAGAATTCAAGAAATTTCATCTGCTCACTCTCCCTCTCCCAACCTGGAAAGTCCCTAATCTTTTCTCTGATTAGAAATGGTGGTACAGTGAATAGAGAGAGCACTGGCCCTGGAATCAAGAGGACCTATGTTCAAATCCAGCTTCAGAACTTAATATAGAAACTAGCCATGTGACCTTGAGCAAGTCACTTAACCCCAACTTCCCTCCAAAAAGCAAAAAAAAAAAGTGATTTCTTAATTTTGTATCCTGATTGTTTTCTTTTAATTAACTAGTAGTCTTATTTGATTGTTTTTAATGCACAAAAATCTCTCTCCCTGTGTTTTGGGTCCAGTCCTAAGCTGAGGAAGGGGCCTGGTCCCACTTTGTTGGGCAGTTGGCATCCATTGCTTACTAAAGTGCTATGCTTAGATGTCTGAACCCTTGTTTTCTCAGTCATTTCATCTTTCACCTGCCACACTAACTAATAATAATAGCTAATATTTGCGTGGAGCTTTATGGATTGCAAAGCACTTTACAAATACTGTATTGTTTTATTTTTACAACAACCCTGGGAAGTAGGTGCAGTTATTATTCTCATTTTACAGATTTGGAAACTGAGGCAGATAGTGGTTACATGACTCAGATAAGGTCACATAGCTAAGAAGTGCCTGAGGCCAGATTTAAACTCAGTTCTTTTGACTCCAGGTCCAGCGGAAGGTCTACAAAAGTGGTGGCAATAGAGTAGCAAAGGACATCAATGAAAAAAATCTTAAATCGTTTTAAAAAGAAAGAAAAGACCGTCATAGGTAAGTTTGCCTAACTAGGA
Source organism: Pseudocheirus occidentalis (assembly GCA_028646575.1). Classification (NCBI taxonomy): domain Eukaryota; kingdom Metazoa; phylum Chordata; class Mammalia; order Diprotodontia; family Pseudocheiridae; genus Pseudocheirus; species Pseudocheirus occidentalis. Next base: position 171,466,245 of record CM053600.1, read on the forward strand.
ATTTTTGTATCCAGGGCAGATGGAAGATTGAGCTACCTTGGCTGAAAGGATGTCAGAGTAAAATCCAACTTCAAGGAGACACTAATGGGAGATCCTTGAAATGCTGGGATCCTCCTTCACCGAATGTGGAGGGAAGGAGTGGCAGAAGGGAATTACCACAGACTCTTCTTCCACTCTTGGGTGCTGGTCCAGCCACTGGGGAGTGGGTTAGAAACCTCCTAGAGCAGTGGTTCTCAACCTCCCTAATGCTGCCACCCTTTAATACTTGTATGTGCACATATCTGCATGTGGGCGGACCGCCTGGAGATGGATAGAGGAGTGGTGTCTCAGTTCCTAAGACCATGGGAAATATGTGTTTTCTGATGGTCTTTGGCCAACCCCTGTGGAAGGGTCATTCAACCCCCAAAGGGGTCATGACCCACAGGTTGAGAATTGCTGCCCTAGAGCCTGTGTGGCAGATCAGATGTCTAGTAATTCTGGGAGTCACCTATACTTCTCCATCTCCACCTGTCCTTCTAGGTGTTGGCTTGGGTGGGAGGTCCCAGGGTACTAGAACCTTGTCCCTAGTGAGAAAAGCTGATGTCTCTCTCCAGCTTCTTTAGATCCCAGGAGAAGGATGGAAGGAAACAGGTTTATCTTCCCAGATATCAGGACCAGTCATGGCAGGCACTGCCCAAGGTGCCAGCTACTTATTCAGGTTTGTGGGGAAGGGAAAGGCTGAGGGGCACATTGCCTTAGCACAGCAACAAGGAGGGGTTGCAGCCTTGTGTATGTGGTGAGGTGTGGTAGGAAGGGCCCATTTAAAAGACCATTTTGGAATAGTTTAGACGAGTCTGCTGTTCTTAGTGTCAGGAAAGAAGGAAGAAAATAAGTACTTTTAAAGCTCCTTTTATGTGTCAGGCATAGTGCTGAGATCTTACTTGATCCTGATAACTCCCTTGGGAGCTTGGTGCTCTTGTTATATCCCTTTCAGAGCTGCAGAAACTGAGCCAAAGGGTCGAGGCAGACACTATTAAATGTAGAAGGCCAAATTTAAATTTAGGTCTTCCTGACTTCAGCCTCCTAACTCCCAGGAAGACCTGTGGTTGAATGCCACCTTGGACACCAGCCGGGGATCTCGGCTTAGTTTCTTCATCTGTAAAACCAGGATTTTGACTTGATTGTACTCTAAGGTCCTAAGCTCTAAAGCTTGTGCATAGTGCCAGCAGGAGGCTTCTGGTTTGTAAGTAGGTCACATCTAGGCAGGAGGCCACTTGCCTGTTTCTTAACTCAGCATCTTTAAGTCATGGGAGGAGAAAAGGGTAACCATGCATAAAGCCCCCATCCCTGGAAGGCTTTGGGAGACCAGGCACAGAGCCCTTGCCAAGTGCCTAACCCTATGTTAAATGCTGTGCTTTAGTAAAAGAACAAATGGACAAATATTTATCAGCACCTACTAGGTGCCAGGTGCTAGGGACGCCAAGTACAAAGAATGAAAAACTCCATCCTGTCATTGCAATGAGCTTATATTCTAATGGGAGAGATAACAGGTACATATAAAAAATTCATATATGTATATAACACATCTTAGTTTCTTTGCAAAAAAGTAACACCCATCTCACATGATTGTTGTGGGGATCAAATGAAATAAAGCATAAAATATGCAATAATAAAAGTTGGCAAACTTTGAAGCATCATATATCTATAATCAAGTTAAGATATGCATGTGTAAATACTATAGGCATGCACACATGCAGGTAGCTAGATGGGACAATGGATACCGAATGATACATCTGTCTTTTAAGAGATACATAAGTGACGGTAGCTAGAGGGGATGACATAGTGACGCATCTATCAAGTCAAGATAAATATGTGTGTGTGTGTGTGTGTGTGCGCGTAGACACATGGGCAGATGGCTAGATGGGACGATGGAGACAATCATCGTCTGCACCTAGCAAAGCTCCGTATGAGTGCTTACGTATACACAGGGGGGCTGGATGGGGCGTGGACGGGGACTCTGTGTCCAGCAAGGTAAGAGATGCCCCTCTGGGAGCATACACATACACACACGTACACGCCGGGGACCGGATGAAACAGTGGACAGCGGGCGGGCATGTGCACCGACAGATGTGCAGGCCGACGATGGACAGCGGGCTCTAGCTCTATCCCCGCGCGTGCCAGGCGCGGGGTCCGAGCGCAGCGGTCTCTTTAAAGAAGGGGGTGTGCTCTGCCCCCGCCGGCCCACGTGACGCGGCTCGCGGCGCCCGCGGAAGTGGGGCCTCCGCCCCCGGCGTCCCCTCCCCCTCCCGCTCGGCTGGGGGCCGCGGGCCCGCAGCTATGGTGCGGCTGTACAACCTGCACCCGTTCGGCTCGCAGCAGGTGGTGCGGTGCCAGCAGGAGCCGGAGCGCGTGTGCTGCGGCGGGCAGGATGCGCTCTTCGTGGCGGCGGGCTGCAAGGTGGAGGCGTTCTCGGTGGAGGCGGGGGCGCCCGAGCCGGCACGGCCGCGCTGCTGCTTCTCCACGCTGGGCCAGGTGCTGCACCTGAGCTACAGCGAGCTCGGTAAGCGGGAGTGGAGCTCTGCTCCGGGCCCGGCCCGACCGCCGCCCCTGCACGCACCTTTCCGCCCGGGCGGTCCCGGGGGTTTGGGGGGGGGGTGGCTGTGTGCGTGCGCCCCCGGGAGCTGGGGGCGGGGGGAGGAAGCCCTGTGGGAGACCTCGGAGCCCGTGCGACCCCACCCCCTCCCGTGGTGGAGCTGGAACCTGGCGTGCCTTCCTGTGGCTTCCCAGGCGCCGGGTACTGACCGGCCCGCGCTGGATCCGCCTTGTAAGAAGCACCTACAGCCGTTGCTGCAGCCGGGCCCACGCAGTTCGAATTCCCACTTCCCGCGGACCCGCCCTCCGGGAAGGGTGTGCCAAAGGGAGCTCCCCGGAGCCGCTTCCTCCAGGAGGTCTCTCCGGACCTCTCCGTCCCGCCCCAGCAAATCACCTGCAGGTACACATTTTGTGTGTCCTTGCACGGGACAGGTGACCCTCCCCATATGGCCCTTCCCGGAGCGCCTTGCACGCGGGACCTTTTCCTGCCTTGGGCCCTATGCCTCACTCTTCGGTGTTTAAGAAAAGAGACAAATCCAACAACGAGGCAGTTCAGTTGGGAAGGGACTTACTCAAACGAACAAAAAGAGGATTCTTTTTACAAAAAACAAAAACCAAAAACCACTGCAGGCTGCTCCCTTTAACCGAAGCGCTCCCGTAAAATGACGGTTTGATTGACAAGCGTTGCAGAGACTTGTAGTTATGTCACGTAACGGGGTGGGGTGAGGGAAAGAGCGCTGGTCCTTTTGTACCTCCGGAGAATTGGATTCCCACGCATCTTGACCCTCTCTGTAAGGTACTTCATCTCTGGACCCTAGTGACCTCTTCTAAATGACCACGTCGGACTAGCTGATCTCCAAGGCCCTACCAAGATGTAATTAATGGTGCCGCTTTCTCTCCTCCCCCCAAAAAAGGGAAACAGTCACCCCTCCCCCCAAGGCTTCAGCGTGTGGAACAAAAACCATCAATGCCAGTTTCTGATATTTAAAGCTGCCCCTATCGGACCAGGTATCTAAACACAGACGTAATAAGTTGGTGGGTTTAAATTTATATTATTTATCTCTTTGTATTGTAGAGCTAAAATAGTGGGGAGGAATTAGGCAGGTGTTAGACCTTTTCTTGGGCATCCTTGTTTCTGTATGTCTTGGACAGATGCCCACAGCCTACTCTTCTAGATGCATTGAGGTTCATAACATGGGGTCTAATGGCACTCCTTTCCCTAGGAGGGATAGAGTTCAGAAGTTCAGGAATTTAGATGGGAATTTCAGTATGATTGGTTTTTAATGGGACAGGTGGAAACTTCTCAGGTGGTATTCTAAAATCTTTACAGATTTGTAGTTAAGTTACCAAAGACTTAGCAGCCTGGGACCCTTGTCTTACTTCCCTGGTCACAAGTTGGAAGTTTTTGCTAAGCTAAGCTAATGTGTAGGAGGGGAAAGTACAGACCCTTCAAATCTAACCACAGGCCCAGATGTCCCAGACTTGTTTCCACTGACCACCACCTGACCTGTACAAATATAAATTTGGAAATCCTGTTACAAAACTTCAGACAGGTTACCATGTCCTAAAATCCCCCATGATTCGATTCATAAAATATTGTCTGCTGTCGTATCTGTTTTGATACTGCTGGCATTTTATTTGCTGTATAAGCAGATTCTTGTGGTCAGAATTAGATCATGAGCCTAAGTTCCTGATTAGTGAGAATGAAGGACAGACAGGGAGGGAGGAAAGGGATGGTCTTTTGGGTATATAACCAAGCTTTACATTCTGTATTTCTGGCCTCTCTCACCAGACTGCTTCTGGTAACAATGACTCTCCCCCCCCCCCCCACACCCCCCTTTCCCTGCTAGAGGTAATGTCTTTTTGTTTCTCTGAGAAACCTCTGAGTTATTTAATTAATTTTGGGCAAGGGTCTTTTGTCCCACCCCGTTTCTATTTTAATTTTGTCATTCATTTTATGCATCATTAGGCTGCCAAAGGGTGTTGGACTGGGGTTGTCATTGGCATAGGAAATCCCCCAGATGGGGAAATGACCCGTTAGGGTCAGTAGCTTCTCTACAACATACGGTCTTTGGAGAGTTTCTGAGGTCACTTAAAAGGTTGTGTCTAGCCCTGGATGACAACCAGTGTATGTTAAGAGGCAGACCTTTTAAACTGAGGTCTTTTTGGTTTGGACCCCCCCCCCCCCATCTCTACATTATATCAGGCTGCCTCACATGTGTATAGGGGGAAATTAAGAAACCACTTTTTCCTTCTATTTAAATGGGTATGGAGATAACTTGAAACTAAATTCTTTTCTACTTAAGACATCTGTGCTTGAAAAAAATGAAAAAGCGTAGGTTATATGTAACACTGTTAGTTGACTTTAGTCAGCCTCCTGATGCTCCTGGTGTGTGTCTTCCTCTTGACCCTCCCCCCACCTTCTCTACTTTCACTTTTCTTTCATCAGAACAGGAAAGGAAGTGATGCTAAAGTTATTTACGTTGCTTTCTGTATCTTCCTCCGCCTTTGTTCATGTTAAGTCACTGAGAATCTTTTTGTATATCCCTCATGTGAAATACAGAGATCCCCAAATCTTCCAGATTTTTTCCCCATCCTATACTGACACCCTCAATCAAAATGAAAACTGTGTTATCTGTAATTTATTTTTTATTGATTGATTATACTTCACAAGGAATAAGTTTGTCAACCAGAGGTATTTTGTTTTGCATTTTAATATCTTTCTTTACTAATAACTGTAGAATAAAAGACTTAGATGCCAAATGCATTTCATCATCAGCTGGGAGTAAATTTAGGTTGAGGATGATTATTGAAAGCATTCCAGTCTTGGGGGTACCTTTAATTTGTGGTCCTAGATTTTTTTAAAAATAGGAGCTATGATATAGTGACACACCTCCCATTCTGCACTTGTAAAGGTGATTTTTTTTTTAAAACCTATGTGGGACTTTACATTCATTCCTATTAATTTCCATTTTTAAAGGTTGCCTACCCTACCTAGTTTCTTCCCAGTCTGGCAAGATCTTTTTGGGTCCCTCTCAAATCAGTGTCATCCACAGATTCAATTAGCATACCATTGATTCCTTTATCAAAATCCTTGTTAAATGAATGGCACACGGCTCCCTGGGTCTTTCCATTAGAGATAGATTTCCTTTCAAGTTAATGTTAGCCGTTAAAAATGCCCATTGGTTCAGGCCATCCTTTCACCTCCATCTGTCTTGTAAGGTCTGGAATTCCCCAGGTCAGTGAACTCTACCTCCACCATAACTGTGGGGCGTTTTGACACCAGAGGAAGAAACCAAGTGTCTCTATGCTGATTATAGGTAGTTTAATTCATCATGAATACACAGAAAATAGGGGCCATCTGGGGTAGCTGCCAGCCAGTTTAGTGGCTCTCCACTAAAGAGCCCCCCAAATCCCCATGGTAATGATATAAAACAGACAGTCAGGAGGTGCTATGGAGGGCATCGCTACCGATGAGTGGATGTTTGGGGTTTTTTGCTTAGTAATGAGCTTGGGGGTTAAGCCAGTGTTAAACAGTTCAAACAAGTCTGAGTATCATAGGATCGTCATATATAGGTCACAATAGTCTTGTTTTGGCTTTCATAGGTCATAGTATCTTGAGTTTTGACTCGGTGTCTAAAGTATAATTTTGTATCTAAGTTACGATTGTGAATGAGTCACCATGTTAGGGCTTTCACCTTTCACAGGGTTTAAGTTTTTATGACCTTTCACTTAACAGCTTTTTCCCAATCAGGACCCCGTACTTGTCTACAAGTAGAGCATTAGGGACTTTGCCAAATAATTTTCTGAAACCTAAATTTACTCTATCAGCGGTTCTCAACCTTCCTATTGCCCGACCCTTTAATACAGTTCCTCATGTTGTGGTGACCCCCAACCAGAAAATTTTCATTGCTATTTCATAACTGTAATTTTGCTACTGTTACGAATTGTAATGTAACTATCTGATATGCAGGATGTATTTAAAATGAATATAACCCACAGGTTGAGAACTGCTGCTCTACATGTACAATATTCTTCTAATCTGCCCATCTAAAAATTACATTGTCAGGAAAGGAATCGAGTTTAGCTTAACCTGTTCACAATGCAGTAATGATGACTTTTATTATGAATGTTTCTTCTTCTTAAGTATTCACAGAATATCTCTTTAATAATGTGTTTTAACATTTTGTCAGGGATAGAAGTCAAGTTCATTACCTCACAGGTGAAAGATGCCATTGTCTTCTGTTTTAAGAAAGTCAGAGCCGCGTTTGCTGTCTCCAGTTCTGGGCACCTTATCCCAGTGACTCATACTTTTAGAGACGCTCTCAGGTGTCGTCTTAGTCTCTCCTCTCTTACTGTTTTCACAAACTTACTTTGCCATGAATTATGCCTGTCCTCGCCTTCCCAGATCATAAGATCCCACAAAGTTTCAAGATGTGCCAGTTCTTTGATGAGCTTTGGGGTTGCAAATCCCATTGAGAGATTTTGTTCTGATTCTTTCATAGCACGACTAATGTGGAAATGACTATACCTGTATAATCTATATGAAATTGTATACTGTCTTAGGGAAAGGGAAGGGGAAGGAGGGAGAAAAAAATTTGAAACTCAGAATCTTATAAAAGACAATGTTGAAAACTATCTTTACATGTAATTGGGAAAAATAAGTTACATTTAAGTGGGGGAAAAGTCTGTTGGGGGAGCTAATACATGTATAAATTTACATTTATTAAAATTTATAAAAATAAAAATTTGGGGTCGTCAGGAAAGACTTTATGCAGAAGGTGATGATTGAGCTGAACTTTGAGGGAAACTAGGAATTATAAGGTTGTGTATCCAGGCATAATGGACAGTGACCAGTGCAAATTGATGTTCTGCTCTATGAAAGGGCCAACAAAGAGACCAGCTTAATAATCATGATAGGATTATAGATTTTAAGTTAAGCAGGACCTTAGGCATCATCTAATCCACCCTCTTAATTTTCCAAGACCCAGAGACCCACTAAATATGTCTCTAGCAGTGAATGATAAGGAAGTCCTGAGGAATGATGGAAGGGAAAGGAAATGAAACTCTTTTTCTACCCAGGAGAAAATAATCTATAGCATATAGGACGATAGTGATTACTAACCTAAATTTTTCTGGTAACAATAAGGACATAATATGGTTTGTCTCAGGGGCAAGGAGGAATTAACTAATACTGGTGACCTGTGCCCTCCACCCTGAAGGAAGTAAAACATCTGACTCATGGAAGTCATGTTCTGTTCACCACCTTCTGCTGTGGAGTCTTGTTTATCACTTAAAAGGTGTGTGTGTGTGTGTGTGTGTATTGTATGTGTACGTGTGTACATGTGTGTACACATGTACATGTATCCATACATATATGTGTGTATATGTATATATATATAAATATAACTGTAAACCATAGAAGCACTAGTAATCAATATTATGATTATGATTCACATTAACAGTAGAGGGACCAAATGCACCAACTGGTGCAAAAAATATTATAATTTTACTTTGAAATAAGAATTTTGATCCTATCTCTGAGTTAAAGAAATGCAGTGTCAATTGATGGAACTTAGTCTTTTAAGGTATTCCTAAATTCTAGCCCTTCTAGTGTTAATGATAAAATAATATCTATTACTTAAGTAAACCATTTGAATTAAGAAGAAATATGTCACACATCAGATAGTCTACCCATTTCCTGGTTATTCACGGATGGGAGCTGCTTGAAAGGCTTTAGCCACAACCTGTACGTTTGGATGGGATAAACAAAGCTACCTTAAATAACCACTTTTCTTTAGTTTTGAAGTTTTTCTGATTACTTTTTTTTTTTTTTTAAGACTCATAGTTTTGTCTCATTTCTTCTGTTTCTCATGAAGATGTGGTATTTTGAAATAGAGATTTCCCTGATTCCTGCCGGGTTTTCCACTTTACACTTGCCTTTAATATGTCACACAAGTACTAGAAAACCCTGTGGGGAGGGGGAGGAGGAGGAAGAGAGTTTGTTTCACCTTGACTAAGGAAATAGAATTGAAATTGATCACCAACATGAATACTTTACAAAAGGTTGTTTACACTCTTAACATTCTATAATTGGATGCTTGCATCTGTTTTTATAAAAAATTCCTCATGGGAAGAAAAATGAGGATCCCTAATTTGGGATGACTTGATTTATTATTTTTCTTCTTTAATTTAACTATGATTTTCTTTCTCCTGTAGAAAGAAAGGGACTCATGCCCCCTCTCCCACTCCCAAACACAGCATCTTACATTTAGTAGCTGTCCCATACCTGTATAGTAGAGACTGCCCCAGTTTAGTAAATAGAGTGCTGAACTTGGATTTGGGAAAAAGTAGTTCTAATGACACTCCTATTCCTTCTTTTCCCCTTCAGGAGACTACTTAGTGACAATTGAGGAGAAAAACAGAGCCACTTTCCTTCGGGCCTATGTGAACTGGAGAAACAGGACCATGGAAAACTCTCGCGTGTGTATTCGGATGGTGGGTCACCGCGTGGAGGGCTGCTTCCGGGAAGCCTCCAAAGAGCAGATGTCCATTATTGAGATCCCTCTGTCTGAACCACCGCTCTGCGTCTCTTGTTGTCCTGTGACGGGGGATCTTCTCGTCGGTTGTGTCAATAAACTGGTGCTGTTTAGTTTAAAATGGCAGGTCATCAGCGAGGGTTTCTCCATGTTGGACTTTGAACGTGCCTTAGTCATACACATAGAGAGTATTCTCCCCACAGAAATTTCATTTTGTGCTGGATATATTGCAGTAATGATGGATCTGGAAGTCTTAATCCTACATTTGGAGGCTGGTCCTAAAGATGAAGCAAATGCTGACCCTTCCCTGCCAACAAAGGACATCATGGTCAGACAGGCCACCATTGAGGCTGGTAAATGTGGAACTTAGCTTGCTTTGACCTGCAGGGGGAAAGTCAGTACTAGGTGACCTAAGTGAAGGGCTGATGCATTTTATTTTTAAAATGTGCCTATTAATGAAATGGGCTATAAGAACAACATGGCCCTGGTAGATAGAGTCCTGAGATGAAGCTGGCTTGTGTGATTCTGGGCAGGTCACATACCTTCTGAAGTATCTTATACAATTTCCTACAACTTACTAATTCATAGCCAGGTTATGATCTGCCCTGGTGGCTGCAGATAATAGTCACTCCCCACACTAATGAAATCCCAGGTCCTTTACTATTCATGTAGAACGTTGAATATGTGTTTAGGACTTGGACTGGGGATTCAAAGACCATCTGATATGAATCTTTCTGCTATGTGGCTATAACTTGGCCTAACTTTTTATACTTGTGAAATTTCCTTGTCTCAGGTAATCCCACCTGTGCTACTTATAAGCTTTTTGTGAGTGGGGAACAAACAAGATAAATATATGTGAAAGCATTTTGAATAATGTAAAGTGCCACAGATTTGAAATGTGATATTATGCACTAATAATAGCATATTTTTGCTAGTACAGCGATGATCCCTTTAGAGCCATAAAAGCTAATATTATTTAGTGCTTTAAGGTTTGGAAAGCACTGTAGAAATATTATGTCATTTTATCTCAACAACAACCGAAGTGGTAGAGGATTTTTATTATTCTCCTTTTATAGTTGAGGAAACTGAGGCAAATAGGTTAAGTAACTTACTTAAGGTCATACAGCTAGGAGCTGTCTGAGGTGGGATTTGTACTCAGTTCTTGCTGACTCCAGATTCAAGACTGTATCTGCTGTCTTTTATTTTTTATTAGAAATTAAAGATAGTATTTACTTAATTTACTGTATTAGTAATGCTGTAGAGGACAGTGCATATTTTAAAATTACTGATGGAATCTTGTGAGCTATTGTGACGGGAATGAAAAGAACACGGAGACCCCAAGCCGGGCAAGTCACTAAACAGAACCTGAGTTTCCTCATGTGTGTAATTCATGTAAAATGCTTTGTTTAAATCTTCAAGCGCCGTCTAAATGTTAGCTCGATCTGTTGCCTTGAAGTCAGTTCATCCGGAATCTTTCCTTTGAAGCTGCTTGCTCCCTTTCCTTACTCTTCATAGCTTATTTTTACAGGCAAAAAGAGCGATGTTTATACACTATCAGCTTCTCAGCCGGAGCCGGAGGACTTTGTTCTTTGCCAGAAGCCCACAGAGCTCCTTGGTGAGGTGAGCAGACAGTCTGGCCTCTCCATTACCTTGGAGTCAATGGGGTTAGACGATGAGAAAGCAAGCCTTTGCCGGGTGAACCCCATCCTGTACAGGTACAAGGTCCTCCTCTTGTTACGGCCTCCAAGTGTTTGTAAGCGGAAATTGTTCAGCAGTGAGTTGGGTCTGTTTTCTCCTTTAGACGTTTTACACCCGATGTGTCTTCCTACGCCTTCCCTGATGACACCAAGTTGCATTCACTGCAGTTGCTGCCTATTTACCAGACAGGTCAGTCTGAAAGTGTGGGTGGTTGTGGTATGGGAAAATAAAGGGTCAGAAGTCTTGAGTTCAAATTTTCAACTCTGCTATGTGCCAGGTACCATTTGCATACTAGCTATTAGGGACACAAGACCAAAGTGTGAGGCAAACCCTGTGTACGAGGAGCAGCTTTCATTATAAGACCCATTGCTTTGTCTCCCTTTGATTTTTTCTTAGCTCTTATCTTCCCGCTGATAGTCTAAATCAGGGATCAGCAAACATTGGCTGCTGGAGCAGATTCAACCCATCATAAACCACTCTTAATTCTTGAGCTGTACAAAAACAGACTACAGACTGGATTTGGCCCATAGACTGCCGGTCTATATCCATCATTCAATATACAAGAGCTCCTATGTGGAGGATAAGTTCCCTTCACAAAGATTGTCTTATCAGCGAAGCAGAGAGATATATACCCAATGCTACATTAAGGAGAATGGGTTAAACATCATTAGAAAAGCATTTAGGAAGTTCACGTGAGAAGGTTGCTTGGTAATTTTACGTATCTGCATTTTAAAACAGTTTGGTCATCCCAGAAGCATGCTTCTATTAATGGACCTGTATTTGTGACCTTTGTGAACAGAAATTTGCATGTATAATCTGTGTTTACTTGTAATTTTCTGATTATATACTGCTTATACCTGTGGATTCAAGTTACTGAAGTGATTACCAGTAAACAAACCTAGGCAACAACAACAAAAAAAGAAAGTTGCTTGGGATGGCGGAGGCAGATCACAGAATCACAATTTCAGAGCTGGAAGGGACCTTGGAGTAGTCCAACCTGTACCCCCAAAAGGGGCTTTCCCCATTACATTATGCCTGACAGCTGTTCATCCACTTCGAAGGATTCCAGTGAAGGGGAACTGTGATTTAATAAGGCCCCATAACGAGAGGAATTGTACCTGTGATTTCATTGGCATAGTGAACCTCCTCAGGTGAAGAAACTTCTTTCAGCACAGGACAGCACCTTCTCTGTGACTTAGAGTCTCAGTTACCTCGAGCATTAGGATCTGAGGTGATTGATCCAGGGTCCTACAGCCAGTACATGTCAGAGGCTGGCTCCAGGGCCAGCTCTTTATTCATTACACCACATTGCCTTTAAATGATTAATTTTGTTAGTTAATATTTATGTGGTACTGTCAGGTTTGCAGAGTACTTGACATATCTTATCTCATTTGATTGGTAGCATTTAGATAGGCAGAAAGTTGGCCAGGATTTAGGGCTGGGGAGTAGGGAAGATATCATTCCAAAAGCCCAAAATATCATGGGTTCCTTTTATTTTGAGATGATCTTGTGTAAGCTTAAAAAACACCCAAAGCATATACCTTACAGAAAGTATAGTCACACTATTTGAATATCGCATGAATCCACAGTGGTACTCTATTGACTGACAGAGATCATAGCCAAAGCAGATGTAAAAGTCACAGTGAACGTGGTGAGATGGAAAATGTATTTCACCATGTGTCTCGTAGGTACCTGTCTGGTCTGATATGTGCACACCAGCACCAGTCAGCAAAGCCCTAGAGCCAACCCTGCCATGTGCCCAAAACATTTACCTTGTACACAATCAAAGTCTTTTATCTTCTGTGATTCTTTCTATCCCTTGTTTGATCATAAACTTTTCCCTATCCATAGATCTGACTGGTAATTTCTTCTCTTGCTTAGTATATGGTACAAGATGCTGGTCACCAGACTGCTTTCCAGTTTTTCTCAGCAGTTTTTGTCAAACAATAACTCGAACCCAGGAGCTGGGGTCTTTGAGCTTATAGAACACCAGGCTATTATATTTGTTCCTTTCTGTCGTACACTTAATCTGGCACACTGATTCCTCTCTCTTTCTCCCTCCTTCTCTCTCTCTCTCTCTCTCTCTCACCAGATCATTTTGATGATCATTCCTTTGTAATAGAGTTTGAGATTTGGTCCTGCGAGGTTCTTTTTTCCACTTTTTTCTTTATTCTTTCCCTGAAGATTTTTCACCTTGTTTCTCCAGATTACTTATATATCCTGCTCTGTTTCTTGGCAACTCTAAAGGGTGTCATCAAGGAACCCTTTGGAAATGGCATCCTTCTTACGTTTTCTGCCTTTCTTGATAAGATTGTGTGTGATTTTTAAAAAATTGTTTGCATTATTGGTATGAATACTGTTTTTATATCCAGGGTCTCACTCCTGGTATGTACCTTGTTTATCGAATTAAATGAGGGTTGTGCTTTGTTAAAAGCTTTCCTCTTATGGTTTGGAGGTGGGATTTAAAGAGTCAGAAAGTCAGGGACAGGGGAAAAGAGAAGAGGGTGAAGTGGGTAAAAAACATTTTCTAACTGGTTTTATTTATAGAATGTTTCCAAATGCATCAGCAGGCACACAATATTCAGAGTAATACTGTTTTTTTCTCTTTTTAATGCAGGTGCTGTTACTGCTCATGGGAAGAGTTCCCCTCAGGAAAAAGAGTTGCTAAGTCTGTTCTGTTTTTTCTCCTTACCTCATATTGGATATCTCTATATGGCCGTTAAATCAGTGGAATTAGTGTCAGTCTACCAATACCCAGAGAAATCTCAGCAGGCAGTTCTTACCCCACAATTCCTGCACGTCATCACAAGGTATGGGCTGTTAGTCAGGTCCTCTCTGCCCCTTGTCTCTCCTTCCATGTTTTGTGAATGATGACCCTTCTGACCTTGTAAACTTGCTATTACTTTCTGAGTATTTGCATCAAGCAGGGATATATCCCAGACCTCTGATTTCTTGGATATAGGGAACTCTCCAGTGAGGAAACGTGCCTTTACCAACGTAGACTGGTAACCATCCTATGTAGTCTTAGAAAGTTGCCTTGAACACCAAGAGCCAGAATGACTTGTCCATGGTTACAAAGCCATTATTAAACAGATATCGAGTCAAACTCGGCTCATCTTGTCTATGAGGCTGCATTTTTATTACCTATACCATACTGCCTCCATTAATGCATAATAGATTATGTATTGTTTTAAATTAATGTTTCATATTTATCTTTTCAAGGCTGCATGTAATGGCTCATTGTTGTCTTTTTTACAGGCCAGTACTTTCTTAGTCTAGGGACTGAGGACCCTTGGGAACCATGAATTTTTTGCAAGGCGGTTTTGAATCCATATGCTTACTGATCATTTTCATCTTGAGCTTTATTTACTACCAACAAAATATGCAGCAAAATAGCTTGTGTCTACTGAAAAAATGTCTTGCAGATATGTATTAGTGGATTTTTTTCTCATGTGTCTGTAGATGCTGCTGTAGCTAATACAGTGTGGTTTCATTAAAAAGCAAGTTTATTGTCAGTTTGTGTTTTCTCAACTAACAGATACCCCTACAAAACTTTTTGGTGTTAAAAATGGAACTTTACGTTCTAAACTCTTGGGAACCACTTTTCTTATTCTTTTCTATTAAAAAAAAACACCTCTTTCTCCCTTTTCTTTTGGAGGTTGGGTCCTTTAAGTTAAATGTAAAATTTAGATATTATGTAGATAGGTTGATGTTTTTATTTTTTTCCCATTTGCCCCTTCATTAATGCGCTCAGCATGATACAATGTCAGGTAGCTGACTTGCTCATCAAAAGCCTGATACAACACCATATGGTATTGGTTTGAATGTTTTCTTCAGGGGTTTTCTTTTCCTTGTAATTTTTCCTCATTTTAATCACTAGCAGTTCTATTGTTCTATTATGCTTTTACTTTAGTTATTCAGTGCAACTTGAAAATGATTCATACCAGATTTTATCTGGTGTGAACCGGTATGAACCTTAGACTTATGACCCAAGTTTCTTGTGTTAGAGATAAGAAGACCAAAACATGAAGTGACTTCCCCAAGGTTTTTCACTTAGTGTCAGAGCAAGATCCACTTGCTCTAGAACTAGTCTTTTAAAAGCTCCTAGTGCCAGGTGCTCCTTACTGTACATATTACACCTATTCTTCCTTAAAGACAAAACTTTCCCTTAGGATCTTTACATTTAAAGGAGGTTCACAAATTTCTTTTAATGCCAAGTGCTAGAAATACTGAGTTTTGTTTATAGGAGTTTTGATCTCTTTTCTTTTTGTAAAACCTTTTGTAAACCATTAGAATATTTCCAAAAGAACTGCTAAATCATAACTATTAATAATGACCTTCTGGGTTCCAAAATGACTAATCCATTCAGTATCCATTCAGCCTGTGTTTCTTGAGGAAAAAGATGATGATGATAATGATGTTGACCTGTTAACGTTGTGGATACTGAGCTAGGAATAAAAAATACCCAAGACCTTTGTTCTTAGGAGTGTGCCTTGTAATAAGTTCTTACTAGGAGATAAATGGCATAGAAATAGCTACAATATTTGTGTGGTTTAAGTGGTATAGGAGAGGTAGACCATTTGTACCTACTGTGTTCAAGGCACGCTGAAGATATAGTGTTGGAAAAAAAAAAAGACACACCCTGCCCCCAAGGTGTTTGCTTCTGTAAGTAGGTGAGATGAATCCTTGGCTGACCCCTGCTTGTTTTATGTGGTTTGTTACAAGTTTTCTCAAAGTGAGTCCTCCCTCTAACAGTGCAGGGCTTTCAGAATTGTTAGATACTTTTAAGAGCAGGACAGTGGTATTTGTTTATCTATGTGTATTTTAAAAATCTTTGTTGAACACCTACTCTGTGCCAACCACTGTGTTTTGCAGTGGTCTGTGATCGCCCTTTTCGGCTAAGCAGAGGTGGGGACAGTTCACAAAACAGTGAGTCAGAAGGCAGGAGACCCGGCTCTGGTCCAAGCTGGGCTGCTTCCTGCAAGCCACTTAACCTCTTCTACAGTGTCCTCTTCTGTAGAATAAGGGAGTTGGGGATGCTCTCTTCTGGCTCTGACGTTCATTGATTTTCACGTCAGGGATTAGATTCATGTTGCTTATTTTTCCTCCCCAGATCACTGCTGTTTCCTCCCCACTCACCGCCGTCCCTGTGGCCCTGGACAAATCAGTCTCAGCTTCAGCTTCTTCATTGGCAAAATGGGGGTTATAAGAGGTTCACCTTCTCAGGGTTGTCAGATCAAATGAGATAATAGATGTAAAGCTCTCTCTAGACCTTTGAGCGCCGCATAAGTATTGGTCATTGTTGTGACCCTGATGATGCCACTGTCGGAACTGGAATGCTCAATGTTTTTTCAGCCTCATGTATTTGTTTCATTTGTTATCCTGCCTTTCACGGAGCCTAGACAATTTAATTTTGTCCATAGACAAAGATGCTAATTTAAGTGTTCACGAGCATATTTTAAAATTTTTAAAACTTTTTTTGCTTTCTGGAGGGCAATTGGGGTTAAATGACTTGCCCAAAGTCACACAGCTAGTTAGTGTGTCGTGTCTGAGGTCAAATTTGAACTCGGGTTCTCCTGACTCCAGGGCCAGTGTTCTACTCACTGCACCACCTAGCCGCCCCCATGAGCATTTTTTTTTTAAGGTTGTCTCATTTTCTTCAAGGGGAAAAATATATTTTTGTGTCTTCCTTCTCCTTTACTTCAGAGAGCTCCCTTCTTAGAGGGATTGTTGTAGTTATGTGATGTGTGGGTCATCAACCTCACTTTATATTCAGAATCTTCCCTCTTGGGCATAATTTCAAAATAAAACCTGAGAAGACTTATATGAACTGATGCAGAGTGTCTTGAGCAGAACCTTGCACATAGTAAAAGCCACATTGTAACAGTGATCAACTGTGAAAGTCTTAGCAACTCTGATCAAGACAGTGATCCATGACAATTTTAAACGACCCAAGACGAAAAATACTTTCTGCCTACAGAGAGAACTGATGAACTCTTGAGTGCAGATGGAAACAGCTTTTTCCACTTAATTTATTTTTCTTGCTTTTTTTTTTGGCATCATGAATAATATGGAAAGGTTTTGCATGACTTTACATGTATAATTGATAACATGTTGCTTGCCTTTTCAGTGGGTGGGGAGGGGCTGGAGGTAGAGAATTTACAACTGAAAATTTTGAAAAAAGAATATTAAAATATAATATTATTATCTTTAGAAGAACCTCTTCTATTCTCTCTTCTCTTTCTTAGTAACAACTTGCAGTGTTTCACGGTCCGATGCAGTGCAGCAGTTGCAAGGGATGCAGACCCCTACATGGATACCACCCTCAAGGTCAGAAAAATTTCACAATCAGTAGAAAATGTCTGTTATATATATAAATGTATAAATACATAATATTTATACATTTTATATGTTGTTTTATATTTATTATATTTAATATAGTCATTACATATGTATATATAAAACATTATGTAATACATAATATATTATATAAATTTATAATAATTATATATATACACACACAGACACATACATATATGTGTATATACACGTTTTATATATATATATAGCTAGCATTTATATAACGCTCTAAGGTTGGCAGATTACATTAACTCATTTGAGCAATTCTGTCAGTTGGGTACTTTTTTGGGGTACTTTTATTACCGTCCCCATTTTAAAGATAAACTGAGGTTAAAGATCTTAAGTGACTTGCCCACGGTCACACAAGTAGCAAGTGTCTGAGGTAAGATTTGAATTCAGGACTTCCTAATGCCTTGCCCAGCCTTTTGTCCACTTCTTTACCTTCACGATTTTAAAAGAAAAGTTTTAATGTTTCGATTGAGGTCAATCATGGTCATTTTCCCACTTACCATTAATTCCTTTCTTCCTTAAACCCTTCTGTTCGACAAGGAAAAACAGTTAAGCAAAATGGGCCAGTAGAGCCACCCTCTCTTGTAGCATTTGCACACAATATTCCAAATGCACAGAGGAAGGAAGGAGGTGAAATTTTAAAGATCCAGAATCAGTTTGAACGTATGTAAATGCAGCTGCTGTGCCAGTGTTAATGTCATTGCTAGGCTCAGCTCCCTAGGACGTTATTTGTTACAAGACAGTATCTGTGGTTTGTACATAATGTGCCTCTCCTAGAGTATTTGGTACCCAAAGACTCAAGATAGGGACAGGGACTGGGTATGGGATTTTACTGCTACAGGGCGCTCCAAGCTTCCAAGCAGCCCATGTAGGCTGGCACCTTTTATGCAGCCGATAGTCTCATAGAGTTGCCTAGAATCTGGAGAGGTCACATAGTAAGAGTCCAAGCCAGGATTTGAAGCTTGGCCCCAAGGCCACTTATTTATCTGCCAAGCCAAGCCTTCCTCTGGGCCAGTGTCACCTTAGCTTCTACTTCATTTTGTTTTCCTAGTAATTTGTGAAACATTTGATATCGTGACTAATGTGGCAAATGTTAGGTTGATAAGGAATGTTTAATTTTGTAAACTGGAACTTTCAAGATACACAATTTTAGGAATTTTCACTTGTGTCAGGAGATATTTTTCTTTTCCCACATTTATTTGGCAAACCCAAGTTGGCCTTTTTGCTTACCCTCTAGTGTCTGAGCTTTTTTACTTTTTTTTTTAGGTCTGTTATGGGAATTGGTTAATTAGCCTAATGCAGAAACCAAATCAATATTTCCAAGAGCAGAAAAGAAAAACACATTAGTTGTGGTTTAATTCACCCACCATGATGTGAAAATACCTGAAAGATTAATTCTCTTGTTATCTGAGAAGTCTCAGAAATCTCTTAGCATTTCCACAGTTCTACCCAGAGAGCCTAATGGCTGTGCTGCTACACCAAATGGATGCACTGTGTCTGCTGAGACAAGACAAGTGCAAATTTAAAAGGCTTTTGACCACAAAAATTATTTATGGTGTTCTGTAACAATAAGCACTCTGTTTTTTTGCTCTTGCATCCCTGGCCTCCAAACTGCAGAAAATCATTCAAATCCCATGATAAAAATGCTAGGTCTTTAAAATGATGCAAGCTGTTCATGTGATGTTGGTCACGAACTTTTGATTTATGTAGCAGTGAGTTTTTGGTATTTTTTGAGATGCTCAAGAATTCTTTCTCTTCCCCTCACTCACAGAGGAATCCTTTAATCATGTCATGGCTGCTATTTGATGCCCAGTTTTAAATTGAATTTTATAGTATTGACATTCTAGATAGAAAATGGGTCAAAGTATGACCCTGGAGGCCGGTTTTCCTGCAATGTCATCTGTTGGCGCCTTTCAGAAATCAGCCGAGATCACTTTCAGCTCCTAGACTGTGGGTATTGCCCTTGGCCATGATGGGCTTCTCATGGGCTAGCCTTTTCCCCCTTTTCCTTCCCCTAATAATTCAGCAAACTAGGGAGATCAGAAGTCATTTATATCAGGTTCAATCTATTGGGATTATCTTATAGAAAAGGGGGGCAAATATTTATTCAAAACACAACTCAGACCAGCCTATGTTGGTACTTAGTTACGTGGTCACTGTTTCTGGTTGCTAATCTTTTTTTTTTTTCTTTCTTTTCTAGGCTTGTCCACCTGTTAGTTTGGATATCTGTGCCTTAAGAATGCAGCTCTTCATAGGACTGAAAGCAATATGTCACTTTAAGAATCATATTATCCTTTTGACTAAAGCAGGTGCCGAAGATGTCCCAGAGAGAAGAAAAAGCCTGCTGTAAGTGTATTTCCCAAACAGCCCAAGGAGCTTGTGATCTCACTGGCTCCTTCCAACTCTTTGTACCTGCTCATTCTGGACACTTCTCCTTTGTACTGTATCTGGAGGAAGAAGGACCGGGTTTGAATCCCAGCCATAACACTCTCTAGCTCTGTGACCTTGGGCAGGTCATTTGACTTCTGCACCTAAGTTTCCTCATCCACAAAATGAGGGCTTTGCACTCTGACCTCTGAAGTTTCTTGCAGCTTTAAGGCTATGGTATTGTGAGGTCCATCCACCCTGTTGTATTCTCTGGCATCATGATAGGCTAGATAGAATTAGAATATGACCGTGTTTCTCTCAGTTAAACACTTTTTGACCAGCCTGTCTCCCTTGCCATGCCTACATTTCTTTGTTACTTAATTTTTCCTTCACAGTTCTTGGTAAATTCAAATAAACAGAAAGAGATCCTATAGGTTTATAGGGGGTTTTTTGTTGTTAACTTCATTTTTTTAATGAACAAAAATATATATATTTTTTCTTCCTTTAACCTCCCCGTTCTTTCATGGGGGAAAAAAACAACTTTGTAACAAATACATATAATTAAGCAAAACAGATTCCCATAGCAGCCACGTCCCCAAATTGTATGTCTCGGCCTGTGCCTTGAGACTATCACCTCTTTGTCAGGGTGGCATACTTCATCATAGGTCCTCTGGAATCTTCCCATAATTCTTTCAAGGAAATTGTCATTTTCTGAATGAAAACAGGTGGCTTCAGGGTTGAAATTTTCCTCTTTGGTTTCTTTGAAAGAATGCTGTTTGTATTCCTTACGAGGTTTTTCTTTTGCTTCAAGTTTAAATGAGAATATACGTATTTTTTACAGAATTTAGAATTAGCCAGATATCTCTTGGAGAGTTCTTTTTATTTAGAGGGGAGAAAAAGCAGAAGGAAGGGGTTCAAATTTGACCAAGCCTTTTCTCTCAGAGGGAAGTGAATCCTCCATAAGAATGCCTCGGTACAAATCTGTGCTTTTACAGTTTAACACTCGGGGACAGCGATGTCTTTAGAAAAACAAAGAAGGAAGAAGACAAAAACTTTGTCATATCAGAACTGAAAGTCTAGTGATCATCATTTTCTTATCTGGTCCTTTAGTTCAGTGCAAATAAAGCCTGTTTCATGCTCTTTCTTGCATGCTCAATGCCTAGCACACAGCGCTCGATACAGAGTCAGTGCTTTTTGATTGACTTGAGCTATTTTTCTGTTAATCTGAGGATTTTTTTTTCTGTATATTCAAAAAGGCATCATGACAAGTGTATTCCCATTTATGGAGCTCATATTAATATATGCAGATCTCCTTCAAAGCTTAATGACCTAGGTAAACTGTATACAAAATCAAATCAAATCAGCAAGAATTTATTAAGCACTTACTATGTGGGGCTAGGACTGTAGTCAGGAAGACCTGAGTTCAAATGTGGCCTCAGTCACTAGCTGTATGACCCTGGGCAAGTCATTTGACTCTCCCTAAATTTCCTCATCTGTAAAATGAGCTGGAGAAGGAAATGGCAAACCGTTTCAGTACCTTAGCCAGGAGAATCACAAATTGGGGAGTGCCTGGGGGACTGTTGCTGAAAAGCTACAGAACCTAGAGATGGAACATGTGTGATGATCAACAAGCACCGTGCTTTGTAGAGTGCATAGAAGGCAGTAAGGAGGATCAGAAGGGAAGGAGTGGACCAGGTGGTGAAAGGCTTTGAAAGCCAGGCAGAATATTTGGGGTTTGATCCTAGAAGTAAAAGGGAGTCACTAGAGTTGGTTGAGTGGGAGGGCGACATGGTCAGACCTGTACTTTAGGATGATGAGTTTGAAAGCATAGCAGAAGATGGACCAGAGAAGGGAGAGCCTGGAGGCAAGGAGACCAACCAGAAGGCTGTCCTCTATGGGGGAGGTGACCAGAAGGACGGTGGTACCTCTTGATCATAATAAGGAAGTTGGGTTGAAGGGAGGATTTGGGGGAAAGATAATGAATTTAATTCTGGGCACGTTAAGTTTAAGATATCTACAGGACACATGCTTGGAGATATCCAGCAGACACTGGCCTGCCTTGTTGGTCTCAGGGTAGGCTCTGATGTTCTGCTGCTCTGGACATTCTATCCATGGACTGTCTCATTTCCAAAAGTCCAGCTAGCCTCGCCACCCCCAAACACTCCCTTACCTTGCCCAAACTAACTGGAATATTACTCCCAAGAAGACATATTTAGAAAGATAGACCTGTGGGATGAAACAACATAGTTCATGGACTACAAAGTCCAGGATTTTGGAGGACTTTTCACTTTTGCATCCTTCATACTAATTCTCTTCTGTACCAACGTGGAAAATGAAAAGCTGCCTCTTATCAGTGAGGGTTTATCTTACTCCAGATGAAAAGCTGTTAAGATCAGTTAGCCTTAGCTATTTTATAGCTTGTTTATGCTATGTTTATCCTGTATGAAATTCTTAATCTGTAAATGTCTTGGACAGTTTATAAGATTAGTATATTTGACATTGAAACAACAGAGGAGAATTTTTAAAAGTGTCTTTAAAAGGCCAAAACTAGGATTTGCACGAAAGCATTCATAGGCAAATTCTCGAATTTAGGAATATCACTTTTAGGCTAAAGAGAAGACCGTACTTAGCATCCTGTTTTCAAAAAGTTTTCAGATACTTAGGCCCTGGGAAAAAAGTACACCCAAATGTGTGCTGCTTTTGTAGCTGACCAACTGTACAGTTCCTTGTTGTCTTCGCGTTTCTGATGTAGGAAGCTTCTTCCTGTCTCAGAGACTTAGTAGCTAGCAAGAGAGGAACTGAGTTCTATGCATGTCTTCAGTTTCAAAATGTAACGTGAAGAGCCAGAGATTTTTTTTTTTTTAGCAATTTGGAGAAGTCAGAAATAATTGGTTAAACAGTACGCATTGGAGTCGCTAAAGTCTAGAATCAATCACTAAGCATTTATTGAATGCCTCCTGTGTACCAGGCACTGAAATAAATCCCTTCTTTCAAGGAGTTTACTATCTCTTAGTGCTTAGCACAGTGTACATAGTAGGCACTTAATAAATGTTTATTGAGTAAATGGATTTGATTCTGTCAGATGAGACAAAAAGTAGGCATGTGAATATATGTCAAATAAATATAAAGAGAAAAGTATAAAAAGAAAAAATAAGTATTATAGGAGTTAGAAATATGAGGAGTAGAGTTAAAAATACAAGCCAGCAGCGATTGGGGTCAGGAAAATCTTGGTGCTAAAGGTCATGCTTGAGCTGTCTTGAAGGGAGAGAGGAATGCCAAAAGGCAGAAGTGTATTCCAGTCATGGTGGACAGATAGGGGACGGGTATGAATGAAGAGCAGAGAGAAGACCAATTTGGTTGGAGTGTCAAGGGCAAGTTCCAGGGAACTGAAGTAAGCACTTTACACATGTTTTCTCTCTCTTTTATTCTTTACCACGATTCTGTGAAAGAGTGCAGTTGTAATTTTTTCTTAAAAAAAAATAAATTATCGATAACAGATAAACAGAAGATTTACGTTGCTTTGGAGCCCAGCAGTAATCGTTCCCATGTTAAAGATGAGGCCAAGTGACTTGCCCATGGTCACACAGCTTGGTGTAATGGCCATTTCAGGCCTTCTTGACTCGAGGCAAATCCAACATTTAAATATACTACGGTATAGCCCAACTTAGAATAGAAAATTCACTTCTTTACACAAAGGATTATTATGATTTGTAAATTATTGTTAGACTTATTGGAAGGAATTTATTTTTATGCCATTTACAGTAGCCATTTGTAAGAACAAGATATTTGGTATCCATGTAAATCTGATTATTTTGTTTCCAGCTCCAGAAAAGATGGCAGTGTTAAACTCAAGACACCTTCTCCAGTGGAAGCCGGGTGGAATTTATATATTGTGAATACAATTTCAACCGTACAACTCTACAAGGAAATGGTATATTTGGGGCTTCTGGTTCTTGATAGTAGTAGTAATCATGATCTATTCGCATATTAACATGTCACAGCAGCCTCTAGGTTTTTATGAGAGACCCTTTTCTGCCACATGGGCCTTGCCTTCCCAGGAAATCCCTTAAAGGTAGGATGGCTGTCTTCTCTCTGCCTTCTGTTTTTGTTTTTAGCTTTTTTCCTGGGGCCTTCAAAAACAGTGTTCCATTCGCTGGCCAATCCCTGTTTTCACCTTCATACTTCTAAGAGGAAAAGTGACCATTCTAGCCTTGGTACTTATCAACTGGGTGTGAGCTTAGCGTTTTCCTTCAGAAGAAAGGACCAGAGAACGTAAGAGCTGGAAGAGAACCTAGACATCCTTTAGTTTAATGCCTTATTTTCTTTGAAGAATTGAAGGATTGTCCTGGGGAGTTGGTCCTTAGGAGGCAGGGCGGTGGAATGGAGAAAGCACTGAGCTCAGATCACAAGACTTTGAGGTCAGATGCTGACCCAGTCAACTAACTGTTGCTGTGAACACAGGCAGGGCACTGACTTAAATTCCCTGGAGGGCCTTTTTCTGCAAAATGAGAGGGTTGGAGGCTCTAACCAGAGCAGGCTTCTTAACCCTTCTTTATGGGGTGCTCCCCTTTGGCAGTCTGGTGAAGTCAGTGGACCGCTTTTCAGAATAATGTTTTTAAATGCATAGAATCAAGTTCAGGGGATTAATAAAGAAACCAATTATAATGAAATGCAATTAACAAAATATTTTTTTAAAACAAACTCATGGAAACCCCAGATTAAGAACCCCAGGATTCAGTGAACTCTTAACATCCCTCACAGTTGTAGCGTCTCCAGGTAAATGAATGAAAAAGCATTTAAGTGATTACTATGTACTAAGTGCATAGTGTCTATGATTCTATGGCCTCTGCTGTGGGTAGGAATAAGAAATGGAAATTTCTAGGAGAATTAAAGAGGAGGAATTATTATATCATTCATCATATTGTATCCTACTTGAAATATACTAATATTATTTGTAATTACAATCGCTAGCATTATATAGTGCTTTAAGATTTACAAAATACTTTACAAATACCTTGTTTTATCCCCACAACGACCCTGGGAGAAGGGTGCTGTAATTATCTCCATTTTGTAGCTGAGGAAACTAAGGCAGACAGAATTTAAGTGACTTGCCCAAGGTCACACAGCTGAGTGTGAGTCTGAGATCACATCTGAATTAAAGCCTTCTGAGTCCAGGACCAGTGATCTGTCCACTTCACCATCACTTCATCACGGCTCCCCAGTTGTGATCCACCCTTCTAGTACGGGCTCACCGTCTGCCAAGAACCATAGTACTTCAGTGTGTCAGATTTACCTTTTGTGTCTCATTCATTTTCTTTTGTTCCTAAGCAGAAATTTGGAGACTCTATGTAAAATGGCAGTCTGAAAGGGCAGGATGGTCTTTTGGGTTAACTTTTAGAAAGTAATAAAAAATCTTCCTGTTTTCTCAACTCTTTTTATGAGGCTTGTACTTAGCCTTGTGGAGACTTTTATAAATACAGATGGCGGAACTTAAGCGATTTGGTACTAAAGTGGCGAAAGACCATTCTGGATTAAAAAGTGCTAGATTATAGAATAATGTTAAAAGAGTTGAAATGTTACTGCTTTCAAGTGAATGACTGTCAGTATTCTATTAAATAGGTTCATTTTAGTAAATAGATGTGGGTTGTTTTAATTAGCTCATTAATTATTGATGTATGAAATAATTTTAGGAGTTGTACTTATAAAGGACATGAAAATTTCAGTAATCTTTACTCTTCTCAATCTCATTTGACACTGAAAACTGAAATCTTATTTGACTATTGAAAACTTCAACAATTTTCATGGCTAGTACAGAGATAACCTTTAGTTTCAGACTGTCAGAATGATTATATTTTCCCCCATTTTTTCCTTTCAAAAATCAATCAGTTAATGATTTCTTTTGTTTTTACATCACCTTAATTTCTTTGAAAGTCTCTCCCCCTCTTTTTTATTCTTTGTTATATTCCCTTCTAACAGGGATTACATTTTAAATCCCTCTGCATTGTAGTCTTGTTATAATCGAGTATAACACAGAATAAAGATTTTAAAAGAAGTTAAAGCAAAACTATCAGATGCATCACCTAAGTCTGACAGTGTATGTAGTATTCTATACTTAGTCCCTCACCTCTATCCCAGCTCATCCCCTAAAAAAGAAAGAAAGAAAAGAAGGAAGGTGTAGTCTCATTACTTCATCAGGGCTCAGTTTGGTTATTATAATTACAAAGCATCCATTTTCACTTTTTTTATTGGTTATTTTCATAAACATTCTTAGACTCATATGTATTTTTTCTCTGTTTCTGTTTACTTCTCTTTGCATCAGTTTACATAAGTTTTCCCATACTTCCCTGAAGAATGATTGAAAATCTCACAACATAAGAATATATAGTATTAACAGTAATTGTTACTCAATTAAGAGAGAATATTACTATCTCACCATCCATAAAACTAACCTTGTTAAACATATAGTAAAATCTTACTAATACTGTGACCTCTTATCACAAATTCCTAATGAGGAGAATCTGAATTAGTGACATTTTCCTTTTAAAACTGAATTTTAATTGAATGGGAAATTTAGATTTTTCTCTCTCTTACCTTGGGCAGTTTGAAGAGTGGCTGAGGCTCACGGGGTCAGTATTTCCCAGTAGCCATCATGACCCACCCGTCCCCCTGTTCTAGGTAGACTACAGTAAGACCTACAAGAATGTGAGGACTCAGAGCTGCATACATCTCCTCAGTGAGGCCCACCTGTTAGTGAGAGCTGCTCTGATGGACCCATCTCTCACTGAACCTGGAGAGAAAGAGGAACTTTTAGAAGTTTTCAGAGAAAGCTGTGGACATCTTGGAGACTGTTACAGCAGGTTGGTGACTTGCAGCAGGAAAATGCTGTCTTGGAACCAAGGGAATAGGCGAGGGACTCTTACTACCATGGAGACTTTTTAGGTTTGGGAGCTTGTGGGGAGTTGTCTGGGCAGAGGACGGCATACACAATTGCATGAGCTTTTCAGGTCATACCCTTGAGCTTTGAGGTTTGTCTTCAAGGGGTAGGCTCCCAAAACAAAACAACAGTAACAATAGGAGAAAGCCCCTGGGACTGTTTGGTGGCCTGAAAGGAGATTAAACCAATGGATCCACTTATGACATCATACAGTGGGGGGGGGCAGGACTCACACCTATGATCAATTTATGGTAGATTTTTCCTGGTATAGTTGAGGGCATTTCATGACCCATGTGACATGATATGACTGTGAATCAGTTAATAAGTATTTATTAAGCTCCTAGTAATTGGAAGGTGATAGGCACAGGGAGGGGTGGGATATACAGGTACAAAATATAAACTTAGGGAGAGTTTTCCAACTAATTGGGTAGATAAAAGGTAATACAACAAGTAGGGCAGGAGGGAAACCTACATGTAGAAGATGACCCTTGAGAGACATCCTGAAGGAAGAGAGGTTCTATGAAGTGGGGATGAGGTGGAAGGAGTGTCTTCCAGGTGCAGGGGATGACCAAGAAAAAAGCACAAAAAATGGGAGATGGAGAGTCGTGTGGGGAGCAGAGAAGACTGGGTTGGATCATACAGTGGGGCAGGGGCGTAACATATAACAAGACTGAAAAAATGGGTTGGAACCAGGATATAAAGGACATTAAAGGCCAAACAGGAATTTGTATTTGATCCAAGGGACCCAGTTGAGTTTATTGAGTAGAGGAGTGACATGGTGAGACCTGTGCTTAAGGAAAGTCATTATAGCAGCAGTGTGGAGATGGACCAGTGGCTGTAAACCACGCTCAGAAAATGGTCTCATTAGTGTCTCGTGAAGCTGTGTTCTCTTGGGTATGGTATTCCCTCCAGCACTGCAGTCCTCAACCCATCCATGCCTGCCCTCTTGTGTGTCCATATTCTCCCACGAGTTTTCTGCCTTTGAAATTCACTGAATTAGGGGCGGCTAGCTGGCGCAGTGAATAGAGCACCGGCCCTGGAGTCAGGAGTACCTGAGTTCAAATCCGGCCTCAGACACTTAACACAAAAACTAGCCATGTGACCTTGGGCAAGTCACCTAACCCCAACTGCCCTCCAAAAAAAAAAAAAGCAGAAAAAGAAATTCACTGAATTAACATTTTCCACCTGGTTCAGATGATGGTGGTTGTATAGTGGCTCCCTCTTTTCCAAAGAGCTCAGCACCTGCTCCCTTCTTCTCTGATCCCTGCTCTTGCGCTAGGGGACTCCACACCATCCATTTTAATAGTCCTTCAGGCTCCCCTCTTCATAATTCCTCAGTTTTCTTAAATATGATGCCCTATTGCTTCCTTTCACCTCAGCCCAATGCACAGATTGTCACACGTGGGATCTCACACATCATCTGCTCCATAAATCAAAAAGTGACATTCTTCCATCTTTTCTTGTACCTCTTAAACCTGTTCTCTAGCCTCATTGTGAGCACCAGTTCTTCTACCTCATAGTGCAATCTCAGGCCAGTCTCTGACTTCTCTTCCCTCCCTTTCCAATCTTGACCTTATAACGGGTCCATTTAACTCCACACTCTCCTGTCCTCCTGAATCCCTCACCTTATCCCCTCATCTGTTGCCAGACCTCAACCTTCCATTACTCTCACCATCAACTTGCCGCCACTTAGTGCCTGATAAAAAAGCTGGAGGAGTTAATCTAAGTACATTCTATAAATTCACATTGATATTCTGATTACTTAATGTTCTACAACTTCAGATGGGCCCTAACTGCTCTATGGCGGTTTTTTCATTTTATCCTAATTTCCATTTTAGTCCCCATAAAAGCTATTCCAAGTCGCGTCTTCTGTTCCTCAAGCCTCCCACATCTCCAGCTCCCTTCCTTTCCTCAGCCAAGGACCCCACCTCTTAATTTACTGAGCGATGTGGCCTTTCTCCTCACCAAGACCAGCTCTTCTCAGGAGCCCTTGACCTCCTCCTTTCTCGTCTTCTCCAGCAGATTGTACCCTCCATAATCTCCTGTCTCTTTTTTAATCCTCACCTCTTTCTCTGCTGGTTTTTCCGTACTGTCTTCAAATATGCCCAGGCCTCCTTCATTCAATGAAAACTTTCACTAGACTCTACTATCCACTCAAATTATTTTCCTATATTTCTTTCTTTCTTTCTCAGCCAAATTCCTAGAAAAAGCTGCCTCTCCTGGTTTCTGGTTCTCCTCTCACTCCTCACCACTTAACTGAAACTAGAGTTAAGCATTTTTCTCAGAATTGCCAGATCTAATAGTCTTTCTTAGTCTTCATCTTTTTCAGTATATGTTCTCTGTCTGACCACTTTCCCATGACAGAACTCTCTCCTGGTTCTCCTACCCGACTATTGCTTCTCAGTCTCCTTTGTGGATTCATCATCTGTATAATGGCAGGTAGGTGGTGCAGTGGCTAGAGGTCTGGTCCTGGAGTCAGGAAGACCTGAATTCAAATGTGGCCTCAGTCACTTACTAGCTATGTGACCCTGGGCAAGTCCTTTAACCCTGTTTGCCTCAGTTTCCTCATCTGTAAAATGAGCTGGAGAAGCATAGATTCTCCTCAGTAAACTCCTTTGGCACTGTTTCCTTTAGGGTCCAACATAAACTCCTGTGTTGAACTTTTAAAGTCCTTCATGACCTTTCCCCCGCCTGCCTTTTTATCCTTAATGGTCTATTACTCCTCATTACTGAACTCTGATCCAATCTGGTTTTCTTACTATTCCTCACATACAACAATCTGTCTTTTCCGTCCATGTCTTACACTGGCCATTCTTTTGCACCTAGAAAGAATCCCTCTTCTTACTTCCTCCACTTTCCTTCCCAAAGCTCAAGCACCACTTTCTAAATAAAGCCTTCCCTCATTCCCACCATTTAGGAGTGCCCTCCCTCCCAGACGACGTTGTAATTAATTAATGGCTTGGTATCTATGTGTGTACTTGTCTCCCACATTACAATGGAAGGTCCTCATCAGTAGGGTGGCTTCCTTCCTTGTAGCGCTAGCACCTAGCACAGCTCCTGGAAATATCATAGGTGCTTAAATAAAGGCTTGTTATTTGATTGATAAGTTTTCCACACATGGTCCACCCAACTTACCAGGAGTTTTTCTCATTTTCTGTTGACATCACTAGAAGACCAGCGGCGTACGTGGGCCATCCCTTGGTCATACAGCCAGCCAAGCTGCATTTTGGTTCATGCATTTCATGCTATGTTTGTTAGCTTTTGTACAATCATGAACCATCCTATAATTTTAACATTTCCATTATAAGCAAACCCAAAGTAAAATAAAATGTTTTGACTTACACATTACAAAAATGTGTTGGAAAGTTCCTTTATACCAACTAATAGGTGTATAAAGTGCAAGCAGTGTTGAGGGTCTTCTAGAAAAAGCACCTGTCCTGTTACTGTTTGTGCTTAAGACTTCTAAGATGTTGGGAATTGGGTGTCCATTAATTCACTCAAATCATTCACTCATTCATTTATTCATTTGTTCTTGGTGTGTTTTTTCATTTAGGCTTGATACCCAGTATTCTCATCTGGCCCTGCCTTATTATAAGATGTCTGGTTTATCTTTAGCTGATGTCTTAACCAGGATAGACTCAGTGGTGGAAGATGGATCACAGAACAACGAGAGAGGTTTACTTTTCTACATAAACCATTCCCTTTATGAGAATATGGATGAAGAATTAAGTGAAGTAAATATGCTTTTCTGTTTGTTTATATTTTTTTAAATTTTTTTTTCTTTTTTCTTTTTGGAGGGCATTTGGGGTTAAGTGACTTGCTCAAGGTCACACGGCTAGTTTTTTGTATTAAGAGTCTGAGGCCGGATTTGAACTCAGGTACTCCTGTCTCCAGGGCCGATGCTCTATTCACTGCGCCTCCTAGCCGCCCCTCTGTTTATTTATATTTTGTTTATTTCCCCATTTCCGTCTGGGCGTGCTGTTCATAGAGTACTGGCCTTGGAGTCAGGAAGACCTGATTTTAAATCCTCTGTTAATGATTACAGCACTTGGCAGATGTGGGAATACTAAGTATTAGTTATTCTTATTTAGTTTTGTTACTTAACCTCTTAGCCTTCCGATTACCTATCCGCGTATTACTGCTGATCTGCATTGTTTTGGAGGAAGATTCCACACTAGAATTTCCTTCTCTACATCAAGGAAATCATAGTTCTAACCCCCCCCCCGCCAGTTTTTTAATATAATAATTCAGCAAAGTTGCATAATAATTCTGATCCTTTTAGAATCATATTAGCTTTTTTGATGGGAAAGAATAGCAAATATTCGCTTTTCTCCTCCATGAATCACAGAATCACAGAATTATAGTGTTGGAAAAGGCTCATTCCATCCACCCCCCTCATTTCCAGATGAAAAAACTGAGGCAGTTGGTTAAACGGCTTTCCCAGTGTCACACAGATCATCGCAGAGCTCAGGGCTTCTAAAACCCAAGTGCTACATCCCTCAGAAGGCTTGTATCGGCGGCTGGCATTCAATAGACAGCAGCCAAAGTTTGCTACCTCTGAAATCCTGGCCCAGTGACCTCTTGAAATGAGTTCATTTAGGAGTCTTCTTAGAAAGTTGTTATACTAAATAATTACGACTATCCCAAGTAGTGTCTGAGAGAGTAATTTTTTTTTAAGTTTGGCCCAACTGAACATTTTTTATCAAAAATTATCATATGGTTTGTGTGTAGGTATATATGAATATATTCACACATATTTGTGTATTTATGCCTATGCATATATTATGTGTGTGAGTCGATCATAATACTGTTGCCCTGGATTTTCATTGGTTTGGAGACTCCCAGTATGGAAACTCCTTCACTGACAAACATTTGTGACTGCAACCTGGAGCGCTAGGTGGTTAAGTGATGTGCCATTGGTCACCCAGTCTCTGGAACAGAAGCAGAGCTTGAACACAGGTCTTTTTGACTCCTAGGTCATCCCTCTGTCAACAACAGCACTTGGCCTCTTAATGTTTATTACCAAATTATAATTTTGCAGCATAGGATTTTGCAATTAAAATTTCCACCCCTTGTGAAATTATATTGAAAAGAGAGCTGCTAGCTTTTATCTGTGATTATATAATCACTGCTTTCATTACTTAATGAAAAGCAATCCAAGGCTGACACATTTAGCCAGAATATGATGAGCACCTCCTTGGATCATAGATTTTGGGTCGGAGAAGGATGTTGAAATTTAATTGGGTTCATCCTCATTTTAAAGATGAGGTTCTGAAAAGTTGATACTTGGGCCTTAGATGGATGGTCTGTTGGTTTTTAACTGTGGACCTGGGCTTTCATACATGAGGAGACTTCTAGTGTTGAAAACTCCCTCCACAAATACAGCAGCTTATCTGTACGTTACATGCTTAAAAAGTGGCTTGGGTGTTGAGAATCTCAGCCGTTTGCCCAAAGTCAGGTAGCTTGAATGGCTCAGAGGCAGTCAGCTCCTGAGTCAACCCGGCTGTGGCTGCTGATATCAGTCAGAGCCAAGGATAACTTAACTGCTTTGTGTGTACTCGGATTTATTAACATTATATCTGTGCTGCATTTTTTAAATGTACTTGTCTCCCCATCAGAGCATAATCTCTGTTGCAAGGAGAGATGATTTCATTCTTTGTATTTTCATCTCCAAAACCTAATAAAGTACCTGGCCCATAGCAGGCACTTGATAAATACAGGATAAGTATACTATAACTATGGGGGCACTTAAATTTATTGATAAAATCACAGGTGCTTAATAAATATTTGTTTATTGGTCAATACTATAACCACAGTATGTGCTTAATAAGTACATGTTTATTTATTCATGTAATCATAGTAGATATTTCATAAATAAATACCTGTTTATTGATCGATAGAATGTTTCATTTATTGATTTGTACGTATCTTTCTTTATTGACCTCCTCTCACGCTGTCTACCATTTGGTTTCTTTCCATCCTCTCTAGGAATTAGCAGCAAAAGTGAGCCAGATATTTAGTGCTGCTGAGCCCAAACAGCTGCCGCATGCCCTCTGCAGCCCGTGCATGAAGAATATAGATCCTTTAATTGCCATGAACTGCTTGAAAAAGCTGAATACATCTGGATTGTCCTCTGTCTTAGTGACCTTGACCAAGGCAGCCGTGGCTCTGAAAATGGGTGATCTGAACACATACAAGAACGAGATGAAGTGCCATACGGAGGTAAGGCGCATGGCCAGGTAATTCTTTTGTGAACATGGTATAATGCAGGGTCTGATATTAGTTCCAAGTTAGTGACACAAACATTTACAACTTGGTCCCTTCCTTTAGAGGATTAATGAATCCTCTAAAATAGTCCCGTGAATAGAATTCACACTACTTATTTCCGTTGGACCATAACCAGTTACCACAATTTACATAATCATAACTTTAAATAGTATGAATTTGAATACGGGCAGCCACTTCAAGGGATTCATTATTCAAATTAATCAGGACCCAGCCATATTAAACTCCTATGTGGTTTCTAATTAAAGATTAATTAGATTTTAAAAATTAAAAAAAAGTTAATTAGATTTTAAAAACCAAAATAACAAAATCAGAATCATTAGCATTTAGAGTCAAGCAGTGTTAGAAGTCATCTTGTCCGATTTCCTCATTTTTGGAGAAACAGGTGAGTCCAAAAAAGTGAAGCGATTTATGTGGTTTAAGTTAAGTGATTTATGGTATCTAGAGTTCTGACCTTTGGTTCAGGAAGATCTGTGCTTCCGTCCTGCCTCTGATCAGCTGTGTGATCTTGGGCAAAACACTTAGTCTCTGAGTCTGAATTCCCTCATCTGTAAAGCTAGTGAATAATATCCATAGCACCTACTTTTCAGGGTTTCAAATGAGATAATGTATATGAAGGGATTAGCAAACATTAAATCAAACTATATAAATGTCAGTTTTTGTTACCGTTAGTTTATCCAAGACCACACAGGGTAGTAAGTTGCAGCATCAGGATTTGAACTCCTGTCCTTAAAGAACTTATTTGAGGGGGAATTGGTGATGCCACAATGTTTGCCAATAAGCCTGATATCACCAGTTGGAGTCTGACAGAGACAGAAATGCTGGAGGAAATTTGAGGGAGAAGAGGCTTTTAGCTGAGCAGGGGAGGGGGTGAGAGAGGAAAAGCTCTCCCAGGAAGTGAAGATACTCTTCATGACAAAGAGGAGGAAGAAGTGTGTTCCAGGCATGGGGGGATAGCCAGAAACGCAAGGAAGATAGGCTGTTCATTGCTGTGTGTGAGGAATGGCAAGAAGACCAACTTACCAGGATCTTACAGATTGCGTGCAAAGGGAAAAGTCTGTAGTGAGGCTGGAAAGGTGGGCTTGGCATCAGCTTGTGCAGGTTTTTAAAAGCCAAACAGGGGAGTTGATATTTGATCCCAGAGGCAGTAGGGAGCCACTGGGGTTTATTTAATCTGGGATCAGGACATGGTCATTTCCGATGCACACACACATATTTAATAAATTTATTTATTTATTTATTTGGAACTGAATGTGGTGGCTCATTAGAGGTTCCCGGGATGGTACGGTAGGTGGATTTCGAGTCCAGAAGACAAGTTCAAATCCTCCCTCAAATACTTACTCCTTGTGTGACCTTGGACAAGTCACTTAGCTTCTCTTTGCCTCAGTTTCCTTACCTATAAACTGGTAATAATAATTCTATCTATCTCCCAGGGTGGTATTGAGGATCGAATAAGGTATTTGTAAAACATTTGCAAACCTTATAATACTGTATAAATGCTGGCTGCTATAATTGGTTATGGTAGTAGCATTGTTACCATTATTATTTTTATATAACTCTCTGTAATCCTTGCTCTCTAATAGACTAAAGCTGGTAGGTGATGAGCTTGGGAGTTCTAGGCTCCAGTGGAATCAGCTGTGCAGTTTTACTCACTAAATCTGGTACCATAATGATGAGTCCCTGGAACAAAAAGCCACCAGGCTATGTAAGGAGGGGGAGACTGGCCCAGGGCAAGAACAGAATAGGTCAGACCTTCTGTGCCCACAAGCAGCAGGGTCAGGACCATTAGTGGTCACTGCACTTCCCCTTGGGCTAGATGGGGAATCCCAGTCTCCAAAAAAAAAAAGTGTTGGGAGTTTTGAGAGCCTGAATAGGCTAGACTTTTTTTTTCTAACTTGGGGTTTGTTTTTTTCTTATCTGAAGATGGAGTTGGTGTGTGGCTTTATTTTGGAACCCCGACTATTGATCCAACAGAAAAAGGGGCAGATTGTACCAACAGAATTTGCGGCTCACCTGAAGGAAACTCAGCCAGGATTGCTTGTGGCTGCCATACTGGGCTTACAGAAAAACAGCAAAATAGAGCCTGAAGAAGCAGACACCTTCTTCAAGGTCTGTCCTTTGGGAAGTGGAGAAAGTGAATGTGACTTGTCAGAACCTGGGCCAGTGCTGCTGCCTTGGGGGAGAACAAAAGCAAACCTCCCAAAGTAGCTTCTTCAAATATCCCCCGCTCTCATAGAAGCCGTTTAAGACAAACATACATTGGGCAGATTTTGTACCCAAGGAAGCTCTATGACTGCACCCAGGAGTATGTTTCAAGTGAATATTCTGTTACTTTTTGAATTACTGTTAGATTGTGCTTGACCTTGTCCTAATTGTGTTCTCCCATTCCCCAGCATGAGATAATTGGTTGGGTGCTTTGGGGATCTGTGATGTTGATCCTATAGAAATGACACTTTTCATTTGGGCCTGGGGCGGGCTTTATTTTGGTGTTTTCAAGGTGCTTTGTGGCAAGGACGAAGATGTCATTCCTCAGCTCTTGGTAGACTTCTGGGAAGCCCAATTGGTAGCCTCTGTCCCTGAGGTAGTACTCCAGGAACTTTTCTTCAAGCTTTTATCTCAGTATATCTGGAGACTCTCCCAGAGGCAGCCCCCGGACACCAAGCCGCTGAGAAATCCAGAAGACCTGGTGAGATGCCTGGGAACACAGGGGTGCTCATTGTAGGCTAGAATTAAGCTCAAGTCTCCAAAAGCTGAATGGTGGAGGGCCAGAATTTTCTTTCCTTATCAGCTACCTTGTTTAATCCACAGAAAACCCAGGAAAAGAATAGAAACGGCTTTCAGGGCTCCTCTGGGCTGTTGTTAGGACACTGAGAACAGCTGTAGCCACTACTGGAATTTTGAATATTTAGGCCTTCTCCAGAACATTCCCTATAGGGGTGTTGGTCCCATAGGAGCCATAGCAACCAGGAAATTTTCTAAGAAGAGTCTTAGAGGATGAGGGTCCCAGGACATAAGCAGAGGATAGCACTTGGAACAATAGCATCCTGAGGCTTGTCTAAGATTTGGAGAGCTCTGGGGATTGTACGTGAGGCTGCTCGATGGAGTATGGGCCCCAGAGTTAGGAAGACCAGAGTTCAAATTCAGCTTCCAGCACCCTGATCAAGTCATTTAACTTGTTTGCCTCAGTTTCCTCATCCATAAAAATGAAGAAAATAATAACCCCTCCCTCCCAAGACAGTTTTGAGGATCAAATGAGATCATATTTCTGGATGTTTTATGAACCTTAAAGCAATTTATTAAATGCCAGCTATAGGTTGTGGTTCCCTTAATGGACTCCTTGCATGTGAATTAAGGGATGTCCGTTCCTTAAGAGTAAGCATTTTCCACTGATTATAAAAGTGGAGGGAAAGAGACTGGGAGAGAGTTCCTGCAGCAGCTGGTGATGCCCATCTCCCCCATCATAGTTACTGGAGTCAGATCATTGGGGATTGTATGTAAAGTGCTTTGAAAGCCATAAGACACTTTGTAAATGTCAGTGGGGTACTTGGCAACTTTATTGCCAAGGGACTGCCACCAAAAAATATGTATAAAATTTTGGAAAAATGTGTCCTGTATAACAATATGTAGATATGTGTGTCTTTGTATATATCCATCAATGTGTGGGTGTGTATGTACATCTGCATCTATATACATAGATATATATGTGTCTATACAAATGTATATACATATACGAACAGGTTACTCAAATGTATATACACATACACATATATCTATACACACATACATATATCTGCTTCT
Organism: Pseudocheirus occidentalis; assembly: GCA_028646575.1. NCBI lineage: Eukaryota > Metazoa > Chordata > Mammalia > Diprotodontia > Pseudocheiridae > Pseudocheirus > Pseudocheirus occidentalis. The sequence goes on from CM053600.1 coordinate 171,502,806, forward strand.
ATTTCAAATGTTACTACTGTTAACACTTTGGAATGAATTTAGCTGATTTATTAAACGTCCACCTTGTCCCAGGCACCAATGAGAATACAAAGACATAAACCCTCGCCCCATTCCTGCTTTCCAGGAGCTCACATCCTCGCAGGGCGGACGGCATGAATACAGAAAAGAATTTCCAGAAGCACTCTTGAAGCACTTTTTTTCACTAAAAACTGACCTGTCCTAAGTCTTTATGCCTGCCTATTTACAGTCACAAAAAGGAGAGCCGATCATGAAATGCCAGAAAATGTTTAAAGCCAATTTAAATTAAGTTAATCATATTAACCGGTTGACATTTTAAACAAATTTTATGTAAAATTCATTGAGACATCAATAACTTTAAAACTAAAAAATATTTTAAATTGTTAATTAAGAAAATGTTAACCTAATAAGCAATGCAGTTGGATTCTTTAAAAAGGTAGCATGATGCTTATACCTGTTAAGAAAATACTTGTTAGAGCAGAATAAAAATCATTTTTATGAGGTGGTTTGTTTCTGTCTTATTGGGAAATTTATTTTCCTTTCAGATAAACTCCTGTAGTCATTATGGCTTAATTTACCCCTGGGTTACCTTCTTAACATCATCAGACTCCTTATATGATCAAAATTATGCAGAAGACCTTTCTAAATTACAGGTAATTATAACATTTCTTTTTTTATGAAGGTACATTCTATAGTGAATAACTTTGAAAAAATCTCTGGCCAGCAGCCTGAGAACATAGTTTTGCTTTTTGGCTTGAGCTTCCTAATTTGATAATTTGTTTTTATTTTGCTTTTGCTGTTCTGTGATTCATGCATCTAATCTGCTCCACAGCTATTGCCAAGACTCTCCCTCCTTTGGAGGAACAAAGATTGAAACAACCAGTGCATTCAAGGCTTCTTAGGAAATTTGTGTGAATGTGTATTTAAATGAACACTAATAGAAATCAGAATCCACCTTTAATTCTGTCACTGGCAAGAGTCCAGTGAATAGGTGGAAAGTAGAACAGGTTACTCAGTGTCTTCATGACTTGATTTCATAGGCGTTCCCTGTTAGCTGTCTACTGTGTATGTAATATGAGCACTGTTCTGAGGACTGGAGGTACAGAGACAAAGTAAGAAATGGGCCCTGTCCTCAAAGAGCTTACATTCTTTTAGATCAGTGGTTCTCAACCTTCCTAATACCACGACCCTTTAATACTCGTATGTGGGCATATCTTCATGTGAGTGGACCCTCCTGGAGATGGATAGAGGAGCAGTGTCTTGGTTCCTAAGATCATTGGAAATAATGTGTTTTCTGATGGTCTTAGGCTACCCCTGTGAAAGGGTTGTTTGACCCCCAAGGGAGTCGCCACCCATAGGTTGAGAACCACTGTTTTAGATGGACAATCTAGGTTTAACACCAAGGACTATGAAACCACCACATTTGGAGTGTTCAGATGCTCTTTAATTAAGTAAATATTTATTAAGTGCCTGCTCTGCTCTGTGCCAGCCCCTGTGCTAAGCACTGAGGATACAAGAAGAGATAAAAGACAGCCCTGCTCTCAGGGAGATTATAATCTCAAACTTTCCTCTCTGTTGTAAAGCATGATGGGATTGTTTCCCCAGAGCAGAGGTAGAAAGAGGTTTGGGGTTGGCAGGAAAGGCTTGCAGCAGCTACAATATAGTGCAGGGGCATTGGGTTAGAAACCTCACCAATTGAGAGATGAGGGTCCCAGGGCAAGAGCCGGAGTGGTTGCAGGGTCAGAGTTGGTGGCCAGAGTGAGAGTCACAGCAGTGTGACATGAAGATGTCTGGAGGGTGCAGGGTCCCAGTGCAAGAAGGATCCCCAGTATATCAAAAGACTCCTCTGGATGCTCCTGTTTGCAGATGGCGTTGCCTTGATTAACTCAAACTTTAAATCAGTACGATGTGATCCATATATGTTCATCGGGGATAGAGCTGACAATCCAGCTGACATCTGTTGTTCAGAATGTGTTGTGCAGTTGGACGGCCATGCTGCTGGAGTGATATATAGTATATTGGTATTAGGCTGCAAGGAAATATAATTAGAGAATGTATTAAATGATGCAAAGCCTTTGGATTAGACGTGTGTTTTATTTCCCTTAAAATGATTTTGACACTTTAAAGGCTGTCCCTTATGTATGTGCATGCGCCGTATATCCTGGGCAAGTCACTTAACCTCTGTTTGCCTCAGTTCCTTACCTGAAGAAGGAAATGGCCAACCACTCCAGTATCTCTGCCAAGAAAGCTAGGGGCCAAAACTCCGTGGGGTCACATGGAGTCAGTTGCGCATGTGAGTGAGGAGAGAATGTGGTCTGGATTGTTGGAAGGGATGCCCTTCAGCTGTAAATGACCCTTGGATCCTGAGATTGACTAGGGGGACTGGGACGGGACAGAGAAGACAAAACACGTTGTGTTATGTTTTAGTGACCTGCCCTCTTTTGATTGGGGTTTGGTTGGATGTCAAGCCATCACTTATCAGCGAGTCATTATATAGCTGGGCATTCTGTTGAGACATCTTGAGGGCCCATCTAGCCCAGCCCGTCCTCTGCTAAGGGGAATCCAGACACAAAGCTGCATAACTTTCTTAAAACAGATCTCAGGACCAGATGAGAGAAAACCTCTTAATATTCTGTATGAGGCACTAACCTTACTCTCAGAGCTATCCCATGGTTGACAGCTGGAAAAAGGCTGTTAGGAGTACTAGGAATGGATATTTCATATCTTTTATCCTCTTATGAGTCTGAGACGATCCTGTAAGTAGGAGGGTGTTAAAAGAGAGAGAAGAAAATATTAGAATCTGTTCTTTGAAGAAAATACATTTTGTTCGTGGTCAGAGGGGAGATAGGGACAAATGTGGTAGTAGAAACAATGCTTTAATGGATCAACAATAAATGGATCATCATCCTTATAAACCAAGATTTCTGTATTCCTCGCTGCATGCCAACCACCGTGCTAAATGCTTTATAAATATCTCAGTTGATTCTTTCAACCCTGGAAGGTAGATGTTATTATACCCATTTTCAGTATGAGGAAACTGAGGCAAAGGTCAAGTAACTTGCCCAGGGTCACGTTGCTAAGAAGCGTCTGGAGCTTTGAATACTAAACACAATCCTAACTACCCAGTTTCTGATTTATACAAAATATGGACGTGTTTTTTCCCTCATTAGAATGTTGATCTCCTTGAGGGCAGGGATGGTTTCACTTTTGTTTAAATGCCCAACCTTAAGTTGGTGCTTGTCTAGTACTTGTTAAATTCTTGGTGATTATGGGCGGCTAGGTGGTGCAATGAGTAGAGCACCAGCCCTGAGGTCAGGAGGACCTGAGTTCAAATCAGGCCTCAGACACTTGACACACTTACTAGCCGTGTGACTTTGGGCAAGTCACAACCCCATTTGCTCTCCAAAAAAAAGGAAAAAAAATTATTGGTGATTAAACTGATAACCACTGAGACCAGTAGCGGTAGAATGTTTCTGGAGTGTGTTTATTTTTGCATTCCCAGCATAGCACTGAGCCTTGTCCCCGGGGGACTCCTAACAGCTGTTCCTTCCGTCTCCTGCAGTATTTCAGGCCTGGGATGCCCTCCCTCCTATGTTTCGCCTTGTAGAATCCTTTCTTTTCTTGTCACTGTAGGTCTGGGGCCACCTCCCCTGGGGGCCTTTACTCATCCACTACCTAGTACTTAGTGCTTGCTCCCTCTCCACACGACTGCTGTGTATTCACTTATCTCTTCATGTGTTATTTGTTCCAGGAAAATGTAAACGCTTTAAGGGAGCTGTGTGTCTCAGTATACTCATTGTTGCTTAACTTGGCACTTTGCACATAGTAATCACTGAATAAATGCTTATTGAATTGAATTGATTAAATTCTTGGTGAAATGCCCAAGGAAGAGAGCTCTCTACCTTGAGTCTGTAAGATTTCAGTAGCCTTCTTTTTGAAATAACCTGTTCTACAACACATTCTTCATACAAGAAACTTTTTTAGCATTCATTAGATTTATAATTTTTAAGTATTAATTGGCATTTGTTTGCTTAATATAAATAGCACTACAATAATGTATCAAGATTAGAGGAGATCATAAAATACAGAATAGTGGATGAAGAGTTGACCTTGGACCAGGAAGATCTGGGTTCTCTTCCTGCTTCTGACACACACTGGCTCTGTGACTGTGGATGAATCACTTTTAACCTCTCTGAGCCAAGGCCACTCTCCATGATGATAAAGGAGTAGGTGGACTCTACCGAGTTCACCTTGGACTAGAGAGTTCCCTCCCCTCCCTAATCACAGGTCTTTGACACGCTGACAGAGGGCCATCTTTCCTTGACCGTGTAAGTGTAAGCAACACTGAGAATTGTTTCCAGCTCCTTGGATGTATGTGTATTATCCATCATATACTCATTTACTTTTCTGCCCCTAGTCTCTGATATGTGGTCCTTCATTTGATGTCACTTCCGTTTGGCCTTTCTTGGAACCTCTGTCGGAGGACACAAGTGCCGGCCTCAGCATCCACGTCCTCTGTCTCACTCGCCTGAAACAACATGAGCAGGCCATAAACTCACTGCTGGACAGATGCCCTGAGGCCGTCATCCCCTATGCCCACCATGAACTGAAGGAAGAAGGCCCTCGGGTATGCTTTTCAGGCTGCCTTTTTTTTTTCATCTCTCTTAGACTAACTTTATATTCATTGACTCATCCCTCATGTTGTATAATTGGGGATAGAACTGATTTTTTTTAGGGGCATAGAAGAAATCTAATTCATTTAAAAAGAATTGTAAAGTTTTATTTATACTTTTTATTTTTATATCACCTTCTTTTCTGAATAGATCACCTTCTTTCCAGTTTCTCCTTATAGCAAAGATTTAGACAACAAAAAAAATTTTCAGCAAAAAAGAACTGTTATATTGACTGAATTTGACAACATATTAGTGAACTTTTATTAAAGTACTTGCCTTTTTATGCAGTATGCTGCACTAGGTACTCATGGAGGGACAGACCTAAGTGGAACATACAGTGGAAAGAGTTTGGTTTGGGGGTTGGAGGACCTGGATTTCAGATTACCACCTCTTGTGCTCCTAAACTCTGTCACTTTGAGAAAGTCACCCATGTCCTCAGTTTGCTCATTTGTTAAATGAAGGTGTAACCTAGATGATCTCTGAGATCTATTTAGATCTGAGATCAGAGACAAAGCCCTTTCATTTCAGGGGCTTATAATTTATTGGGGGGAAGAAAAGACATGTACACAAACAACAGTAATACAGATTAGAATATGCTTACTGGGGATAAAGAGGAAGTTCTTAGAATTTAGAGCCAGGAGCGACCACTTTTGGCATAAGGATTAGGGGAAGGCTTCATGGAAGAGGTGGCATTTGAGCTGTGAAGGATGAGGAAGAAATCTCAGTATCAGGGGTTGGGGCAGAGAAGCATCCCAGGTAGACAAAGTAGTTTGAGCAGAAAGGCAAGAAGTAGCAGATTTTCAGGGTGAGAAACCCCTTTTGGCTGGTCATAGAATATGGCAGCATTTCTCAAAGAGCAGTCTGGGGGCCTCTGGGATAGCCAAGACCCTTTCAGAGGGTTTATGGGGTCAGAACTGTTTTTATGATAATTTGAAAATATTTTCATTTCTAACAGTAAATATTAACTCACACAAAAACTCTTGGGGGAAGTGGTCCTTAACCATTTTTAAGTTTGTAAAAGAGTCCAAAAAGTTTTGAGAACTGTTGGGATACAGAATAAAACAAAGATAAATTAGAATCACAAATAAAGTAATAAAACTTCCATACTTTACAACAGCCTTGTGATGTTTGTATATGTCAGTTAGAAAGCATTTATTAAACACTTGTTATTTGTCAGAAACTGGTATACAAGCTCTGGGGATAGAGTAGAGAAGATAACATGCCAAAAAGTGAATATAGTGATAAATATAGTAGATGGAAGGTGATCCTGGAGAGCAGGTTTGGGGATGGGGCTGGAGTAGACTGGGAGAGCCTCCTGCAGAAGGAGAAATTTGAGCTGAATTTAAAGGAAACCAGGGCACAGGCATGAGGAGATGGAGCATTCCAGGTATTTGGGACAGCCTTTAGCTAACGTACGAGACGGAGAATCTTGTAGAAGGAATTAAGAAAGCCTGTGTTGCCAGATGGTTGGGTATGTGGAGAAATAGTGTACAGAGACTGGAAAGGTAGGAAGGGACCAGGTTGTGAAGAATTTTAAATACTCAAATGAGGGTTTTATACTTGGTTCTGGAGGAACCAGCTATAACAGGGAACCCTTGGAACTCTGGGGGAGGGAAGCGGTCACACGGTCAGACCTTCACTTTAGTTCTGTGCGGGCCTGTTTTTATAGATGAGAATCCTGAGACTCAGAAAGCTTAAGCTCTTTGTGTCGTCCAGACAAGACTTGACATGGTTTCTAGCTCTTTGTTTACATTTTTCCATGCTTTCTCCCAAATGGCGGATCAGATCAGATTCTTGGAAGTCAGGGAGAGTACAGCCAGGACTTTTGACCAAAGTACATAATGATGGAAAATGTTCAGCAGGATCATTTAATGTATGTTTTCTCTTGGAGAAATTTTTATACTTGAAAGCTGGTCCCTTGTTTCATTGCTTTATTGAGGACTTCATTCCAAAGTAAATTCCTTTTTTTCATGGGACACTAGAGGGTGCTAATGGGTCGTGTCTTCACTTCTGGACAAAAGCATATCACTTTCAGATCCCCTCTGTGAGCCCGTTTGTAGTGCACTCAGGACCAGGTTTCCAAGTTGTGCCATTGTGTGTACATATACACACATATCAGAATACACCACACATGTATGCACATGCATATGTATATGCATACATATACATATGAAAACATGGCTTGTAAACCTCATTTCAGAGGAGTGTTTCTTCTTTAAGGATTGACTTTGAGACAAATTCCTTTGGATTATATTTTTGCTCTTTCATTCAGAGACTCTCCCTGTCCTTAGTCTTTGTTCTTTTGTCTACGCATCGTCGTTTAGCACACTTACTGGTTTTCGTTAGGTTTTTCTCATAATGTAATGTGAACTCTTCCTTTGCCCAGGCTTTATGGTGGAAAAAACTGCTCCCTGACTTGTGCCAACGAATAAGACAGGGTGGGGAGAAGTATGAAGTACACCTTGCGTCTTTGAAAGGTAAAAAATATACTTTTACTGAAATGTAAAGAAACAGAGGATAATTTTGGATGCAAGAGTTTGCTAAGATGTGTGTGGGTGTGTACACAAGTGTGTGATTGTACATGGGATATGTAGGGGGAGTGTGTGTCGGGGGAGGATGGGAAGTGGTCTTAGTCTCCTGGGTCTCCATTTAAAGTTATGCCATCAGGATTGACCTATAGCTAAGCTGTAGTTGATAGAAGTGACTTCATATTTGATCGCTAATTGACCTGATGGTGTGCCACAAAGTTCTTGTTATACCAGCTAACTGGCTTGATCAGCTACATTTAGGCAAGGAATGCAAGTTTAGCAAACTTCATCTAATCCACGTATGCAGTGTTAGCAGACATTCCCAATCACAGTGCCCTTGTGGCCAGTTAATAAGAGGGGGTATCATAGTCCAGATCTCCCTTTGACTAGTGATTGCCCCTAAGGTCTCCGTCCTACCTGTGAATCTGCCCAGCAACAGCAACCAGATAGAAGGGCAAAGAGGCAAAGATCTGGGTACTTGGTTAGGGCACACAACCCACTTTACACCCAAGTCACCTTTCTTCATGGATCTTTGGGAGTGTAGGAATGGAGATCCATACATTTGTATTCCCACAAGTAAATAACTTTGAGTAATCCTTGAGTATACCATGTCACCCACAATTTCCTCACCCCTACTTTTGATGGTGCCAAGATAACCTTGGACCTTGGAAAACTTGAGCATGGGTGAGGGTAACAACCTGAACATCTGCCTTCTCAAGACTAGATCTTCACCTGCTTGATCACAGGGTGATGAATATTTGCCATTTCCTGAAGACCACTTACTAAGAGAACTATGCTGGTGGAGAGAGTACTCCCATGGAAGAAGTTCTGGAGTTCTTAACCTTTTTTTTATGGCATGGCAGTCTAGGGAAACCAGTGGATCCCTTCTCAGAATACTGTTTGTAAATGCATAAAACAAAATGTATAAAATTACGAAGGAAACCAGTTATCAAAATGTTTTTTAAAAAGTTCATGGATCCTTATGCC
>CM053600.1:171511511-171531293 GCA_028646575.1 Pseudocheirus occidentalis
GAGCACTGGGTTCCATTTCATTCCTTATTTTTTGGGTGATGTTGGGTATATCACTTGGCAAATCAAAAAGCATTTTGAGAGCCTACTGTGTGCCATATTACAAAGACAGCTGTGTCTCTTTATCACATAGACCTGGTGATTTAGGAACATGACCAGTGATACAGTGCGTACAGGCCTAGGTGGATGCCTAGGTACAGTGGGGTGGTGGTCTCCAAAAAGAGGGGGGGAAAGAACAGATGGGCATTTAAACTACTTACTTCATCCAGCTGTGGTCCAATATCATTTCCACGACAAATAGAGTGGCCACCAAGGGATCATTTCATATTTGTCTTTGCATCTCCTTAGAAGAATATGGTATTATGCATAGTAGACACTTAACAAAGCCTTTACTAACGGCTATGTTTTTTACTGATGGTTAAGTTTTTAGTTGAATGGATAAGTGAATGAATACATTTTACTGAAATATTTAATAATGCAGGCTATTCCCATCAGTGGGGTTTTTGTGTACTTTCCTTCACCGTGCAATGATCTGCACCCATGAATGTCCCATCCTTACCGTCTCTATAGTCAACTCTAGCCTTTCTTTTTTTCTTTATTTCCCCAGTGCTTGGCTCTGCAAGCATGATGCACCCATGTCAGCAGAAATTCTTGTTTTTGGTTAGGTCAGCCAATGATTTTCTGTCCCAAAAGCCGGGAGGTATTTTGGGGAATGAGAATGATTTGTTGGCCTTCCTCTCCCTTACTTTGAGCCTGTAGTTCTAACGTAAAGTGCTAGTCTTCGGGGTCCCTGCTTTTATGGAATAAGTGAGTGAGTTCTGCTAGGTAAGCTGGTTCATTATTCATAGTTAGCTCATTAAAAAAACAAACAAACAAACACTTTATCAGTGCCCAAGCTCCTTCCTGGATTAAAATGTCCTATTACTGTTGACCAGATAAATCCCCTACAGAGATTCTTAAGGTGGACCTTTACCATAATCATTTTTATTTGTAATTGCCTCTGTGTGCAAAGGGGAGAGAACAGAAGGAATTTCAGAAAGAGAGCCAAGAAAGTAGGACAGCATTGCTACTATCTAGTTAAATATAATATAGCCTTTAAAAAATCCAAGATGTATATAATGATGGTTTCATAAGCAATGTTATATTTCTGCCCTTTGTATATGGGAATGTTCGTGTTTGTCGGTTTTAGGATTAAAAATTTTTTAGATATATGGAGAGTATGAGAATAGAAGAAACAGTCGAGCTTTATACTAGTCAGTATCATTTCGGAGCTATCACTTTCAGGGTAGAGGGAAAAACTTGATCAACCTGTTTGAAGAGCCTTCTTTTCAGAGAATTAAAGGAGGTGGCTTTCTGACCACTGTCAACCAGCTTTTGACAAAGGAGTACAGTTTCACCTTTGGATCACAGTCCTAGGAGCATTCCGTTTGATTGGGACTTTAGCTTGGGATCACCGGTTTGACTAATGCAGAGTTTTCTAGGGAAGTATTCCTAACCCAGCTGTAGCTCAGGTACCATATTTGTCACCTGTGTTCTGAGAATTAGGTGCAGTCCTAAAAATACATGGGCCAGTTTTACCAAAGCATAGTTAGGGTTCATGAGTAGAGTCAACAACTACTTAGAAGGCCAATTATAATTCTTATTCTTAAGTCTAATAGTCTCTTCTTTCCACCAGAAGAGGGCAACCTAAATCTCTTGCAGTCGTAACACTGAAAACTTTGAGAGTGACCTTTGAGGCAAAAATTATGCTGTTGCTAAATGCTTATTAATTGTTGCATCTATTACTCATTTCAAATGACGCATATCCTCCTTCATTTTTGAGAAATATATGTTGTCCCAAGAGGGTTTTTTAAAATGTTGTTTTTGTATGTTTATTTTAATGAAGAAAATGTTAGTGTTCATCTCTTAAAATGTGAATTTAAAAATTAAACATTAAAAACCATGTATACATGTATACATATGCATACATAAATATGAGATTTAGGGAGCTGCTATCAAAAGCTTTCTCATTCTGGCAACTAATTTTGATAAATTATATGCTATCATAGATAGGACTTAAAGTGAACAAACTCAGATAATTTGAATAGAAAGATAATGGGACGTGATTGCCAGCTAGATAGCAAGGCATCCTTTGGGACTCTGACATGGGGCTTCCCAAAATATTCTCTGTTCTTGTTGACATTCCCATCACAAGTCTCAAATTCTAACACATGGATTCTTTCTTTTCAATAGAAACATTATCAGTAGTTGCCACGGAATTAGAACTAAGGGATTTCTTGAATGTCCTACCAGAAGATGGAACAGTTGCATTCTTTCTACCATATCTCCTTTATAGCAGTAGAAAAAAATCCATGACTTGAATACAACAGCAAGGTGTTACGTATGGGGAAAAAATGCTGCCACAGTATGGAGAATCCAGCAGGAAATCAACCAACCAAATGAATGGGTCTCAAGTAGAGAAATTGCAAATAAAGGATTCTATGGACCATGTTTCCTATTAAATATATGTATTCTAGTTACTTGCAGGACTTGAATGATGATGCTAGTCTCTAAATTTTTAGTGACTTGAACCAATTAAGTTTGTAGAATGAAAGAGCTTTAAGAAATGAGAGTAGTATAAAGAAGCCATATTTAAGTAAATCCAGAGGGCTGATTTTTATCTACAGAGCTGTTACCATCTCAGACTCACAGCTGGAAGCATGACAATCTTTTTGGCCTCAGGAATGCATATTCCAGGAAACTTTTTTTTTTTTAACAACAGTATTGAAAATTCCAGGTTTTCCAGAGCTTCATTGTTTTCCATCATTTTCTGAGACAGATTGTAGGAAAGGAAACTCCACGCGGGCCTCAGATTTCCGGAGTACTTATTTTTCTAATTCTCTTACAAGTTGTGAAGGAGAATATAAAGCTTTTTGTGGCCATCTAAGGTTGCCAGACTTTATTCTTTTTATTCTTTGAGAAATGGGAAATATTATCATCAATTTCTAGTTGAATGTCAATAAAAGTTTGCACAAAGTCTCCAGCCGTCTGATCTGGCTGGTCATATGTGGTTCAGTGATATGATTTCATTGAAGGCTTTTAGTTTCACTGAAATACTCTATTCCCTTGCCAGATAGAATCAGTGTAAAATAAATAAATACTCTACCAACAAGTGTGTCTTCTTTCCTAGCACCTCTTTATAAAGTGAAAAGGTGATGTTTGCTCAGATTGACGTATCCTGACTTGCTTTTGAGATAACCATAGTTTGAAAATGTCCTACTTATGGATGCTTCATGGCTGCTCAGGGGAAGTCCCTCTTTCCTCATAATGCAGTCCTGGTCCCTCTCTATTCATTCTACAGTCTTTAAGTTTATAGATTATGGGACACAAGATACTGGCTCCTATTTGCAAGATCACAAGGTGGTATCAATCGGGGCACAGAATCAGGAGACTTGGGTCCTATTCCTGGCTCCATCACTCGCCAGCTCCTTAGGTCAGGCAAATTCAAGTCACTTAAACTTCTACCAGCCTTAGTTTCCTGAAAATGTGGATGATAAAAATGTGGATGACAATAGCACCTACCTCCCAAGGTGAAGCTCAGATGATGTGTGTGTGTGTATGTGTATGCATATATATACATATACACATACATATATTTGTGTGTATACATGTATACACATACATATATAAATATATTTATATATGTATTATATATAATGTGTGTGTATGTGTGTGTGTATATATATGTACACACATACATAAAGATTGTTTCTTGTTTTGGGTGTTCTCTAATCATGGCTGCTTTTGTGACCCTGTCTTGAACATGCAGATTATTCTCTGGCCATGGTTTTGCCTACCCCACACCAAGGTGCCCAGTCAGATCAATAAGACCAGTAAGAAATAGATGGCAGGGACCTACATAGGATGGCAGTGTCAAGAATGTAAGCCGAGTAACAGTTACCACCATTTTTGAATGAAGATCCAAGAAACGTTTTGATTATTAATAAATATAATTTGCTAGACCCTGAGTCTAAAATGATGTATATTGTTGCCTAGTTGACCCTCCCTATTTTATTTACGAATTTCTAATTCCATCATTTGGCATTAATTTGAATTACTATTAATCATTTATAATCAACTTTTGACCTATCCAAAAAATGTCATTTCTCAAAAAATGCACAAGGCCTTGATGGTTGGGTTTTTGAAATTTGTTTTTAATGCGCATGAATATGCCAAGTCCACATTTCTATTCTGTGTTTTAATTTCTGTAGTGCTGTTACTGCCATTTTAGCATTTGATTTCCTTCAGCCAGACTTTGTCTCTACAGGAAAGAAAGTTCAAAGAACATTATTAAAATATTCTAAATTTACTCTACATTTGAAATGTGAAGTGAGATCCTGAGGTTTCCAAATGAATATATTCAAACATGGTACTTCTTTTTAAAAGGTTAAAGGCTCTTTTTCAGTCCAGCCCTCATGAAATCCTTCAAGAGAAAAAAAGTTTTTCCATGTTCTGTTTCCTTGCTCATCATGGTTTGTTTTTTTTTACCCCCAACATCGCTTATTTTCTAGAGTTTTATAATGAGTGTATTTATTCATTGCTTTTATCAAGTGATCTCTTGATAATTCAGTACTACATTTTTGAAAGTGCTGCACTGGGGCAACTGGAACCAAAATGGCAGAACATTTTTGCCAAGCTCTCCCAGCACACCCCCTCTAAAACAACCAAAAGTGCTATATTGGGTACTTAGAATTGCTTGGAAATACAAAAGATGTAGCCCCCTGTATGTGACGAGAGACAAAGGAAAATGTATCAATTTCTCAAAATCCAAAGGTTGTGTTATCTCTTCCTTATCCTATGACTTCCCCTTCTCTGTGCTCCACTTCCTCCTGCCCACCTCCCATCTCCCTGGAAAACCTAAGTTCTTAATATCTTTCCTGATGCACATCTTATATATTTCTAGAAAGTTACACAATACTCTGAAAATAAGTAAAAGTTCTAAAAAGAAACCTTTTTGTAAATAAAATTTCTTTTTTTAAAACAATAGCCTTTTAAAAGACTTTTAATGATGAGAATAAAACATTTCAATGTAAGGCAGGGCACCCAATATTGTTTTTTGAGGCCTCTTGTTCCTTGATGGAAGAAACTACTGATTGAGTCACAAAATGAACCCTAAATTTGGAAAGGACTTCCTCAGAGATGATCTGCTTGGACCCTTTCATTTTACAAGTGTGGAAACTGAGTCCTAGAGAGAATGTGATTCTTAGGTCAATGTTCTTAAATGTCACCTCACCACCTCTGAGAGGTATGTTTCGTTATACCTTTGGGTGTTGTTTTTCTCTGTCCTGACCTTCTGAATCTTTACTAATAATGAGAATTAACAAGATTGCCCAGAAGAAGCATTGTCTTACTTGTACCAAAACTTAGTGTCAGACTATGGAGTTTGGCTCTGATTTTCCTTTTGAATCTAAGTCAAAAGACTCTTTTAAACTCCCTTTACCTTGAAGGCTTGGAGAATTCTATTCTTTACTTAGGTCATACTTCCCTCCTTGGACCCTAATTGAGCTCCTCCTTTATCCCGGTTCTTCCATAATTCTCTGTAACCCTGCAATAACCTTCCTCTTGTCAACCAACAGCTCATTTCCCTTCCGACCTTCAAGATACGTATACAAAGAAATGCCTTCCTAACATAGACCGCTAGGATGTGACTCTTCTGAACTCAGAATATATCCTTTCCGGCCACTTTTTTCTCAGTCAGAGCCAGACTTCCTCGTAACCCTGTTGGTAGTGGACCATGCTGGCCCGGCCTTTCTCGACTGGAAGTCTGTCCTTCCTGGCCCAGAAGTGAGTGTAACACCCAGACGCAGGCAGTAAACCGAGGTTTTGTTTGTCTGAGGGATTTATATTTACAAGCAAAATCTTTCCATAATAAAATGCCCAAGGGAAAAGTTTTGGTGTTGCTCTTGGGCAAAATGGTCAGTAGAAATTATACAGATTTAGAAAGTCACATTATTGTCACCTGGAAAGGTTAATTTTTCAGTGCTCCTTACTTGACTCTTAAAGGGTCTGTGTACGTATATATGATATCCTCTTCCTGCCATCCCCTAATTTTAAGGAGGAAATGCAAAGGTTTTTTTTTCCCCTTTGCATAATTCCTGCCTCTCGAGCTTCTATTGTCAGTAGGCCCAGGAACTTGCAATCTCAAGGTAGGGATTTTATATTGAGATGTTTAGCCATTTGCATTATTTTAGAGAGTCGATATTTATTATTTCTGGTATATGTGTATATGGGGAGAAAAAGGGGGAAGATCATTCCTTACCTCACAAGGGTTTCTCAAACACTAGTGCTCTGTGCTACGGCTGCTAATGGGAACAGAGGAGCCCAGCTGTACCTGCTAGAGTCACTGCTTGGAGTTTGAATCATGGCAGGACTTTCTTGGAAGGATTATTGGTGTGTATGGTTATTACAGTTCTTACACTTTTTTAGAGAGAAGATTGGGAGAAGCAAAGGAATTGATGTGCTGTGCTCATTCTATATTTAGTCCATATCTATGGGATGGAGCACTCCAAGTGTGGAAATGCTCTCCACTGATGCCGATAGATTTGCCTGGAGTATTGAGAGGTTAAGTGCCCACGTTCACACAGCCAGTAGACCATGGGGTAAGAATTGAAGCTCAGTCTTTCTAACTTTAAGACCAGCTTTCCAGGCTAGTCAGGAAAAGGAAAAAAAAAACCCGCTAGACATAGGAAGAAAAAAAAATGTGCTTCTGGTGAGAGCAGTAAGAGCATATAATTGTACATACATGTACATACACATATACATATTCTTCTCCTATTCTCATTTTTCCTTCCCACCACCACTTAGTTAATATCTATGATTATTAGCAGTTAACTAATAAATGGAGCTACCTTTTTCCCATAGGATCAAAGTTCTAAGGAACCTCAAGGGTCACCTAGTCCAACCCATTCATTTTAAAAATGGTGAAACCAAGGCCCAGACTGGCTAAGTGAGTCTTGGGCAGGGTCACTCAAGTGCTAAGCGTTAGGTATGGTAGGATTTGAACCCAGGCCCTCTGACATTTCTCTTAACACTCTTACTATGTTCTTAACTACATCACTGTTGTCAAAATGGAACCTAACAGCGAGTCATTAGTTCTCATTACCTTTATTTTTAAGGACAGTGTAGGTAGTCTCCATTCCAGCATGAATGTGATCAGCAACATGACAGTGAAGTAGCCAAGTTCCCGGCACATTTGGCCGCATTTCTATCGTTTGGAATGTACCAGGGAAGAGGTCAAAGACGTCTGAGCGATAAACTCCTCCGAGCTTAATTAGAAAGAAAAAACCAAAAATACAGCTTTACCTATGAAAGAATTCAGCATCCATTAAAGTTGCTGAAACATCTTAGTGACCAGCTGGATAGTGTATAATGTAGATGGAGGGATGGAGGGATGGAAGGATGGAGGGATGGATAGATGGTTTTAGGCACAGTCAAAAGTAGACAGATTTGAATTTGTGATCTGCATTTGTAGGAGGAAGTATATGCATTGATGAGATCTCAGCTAATCAAGTGTTTTAAAATCACCTATTATGAGCCACGTACAGTATTAGGTGAAAAAAGAGAGAAACAGTTGCTACCCTCACAGAATTTATATTGTCCTGAAGTGAATTGAAAATCTGAAATTTTGAAATGGAAATTTTAAGAAAGTTCATTGTCAAAGCTGTTGGGCACATGTATAGAAATAAACAACTCCTAACCTGAGTATAAAGATACACTTTCTTTTCACCACCATGGTGTATAGAAGGAGTGGAATTGCATAGGAGGATAATGGAATGCAGTGCTACCTACTGTCTCCTTTCTCTCCTTATGCTTCCTTACCCCATACCCTAAAGGGTTGGGATGGTGCTAGTCCCATCTCAGCCCACAGTTTTGTTTGCCCATGCCCCTCTGTTGACCCAAGCCACTGTACATCCTTTTAACAACTTATACCAGGAGAGACTGGATTGGGGCAAGGAGATAAAGAAGGCAGAGAATGAGGTTCCAGAAGGGTCCCAAATGGGGTTGGTTTAGAGTTAGAAGTAGGGTAGTTGTAGGTGTTTCAGAGAATGGTTGAAATAAATTTAAATGGAGATAACTGACCATTTTTTAGGATTAGGTCAGGGCTTAGAAGTGGGAGCAGGGTCAAGAATAAGCGACTGAGACAGAAGCCAAGGTTTTGGCTGACTTGAACTGGTAATTTTCCATTCTGGAAGCAGCTCTTAGAGTGGACAGCCAGGCCAACAACAGGGCACAATTAAGAAATGATTGTTGCAATACAATTGCTTCATTTATTGAAGTGTGATCTGTTAACCCGTTTTGTTCATGCCACAATAGCAATTGAAATGTGGAATATATAGAAAATTTCAGCGAGTAGAAATACACAAAAATACACTAGATAGTGTATAGTGTGTGTGTGTATATACATAGTGTATATATATAATATATGATTATATATGGTATATATAGTGTGTATATATATGCATGTATATGTAGTGTATATATAGTTTGATATACATATTTTATGTATATATGTATATAGAGTTTCATGTGTATATATGTATGTGTGTAGATATAAATATATATTTATATATGAAAATTCCAAAGCAGTTTGTCAATATTTGAGTAAAGTTTTTTTATTTGTTTTCAGGGAAAAGATAAAACTTTAAAACTGTATTTAAAGGGAATGACAGATTTATTGCAGGGTAGAAATGTGATTTTTTTTCTGATTAAAAGGCAAAACAGGAAAATTTTAGAGCACCTTTAGTTTCCAAAAAAAAAAAAAAAGTAAATCTTCTGTTGCTCACTATGTTTAAACAACCATCCTGAAGATGGCAAGCAGGCTCCTACATTGGGACTCCCAGATTGCAGGTGAATCCCAAGGTGCTCCCAGAGGGAGGAAAGCTTGTTTTAAAATTAGGAAGCAACTGAAAAATAAGTAAAATTTAATGTTTTCTGTGAAGGCTATGATAAATTAAGGTAAGAAAAAAAAGAACCAGACTTAGCCTTTGAGTGATTTGAAAGGAAATAGAAAAAAGTTACACCTTGAGCCCTTCAGAAAATTACAGTCTCCATCAGACAATTTTCTCAGCAATATCATTTCTATGAACTCTAATTAATGTTACTGTTAACTCTAATTAACATAGCTTTAATAAAAGCAGATATTTTAAATCAAGAAATTATTATACCACATATCAAAGGATATTTCTAAGGCAAATCATTGTTAACAATTTGATAATGAGGCGTTTTTGTTTTTTTTTATAGATGTAATGGGATGATAATCTGCTTTACTATTGACAAGTTAATGAAAATGGTATGAAATCATTAGGGAAGGCCGTATCAGTCACTTCAAACATCAAAGAATTTGTAAAAGGTAGTTTAATTTACATTTAATTGGACCAATATGATGCTCACAATTACATTCCAACCATTTTAGTCTCATCACTTTTCAACATGAGTTAATTTATTTTTTAAATGAAAGCACAAGCTAATTGATAACAGTAGGTCCTGAAATTTAAGATCCTGCCAAGTTAATTGCCCTTGTGAAAACTGAAATCTTTAATTGTTAACATTAGTGATTATATTGCTACACTTGATTTCATTGACTCCAAAATTAAATTAGTGTGATAAGGATTTCTGTTCATTTAAAATCATCAGAACATTTACTCCTCTTTGATGAGAGACAAACTTAAAACTTTTAACTGCCTAATTAGATGCAATAACTTAATAACCTACAGTATTTTAAAAATATCACAAACTTGGTGGAAAGAAAGAGGCAATTAGGAGCTATGACTATTCACAGTCAAGGAAAAAGTGCTTAGAAGTTTCTTTACACATTTAAATTCCGACACCAAAATGAAAGTTGTTTTTTATATGATGCTATTAAACTATAAATGCAGAAGAGGAAGCAGTTAAAATATGAAAAAAATGTAGAGTCATAATAACTCCCTGTTGAGAAGAAGAATAGAGCCCTTTTGACGTACCAATATCTGTGAGGCCCCTGTGCCATTCCTGGGTTCTGGCCAATCCCTCTGGTCATTGCCAAGTAAACTCCTTTGTGAAATAGATGGAAGAATGATTCTCTAGCATCAAAAAGGTTACCTTTGAGAAGGAACTAGATGACTTCTTCTCCCAAGTCATCTTGCTTACTGAAATTTGTGACACCATAATAAGGGAACTTAAACTTTCTGAGTAAAGTTGTATTTGGATTTATTTGGTTAGAAAAACTATGAAATTGTAACCAATTCTAATTGACCAAGAGGCCTCAAAGAAATTGGAACAAACTATGTACTTGTAAGCCTTTAAGAACACACACACAAATCAGTGTGTATAATAAATGTGGCAATAGTGCAATCAGTTGGTTTTATGTAATTTTAAAAAGTATTAAATTGTAAAGGAAAATTTACTGGACTGAAGATTAATCTGTAGATAGTCTTGGATATAAGGGAAGAAGAAAGTTTAAGTAGGGATGAGAGAGTAATGGAGTTCAAGGAAAGCTGATTCTGTTTGTCCTGACATGATGTGAATGGGAAGAGTTTTGAAAAAGGAGATTTGAGTAAAGGTTTTTATCCATCCCAATGAAATTAAAAAAAAAATTTGAGGAATTTAGAGAAATGCCTCTTTGACAAGTACTGCTGGTCTCCATTCTTCAGTCATTGTAAGATTACAAAAGAAATTTCATGAAACTTTGAAGGGATAAGTGAAAACTTGATCAACAGAAAATATCGTTCCTTTGGTCTGGTTTAAATAGTTATGCTAGACCTTTGGAAAAGAAATTTAATAAGTAGTTTTTCCTGCCTGGGTTAAGGGGAGATAACCCTTTATTTTCCCTCTTAAGGCACATTGGTAGGGTTAAGTTAGGAAAACAAAAGGAACTGATTTGGTTCTTTGTCTGATTGAAAGAAATTTTTAAAATGGTTATGGAGAGCTGGGAGTGCCACCATGATTTCTTTCTTTTTTAAAAATTAATTAATTTTTAGTTTTTGACATTCACTTCCACAACACTTTGAGTGCCAGATTTTCTCTCCATCTCTCCCCTCCCTTATTTTGAGACTGCATACATTCTGATTATCCCTTCCCCCAATCTGCCCTCCCTTCTATCACCCCTCCTTCTCTTCACCCCTTCCCATTATATTTTCCTGTAGAGCAAAATAGATTTCTATATCCCATTGCCTCTGTATCTTATTTGTATAGAGGATGGGCATTGTCATGTTCAGACCTTATAGGAATTGACTTGGACAAATTCTTGGCCACTTAAAGGGTACTTAAAAAAAATTTGGCATTGTAAGCTAACGAATTTGCTGATACATTTCAGAAATTTAAATTACAACTGAAAAACCAAACCCTAAACATTTTAAAGTACCATAGATAGCACAGCTCTGAAAATTCTTTAGATTAAGCTTCACAAACCAAGAAAAAAGCCTGGCATGTGGTAAGCACTATGTAAATTATTGTTGAGTGTGACTGCTTCGTACTAGCTTAAGATGTGACTAGTATAAAAATGCCATGTATTTAAAACTTCCTTTTTTTTATCTGAATTCTGTTATGGATTGAACTCTTAAAAGAATGCGACAAAAATGTTTTATAACTACTACATATTTAAGGGATTATATTTTGTTTTAAATTTTAAAAAACAATAATGATTCTGTTGGGAAAAAAAGAATAGCAAAAGTCTCTTAAGAGAGCCAGGCTGGGTCACAAGATCTTACCAGCCTGTCTGACAGCATGTTGTAAAACTCTGTAGTATTACAGTCTGATCCCAACCAAAGTGGAAAAAAAAAATCTTTTCAAATTAACTTTAAATAAAGACCAAGTTTCATTTAAGATAATTTAGAAAATAATGAAATTATATCCATAATAATTATTTTGTAGTGAAGCTACATGTATCTGTATACTATATATGAGTAAAGATCCAGAATGTAAATATTCTTATTTGAAAGATCAATAGAAAGTCCCAGTATTTTTTAAGCCATAAGAAAAGTGACAATAACCTAGCCCTAACACATAATTAGTGAAATTTTGCTTTTTGAAGAAAAGTTTTGGGGGCCACTAATTTGCCACTATTCTAAGTTTTCATTTTAGATATGTGTCTGTCCTGTCATAAGGCCACTAGCCCATTATTCAAAGTAATGCCATGTGTTCCTAGAGTCTGAGGATTGTAACAAGTGGCCAGGCAAATTGAGGGAATGACCTTGGGAAGGTGAAGGTAGGATTCTTTTGACTTAGTACATTTTCCAATCTATGTATATTTGAGCCTGGTTCCCTTTTATGTGATCTTTCACATAGGAAATTCCATTGATAAAGGCAAGTATATAATGATGCTTGATTTTTCATTGTAATAAACATAAGAGACAAATCCCATTGATGACTTTTAATTTAGTAGTTAATGGTGGTATAGTAATAGTGAGGAATCATTTTAAATTGCCATTTGAATTACAAGTGATAGAGTCAGTGAGGCCTTACAACTGATAGGATATTTCGTTTACACTGATACTACAACATCCTTTCGTTATGTTAATATAATCAAAATCTCTTCCTAAGGGGGCAATGAGTTGTAATCAGATTTAGATAAAAATAAAAGATAAAGATGAATGTAAATTTAAAAAATTAAATGGAGCATATTACATTGTAACCAGGTGGGATTTACACCAGTACTGCAGGGATGGTTTAACATGAAGAAAATTATTAACATAATTAATTATATCAATATCAAAAGTAACAAAAATCATACGATTATGTGAGTAGAAAAGCTTTCGACAAAATGTAACACTCATTCCTATGAAAAACACTTGAAAGCATAGGTGCAAATGGATTTTTCCTTAAAATGAGCATTTGCCTAAAATAATCAAGAACTATTTGGAAAAACAAAAAGTCAAGAATATCAAAAGAATTAATGAAAAAAGGTAAAGGAGAAGTTTAGCAGTATCAGATCTTAAATTGTATTATGAGTTGGTAATTATCAAAGCTCTCTGGTACTGGTTAAGAAATAAAATGGTGTTATCAGTGGAACAGAGTAGATATACAATAAGCAGTCGTAAATGATCAAGCTTGTATTTGACAAATGTAAGATTTAAGCTTTTGGGATAAGAATTCACTATTTGTTTTTTTAAAAATTGTTGAGAAAACTAGACCAATATCTAACATAATTTACCAAGATAAGATCAAAATAGGCACATGACCTCAATATAAAGGGAGATATCATAAGTAAATTAGAAGAACATGAAACATTTCTCCTATCAGACTTATGAATAGGAGAAGTACTTATGAACAAACAAGAGGTAGAGAACGTTGTGAGATATAAAAATTACAATAAATTAAAAGGGGGTTGTACAAATAAAATCAAAGTAGCCAAGAATAGAAGGAAAGCAGAAAATTGTGGGGAGGGGGAATTTACAGACAATTTCTTGGATAAAGGTCTCATATGTCAAATATATAAAGAAATTTGTTAAATTTGTGAGAATATGAGTCATTCCCCAAATGGTCAAAGCATATGAACTGGCAGTTTTTGGATGAAAATATCAAAACCATATGTAATCATATGAAGAAAATGCAGTCTAAATCATTATTGATTAGAGAAATGCAAATTAAAACAACTTTGAGATATCTCACATCTATCATATTGGCTAAAATGATACAAGAGAAAAATAACAAATGTTGGAGGGGATGTGGAAAAATTGAGACACTAACAATACACTGTTGTGGAATTGTGAACTGATCCAACCATTTTGGAGAACAATCTGCAATTAGACCCAAAGAGTTATGAAACTATGTATACCATTTGACCGAGCAATACCTCTATTAGGTCTGTTTCCCAAGGTGATTGGGGAAAAGGGAAAGAACCTACTTGTTCTAAAATATTAATAGCAGCTCTTTTTTGTGGTGACAAAGAACTGGAAATTGAGGGGATGCCCCATCAATTGGAGAATGGCTAAACAAATTGTAGTATATGGTTATGGTAGAATACTACTGTGCTGTAAAAAATGATGGACAAGTTGATTTTTTAGAAAACTGTGGAAAGACTTGTATCAATTAATAAAGATTGAAATGAACAGAACCAAGAGAATGTTGTATGTAGCAACAGCAGTATTGTTCAAAGAATAACTATGAATGACTAAGCTACTCTGAATATTATAAATAGATCAACTACAAATGACCTATGAAGGAAGATGCTGGCCTCTCTAGCGCAGGGAGGGGACAGAAGGAAGGAGACGATTCATATCCTAAAATGTAACAAAAAATACAATTCAATTGAAAAAAACTAAATGGAGCACACAATCTTGAGGAGCAACGATATACGTGTGTGTGCATAGACCATTGGTTCTCAAATACAAATGCCTTTCAAAAGAACTAGGTTTTCCAGTTGTAGAAAATTTTAAGACAGAGAAAACATACCTTATATTCAAAGCTGTGTCCGTGGAAATGCACACTATGAAGGTCAATTTCATTTCCCATGGCCATCAGATACCAGTTGACTTCATCTCCAACATGCATTGTCAGGCCGTGTAAATTTCCAAACATTCGTCCATTAATGGCTTTAAAAAAAGTCAATTAAAAGAAATCTTTCATCGTGTCATCTTGTTTCTTACATCAGAAAGTATTTTAGATGTTTCACAGACAATATTGGTGCTGAATAAATGTGTGGAATCCTTTCCAAGTAATGAAGTCTTTGTACATAGTTAAGTCGTTAATAAATTAATTTAGTTCAAATGAGGGCAGCGGATACTTTTGAGAATAAGAAAGGCAAAGTCAGAAGTCAAGAAATCCTTTTCTAGGAGGTAAACACAGCTCTACTCTAAATTTTGTGAAAGTGCAATGAAATTTTTTTTCATTTCTTTGTTTTGGATGGGTTCAAGGAAATTATCTAAACATGGAATATTACCAAGAACGAGTTATGTAATACTGGAAAAGGCCTTAGAAGCAATTGAATTATTTCTCCTATTTTTACAGATGAGGAAACAGACACAAAAATCAGATAAATGATTTCACAAGAGTCACACAGCTAGTAAATGTCTGAGACAGGATTTGACCCAGGTCTTTCTGATTTCTAAGCCCAGTACTCTCATGGAATTCCAGGCAGTTGGGGATGCTAGGTGGCTCATTGAATAGAGTACTGGTCCTGGAGTCAGGAGGACTTGAGTTCAAATGTGACCTCAGACACCTGACACACTTACTAGCTGTTTGACCTTGGGCAAGTCACTTAACTCCAATTGCCTTGTCTTTCCTCCCTCAATTAAAAAAAAAGAAGGAACTCCAGGAAGTGATGAGGGGAAATGCAGAGAGTTAAATGCAAATTACAATTCATAGGTCTCAAACTGATAGTGTAAGAAAAGAAAAAAGAGAGAAAATGTATAGTTTTTGTAAATGACATATTAGATACTACCATGCATTTTGTTGCTTTCTATAAAATCTTCATCTTCCTTGTTTACTTCTTTTGGTTCAGCAGAGTAAGTTTGAATATTTTCATCTAAATACCAAGATTCATTTTCATCAAAAACTAAAAATAGGAGAGAAAACTGGAGTTTCTTTATGGCTCCAAATACAGGTCTGTGATGTCTGCGGCAAATAATCAGAGGACCAATTAATCCACTGTAGAGATCCTGAAAACACAGACCAAGAGATAACCTTAGTGATTTTCAAGCAATTCATCACTACGCATTTTATTAAACATTTACCATAGGCCAAACACTGTACTAACTAGCAAAGAAGCAAAGATGAGAGTAAAAAAAAACAAAACCAACTGTTCTCAAGGAGCTGACATCCTTATCAGAGAGATAACGTGTAAATAATTATGTGTGTACAAGATACATAAAGTTGGAGTCTTAATCATCTTTGTAGCATAATTACAGATTTCAAACTACTTTATCTTACCAACAATAATCACCTTAGTAGCTAACCTTCAATAGTAATGGGTAGCCAGGAGTTAAATCCCAATTTGTAATGGGGAAATTGGTGAAAGTGGTATGAACAAGAAGCATCATTGTATATTAGGTACGGTACCAGTCATTCACTCAGGAAGACCTGGGTTTGAATCTTGCTTCACACACTTACTGTGTGACCATGGACAATAATAGCCTGCATTTATATATTGCTTTAAGATTTGCAAAGAACTTTACAAATATAATTGTAGGGTGTAATAATATGTAATGTATGTTATATTATGTATATTAATGTTATTAACTGGTCTTATACTAACATATATTAATAATATAAATAATATATTATTATGTTATGTATTAATAATATTGTAATAATATGATCCTGACAGCAACCCTGAGAGTTTACAAATGGAAATAAACTCCCAGTTTACAGATGAAGAAATTGTGATAAACACAGATTTGCTTTTTATCACTCATTTATGGAGTAGAAGCATGTTGCCCAAGGTCCAATAAAAACCATAATGCAGTTTCAGTGCCCAGCCCTTCCCCTCACCAGCTGTCTTTAGTTTTAGATACCAACTCATCTGACCTCTTGGATGGTCATGTCAGCAAACAGCAAATACTATTCATTGGTAAGTTAGCAACTGTGGTCCCTATAATTGTTTGAAGTTGTATTTATGGAAAGAAAAACCAAAATGTGCGATTCATCATTACTCTAGATGTTCCCTTGAGCAAGCCTATAATTGCTATTCTTGAAAAAAAATACGTTTTATTGATTCCTTTTTGAAAACACTAGAGACAGTTCTGGATATGTTTTGCACACTGTTCCTCAATCTTCCCCTTCTCATATGTACACAACATTCTACACTCATAGTCTCTGACGTGTCTCCCAAAAAAGGGCAGGAGAAGAGCAACTTCATCTCTCTTCTGTTACCTCTTAATTATTAAAATAACTTAGCATTTGTGTCCGTCTTAACCAATCGTTTCATTTACAAGTTTGTAGTCATTTTGTATGGGGGCTTAATAAACGCTGGTTCACTTGATTTGTCTGTTTTCTTAATTTTCCTTACTTTACACTCTCAGTTCTTCCAAGTCTTCCCATGTTTCTCTCAATTTCTCCTCTTTGTCCTTTCTTACAATACAATACCATTCCGGGTACACTCACATGCCACACATTGTTCCGTCAATGGGCACCCATCTATTTGTTTCCATTTTTTTGGCACCTTCCCCCATAGAAGGGCTACTGTGACTGTTCTGTTGTAAGTGGGATTTTTCTGTCTTTGGCTTCCTTTGGGGCATATTCCCAGGAGTGGGATGACTGGGTCAAAGGGCTGCGATTGTTATTTATTTAGTACAACGGAATCATCTTTGGCCTTGAAATGTTTCACTGAAAGAAAGGCTGTAATTGTTTGCATTTGCTACAATGCTGGTCCTGTGGCATATCCTTGAAAATGTTTATCCAAGTTCTGAAGTTTTTGTACAAGTTGCTAGTACATAATTTCCTTTGCTGCCTCCTCTTTGGACTTCATGCTTATTTTAGAAAGTATGTTAAAATGCAGTTTTATGTATTTTATACCAACTTAAAATGAAAATTAAATATTTGATTCATTTTTACTTTCTTATTTGTGTTGCCAATATCAGGAATCACCATCTACTTAACTGTTCCTTTAACAAAATATCAAAGCAAAATGAATTGACAAGCAGCCTGTGTTCCTGGGAAGTTAACCTAGACCTGGGGCATGGAAAAAGGCTGATCACTTTTTCCTTCAATTGTAAATCTATTTTAAGAAGATGTCAGGAAAGCAGAAATAGGATACAGATGAAACATACCTTAACTTGATCTACAGTTGAGTAGTAAGCCCATGGAATACAAGGAGAATCTTCTTTTCCAGCACCAGATCTTAGAGGGATTTCCCAGGTATAAATTTGTGTTTCACCTGAGTTAATTGAATGTATGATTATAGAGTTAGATAGCTTGTATTTGTCCCGCTTTATGACCCTACACTAGAGGTTTTTCTACAATGCTTTGGTAACTCAGTGACTTGGTAAAGAAACATTAATACGAGTAGGTTAATTCCCCCTCCCTAAGAAACAAACAAACAAAAAAAAACCATACTACATCTCTAATGGAATATAAATCACATTGTATTTGATTTTATCCACTATCCCCTTTGGGGCAGCTAGGTGGCACAGTAAATAGAGCACCAGGCCTGGAGACAGCAAGACCTGAGTTCAGATCTGGTCTCAGATACTCACTGATCCTGGGCAAGTCACTTAGCCCTGTTTGCCTCAGTTTCCTCATCTGTCAAATGAGCTGGAGAAGGAAATGGAAAACCATTCTATTATCTTTCCTGGGGAAATCCCAAATGGGGTCACAAAAAGTTAGATACAACTAAAATGGATGAACAACTACACCCTTAAGTATTCAGAATCAACTGATGGTTGGTTATACCTACACTGTCCTGTGGTATCAGGAAGGTGGCTGCCTCTAGTGGCAACCACACTGGCACACACACCCAGCATGGCTGCTAGCACAAGTTCTTAGATCTGCTTTACTAGGAAAGAAAGCTGTTTAAGGGGTCAACAATCTTTTTAAATTATATTCACTAGTTCAGGGGAAAAGTCAGCACCCTGAACTTCATAGAAAATACAGGCAGAGAAATAAAGACCAACAGACAGGGCTCTGATTGCCTGAATCATCTATATACTTTATATACTTCCCTGGATTGAGAAAGCTTTTACATCTGAGCAGTTGGGGAGCTCTGAACATACCACCACTCATAATCTTCACCAGGGAATCACAAGTTCCTTCTCATAATTGAGCCCCCAAAGCAAAATACCAACTCAGAGAATATATACACTCCTCAGAGCCAGAGGGCATCACAACCCTCCTGACTCAGTGCCTAAGTAGAAATCAGCCAAAGGTGTGAACCAGCAAGCTTCCACTAAGCAAGCTTCCCTTCATGGGCTCCACATGAGGTCTATTAATGGGCAGGGAAGATCTTAAATCCCATTAACATTGCACTGTCTCATTTCCTCTGGTTTGCAAAGAGATATTATAACAGATATTCCCTTACCTTGGATAATAATAATGCACACTTGTATGGCTTTTTACAGATGACAAAGCACTTTTCTCATAAAAAATCTTGAGACAAGAAGGGCAAGTATAATTCCCATTTGAGAGATGGGGAAAAACAGAGGCACTGAAAGACTTGTTTAAGATCATACAAGTGTCAGAATCTTGGATATGTTCCCCCTTGCTGCATCCCAGCCCCACCTCTTGACTCGAATGCTAATCTATTTTTAAGTAGACCTCATGGCCTCTCATAATAACTAATGTTGAAGTTTTTTGTCATGACAACCTCGTGAACTAAAGGATGCAATTATGATTCCTCTTTGACTTACTCTCCACCGCGTGACTTTGGATAGGTCAATACCCTGTTGTGGGCTGTTGTGTCCTCAGCTACACAATGAAGGCTCTGCATGAGATGGCTTTTGAAGTCCCTTCTGGTCCTAGAGCTCTGACCCCATGAACTTCCTTTTTCTGATGTTCAGTTTCCTCAGCTATAAAATGAAAGGGGTTGGACTTAATTGGCCTTTTCAGCTGGTCCTTCCAGATCTAAATCTATCATCCTTTGGTCCTATCAGACCCTTAGAACTGGAGAGGTAACTCAGGCACAAAGTACTTTAGCAGAAGTGGAGTTTGGTTTTTTTTCTTCCTCTGTCTAGTGGTTCTTTTTTTTCCTTTTCCTGACTAGCATTCTTCTCTTCTCCTCTCACTTCCTAATTTTTATCAGCTCTCCAAAAGCTTCCTGCTCCACCAGAAATAGCCAACTGTTATTCTTCCTCCCCAGTGAGCTCCACTTCTACTTTCCACCACCATGTTTCCTCCATC
>CM053600.1:171531793-171556280 GCA_028646575.1 Pseudocheirus occidentalis
AATTGGAAACTAAATAATTTAATCCTAAAGAATGAGTGGGTCAAACAAGAAATTATAGAAACAATCAGTAACTTCATTCAAGAGAATGACAATAATGAGACATCATACCAAAACTTGTGGGATGCAGCAAAGACAGTTCTTAGGGGAAGTTTTATATCTCTGAATGCATACATGAAAAAAATTAGAGAAAATGGAGGTCAATGAATTGGGCATGCAATTGAAAAAGCTAGACAAAGAACAAATTGAAAATCCCCAATTAAATACTAAATTAGAAATAATGAAAAGCAAAGGAGAGATTAATAAAATTGAAAGTAAGAAAACTATTGAAATTATAAATAAAATTAAGAGTTGGTTTTGTGAAAAAAAAAACAATAAAATTGATAGACCCTTAGTCAATATGATAATAAAAAAAAGAAAGGAAAACCAAATTTCAAGTCTCAGAAATTAAAAGGGTGTATGTACCTCCAATGAAGAGGAAATTAAAACAATAATTAGGAATTATTTTGCCCAATTGTATGCACATAAATTTGGCAATCTTAGTGAAATGGATGAATATTTACAAAAATATAAGTTGTCCAGACTAACTGAAGAGTAAGTAAATTACTTAAATAACCCCATCTCAGAAAAATAAATTGAACAAGCTATCACAGAACTCCTTAGGAAAAAACATTCCCAGGACCAGATGGGGATTACTAGTGAATTCTATAAAACATTTAAAGATCAATTGATCCCAATACTCTATGAACTATTTGGGAAAATTGTTGAGGAAGGAGTTCTACCAAATTCTTTTTATGACCCAAATATGATACTGATACCTAAATCAGGGAGAGACAAAACAGAGAAAAAAAATTATAGAACAATCTCCCTCATAAATATAGATGCAAAAATTTTAAATAAAATATTAGCAAAAAGAATACAGCAACATATCACAAGAATAATACATTCTGATCAGGTTAGATTTATTCCAGTAATGCAAGGGTGGTTCGATATTAGGTTCGACATATATCACTGTCATTGATTATATCATTGATAACAATAAAACTAGCAGAAACCATATGATTATCTCAATAGATGCAGAAAAAGTTTTTGACAAAATACAACATCCATTCCTATTGAAAACACTAGAAAATATAGGAATAAATGGAATTTTCCTTAGAATAATAGGAAGCACGTACTTAAAGCCGTCAGCAAGTATTATATGCAATGGGAATAAACTAGAAGCATTTCCAATAAGATCAGCAGTGAAACAAGGATGTCCACTATCACCCCTCTTGTTCAGTCTGGTACTAGAAATGTTAGTGGTAGCAATTAGAGAAGAAAAAGGAATCAAATTAGGCAAAGAAGAGACTAAGCTATCACTCTTTGCAGACAATATGGTGATATACTTGGAGAATCCTAGAGAATCAAGTAAAAAACTTCTGGAGACAATAAATAAATTTAGCAAAGTTGCAGGATATAAATAAACCCACACAAATCCTCAGCATTCCTATATATTTCCAATGAATTCCAACAGCAAGACATAGTAAGAGAAACCCCATTTAAAGTTCCTATAGACATTATAAAATATTTGAGAATCGACCTGCCAAAACAAACCCAGTACCTTTATGAACACAAGTACAAAACACTTTTCACACAAATAAAATCAGATCTCACTAATTGGAAAAACATCAATTGCTCATGGTTGGGTTGAGATAGCATAGTAAAAATGACAATTTTACCTAAATTAAATTACATATTTTGTGCCATACCAATCAATCTACCAAAAAATTACTTTATAGAGCTAGAAAAAATAGTGACAAAATTCATTTGGAAGAACAAAAGGTCCAGAATATCAAGGCAATTGATGAAAAGAAATGCTAGGGAAGGTGGCCTAGCTGTAATAGATTTTTAATCTCTCTTAAAAAGCAGCAGTTCTCAAAACTACTTGTGCTGGCTACGGAACAGAGTAGTGCATCAATGGAATAGATTGGGTACAAAAGACTAAGTAGTCAACGATTATAGAAATATACTGTTTGATAAGCCCAAAGACCCCAGTTTTGGGGATAAGAACTCACTATTTGACAAAAACTGCTGGGAAAATTGGAATATAGTATGGCAGAAACTGGGCATAGGCTATGATCTAACACTGTACATCAAAGTCAAGTCTAAATGGGTGCACGATCTAGCTATAAAGGCTGATACTGTAAGTAATCTGGGGGATCAAGGAATAGTTTATCTGTCAGATTTATGGAGTAAGGAAGACTTTATAACCAAAGAAGAGTAATGCAAAATGGATAATCCTGATTACATTAAATTGAAAAGTTTCTGTACAAAGCCAACGTAACCAAGATTAAGAGGGAAGTGGGAAATTGGGAAAGAATATTTACAACCAGTGTCTCTGATAAAGGCCTCATTTCTAAAATATACAGGGAATTAAGTAAAATCTACAAGAATACAGGTCATTCCCCAATTGATAAATGGTCAAAGGATATGAACAGGCAATTTTCAGAGGTAGAAATTAAAGATATCTATGAGCATATGAAAAAAATGCCCTAAATCACTATTGATTTGAGAAATGCAAATCGTTCTACATGCAAATCATTTTAGTGGTATACATTCTGTACCAGTCAGATTGACAAAGATGACAAAACAGGAAAATGATAAATGCTGGAGAGGATGTGGAAAAATTGGTACACAAATGTGTTGTTGGTGAAGCTGTGAACTGATTCAGCCATTCTGGAGAGCAGTCTGGAACTATGCCCAAAGGGCTATAAATATTTGCATACTCTTTAACCCGGTAATGCCTCTTCTGGGGTTGTATCCCAAAGAGATCATAGAAGTAAGAAGAAGACCCACATGTACAAAAATATTTATTGTAGCTCTCTTTGTGGTGGCAAAAAACTGGAAATTAAGGGGATGCCCATCAATTGGGGAATGGCTAAACAAGTTGTGGTATATGAATGTAGTGGAATACTATTGTGCTGTAATAAATGGGTAGGAGACGGTTTTCATATTCACCCAGAGAGGCTTATACAAACTTTTGCTAAGTGAGAAGAGCAGAACCAGGAAAAATTTGTATACAATCA
The DNA here is from genome assembly GCA_028646575.1 of Pseudocheirus occidentalis. Classification (NCBI taxonomy): domain Eukaryota; kingdom Metazoa; phylum Chordata; class Mammalia; order Diprotodontia; family Pseudocheiridae; genus Pseudocheirus; species Pseudocheirus occidentalis. The sequence goes on from CM053600.1 coordinate 171,534,859, forward strand.
CAGACACATTGTATGTATGACGACCAGCTTGGATAAACTGGACTCTTCCCAGCAATGCAGTTATAAGACAACTCTACAAGTCTCAGGATGGAAGGAGATATCTACATTCAGAGAAAGATCTAGAAAGATCAAACTTTAAATGGAGACTGAAACAATCTACATGCTAGCGTTCTTTTTTCATGTTTGGTTTTCTTTCTTTTTTCCCATTGTTCACTCCATTGGTTACAACCCTTCTATACAACCAGACTAATGAAAGTATTTGCAGATCCAGTACTTGAGTGCACGCCGCCATGGTGGGGAGAGTAGGGTTACTGAGGGAGGGGAGAAAAATTTGAAACTCAAGGGATTGTGGAACTCAATCTTGTAAACTAAAAGTAAATAAACAAATCAATAAAAAAAATTTTTTTTTAAACCAAACTGAGCATTTTAGTAAATGATCATACCCTTCTAAATGTAAGGTCAAATTTAATATTTTGGAGCTAATGTGTAATAATTCATAATAAGCTAAAAAGACACAATTCTAGAACATAACTCTTTATATTTATAATGTAAAAGTATTATTAAAATATATCCACTCCCTTTCTCTTTTCCTATTTGATATACTGATTTTTCCATAATGCCCATGAAGGGGGCAGTCCCTACTGAGTTATAATTTCCTTGGGAATATGATCTGTACCTTTTTACATGTTGCAACTTTTAGTTAGTGTGAGTACTTTACATTTCTGTTACTTATCATGGACAATCAATAGCATTTTTAAATGGTCAATTTTCTGTGTAGATTGAAATGATTCATAACCAAAATGACTGGCATCTCAGGTACAGAAATAGCATAGCATGGTATCTATTGTGCCTGATTTGGAGTCAGAAGACCCATGATTATGTCCCACCTCTGAAATTTACTTGTTATGTGACTACAGGTAAATCACTTTACTCCGAATCTCAAACTCCTCATCTGTGCAACTGGGAAAATACTAACCCTCATACTTAGCTCATGTGCATGTTGTAAGGACCAAATGAAAAAACTCAAGTATGATGCATCACAGATTTAAAAGCTAGCTATTATTATTAAATACTAACTTGAATACCAAAGAGTGTTACTCCTTGGGCTGTTATTTCAAATCAATGCAATTTTGTTTCAAATTAAACTAATGGGAAAAGCTGTAGATAATCTTATCCAATAAAAACATATGTATTCTGTGTTGGTATTCAATAGACCACTGTTAATTTGTCACTCACAGTGCATCTTATTGGATTCTTGAAAATCAGCATCTTCTTTATCTACCCGGTCAGGTTCTTTTGTAAACATTTTGATGTTTTCATCCAGGTATAGGCTTTCATTCTCATCGAATACTATGGGGAACAAATAGAACTCCTTGTCTACGCCTATCTGTGAAGCAAAAGAACAAGAGGAAACATCTAATGAAACCTGAGCAGATGACCTCAGATAATTACATTTGTTGAGACAAGTATCATGATGAACTAGTCTTTTTTCAGGGCGTCCTAGAGGTTTTTGCTAACTGAAGTTCAAGAGCAATAGCCACTAAAGCTGGGGTTCTTAACCTATAGTAAAAATAATGATGGAGTCAAGATTCAAAGGAATTATGGAACACAACACTCATACTTTTTTTTGCCTTTTTTTTTTTTGGAGGGCAGTTGGGGTTAAGTGACTTGCCCAAGGTCACACGGCTAGTTTTTGTGTTAAGTGTCTGAGGCCGGATTTGAACTCAGGTTCTCCTGACTCCAGGGCTGGTGCTCTATTCATTGTGCCACCTAGCCACCCCACAACACTCATACTTTTAGGGCCCATCTTTTCCTTGCTTAGAAAGGCTACTTTCTAATACTGGTTCTTTTTTGTACTTTATTTCTATCCAAGCTTCTAGCTCCTCATTGGTGGATATTTTGTCTTTCTCCTTCCTGCTAGCAAAATGTGACCACCAATGAGGAAGAGAAAGTTAAACATTTCCATGGTTAATTTTTCTAAATAGAATGAAATTATTTGAAAGCAAAATGACTGATTCCACAAACTTAGGTCATCAAGCTTAAAATGAGTATTGTTTTCATATTTGGATAATGCTTTTTTCTGTGATATAACTGGCGATATCCCTTATATTAAATCATAATCTAATATAATTTAATCTAACCTAATAGTATGACATAAATAACTTGGATTTCATGGAAGAGCTTATTGCCAACTTAACCTAGAATAAGCATATTCGAATGAAGAAGATAATAGAATCAAAGGTCTAGAAAGAGATCATCTCAGAGACCATCTACTCTAGCTTCCTTCATTTTACAGATAAGGAAACTGAGGCCCAGAGAGTGAAAAGAGCTGAAGAATCCTTCAAAGCTTCAAAGATCTATGATTTCTTAGTTGGCATACATTCACCATCAATGTAGATGGCAACTCCTCCACCTCTTGATACACAGTCTTTGCAGGTTTCTATAGTCAAAAAATTATCACCTACAATCAGCTATCTGGTGATGAGCCTCCTTGTACATAGCTAGGTTGATTTTTTGATGATAAATACACAGGCTGTCACCAAGATAGTACTAGAAACTTTTCCAGCTTATTATAACCTGCCAAACTTCTGCTCTTCTGGAATAGCCTTCAAGAACTCACAATGATACTGAGCAGTAGAATTTTAGAGGAGCTGCATGATACTTTTGTCAATAACTGTGCAATGAACTTCTTATTGGGTTATTTTGAAAGAAAGATCTGAAAACTCTAGAATTCTCTCTTTTGGATGATGACTCTAACAGATGGTTGGATGATAACAGAAACAATCCCAAAGAAATCAAACAAAAGATCTAGATATTCCAAAGTATTTATAGCAGTTTTTTTCCATGGTAGCCAAAAATTGGAAATTAAATGGTTTTTTTTTTCCATTGAGCAAGGGCTAAGCAAGTTGTAGCATATTAATGTAATAGAAAATCATTATGACACATTATTACAAAAATGGACAATTTCAGAAGAATCTAGGAAAACCTCTATAAACTGATGCAGAGGAAAATGAACATAGGGCAATTTATACCACAGTTTGTATGATGTGACTTGACACATAGAAAAAAATAACTTCGAAAGACTTTTTTTGTGAAAAGTTGCTTCTCAATTCTCCTAAACACGAAGGGAGCCAGCAAAAAGAATTTACTTGGAAGTTTGGTGGAAACCATTCTTAACCACACAAAATCATAAGAGCAAATTCTATTTTTAGTCAATTTTGTTCAATTAAAAAAAGACATATGCAAGGAGAAATACTTTAGAACTTATTAGTGTAAAAATAAAACACTGGCCCAAAAGATAAAGAGCAAATACGTTGCTTAGCACTCGACAGATGTGATCATCTTAAAATGCAGAAAGAAATAGACATTTTTGATTGAACATGGCTAATGCAGAACTATATAGATGCTAAAAGGGGAAGGGACAAATTGATTTTAAAAATGCTTGCTACTTGAAAAATTAAAATAATAACCTGAAAAAAGAAAAAAAACCCCAAGACATTAATAAGCTCTTTCCATTGTACCCCATTACTACATTATAACTTACCTGTCTACCTTCAGAATTCAAACTTCCTTTCCTACATATGATGAGAGGACCAACAAGCCCAGTAAACATATCCTTAATGGGATTTACTCCAGAGTAGTACATCTTGGTTAAACAGTTGGGATCTTCATATGTGGGTCCCACTCCATCTGGGACAGTCCATTCATAGGTAAACTTTGTTTTGGGTGCCACGTGGGAGGAAGGAGAAAGAGTGGAAGCAATGCCTAAGATAAGATTTATATTAAGAGATTTAAAATGTTACTCAGTACTCCAGGTGGAGTGTAGGCTATGTCCATACTATGGTAACTCACTTCTGGGCTCAGTCTTTTGGATTAGAATGAACAAGAATCTTAGAGATCATCTGGAGATTGTATGTGGTTAAGGGATTTTTGTCATGTATAAAAATATGTGTCTCATTCTTCACCTTGAGTCCGTGCCCCCTCTGTTAGGAAATCTCTACCAAAAAGTGTTAAAGCATTCTAAAATATTGGGGCTATCTCTTATTGGTAGTATTTTCTTAATTGAACCCTAATCTGGTCATTTGACTAAGCTAGAAAATGGGTTAAATCTAGTTCTTTAGTACATAGTTGACACTTCATAAATACTGATGAATGAGGGCTAAACTCACCTCCGTGGAGTGAATTGTAATGGGATCCTTCATTATGCTTGTTGAATCTCACACCAGTTGGTTGAATGCTGAGGGGAAAGGGACTCTTATTAAAGAAAGTAACTTTGATGGTATCTCCGACTTCTGTCTTAATGACGGGACCTAGAGTTAAACAAAGAGTGACTTTTCCTTGCCGTTTTAACAATATGAAGGAGTTATGATCATTTCCCCTTCCTCCCCATTTGCTTGGTATTTAGTTTGTGTTTATGTTTGTGTGTGTGTGTGTGTGTGTGTATACATATTAAACAATACATACATACACACATAGATACATCTCTCTCTTAATAGAACTTCCTGGAGGAAAAGGATAGCTTCATTTTTTGTCTTTCTGTCCTTAGTGCTTTTTACAGTGCCCAGCACATAGTAGGCAAAACATTAATAAATTTATTAACAAGCATTGAGAAATGCTTGTTAATTATTTTTCTTAGTTCTTTTTCGAGGGAAATATGATGGTCTATGCTGTAGATAGATTCATTCATCTCACATGGGGGTGGCAGATGGTTTGGGTGAGTGTTGACTTTGACCCAACCTTTATTTTGACGCTATTAAAACAAAATAGATAAATTCAATACTTTAGTGGGTCAACTAGTTTTCACACATACACACCCAGAAAATTCTTTCAAGAGTACAAGCTGCTCTCCTAACCCACGTCTACTCTGTTATACATGCAACCCTCTGGTTGCAAGAGAGAGGAGAGAGACCTTTAATGCTTCATTATCAAAGGTGTGTGACCAAAAGCATTGTCTTTGTATGTGAAAGGTAACACTTGTGTGTGGGGGTGGTGGTGGTGGAGGTAATATCGCTATTATTGATATCATTAATTCAGTTTGACAACATCTTACTGAATAAATATTGAATTGGACAAAATGTGGTTGGGAAGTAGGCAGGAGGGATAAGGAACTACCAATATGTCAATGTCTTTGTGAACTCATTGATGTGTATCACTTTGTCAATGAACAACTTAGGATCATTGATAAAGAACTAGAAGTTACTGTAGAGATTAGATTATGGAGTCCTGTGGAGTTAAACTCTTTTATGAATAATATTTTATTTTTCCCCAATTAGATGTGAAAACAATTTTTAACATTTTTAAAAACTAAGATCCAAATTCTCTCCTTCCCTCTACTTCCTCCTCCCTGAGACAGTAAGCAAGTCATAGATGTATAATCATGCAAAACATTTTTCCATATTAGTCATATTGTGAAAGAAAGCACAGACCAGAAGAAAAAAACCCCAGACCCAAACCAAACAAAACCACCAGTGGTGTCAAACTCCAATAGAAACAGGGACTGCGAAAGTGTACATAAGAAGGCCTATGGGCCACACATTGATTTGGAAAACCACACATTGTTATTATCTATGTTCTATTCTATTTCTATTTATTTTGTTAAATAGTTTCCTATTACATTTTAATGGGATTCAGGCAGCCCTTGAGAGTGTTACAGCCTCCACGTGGCCTGTGGCTGTGTGTTTGACAACAGTGATCCAATCCTTTCATTTTATAGATTAGAAAACTCATGCCCAGGGACATTAATGCTGATTGGACCAAAGTCACGTGGGTAATAAGTGGCAGAACTGGAATTCAGATCTCTCATTCCAAATCCAGTGCTCTTTCCAGTGTTCTCCACCAGTCCTACCTAGGATGCCCAGATGTTCTTCTTCGGGGAGTCTGTTTTTGCGGTCAGTGAAGCTATCATCTCTGTACTCGCGGAAAACCAGCTTTTTATAAATTCCTCCAATTCTATCAGCTCCTTGTTTGAAAAATACCTCTGAGGAGCTGTGCAAAGAAATCAACAATGAACAATTGCTTAAATACCAAAGCTGAGTATCAAGAAGAACCAAGAATTCAAATGGGAAAGATGACCGTTGGGGAGGTAAAGACCACCTTGTTGGTCAATGATCATTTTAATAAAATTTGAGCTCTTTGTTGTTTCAAATACAAGTCTATGGGAGCACATCAAAGAGATTTCTAACTAATGCTTACAGATTGAAAGGAAGACTCATGCAGGGGCTGGACGCTAGACCTGGGTTCTTGACCTGGTTATAAATTCCATCTATGACATTAATTCTGTGACCATCTAATTTCTCTGAGTCTCAGATAACTCTCTAAGTTTTATCTATTAAGTGAGAATAATCTACTTTGGTGGTAGAGGAAGTTTATATACTGGTGAAAAGACATAATTAGTATCTATAATTTATAAGTCAGCATTGAATAAGAGGAAAGAACCAAGCATTCAAATGTAATAACAATAATAAATAATCATCATTTGCATAGAAACTGCTGCGTGTCAGGCATTAATTAGTGCTTTATAAACAGAATCTCATTTGGTCCTCACAAAAACCCTGTGATACCGTTGAGGAAACTGAGGCAAACAAGTGACTTGCTTAGGGTCACAGAACTAATAACTATTTAAATCCAGATTTGAACTCAGGTTTTCCTGACTCCAAGTCCAGTACTTTATCCATTGAGCCACCTGGCTGCCTGTAAGGGCTGGCCCTTAAAAAAAAGTCTTTACGGTAGTGATATCACTAGGGGATTTGAGGAGTAAAGGTTTTTCCTGAAGGGTTTAATCTGGCATCTGTAATCTTAGTTGTTTTTTTTTTTTTAATATTTTTACAAATGTATTTCAACAATTGATTTTCTCTCTAATTCTATGTATTTTGTTTTACGCATTTAAAAAATATTATTCTAAGAAGGGGTGCATAGCTTTCATCAGACCTCCACAGCAAAAGGGCTAAGAACTCTTGGTGTAGTGAAATAAACCCTAAAATTGGTGTCAGGGGGATCTAGGTTCATAATTCCAGCTTCTCTATAATTTCCTTGGACTCACCTCAAACAAGGAGGGTCAGGTTAGGGAATCTCTAAGGATCTTTTCAGTTCTAAGCCTGTAATCTCTAAAAGCACAAGTAACATCATATTTTTTCTTCTTCAGGTATGATCCCAATGCAAGTAAAAGACTAGATGAGATAAAATTTACTCTTAAGGATCCAATGCAAATTTTAAAATTAAGTGGTGTAGTGCAATTAGCACTCATGGCAAGCTTCCTCTTGTATGTCTCTGTGCTGGGTGAAATGGGAAGTGTAAATATTACTAAGATATAGCACCTGTCTCCAAAGAGCTTACCAGTGGAGCTTACAAGGTGTGATGCGGTGATGCTTTAAGACATTTACAAAAGGGACTCTGAGACGAAGGATTAATTCCAGATGGGTGTAAGAAGGGGAGGGATCAGGAAGGGATTACATGAGAGCTGGGCTCTGAAGGAAAGGTAGAATTTTGACAAAGAGAGAAGGGGGTGTGGGAAAACCCGGATGACTTGGTTTGAACCCAGCTCTGGCAGTGGCTGGGAAACCAGACCTGTTTCTCAGAGACCAGATTCATTTAGAGCTTATCTCAGCACCTAGATTATGCTGGCCAGAAATCCAGTCCGATCAGAAAACTAAGGCAAGAAATACAAAGACTTTTCTCCCATTATACATTTCAAGCATCCCATGTCTTATCTGGAAACTGTCTCCATGCTGGCCAGTCAGCCACTGTTTCCTTGTTCCTTCCTTTGAATCCCATATAATGTGGAACATACAAACACTGAAGGGAGTGGGCCACCCCTTTTTCGGCCACCCCTTTGCTGGATGACTCAATAAACTCCTTCCTAAATGATTTTAGTTTAGGAATATTTTGTTCTCAGCTCAAGAGTACAGGTACACACACAAAAAAGCCGAGAATCCAAAAGTCTTCAGGGAATGATGAATTGAGATCATAGATTTTTGTTTTTGTTTTTTGAGTCATGTCAATCATGTCTGACTCTTCGTGACCCCTTCTGGGGTTTTCTTGGTAAGGATACTGGAGCTGGTTGCCATTCCCTTTTCCAGCCCATTTTACAGAGCAGGGACTGAGGCAAACAGGGGTAAGTGATTTGCCCAGGATCACACAGCTAGTGTCTGAGGCCAGATTTAAACTCATGAAGATGAATCTTCCCCATTCTTAGCCCTATGCACTACGATGCAATCTACTGCCCTAGGAGCATAGTTTTAGAGGCTAGTTAATACAACTCCCTTATTTTATAGATGAGGAACTGAGCCCAGAGAGGTTAGATGATTTGTCTAATGTCACACAGCTACCAAGTGGGTGAGATGGGATTTGAACCCAGGTTTTCTGGACTCCAGTTAGTATTCTAGACACTATTCTAAGCTGTTCACTTTGGCAAGAGCATAGAATTTGGAAAGAGACAAAGTAGGAGTTAAAACGAAAAGCTTAATAGATATTTATTTACTGAATGAATAAATATAAAATTTCAGTAAAAATTGTTACAGGATTATTAGCCATGGGAAATCAGTTATTATAATTTTTCTCAGAAAAATAAATTATTTAATTTAATTGTTACTTTGTCACATTATTTGCTTACTAGGTATTTTTAGAACTTCTAAATGTACTACAAGTTCTTATACAATTTCTTAAACTTCAAAACTCCCAACAGAACCATGGTGTTATCCACATGGATGTTTCCTCCAATGATGCAGACCATATCCCGTCTATACTTGCTTGACTAGTAAGACTCCAATTCAGTAGTATGCTGGAGCCAGCTTTAGCCAGAGCAAATCAACTCGTGAGAGCCAATGAACATTTTCAGTGTGAGCACTTATATTTCAGAAATTACCAAAGCTGCACTTCAAGGTTTGATTCATTGTTTGTTGATTATTTAAGCTAAAGAAAGTGATGGAAAATGTAAATAATGCAGATTAAACTGAAAAGTGTGTCATGGTATATTTTTGGGGAAAGAGAACTGGTTGTTAAACAGTTATAATCATACCTTTGCCCCTATTCATATTTTCTGCTAAGTTTACCTCAAGCAGTCCACCCAAGAGAAAACAGGAGGCTCTCCCTCTATTTCTCTTGAAGTTCTTATGTTTTGAAAAATGAATTAGGTATAAGTAAAGCTAAGTGCCACAAGTTAAAATAAATTGCTTCATTCTGGACTGATTCTTTAAATATTTGATTACAGTTCAAAACATATTATTGGTATGCTTATGCTGAATAAACCTTTTTTTTTCTTTTTGGACGGCAATTGGGATTAAGTGACTTGCCCAAAGTCACCCGGTTAGTAAGTGTGTCAAGCATCTGAGGCCACATTTGAACTCAGGTCCTCCTGACTCTAGGGCTGGGGTTCTATTCACTGCACCACCTAGCTGCCTTTGAATAAACCTTATAATATAAGTGATATTAACATTGGGAGAGGGGTGGGATAAATTTCATGATATTTAGCATTTATTCTGAATTACCTTCCAGGTGCATCTAAGTCTTCACCAGTAGGGGCATAATTCCAGATGATTTCTTCAGTCGCGATGTAATAATGCCTAATATTTTTCCCATCAACATTATCAGTTGAAGGTTTTTTGCAATCTTGCACCTGGAAAAAGGCCTTCAAGCCAGCTGAGAACCAGAAAAGAAGAATGGCATTCAGGAGATAAAAGAGTGTCACTTTGTTTTACAATTCCCAATACTTTCCCCTCACCTTGGCATCAAAGAAAGAGAGGAGTCAACATTTGTAGACGCTTTACATTCCAAATTTAGACATATTAGGGATAAAGATCACCCACGGACAAGAAGTTAATGTTGAGAAGGATACTCACTAGAAGGGGGTCTTGGAGAGGTGGTATTGAAGAGAAAGAATAGCCAGAAAAACTCAGGGTAAAGATGGGAGGAGGAGGTGGTGAATCCTCTTAGGGATATAACTAGCAATTTTGGCTCTAGGGTAATTCAGCTAGAGAGGATAACCCCAGGACATTGCTATTATGATGGGAAGGGGGAGGGGAGACAGAGACCCTTGGGTCACCTTGCCACCACACAGGAGACTGGTTAAAGTGGACAGGTCATTCAAAAACACACCTGTGTGGTGGCTACAATGAGACAGGAAGCAAAATCTAGGCACTATTTATACTTTAATTACGCTTGAGGAGTAGGTATTAAGTTGCATTGTTTTTCTGCTTCAGAAGGAGTCCGAATCTTTGTTCAACTGGAAGAGACAGGCAAACAGATAAATATTAGATAATTTGAGGAGGGAAGAGGATCACTAAGGTGATCAGGATAGGCTTTCCATGAAAAGTGACAATGAACTGATTCATAAAGGAAAACAGAATTGCTAAGAAGCAGAGGTGAGGAGAGAGTGTGTTCCAGGCATTGAAGACAGACTGAGCAAAGGCACCAGAGGGAGAAATTAAACCGTGAGCTCCAGGAACAGCAAGGCAGTCACTTTTGCTGGGATATAAAACACATGAAGGGGAATACTATTAAATAAGTTGGAAAAGTAAGCAGGAGCTTCTTTGTATTCTCAGCTATCGACACTTTTCAGTTCACTTGTTTTTCAGTCGTGTCTGACTCCTCGTGATCTCATTTGGGGTTTTCTTGGCTAAGATACTGAACTGGTTTGCCATTTCTTTCTCCAGTCCATTTTACAGATGAGGAGACCAAGGCAAACAAGGTGAAGTGACTTGCCCAAGGTCACACAGCTGGTAGGTGTCTGAGGTCAGATTTGAACTTAGGAAGATGAATCTTCCTGACTCCAGGGCCGGCACTCCATCCACTGTAACACCTACCTTCCCCTTCTGGGGTACATAGTAAATGCTTAATAAATGCCTGTTGATTTATTGATTTGGAAGATCTGTAAATGCCAAGCTGAAGGGTTTGAGTTTTATTGTACAGGCAATTGGGAGCTCCTTGAAAAGGAGAGTGGCATGGTCAGTCAGGAAGATTAGCTTGTCAATTGCATGGAGAAGAGATTGGAAGCCAGGAGTCCACTGAAGAGGCCCCTGAAGTTACTTCGATATTATTAGTATTATTAATATGAAAATAAAAGTAAGTAACCAGCTAAGATAAACTTAGATCTTATAATTGCCATCAATAAAATCTTTGTAATGGTATGGTTAGCTAAATTATAACTTCTCATAGCCGACAAAGAAAATTTTCATATAAAGATAAAAAATTCCTACCTTTCATATGATTGAAATTCTCACAGCTAAGCAGCCATTCTCCAGGGTTCTTTGCCACCATTAAGGCATCAACCAGTGTGGCAGGGAACAGATTGATGGTATCAACTCGATGATTCTGGTTGGTCAATACTTGCCCATGGAAAAAAGCAGCATGCACATCAATTTCATTACCCATGCCAAAAAGATACCACTTCACCTTGTCTTCTGCACACATGGTGAAACCTGGGAGGCTTCCAAAGGCATATCCATTTATAGCTGTTGGTTAAGAGATTAGAGTGTCAAGTTCACAGGCATTGATTGCTGTTAGGTTAATTACTAAATCTGGGACCAAAAAATAAACAAACCATGCAGCAATCTCATTTTGAGATATGGTGCTTTATTCTAGATGCAGATTCTCAGCATAGGAATGTTGAGAATAATCTTTCTTGAAATTTAGGGAAAGTGCAGTCAACTGTTAAAGAGCATTCCTTCCTTCCTTCCTTCCTTCCTTTCTTCCTTCCTTCCTTCCTTCTTCTTTCTTCCTTCATCCCTTCCTGCTTTCCCTTTCTCCTTCCCTCCTTCCTTCTTTCTCTACTTTTTTTTTTTTTGCTTTTTGGAGGGCAGTTGGGGTTAAGTGACTTGCCCAAGGTCACATGGCTAGTTTTTGTGTTAAGTGTCTGAGACCGGATTTGAACTCAGGTCCTCCTGACTCCAGGGCTGGTACTCTATTCACTGCGCCACCTAGCTGCCCCTACTTTCTTTTCTTTATCTCTCTTTCTATCCTTCTTTCTCCCTCCCTCCTTCCCTCACTCCCTTTCTTCCTTCCTTTTTTTCTTTTTCTATTCATTTCTTTCCTTTATCTTTCTAGTATCATGATTTAAATATTTTCTTTTTACTGTCATTATTTAAATGTTTTGTTCTTTCTAGTCATGGGAAAAGGTTGGGAATATCTGGTTTTATCTGTTTTAGAGACTGGGATTTTCCAGTTTAGCTAGATATTAATTTGCATTTCAATGCATCTTATTCATGGGACAGGTTTAGTCATGATGAAGGTTTAATCTGAGAGAAGCAACTCAGCAAGATCATTAGACCAACGAAAAATACAAAAAGCCATGTTGTAATCTTACAGTACATCTGATTGCTCTCCTGGAAATCTTCCTTGTCTGTGTCAACTTCTCCAGAGCAATAGGTCTTAATGTTGTCCTCTAAGTACCAACTCATATTTTCATCCACCACAGAAAACATTGCAACAAACTCTTTATCAATATTTTTTTCCTTCTCATTATTCAAAGTATCTGAAACAAAGATAGTAATTTCATTACATTCTACCTGATAATGAAATAGATCTTGGTACCTAGCATATATTTAACTTGATACATGTGAAATAATTCATAGTTTTATTTGTTTTTATTAGTTTTTTCTACTAATGAACTCATGTTTGGTCTAAATTTTAACCCATTTTGCAGATAGGAAAATTGATTTTATGCCAATGTAATAATAAAATGTCATGGGTTCAAAAATTTGGTTATTTGATCTCCTAGAACTTCAGATGGCATGTCACAACTTGGGGACCAGTGTTTCTGAGCTTTAGCTCCTCATTTAAAGACAAACAGATTGATTACAAGTTGAGAAATTAATCTTGGAGTCATGCCCATTTCTTCCTTGTACAAAAAGCAGCCATACCCTATGACTTGCTAATTTTATCAAGGGCCTTATTAATTAACTGACCACTATACTGAGAATCAGAACATCTCTGCCATTAACTTATCCAAGGTCTCTTAGAAAGTTAATCTTGGTTAAGATACTAGAGTGGTTTGCCATTTTCTTCTCCAGTTCATCTTACAGATGAGAAAACTGAAATAAACAGGGTTAAGTGACTTGCCCAGGGTCACACAGCTAGTTAAGTGTCTGAGTCTGGATTTGAACGTAAGTTCTCCTGACTCAAAGGCCAGCACTCTACGCACTGCACCACCTAACTGCCCTTGGATTTTTTTTTTACCTGGGACAAAATTGGTTTTAGGGTGGATACAGATGCTGAAGACAGTCTAGCTGTAAGTGCAGTTATGCCAGGTAGGGGTTGGAAAAGGTATGGATGGTGGATACTATGAGGACCTCCAAAGCAACACCCTGAAGCTGTCCTCTAAAGCACACCACGGAGGCATGTGCTCTTAGCTACCCTTGGAGACATGCTTCTCAACTCTGTGCCCCAGATGACTTCTGAAGCATGCCCCTAACGGATGTCCTAACTCTGGGGCAATGTGCTACTTGCTGGTTAGGGCTCTGATATGCTGGTTACAGAAACTGGCTACAATAAGAAATGATTTCTCAGTTTGAATTTCAGTGAAATTTCCCAAGTAGACTTCTTCAACCAATCAACAATCAAATAAGCATTTCTTAAGTGCCTGCTACATACCAGAGATTGTGGTATGTGCTGCAGGTAGAAGAATGAAGAACATACCAACCCTACACACATTAAGCTTGGGTTCATCCCAGGACTGCCTAATCTTCTTTTCTCTCTGTCCCCTTCCCTCACCCCCTTTTTTTCTCTTTCTCTCACCTGCTCAACCTCTGAATAAGTGATTTACAACTTAAAAAGAAAAGAGAGAACTAACAAATAAACCCCAAAGATTGCTCATGGGCTTGGTTACTCTTAGATGACTCCACAGCTAGCTGATGAAGTCTTTCTTTATTTTGTGTAAGACTAAGAAGTGGCATGGATAGCAACAGGAAAACAATATTTACTACACCTTTTTTGCAAATGATCAGAGGGCCAATGAGTCCAGATGCAATGTCTCTTGGGGCATCTATGTGCGAGTGGTAAATCCTGGACACACAATTACTGTCTCCAAACCCAGGGGCTTGGTCTTCACTGACAGTTAATTCATATGTATACTGATCTCCTGGTTGTATTTTGTCATCATTTGTGAGCAGGCCCGTGGTGTTATCAGGATAGAGAGCTCCTAGGAAACAGAAAAAGCATTGAAGTTCTGCAATGGCAGTGCTTGCAACAAAATGGCAGAGTGGTTGTCAGTATCAACATAGCTCTAATTTTACCTTGACTTCCAAACTTGTAGTGGGCTGAGCTGCCACCCAAGGAGAGTACCATCTCTTACCTCTATGAGAGCATTCACTATTACGGTGATTAAGAGTAGGGATATTCAGTCCATACCTTGTAAGCTGCGTGTGTCTATTTTACATGTTCCTAGCTGTAGCTTTCCTCTTTTTTTAGGGTTCTGCTGGCAATGGAGGTGGAGAAAGGGTGATGGAAAAGTCAGGGCTCCATGTTTAGATCCTTTAATGAATACTCTTAGTAGAAAAATATTATTTTCCCCTTACCTCCTTCCTGTCTCACTTGGCTGTATACTCACCCATAGCTCTCTTTTCAACCTGATAGTAAAAGCTAGGTAAAGGGAAGATGTATAGAAGTCATAGTTGTTTGGGAAACTGCTGTCTTGTTATTCATTTTCATACTTGTGAGATGGGATGATCACATTATTATTACTATAGGGGGTGGGGAGAGGAAGATTCTAATTCCATTAGAGCAAGGAATTCTTCTGAGGAAACCCCCTGTATCAGTTCAGATCAACATCTGTATTTCATGTTATAGACTTACTGAATTGTCCAGAGGGACTGTGTCAGAGGCTGGATGGTGTTCTAGGTTGTCCTTATTCCAAGGACGGCCCTTTATCCACTAATTCTTGCAATCTTTTTAATATCATTACTACTCAGAGGATTTGGCTCTAAGATAAAGATGAAGTTTTTCCAGATTGGAGTCTCAATCTGAAAACCTCTTAAAATCTTCACATTTAGAATCTTACTAAAAAACCAAGAAAATATTCAGGAAAGATAGAGTGGGTCAATCTTACCTTCATGGTCCTTATAGTAGGTTACCCCATGGGTATGGAAAGTGTAGGCTCGGGAAGCAAAGTTTCTTACGTGCACAATAATTTTGTCTCCAGTCTCTGCCCGAATAATAGGGCCAACATAACCCAACCAGGATGGTTTTTCGATTGTCCTTGTAAAGAGGTTGTCGGTGTATTGAACATATATGGCTTTCTTATATGTACTTCCTATTCGGTCTGGTCTTCTTTGAAGATAGAATTGGGATTCAGGTTCTCTGCAAAAAATAAACGAGTCATCAAGCATTTATTAAGTGTTTACTCTGTGGCTGGCATTGTGCTAAGTGCTGGAGATGAAAGAGAGAGGGGAGGGAGAAACAGAGAAAGAGAGAGAGAGACAGAGAGAAGAGAGACAGAGAGGAGAGAGAGAGAGGGAGAGAGAAAGGGGGGGAGATAGAGAGACAGAGAGAGACAAAGAGAGAGAGAGAGAGACAGAGACAGAGACAGAGACAGAGACAGAGAGACAGAGACAGAGAGAAAGAGAGAGAGACAGAGAGAAAGAGAGACAGAAAGAGATAGAAAGGAAGATGGTCCCTGTCCTCAAGAGCTGTCATTCTAAAGGAAGCAATTGCATGTAACAGTTATATGCCTACAAGATATATAAAATGTAAATGGGGGGTATTCTCAGAAGGGAGGGAAAGTCACCATTTCTCAGAATAACATTTGAATTTAAAAGGCCTCAATGACCACTTAAACAGGACAAGCTTGTCTTCTGATGTTGTAATATGTCAAATAAGCATTAGAAGGAAATTTTGGGGTCATTGAGTCAACTCCCTTATTTTATATATGAAGAAGCCAAGATCCAGAAAAATGAAGAAAATAGAACAAGATGAGTAAGTAGCAAATTCCCTGCAAAGCTCGCCTGTTCTCTTCTCACACACGAATGAGTTTCTATGGGTACACAGAAAATCTTTTACTTTTGGTCCAGACTTGTGATGTCATCGGTGTAGGGAAATCCCAATGAGGAAAATCCCTTTGCCAATGAAGATGGACACTGTTCTGCGACTTTATAGTTTTAGAGCAGGATTGTATAACATACCCACACCCTGCTTGTGGCCCACCAAAGGATTTCAGGCAGCAGAAAATGTAGAGCATGTAAAACAGGCTTGCACAATATACTACCTGTGGGCTGCATGTTGTGCAGGCCTCTAACAGAGTTACCTGGAGGATACTGAATAGTTAAATGATTTTGCCCATTATGACACCACCAGTTTGTATCAAAGGCAAGGCTTAACCCTAG
This sequence comes from Pseudocheirus occidentalis, assembly GCA_028646575.1. Taxonomy (NCBI): domain Eukaryota; kingdom Metazoa; phylum Chordata; class Mammalia; order Diprotodontia; family Pseudocheiridae; genus Pseudocheirus; species Pseudocheirus occidentalis. Next base: position 171,551,166 of record CM053600.1, read on the forward strand.
TTCTTCCTGACTCTGAGACCAACTCTCCATTCACAGCTCCACGTTGTTTCTTCTTATAAGGGTTTCATCACCCTTATCTGCAAGATTTCCTCCTGTCATAAGGGGTCCTACCAGGCCTTGAGCTTCTCTGACTCATTTGTTCTCATCCTTTGTATATGTAGCCTCAGCACCTGTCTCAGAGCCTGGTATGTAGGAGGCATATTAATAAGTTTGTGTAGACTGAATGATCTTGGCACACCCTGGAAACAACAGCATTTCTTTAATAGTAGCACCTAGCTCCCTTTATAATCACTCAGGTTCACAAGGCTTCAAATATAAAATACATTTGATTTATATAATAAAGAATGCAGATATGACTTTACACCTAACTAAGCTCATACAGAGAGCTGGCCCCTTCTGCTTAACTGGAGCTATGATTTTACTGATGTGGGCATTGCTTTTATTGGTATAGGGTGAATTTCCTTCATGCCTGCTCGTCCTATATGACCCATATCTATGGCTTCCTACAAATTCACTATAGAAAATTAGAGTAACATACTCAAGTTCTCTGTTTTGTTCTCTTAGTAACATAGACACTTGATTTGTTCATCTAGACTTTTCTTTTTTGTTCTATGCCAGTTTCTTTTCTTTTTCTGGACATACATGCCCTTGCGGATACATTTTATTTTAATCAGAGCATACACATTTTTTTGCCAACTTCTTTTGTCTTTTGTTTTCATTCGTAGCTGAAATATTCAATATTGAATTATTGAATATTGAATGTGGAATGTCTTTCAGTTCCTCTAGCAACATAAAAATTCATCTGTCATTTGGTAAAGACGGCACAATAGAAATAGTAAAAGTTGAATTAACATTTGTAGCTGGATAATTGGATAAAGAAATGTGTAGCAGGTACAATCTATTCCCTTTTCTTTCTTTCTTTCTTTCTTTCTTTCTTTCTTTCTTTCTTTCTTTCTTTCTTTTTTTCTTTCTTTCTTTCTTTCTTTCCCACTCTTACACAATAACTGGGAAAGTGTTGCATATGACTAAGAGACATTTTGTAATTTTGTCTATTTCATGGATCACCTTATCAAAGTTTAGAAGTAACCCAAGTGGAGTGCAAATTCAGGTGAGTTCTCTTAAGTTGGGAAAATCTTTGGAAAGAGCCCTTCGTACAGCATTGATATACTGCTTAGGCTTCTTGAGGACAAGCATAGAGGGTCACTACCAGAAAATTGGCCACAAGAATGATGAATATTTGAAACTACATTAAGGCTACACATGATATTCCACCTTTGAATAGATGTCACACTTATCTTCCTTAAGCATATGGTCATGTTGCCCCTCTACTCAAAAATCTTCATTGGTTCCTTCCCTTAACCTTCTGTTACCTCCCTCAGACTCTTTGGCTTGGCTTTACAGACTTGCCATATTATAGAACTCTACCTTGCCAGCTCCATCTCTTGACACCTCTCTCTGTGTAGCCTATACTCCAGCTAACCTGTATTACTCCCTGGTCCTTAAATACGTCCTCTGATTTCCCCCACCTCTTAGCCTTTGCTGAAATTATTTTCAAACAGGCATGTGCTACCCCTGTCTTTCATGTGCTGAATTCCTACCTGTCCAAGTGCCAAATGAAAAGCTGCCTTCTACATAAAGCTTCTCCCAGTAATTCAATCAGTAATGACCTTTCTCCACTTAGACTGCAAAGCACATTGTTTGAAACTCCCTAATGCATATGCAATGTATTATTGTATATTATAGTTTTCTGCACATATATACACACATACGTGCATACATGTATATATATATATACTTTTTCCCTATTAGATTATAAGTTCAATTAAGTCAAAACTTTGCCATCTAAACTTTGTGTTACATCTAGCACAGTGTTTTGCAAATGTTATACACTTAATAAAAAATTTTGAAACAATCCATTTGAAGGTAATAAAATAATTATTTAAGTTGTCTGAAAATTATTCTCCTTGGGACATATATTAAATATCTGCGATTATATTTTTGAAATGATTATTACCACAAACATTGTAGAGCCTATTGGGTTACATCCTTCATCATTCAAAAGAGTTTTAACCTGTTTACTTTTTCAGTGAAAGACCAATCAAACTACCAACGAAATGCATTACAGAGATATAAAAATTTTTTTTATTAATCAAAACCTTCTGGAGGAATAAAAGGTTAAGATTATCAAGGGAATCAGTGAAAAAATGTGAAGACAGGGGGCCTAAGAGTAACCAAATCTCAAACTATAATTATAAAATTTTAATCATTAAAACAATTTTCTACTGGACAGGAAACAGAGCGGTTGATCCATTAATGTTCTAGGTTATAAACCCAACATACAGAAGCATATAAGCACTTGTAGTCTATTGGGTAATAAACCCAAAGATCCTAGCTATTATAGCAAGAACTTACTATTTGCTAACAACTGCTGAGAAAACTAGAGAGTGGTCTGACATAAACTAAACATAGATCAAGATACCAAGATAAGCTCAAAGTGGGTGCACAATTTAAACACAAAGGATGATGTCATAAGCAATTTAGGGAAACTTGGAAGAAATTACCTGTCAGATCTATGGAAAGGGGAAGAGTGTATGACCATACAAGAGATAGAGAAGTTCAAAGGAAGAAAAATGGATAATTTTGATCACATAAAATTAAAAAGTTTTGGTACCACCAAAACCAATGCAGTCAAAAATAAGAGGGAAAGCATGAAACTTGCAGGGAAAGACTTGTAGCAAGTTTCTATGATGAATGTTTCATTTATGAAAATAGGAGCCATTCCCCAATTGATAAATGGAATACACTGCATGGACAATGAACTGGGTCCAGAAATGAATAGGAGGAGGCCAGTAGACTATATTTCCTTCAGCCATAATGACCCCCTCTCCAAGTTTCTCTCTGAAAGAAAGACCTATCTTTTGGTGACAAGACTCTTTGGATTATTCTTCATAGTTACAAGTCACGGAATGCGACATGTGCTAGGAACCTGGACTGTTGCAATTTCAGGGACCTGGCTAGTCCTTCCCCCTCTTACCATCTTAGCTGGCTGCCATGATATTTTACAGACCTGGGAGTTTGAAATAGAAAAGGATCAGTGGGGTGAGGAAGGTCATCTGAAGGCATTTCCTTAGCTTAAAATGCCAGGAAGTAGCTTCTTTTGAGCTCTTTGGTCTGAGTACTGTGAAGGGAGTATCTTATCTTTAATTTTTGGATTGTCTGCATTTAATGTTTATTAGTCATTTTAGTTGGATTTTATGGTTGCCAAGTGCCTGTTGCATTAAAAAAAAACCTCACAAAACCTTGAACCAAAATTAAGCTGAAATTAAGCCAAATGTAGACTTAGTCTTCAATGCCACAGTTCCTGAAGAATCAAAGTCATGTATCTCTAAAAAGCACTGGACAGGTGCATGGAGGGTGTGAGTAGGCCATAACAAAGCACCAGTAGAGAAATGTATAAGAAATAGAATGTAAAGGATATTATTAAAGAGATGATCAGATGGGGGAAAAAAGGTGGGTTGGCCATGTAATGAAAGCAAGGATAAATCATGGGCAGTTTATGTATTGTATTGGTATCCACATAACAAAATGAGAATTACCTGTAGAAGAGGGACTCCCTTCTCTCCAAGTGCATTGTAGGGATCCTTAATGGAGAATTTTCAGAAGAATATGATTAAGAATAGCCAGAGGTGGGGTGGCTAGGTGGTGCAGTGAATAGAGCACTGGCCCTGGAGTCAGGAGTACCTGAGTTCAAATCCGGCCTCATACACAACACAAAAACTAGCCGTGTGACTTTGGGCAAGTCACTTAACCCCAACTGCCCTCCAAAAAAAAAAAAGTAAAAAAAAAAAAAAAGAATAGCCAGAGGATAAGAAGACATGGGGAAAATTGCTATTTGAGTTGTTGGAGGAAATACTCAAGCAAAATTTATTATGTAATTGAAGTCCTAGAATTTGTCCCATAATCTTTTCTGTTTCATGAGCCATCATAGGCAAAGAATTAATTAATTGGTGATCAACAAACAGGTCAAAATAATTGTTTGATATGATCAAAGTCTTTCATTGAGTCATTGGGAGTTTGAAAGAAATTGTGCTTTCTGGCTTTTGAGGACATGGGACTCGATGCCAAAAGGAAGCATTGAAGTAGGACTCTTGTGTAGTAATAAGATTATAGATTTTCTTCCTTTTTTTTAAACATAAATTATCTTTTAATGGTGACTAAGAAATACTAACAAATGTGAATATTTCAATATGCAAATAACAGAAAAGAGAATTGTGTATGAAAACGTAAAATTCTCTCTGTACATCTTTGTTAAGTCCTGTTATGTGTTGGACTTTCCAACATTCAGTTTTTCTTAGTTTTATTCTGACCTGTAATCAGATTCTTCTACTTTCCCATAATATTGTGAAACCAAATTTGGTCTGAACAAAAATTTGTATCAGGCAGTGCTCTCTCTACAGGGGGCATTATTTGCTTACACTCTATGGCAAGATCAAAAGGCCACAGCTTTGGGACAAAGGGAAAGTTACAGGAAGAGTGCAAGAATTTTTGCCAAGTAGCTATCAAACCAGAAGAATCAATTATAGCTGTTCAGTCAACCAGATAAATAACATTCCTCTATAATTCTTCCACTTGGCAGCTGAACACATTGGATAATGTCACCACAAATCCAAAGCTCCAGCTGGGGTTCCTGGAAGTGAATTCTCATGGGGAGGGAAATAAAAAATACACAACTTTGCTACAGTTTGTCAGGGAGTTACTTAGACAAAGGAATGTCATCCATGGGTAGGTCTTTCAGGCAGAATCCACTTTTAATTGTAACACATTTGGTGTTCTAAGTTTAGTATCTCCTAATAAAATGGGATTTTACATACACACACGTATAGGCAAGCACCCTAGCAAACCTAGGTTCTTAGGTCTGCTTTACTAAAGGAAAGCAACTCAAAATGGGTTAACAGTCTCACTTTAATCAATCAGACACATATCATTTACCTAGTTCAGGGGGAAAAGTCAGCACCCTGAACTTCAGAGAATGCAAACAGAAGCTATAAGCAAAAGGTACAAGCAGACAAAGAAACAGATCAGCAGACGGGCTTCCAACCATCTGACCATTACATC
>CM053600.1:171556780-171583501 GCA_028646575.1 Pseudocheirus occidentalis
GGGGAAGAAATCAGCAGCTTCCCAGAGTCTCCTCTGGCCAAATCACGCAACACTTCTCAAAGTGAGCCCCAAAGCAAAACCTCACATCAGGACCTATATATAGCCTTCTCCTGGGTCAGAGAATGTCACAGCCCTCTTGACCCACTGCCCAATCACAAAGCAAAAAGACGTGGGCATTCCCGAAAAACAAGCCTCCTTCCCCAGGCTCCATGTGACCACATTCAGCCTATTAGGGGGCAGACTATACTTTCAAATCAGAGAAGGTTCTCAGAGCCACTTAAGTTTATCAAAGGACCTAGGGGCAGGGAAGATCTTCAGATTCCCATGACAATATACACATGTAACATGTGCCTATATTGAAAATACAATGTATGTGTGTACTCACAGATATGTCATATATCATATTAAATGATAGTATATTGTGTTGCTATGTCATGCCATGTCTTATTATCTATTAGATAGCATGTCGTGTCATGTGACATCATGCTACATCATGTCATGTCATATCTCCAGGCTTAGTGATTTCACATACTATACACACATTCTATATGTGTTCACATGCCTATATCTATAGCTGTACCTCCATTTCTATCTGTGTTTCTATCTATTATGCCTACCTCAATCCTACTTTTTTTCCAACCATACTTCTAAGATGATTCTTCTAATCTGTGGTGGACTAGAATTGCCAAGACTCCATTGTTTTGGAGGCAGGATGGATTTTGTGTTGGAGAGGTATTTTCAATATGTGGGGATGATTGTAGCTACATCTGTGTGGGTAAAGTGAGACTTTTATTTTCATAGATATCAGAAGAGCACTGGGCAGAGTCAGAATGCCCAGTTTCAAATCTCATCTCTCCCACTTACAAACTGGGTCACTTTGGGCAAATCACCCCAGCTCTCTGGAAGTCTGTTTTATCACTTACAAAATGAAGAGGTTGGATCATATGAACTCCGAGGTTCCTCTGGTTTTCAATGCTATAAAATGAGGTATCCAAGTCAGGCAGTCAACAAAGGTTAATTAAGTGTCCACTATGTGCCACACACTGTGCTAAGCCCTGGGGATATGAAGAAAACCCCAGTGAGTGAGGAAAAGTACATTAAAACCAGCAAGTCTCTGAATGGTTCATGATTCTGACCAGAGTTCAGAAACTCTGTAACAGTAATTACACTCAAGGATTCTTTTAATAGTCAGAAATATTATGTGTACACGTGGAATATTATTACAGTGATACTATAATATTGTATATAATGCTATTTTATGTATAATATATATGCTTTTATATCATTATTGCTATGAAAGATTTACTCTTTTGTGTGAATGAGTACTATTGCATTCCCAACTGTATTAGAAGCTCCTTGAGGTTAGAGAAGAGCTTCAGCTACCTCTCTGTTACCTCCTACCAATGAGGATAGTGTTAGGTGTGTATTTGCTTTGTTCTATTTTTAGGGGGAGCGGGTTGGCCTGGATTTTATTTGTCACAGGGAATTCTTGGCCCAGGGAAACTCTCTCTACCAAAGCTTATCAGTAAATACCTTACATCTGGGACTTAAATAAATCTTAAATGATTTATTTGGGCCAAAGGTGGAACTTGAACAGAGTTCTCCCTAACTCTAAGCCAGGTCTCTTTCCACTATTAAAGGTAATGTCATCATCATCATCATCAGCAGCAGCAGCACCATCATCATCATCACCATCATCATCATCATCATCATCACCATCATCATCATCATCATCATCACCATCATCATCACCATCATCATCACCATCATCATCATCATCATCACCACCATCATCATCACCATCATCATCATCATCATCATCATCATCATTTTCATCATCACAATAATAATTATAACAATCACTAACCTGTATATAGTGCTTTAATGTTTACAAAGTGCTTTAAATAGACTATTTCATTTGGTCATAATGCCTGATGGCGTTGTGTCATCTGGTAACGAGATGAGAGTGCTGGAAGGTTCTTTCTAACTCTAAATCAATGATACTGTGATCCTATGATCTGGGATCTAATTGTGGATTATAGTCAGTCTGAGATTTGTACAGTGTCTGGTACTTAATCAATGATTATTGATTTTAGAAATTTTTTAAAAACTTAATCAGCTAGCACACACGAAATAATGGAGCAGTTGAGCCCAACAATCTGTTGAATTTACTGTTGTGTAACTGACTGATATTAAGAATCATGCTAAAGGTGTTAGATGATCCAGTAATTATTATTGAAACTGAATGTAATTGTTTATGTAATTGAATTATATTTAACTGTTGTCTTCAGGGTCACGTTCCTCACACAACCCACTCAATATGGATTTCTGATCATGTGACATAAATGAACACTTTGGACATCCCTAATGTAGGTTAATTATTGACTGCAAATGGAAAAAAGTTGGTATGGATAACTTGGGGAAAACAAGAAAATATCTTACCATCTAAACACCATAGTATTGGTCCCGTATTTAACATTTATTCTTCACACATGGAAGGAAAAATGCAGATATTCTGAGTGATCTTTTCCCTCCCTTCTTCCTGCCCGCCCCCCCACCCCCAATCAACCATATAATTAGAACTCTGAATGTAGTCACAAGAGATTGTCAGGGTAGTAAGGGAGACATTTGAGCCTGGACCCACCCCTAGTAAACACAGAGGTTATTCATTACTAAATAACTAAAAGTCATTTCAGCTGTCCTTAGCAACAACCAAACCCAGGAACTTCATGGTCACTCTATTCCTCCTATGCAACAGACAAACTCTAAGAATAATCTTATATAATGGATATGTAACAATAGCTAAGTACTTGCTTTCCCATAATGCCTGGACCCAAAATTCATTCTCAGTAGAGAAGGAGATGAGATTATTGGAGGGAGGAAATTCAGGGAACAGCAAAAGCAGGGGCTATCTTCTCCAAGGTTGCCAACTCCAGTCACATCCTGGGTTTGTCTTTATGGTGTTAAAAGCTTTGCTTCAGTGGGGATAGGGGATCGACCCTTTTTTAAAAGGAAGAAATTATCTGTTCCCTTGCTAACTAATCTTGGGATTCATGTTGCATTTTCATTATGTGCTTTATGAAAAATATTTATTAGGAACTTGTGTGTGGAGGGAGGGAGGGACTTTGACTGAGTCAAGGAGAGAACTAGGAATAATCCAAATTCAGATATTCCCAGAGAGAATTTTGGATAGGTAAAAAGACAAATCATATCAGTTTCTTTCAGAGAATTTTTCCATGGGCAGATTTGGTTAGTATATCTTCAATGGTCACATGAATTACACTTGTTTTCAAGAACCACACATATGCCTACACACTCATATGTGTGCATGCATGCAAATGCCCAAACAAAGCAACACTTCCAATTTTTAGTCTGTAATATCTGAAATTAGACTCTTTTTTGGTCTAAAGTATCTAGCACAGTGCCTCTCACACAGTAGGTTTCAATAAATGTTTAAAATTTAAAATCCCATAACACATTTGTTTCCCATAGTATAAGAAAAAGAATCCCAGACTTTTAATTTGGAGGTGCCAGTTTTAGCCTGCTCTCTACTCCTTATTCTGGGCAAATCACTGAACCTCTTTAAACTTCAGTTTCCTCATTTGTTAGAAAAATAAAAGATTAAACTGAGTAATTTCTAAGATTCTGTTTAATATTATATTTGGTTAATTTCCAGGGTCTTTCTGTATGTGTGCTTTTTTTATATATGAAGTTCAAAACCATTATATAATTTACATTGTATTCAAGTGGGAAAAAATACAAAAATTTCCATAGAAGTTCTATTCTTGAACCATTTAGAAATATTTTTATGCCAAGAGAGATGGGGAGGCATAACATCTCAAGAACTGACCTTGCTACTTTCTGATGTGTGATTCTCAATGTGCCTACTGCTCACCTCTTTCATGAAACCTTCTCCATAGCCACCACATTCCAGTCCCTGAAAGATGACCTTAAATTTATTTTCTTTATGCTTCTATGTATCCATGGTTTATTCCTGTGTAGAATATGAGCTAATGATGCTCTAAGACACCAAGAAATCATAAAACAAAATCAAAAGAAAAAAAGAAGAGAATATGAAACATCTCATCAGAGAATAACTGATTTGGAGAATAGTTCAAAGAGAAACAATATAAGAATAGTCAGACTACCTGAAAATAATGATTAAAAAAAAGAATCTTGATAAATATTACAAGAAATTATTAAGGAAAATAGCCCTGAAGTTCTAGAACAAGAAGGCAAAGCAGAAATAGAAAAAATCCACCTATCACCACCTGAAAGAGATCCTAGGAGGAAAACTTACAGCAATATCATAGTCAAGTTTAAAAGCTCCCTGGTTAAGGAAAAAATTTTGGAAGCAACAAGAAAAAAAATTAAATATTGTGGAACCATAATAAGGATTATTGAAGGATCGTAGATATTAGAATACTATATTCTGTAGAACAAAAGAGCTCTATAGAGTTGGGTAACTTACCCAATTACTCAGTTACAAAGTTGGGTAATTTACCTAACAAAGCTAAGTATAATCCTAAATTAAAAAAACAAACGAACAAACAAAAACCAGAAAATTCATGAACCAAAAGACTTTCAAGTTGGTTTTTTGTTTTGTTTTGTTTTTTGTTTTTGACTAAACCCCCAGAGCTTAAGGGAAAATTTGACCATATAACTTCCAGTTATAAGTGAATAGAGCATGGGCCCTGAAATCGGGAGGATCTGAGTTGAAACCCAGTTGAAATGTCAGACGCTTGACATTTAGTTAAATGTGTGTGACCTTGTTAGCTGTGTGACCTTGGGCAAGTTATTTAACCCTAATTGCCTGGTTTTCCTCCCTCCAAAAAAACCCCCAGTTATAAGGGACTCAATAAGGTGAAATTGTTTACTTCATATCTGTGAAAATATTAGCACAACTAGTCTTGTGATTGTCATCATTATTTGAAAGAAAGGCTTGGACTGAGCTGAGCATGATGGGGGTGATTCTAAAAAAATAAAACTGTGTAGCTAGAGATAAAAAGATAAAAAGAAATAAAAAGGAGAATTATATCATATAAATAAGGCATAAAAGGAAAAATTTGAGCAGAAGAAATGAGTAGAATGAACGGTGGATAGTGCAGGAACCTTACTCTTGTTGAGAATTGGTTTATAAGCCCATTCTAAATTCAGAAAGAATTAAGAGGGCAAGGGGATAGGGAGGGGAGAGAGGATAAGACGGGGATTTTTAGAAGGGTGGGTAGGTTAAGAAACAGGAGAGCGGGGTAGCAGGCAGAAGTAGAGCAGAGGAGTGAGGAAGGATAGCGAGGAAAAATAAGAAGGAGGGAAATACACAAGAAGTAACTGTAGTTAATAATGTGAATGGGACAAGTTTTCCCATCAAACACTGATGGATAGAAAATTTAAAATCTGAATTCAACAGTACGCTCCTTTTAGGAAACATAAAAATGAGATATCCACAAAGATAAAAGAGAGTAGAATTTATTACATGAAACAAAGCAGGGATAGTAATTGGGATCTTAAACAAAGTTAAAGTTAAAATAGATTTAATTAAAAGTAAAAAATAGAGACTAGGTAGGTGGCTCAGAAAATAGAGCACCGGCCCTGGAGTCAGGAGTTAAAATCTGACCTCAGACTTACTAGTTGTGTGACCTTGGGTAAGTCACGTAACTTCAATTGCCCTGCCTTCTCCCTCCAATAAAGACTTTTTAAAAAGTGAAAAATAGAGAAACTACACTACGTGTCAGCAACATTATTCAATATTTTTAGATCATATAAAATACCTAGAAATATAAAATACCTGAGCTTATGCTTTCAAAAACAGACACAAGAACTATGTGAACATAAACATAAAATATTTTTGATACAAATAAAACCAGATCTAAATAATTGAAGTAATATTTATTACTCATGGATAGGCAATGCCAATATCATTTTTTAAATGACAGTTTAACCTAACTAATGAATCTATTCAATGTCTTCCCAATTAAATTATTTAAAAAATCATTTTGCCAAGTTGGAAAAAAAATAAAAGTTCACTTGGAAGAGCAAAAGGTCAGGAACTCCAAAGAAATCAGGAAAAAAGATGTAAAGGAAGTAGACTCAAACAGTATTAGACCTTAAACTATATTATAAGGGAGAGTATTATTGAAGTATAAAAAGGATAATTTTGACTATTTTAATTTAAAATTTTCTTGTATAAATAAAACTTATGTAGCCAAGAAAAGAAGGAATGCAGAAAATTGAAAATAAATTTTCATGGACAATCTCTCAGAGAGGTCATGATTGGGTTGGAATATTACTGTGGCATAGGAAACGATAATCTGGTTGAGTTAGAAAAACATGGAAAGACTTGGATCTATGAAGGAAGATGCTCTTCACCGTCAGAGAAACAGATGGAAATAAGCATAATATGGTCTTACATATATGTGTGTGAATATATATGTGTGCTTATAGACATCTACGTATATGTGTGCATATATATGCCCACTTAATTATAGACTTCTCTAGGGTGGGGGTAGGGAAGGAAAAACATAATGTAAAAAGTGCATAGTAGAGAATAAAAGAAAACCAACAAGGGAGCAAGAAAAGCTGGGCAGCTTTGAAAACAATGTGTAATATTTATTAAATGGGTTTTCTTTTTTGGGGGGAGGGGAAGTGAGGCATTTGAGATTAAGTGACTTGCCCAAGGTCACACAGCTAGTAAATGTCCAGTGTCTGAGGTCACATTTGAACTCGGATCCTCCTGACTCCAGGGCCAGTGTTCTATTCACTGCGCCACCTAGCTGACCCTTATAGGTTTTCTTGAAATGGAAATTTATCATATATTGAATCCTCTTTTGTGGTCTGCTGTATGCATGGCAGTGTTTTGTTTTGTTTTCAAAAATAAAAAAAATTACAAAAACAAGACAAAACTAGTAGAAATAAATATGCATTGGACAAAGATACAGACTTTTTTTCTTTCATTTCTCTGTTGCTGGCTTTTTTTTCTAATGGGATTTGACCTGTATTTGTCGTTTAAAAAAAGGATTTTAAAGTATTAACAATGAATTCTAAAATGAAACAAAAGCTAAAATTAAGCCCTAAAGGATTTGAGATTGTTCCTAATAGGGATTTGTAGCCCTGCTACCTAAAGGGAACATAATACTAAGATGAACTAACACTCAAGAGAGAGAAAAGAGAGGGAAGACAAGAATTCTAGGAAGAAAAAAACCCTACACTCTTAGAAATTAGTTAATAGGAGAACATTTTAAAATACAAACTGCTGATGATTCCCACATTGATGTTTATATACACATATATGCATATACACGCAGATGGGGGTATGTATGCATTCATAAGCTGATAGAAAACATTGACTTACAAGTCTTCAAAATGTGATTTCTTCTCGTCACTGATGGGAGCATAGTTCCAAGCCGTTTCAATAATCCCAATATAGTAGTGCTTCTCTCTTGCCCAGACTTGGGTACTGTAGGAAAGCAGAAAGCCAACAAGCAACAAAAGCTGCATTTTTCAGGCTTGGAAGCTAAGAAAGAATGAAATGCAGACTGAAGCAGGCCATTTTTATGTCAGGGTTTCTTTCTTTATTTGCCTGATTGACACAGTTTAAGATTGCACAACTGTCAGTTGCAGTTTCAGTAAAGCAAATACCAATTTTCTTTTTTGTCTTTTGGTCGAATTCTCAGAAACAAGCTAGGGGAAAAAACCAAACCCAAAATAATCCTAACAACAACAACAACAAAAAATAGGTCATTCTTTGTCAATCCATTCTCATTACTAACAAAATCAGCTGTTATTGTTTCAGGAATTAGAGACTGCTTAACTCTGTCCTTTCTTTCATTTACATTGGCAGGGATGCTCTGTGTTTTAGCTGTCATTCCCACAGTGCTGGGCACACACTAAGTAAACAGAGATGATGGTGGAAAATGAACCCAAACATGGAACTGTTAGTCATCACCAGGAAACTGATGGAAAGAACAACTTGCTTATTTGAGGATGTAACAACATCCAGACTAATTGGATTGACTGAAAATGAAAGTTTCGCCACATAAAGCAGGCCCAAATTTTGTGACCTCCAGGACGAGGAGCCATTAAAAAGCAGTGGATTGGCCAGTTCCCCAGTTGGTGCTTTATGCAAGTATCTAGACTTATTTTGCTCTTTTTTCACTGTCCCCTTTTTTGTTGTTGTTGGTTAACCAATTAGTCATGTCTAACTTTTAAAGGCTCCATTTGGGGTTTTCTTGGCAAAGATACTGGAGTGGTTTGCCATTTCCTTCTCCAGGTCATTTTACAGATCAGGAAACTGAGGCCAACAAGGTTAAGTGACTTGCCCAGGGTCACACAGATAGTAAATATCTGAGGTCAAATTTGAACTCTGGTCTTCCTGACTACAGGTCCAGCAGTCTATCTACTGATCTACCTAGCTGTGCCACTAGATACTTTAAGCAAAGCTTAACAAGTACTTGAGCTCATTAATAAACTCTTATCTATTGATTCTTTTCTCCCAAAGGCAAAGATACCCCCTCCCACCCAACACCCAATCGCACTCAAGTGGAATGTTAGCTCCTTGAGGTAGGATTGGTTTTACTTGGGTCTTTGTGTTCACCCAGTATGAGCTCAAAATCTTTTTGAATTGAATTGTGAGTAAATAAAAAGAATTTTTAAGTCTAGACCTCTTTGTTTTTGGTCTACCTTACAAATATATTTCATTAAGAAACAATTTTTGTAATAACAGTGTATATAGTTTTTATGATTTTTCTAGTTGTAGGGGAGGCTGAATTAGACCATAAGGCCATTACATGCACCATGCTCAGAGTTACCCTTCTCTTTTCTTGCTGACCATGTAGTGCTTTAGGACCTGCTTCTTGGTATGTGGTGAGAGATCTGAGAGATCTCTTTGTCCTCTCCCCACTCAGGAGTGTGACGGGAAGATGGGGTGATGTGTCAGGTAAAAGAAGAGGCAGCTTCCTCTTGGCCTCTTAGTCATGGTGCTCTCCTGTGACAAGCAGTACGCTCTGTCTCTAGATTCCCCATGGTGGGATCTAAGGGATGGAGCTGTAACCTTTCCTCTCCCCTGATACCACTCTCACATTGAGTATGGTCTCAAACAGAAAAGCTAGTTCCTGGACCCCAGGCTGTTTTTTCTCTCTATGTTTCCATTCCTGTGACTGATCATCAACATCAAGGTGGATGTGTCCAAGCTTGGAGAAAACCCTGTGAGTTAGGTCCCTTCAAGGTAGAGTTCATTGGTGGCAGGGAAATCTTTTGCATGAGAAAATATGGCCACTGACAGGAAGGTTGACCTAAGCCTGATATTTTTTTTACTTAGCATTACTTAGACAGTGCAGAGCTGAGGTGAAATATAAATGTCTAAATAGCAGTACTTTAAACTTCTTTATATTTAGATAAGGTATTATTAGCCTCCCAAAAGCCTGAAATATTAGTAATATATTGAATCCAGTTTTGTTTGTTTTTGTTAATGTGCCTTGTGAGTCTTGCACATTTAGCATTTCTTATGTGTGTAGAAATAAATTACTTGTCCCTTACCTCATTCATTTTGTAGACTGATGATGTCTTTCCTCTCTTAACTTTTGGGGAAATCTTTCATGTGAGCCGTAACCTAAACTACAAATAACGTCTTCTCCAGGATGTTGAGGGTAGATGTTTAATGAGCAAATGAATGTGAGAAAAAGGAGTTCCCTTTCATTAGAGGTCAGGGTCTCCAGGACTGAGCCAGACCAAGACCTCATCCCTGGATATGGAGTAGGGAATGGGCACAGTGTATGTGAGCAAAGAAGAGATTCTTCAGGTTTAGATATTGTTGTTCTAATTTTTGTTAAATTCACAGATCTGACAAGTGTGATAATGTATTAGAATGTCTGCTTTCCCACAGCACCCCCAACAAGTAAATACTTCTGTCTTTCATCATCATCTTTGATCATGGCCTTCTTAACTAATAATGATAAGGCATACTTGGGTCTAATGTAGCACACTGCACTGGCGACTTGAAAAATTATGTGTCAATTGTTTTATCTGTTGGTTTTGCTGAACTGCTTTTCCTCCCTTTTTTCTTAGTTTTTGTTGCAAGGGATAGCTTGCTGGGGAGGAAAGGGAAGATGAAAATATTTGGAAACAAAGATGATGTAAAAACAAAATATATCAATAGAAACAAGATTAAAAAGACAAAAAAAAATTCCCCTTCCATCCCTTTTCCCCTGCTCCCAATGAAACTTTGTGTGGATATTTTTGTCCGTATATTCACAATAGATATCTATCTGCTAAGGAGAGAGTAGAATATTAAAATATTTAAGGATACTAGCTATAAAATAGCTGGAATTAGAATATGACAAACCTGTAGACATTTGGGGGCAACCAGGTGGTGTAATGGATAGAATGTTGGGTTTGGAGTCAGGAAGAATCATCCTCCTGAATTCAAATCTGTCCTCAGACATTTACTAGCTGTATGACCCTAGGCAAGCCACTTAACCCTGTTTGCCTCAGTTTTCTCATCTATAAAATGAGCTGGAGAAGGAAATAGCAAACTACGGCAGTATCTTTGCCAAGAAAATTCCAAATGGGACCATGACGAGTCAGAAACAGCTGAACAACAACATGAGCTTTTTGACCTAGGTTGATAATGACCCTGTGAGTCATTCTGTTATTTCAACAGCTCCCTTTTTCCTGTCTCAAGCTATGATTCCCAACCAGACTCTGAAGTGCAGAACTCAAAAGATGAGGGATTACAGCTGGAGTCCTTCCTTGTTTTGTGTCTTGGACTTTTTGGCAGTCAGAATGGTGAAATACATAGATCTCTTCTCAGAATAATGTTTTTAAACACATAGAATAAAATTAACAAAATTACAAAGGAAGCAAATTTTATTGAAATATAGTTATTGAAATAGAAAAAAAAATCATGGACTGCAGGTTAAGAACTCCTAGAAGTCAGTATGGGGGAAGGGAAGTAGAACATGACTACACATGGTTGAGAACCTACTATGACTCTAAAATGTGTCAGGACACATGACAATTCAAGCTCCAGCCCCGAAGTCCTTTAGGCAAGTTAGGTGGCACAGTGCATAGGGTGCTGGGTCTGGAGGCAAGAAGATCTGAATTTGAATTCTGCCTCAGACACTTAATAGCTGCAGGACCCCGGACCTTTGGACGTTTAAATTTTGTCTGCATCAGTTTCCCCAACTGTAAAGTGGGGATGATCACAGCACTTACCTCCCAGGGTTGTTGTAAAGATCAAATGATATTCCCACATGTACAAAAATATTCATAGCAGCTCTTTTTGCAGTGGCCAATTCCCTCAATTGGGAAACGGTTGAACAAGTTGTACCATATGAATGTAATGGAATACTACTGTGCAATCAGAAATGAGGAGCAGACAGACTTCATAATAACCTGGAAAGACTTATATGAATTGATGCTGAGTAAAGTGAGCAGAACCAGGAGAAATCTGTACACAGTAACAGCCACGTTGTGCAATGACCAACTTTGGTAGACTTAGCTCTTCTCGGCAGTGCAATGGTCTAAGACAATTCCAAAAGACTCATGATGAAAAACACTTTCCACATCCAGAAAAAGAACTTTGGAGTCTGAATGCTGATCAAAGCATACTACTCTCTTTGTGTGAGTGTGTGTGTGTGTGTTCTGTTTTGTTTCTTCTTTCTGTTGTTTCCTCCCATTGGTTCTAATTCTTCTTCACAATATGACTAATGTGGAAAGATCTTTAATATGAATGTATATATAGAGTCTTACATGATCAGATCAGACATGAATAGACATTGAAATTAAATTAATTTAATTGGTACAAAATTGCAAAGTAAAGTAACAAAAAGAAAACATTTCTTTCATTTATGACACATGTGTCCTTGGGCAAATCTCTTGACCTCTCTGGGTCTCAGTTTCCTTGTTTGTAAAAATAAGGATTTTGGACTTGATGACCTTTAAGGTCCTTTTTATCTCTACATTTTTGACACTATGATAGAAGTAATTTTTACCTTTATAAGCCTCAATTTCCTCTGTAAAATGAGAGTCATAACTTCTAAAGTCCTTTCTGGTTCCAAATATATGATCCTTTTTATGTCAATCCTCAGAGTTCCCAAGTGCTGCCTTCTGACTAGAATCATTCCTACAGCCTGTTCGATGAGTTTCTGGGCTAAATCAGTAGCGGCCAGTGCATTATCTCAACATTTGGATGAAATAATTTTTAGGGTCGCAAATTCTCAACTTCACTTTTACTATTAGTTTAGTACTTTCAATTATACCCCCAAACACAGGATTGAGGTCAGCTTTGAACCTGGATTCAAGTTTTGTCTCTGAATAATATTGGATGTACAACCCTACATAAAGTCATTCAGTCTCTCAGTGTCTGAAGAAATTCTCTAAGAATATAAGTGGCAGATCAGTTGGTGGTCACCAACTGGCTATAAGCTGCTTGAGGGTATTGGACAAATTTTTCCTTTGTCTTTGAGTCCCCATATTCTAGCACAGTGCCCTGGAAACAGTAAAGGCTTAATAAATGCTGGTTGAACGTCGAACAGATAAATCTGCATCCATGGAAGGAATTTCCACACTGATGAAAACACAGGTTCAGATGGGAAAAAAAATGTTCACGAGCAGATTCTTTAAGAGAGTTTCAATCAAGGGTATAACAGTGTAGGGTGAGTATGTATAGCAGCTGCTTTGTGGTTCACCCTAGAAATGGATGCATGGAAGAAATCAGGACCAAGGTCAGGGCAGTAGAGTAGGCATTTGTGACCACACCCTCCACTGTTACATGTGACTGTCTACTTCTCTTGTAGCATATGACTCAATTCTTACTGATCTTGTTGAATGAATAAATGTTTATGAATGAAGTTCTAGCTTAAATAGTACAATGCATACTCTTTCATGTGCTGAAAGACAATACTTACATGGTGACCAAAATGCTAAGTAAGAGACAGTGATTTTATTGGCAGTTATGGCAATTTATTGGCAGTTATTTATTGACAATGGCAGTTATGAATAATAAAGACAGGCTGGTGGGATGGGAGTGGAGGCTGGTGTGTACAAGACTTCAGGTCTGAGATCAGGTGATTTAAAGCATGTTTTATTGGAAGGATGTGCATTTCACTTTATATATTTTTATATAAAAATTTATTTTATACATAAATATATTTATATATTATATATATGTTTTATTTATTTTATTTATTATGCCCATTTGAAACAGCTGAGTTTGTTGGACTTATTCAAAATACACATTAGCCAGACAGAATAGCTTTAGTTCATGCCTTCAGTGGTGGGGTCAAAGCTGACTTGCTTCAAGTAGAATTCTTCAATAACAAAGTGAAAAAGATGTCCTTCAATTAGTAGTAACCATAGAATTTCTATGTAAAACAGCCAACTGTGGAGCCTTCCAGCAACTGGTTGCTCCAAATTGTTTCCTTTTTACAGGAAATTGTGTAAAGAATTGAGTAACTCTGGAATTTTGTCCGAGTGTCCTGTCACGTACAGAACTTTGAAAACTCAGACAGAAGGTGAAGGCTTATTTACTAGGAACCTGTTGGGGGGGATCTAGATGAAGTATTTTAATGAGATGGTGCAGTATTGAAATGACTATTTTTCCTTCTTTTTGGGGGGTTCTATTCAAGCTAGTTCTTGATTTTTCACTGATTGATGGTGACCTAGTTTGTGAATTAAATAGTTCCTCTGTTTTTCCTCTCTGTGACTATTTACTACCAGTGTGACCCTGGGTAAGCCATGGTACTTCTTTGTACCTTAACTTCAACATTTATGAAGAATGAAGACATTGGCCAAGGGTCACTTCTGAGGTCCCTTGAATATCTAAAATAATGATATTTCATTTTTTTCTGGAGGGGGGAAGCAGGGCAATTGGGGTTAAGTGACTTGCCCAAGGTCACATGGCTAATTATTGTTAAGTGTCTGAGGCTGGAGTTGAACTCAGGTCCTCCTGACTCCAGGGCTGGTGCTCTGTTCGCTGTGCCACCTAGACACCCCAATTCATGATCTTTTTAAGCATCCCTAAAACATTCTACTGAAGTTTATCCTCTGGAATGTAGCAATTCCACAGGTAGAGGAAAGGAGAGATGAAAAACAATTTAATTGATTTCCCTACTTGTTCATAAAAGATATGATGTGGTAGAAGATTAAACCTACTGGCTAAAACAATTCTTTAAAATTATGTGAAGATTGCAATTAGTCATGCTATTTTTTCATTCATTCATTCATTCATTCGTTCAACAAGTGTTCATTATGTGCCTACTGCATGCTTGCACTGTGAAAAAGGAAAACGCTTCCTGCCTTCAAGAAGGTTACATTTTATTGGGTAGAAATAACATTTACCCAGAGAAGTAAGTACAAATTATACATAATTTGGGAGGGGGGCAGGGAGAGAAAAGGCTAACAAGCAGAAGGTCAGAAAGGACCTTTTATAGGAAGGGGCAGGCACTTAGCCTGAGTCTTGAAGGAGTCTGAGGATTCCAACAGGTAAATGGGAGAAAGAAGAACATTCTAGGCATGGCAGAGGGTTTGTGCAAAGGCACAGGAGTGGGAGACAAAATATCATGAGTGGGATCTGTTTGCTGGAATGTAGAATATAGGAAGAGGACTAGCAGGGAATGAGTTCAGAAAAGATAGACTCAAGTCAGATTATAAGAGATTTTAAGTGACAAAGAGTAGAATTTATATTTTATATATTTATTCATATACTTTAGAAGTGTCTGTATACTTTTTTGTAGTATGGAAGAATTTATAAGACCATTTATAAGAATAAATGGTCAGATTTGAGCTTTAAGGGTATCATTTAGCAGCTGTATGAAAGACATATGTGTGTGTATCTATAAACATATGCGTATCTATATCTATATCTATCTATGTACCATGATCCCATTGTAGTACTTTCAGATGCATCTCTTTCTGATTCTGAGATAGCCTGTGGATTCAACCTTCCCTTTCCTGGGGGAAGAGGTCCCTATGTTTCTGGAGAAGTGTCTCACCTGACCTCCCTGACCCTCCAGAGGGCGCTAATGCAAAATGTCTTTGTATTTGAATCCTTCTCTGGATCCTCTCTATATAGGCATTTAACTCTAACAGTTGACCTGTAGTTGGTGGTTGGGCTCTTCTTGGAAATTGCATGGTCCTCCCTTCATTCTTTTTTTCTTCTTGGCCTCTATGGCCTCTAACTAACTTCCTAGTCTACAATGGGCACATGACATATTGTTTTTGTGGGATCCTGATTGTCCTCTGGGATTAGTCTTTGTGGGTGTTATTTTGTGTTATGTTTCAGATATCCTTACAAGACTGCAAGCTTTATGTGGGTAGGCACCATTGGCCATTGATCTAGAGAAAGAAGGGACTTTGCTACTCTAACCCCGACATTTCAGAGCATTGCTAACTATTAACTCTAGGTCCCAGAGTTAGTGAGGGTCAGAAGCAGTATACATACCCAGGTCTCTTGCTCTTTCCATATGTTGCCTCCCTTACCCAACAGACCTTGTCCCATATTTGGGTGCTGTTCTGGTATGGCAAAAATCAGGAAAAGGGTTCAAGTGAGACTGGTCAAACCTGTATGGAAAATTGTATGCATTGGGGGTGCTACCACTGCAGGGAGTACCTTGATAGATGGAATTTGAGATCCATTTAAACATCTGCCCTTCCCAGGAGCCTGGTAGAGTGCTCTGCTTACAATGAAGTACTTAATAAATGCGAATTGAGTGGGAAGTAGTCAAATATTTGTGCCCCTCAAAGTATATTGGAATGAAATGGACAGCTTTAAGAGTATTAGGAAATGAAAATCACCCTGAAAGCATTATGTAGTTTTCATGAGATGGAGAAAGGGATTAATACTCAACCCAATATCACTGAGATTGTCTTGAAAAATGGCTAATAACCATATTTTTTCTCATTATACTAGAATTTTGTTGTCTCCAGATAAGTACAGATAAGTGTTTGCCAGTTTTCTGTTTTCTTCCACGCTGGTCCCATTGATGTAGGCTCATCAAAATCTCTTCATGAAGTCTTTTGTGCTGTAGGACAGAGAGTCAAAGAAAAAGTCTTCATTAAGTACCCAGCAACCTAGTTTACACATTGGAATAGTGAATTATGGAATAAAATTGTACATATTTGAATAGAAAGATTATATGGCACGTCTGACTTTCATGTAATTTCTTCAGTAGTTTTTTTGTTTAAAATGTTGCTCCTTGGGGACAGTTTGGTGGCACAGTGGATAGGATACTGGCCCTGGAGTCAGGAGGACCTGAGTTCAAATCTGACCTCAGAAACTTACTAATTCTGTCTTTAGGCTAGTCACTGAACCTTGATTACCTCTAGAATAAAATAAAATCTTGTTCCTTAGACTGATAAATACTTTGGTGTTTGCTGGTAATCAACAGACCCACCACTTCCTCCTAGAATGTGGTATCTGTGCATTTATAGACAGTTTCTAATGTGCAGATTGTGTTCTGAAAGGTGATTGTTTGGAACTAGGAAGAATTTTCTCATTAGAAACCCCATAGGGCAGGTCATAAAGGACTGCTTAATTTATGATGTATCATTTAATCCATGACACACATTTTTCATAAGGCTTTAACTCCTATTATAGAATGACAGAATTTGAAAGGTAATTCAGATACAATGTCACATGAGGTTTTATTAGTACTTATACTACTGCTAATATCTAATCACTAGTGAGTCTATGTTTTATTTATATTGTGGGTGAAATTGGCTTCTATGGGAGAATGTCTTTTTGTCTAAGCAGAGAAAAGGGATCTTGGTGGCCTGAGAGCAGGTCATCATATTCAGTAAAATGTGAGGTCATAGTACCTCAGGAAAGAGAGAACAATGTGGGTTCTTTGTTGGTCTCTGTGGTTCCCAGTGGAGGCTACCCCCCACTCTTAATAAAGTATGACTAGATGTGGCCCAGAAGATTCTAGGTATAATAGAGTATTCATAAGTTGGCAGAAATGCTCATCATTGTTAATCACCTTATCTAGTAGAATTTAAGTTCCTTGATGGTAGGGACTTCTTATTTGACTTGCTATCTGCAGTGACTAGAACAGTACCTGGTACATGGTAGGCATTTGTTGAATTGGATTGAATTCCATTCTGTAGGCTCACTGAATATTAGAGTTTAATTTCTTAGCCCTGCTATTGAAGGAAGCTCTTTAGGAGTTGTCAAGGGAGGTTCCTGGTAGATAGTGAAGATCTGGAATGGAAGCCACCTAAGAAAGTAGAGGCCCTGACACATCCTCTCGAGGTCACTCAGGAGTCTGTGCAGTATCCTTGGCCATTCCCCCTTCTCATTCCCACAAGGTTTAGGGATAACCAGAGGCTTCTGTCAGGGTGAAAGCCATTTTCCCCTGGGGTTGAAGAGAGACACATTCTAAACAACATATGAGTATGAGAGCTGTGATCCACTCTGCTGTGAGGCAGAGCTTGACTCTCCCTTGAGCTGACTGAAGGAAGTATCAGGACTTTAAGTCCTTTACCCCATTGGTTAAATGTCAGAGGTGAGAATTGACCTTAGGATTTCCTGACTTCAAGCCTACTTTTCACATACTGTGGCATTACTCTCTCTGCTACTATACCTAAAGAGTAATAACTTTTGATGATTTAATAAATGCTTTGAAAGTCTGCAAAGTGCTCTGTATATTTTAACTAAGAAGAGAGTTCATAAAAGAATGGAGAGAGTTTTCCATTCTGGATTTTCTTATAGTGTGAATCTCCTTAGATTATTGAACCATTGAACTTATAAGAGGAAAATTAGCCTCATTGACATGTAAAAAAAGAAGAAATATATCAGAGTCTCTTAAAAAAGTCCATTTTTGAATGTTAGATGAAAAAGAGTTTTCTTTGTTCTTGTTTCTTCTTTTTGTAATTTTCCAAGTAGATACAGTTAGTCTGTCCAATCAAAACAAATCATTGAAGCTTTGTTTGTGTGGATACCCATCTGTCCCTAACAAAAAAGGTGGTAAGACACAGCAGGCACAGAGGAATGTGTTGAATAGAAGTTTGTTCTGTTGTAAATATTGGCAATTTTTCTATTATTGCATTTTGTTGTAAATATTGGCAATTTTTCTATTATCACATTTTGTTGTTGTTGTAACCTGGGATTTCATCATTCTAGGGGATGTCCAGGTTGGAAAATTCTTTCATCTATGCAAATGAACAAATCCTCCATAATTGATAAAAAGTTGTCTGGGCATGGAGAAGTTTAAGTGATTGGCCAGGGGTCAAACAGCTGGCAATTGTCAAACATTGAATTTGACCTCTGTTCTTCCCAATTTTGAAGGAGACCCTTGATCCATTACACAATGACTGGCTTTCATCAAGTTCCATTTATCTATCTTGGATTATTTTAGGCTGTATTTAGAGTATACTAGATCTACATCTGGAAGGGACATTGAATCCAACCCTTTAATTTTTACTGCTGAGGAAATTGAGATCCAAGGAATAGGGAATAATATTTGAAAGCTTTAGTTTCTTCTTTTTAGTTTCTCTAGAATATTAAGAAATAATATTTATTTTGCCAAAAGATAGGATAAAGACATTTAAAGATAAGGTAGGTCAGGAACAAAAGGGCCTTTTTATAAAGAAATGAAATAAGAGTGGAAATCAACCTTTTAAAAAAGAGTAACTCTGGTTTTGTTAATAGAATTGTCTTCCAAGGATGGAGCCAAGATGGCACAGAAAGGGCAGGGACTCTCCTGAGCTTTCCCAGGTTCCCTCCAAATAACTCTAAAAATGCCTCAAAACAAATTATATAGGGGAATAACCTATAAAAGGATGGGGTGAAAAAATTTTCCAGCCCACATCATGGAAGGTCAGTAGGAAAGATCTATTAATAGCACTAGGGTGTTAGTAGAATACAAGCTGTGTCAGCACAAAGTGGACCCCAGCAAACTAACGGCAGTCCTTAGGAGGAACTAAATCAATAAAGTCAGCATCTGCTTCTGGAGCTCTCAGTCCACAGATGGTAAGGGAGTCAGACAACTAGTCAGAAGGAGATTATGGTGGCCTCTTTGCTAGCACTGAGGCAAGACTCTGTTGTTTTGTTCATACTCAGATTTGGGAATCCTGGGTCAAAATTCCAAGGTAAAGAGAAACCAGAGTTTGTGGCCTTAGAGGAAGAGGGACTCTGGCAACTGTTCCAGGGCAGAAAAGAGTGCTTGTGGTCACTGACAGATCAAAGCATAGGCCAGGAGAATAGCTAATACACCTCCTAAGATCATACCACCTTGGAAGAATTGAAATTTTGTAGACCCCCCAGGACCAGCTTCATAAAACCCAGAAGTCTGGGACAGTGCTCCCTCTACTGCAGGAACAGAGTCCAAGTTTAACATAAAGTTAAGTCAATAAATCAGCTAGAAAAATGAGCAAACAAAAAAAGATCCTGAGCATAGAAAGTCACTATGGTGACAGGGAAGATCAAAACACAAACTCAAAAGACAATAGTCAAGACTGACACATTCAAAGTCCTAAAGAAAAATTTGGATTGGCCTCAGGTTCAAAAATATTTCCTGGAAGACCTTAAAATGAATTTTAAAAACTAAATAGAGAGGTAGAGGAAAATTGAGAAAAGAAATGACAGTGATGCAAGAAAATCATGAAAAGAAGAGTTGATAGCTTGGTAAAGGAAGCACAAAAAGAAATTGAAGAACCTAACACCTTAAAAAACAAAATTGGTCAAATGGTAAAAAAGGCATGAAAAGCCAATGAAAAGAAGAATGCCTTGAAAAGCAGAATTGGACAAATAGAAAAACATGTACAAAAATTGTAAGGATATAGAGTAAATAATTCTTTAAAAATTAGAATTGGGCAAGTGGAATCTAATGACACCATGAGACATCAAAAAGAAATAAAACAAAATCAAAGAAGAAAAAATAGAAAAAAATGTTAAATATCTCATTGGAAAAACAACTGACCAGGCAAATATAACTAGGAGAGAAGAATTATTGGACAACATGGAAACTATGACCAAAAAGGAAGCCTAGACATTATCTTTCAAGAAATTATTGAGGAAAACTGCACTGATATTCTAGAACCAAAGGATAAAAATAGTCATTAAAAGAATCTACTAATCCTAGACCTCCCAGATCAATAAGAAAATATTGCAAGCAACCAGAAAGAAATAATTCAAGTATTGTGGAACCACAGTCAGGATAACACGAGATTTAGCAGCTTCTACATTAAAGGATCAAAGGGCTTAAAATATGATATTCAGAGGACAAAAACCTAGAATCACAACCAAGAATTACCCACCCAGCAAAACTGAATATAATCCTTCAGAGGAAAAATTTGTATATTTGATGAAATAGAAAACTTTCAGGCAATCCTGATGAAAAGAATGGAGCTGAATTGAAAAACTGACTTTCAAATACAAGACTGGAGAGAAGAATAAAAAAGGTAAACAGAAAAGAGAAATCATGAAGGAAAAGGAGAAGTAAAATGGAGTAAATGTCCTCACATAAAAGAGGTTCAAAAGACCTTTTACAATGAAGGAGAAGGTGGGGGGGGGGGGAGTATGTGAACCTTATTCTCATTGAAACTGACTCAAAAAGATAGTGATGTACACATTCAGTTGGGTATAGAAATTTATCTTACCTTATAGAAAAGTAGGTAAGGAAAGGTATAAGAGAAGTGGCAATGATGCTGATATAAGGAAGGGCAGATTGGGAAAAGTTGTAGTCAAAAGCAAAACACTTTTGAGGATGCACAGAGTGAAAAGAGAAAGATAAATGGGGAAAACAGAATGGAAGTGAATACAGTTAGTAATCAACTACAAATAAAATTTTACAAGTTTCCTTTGATAAAGGCCTTATTTCTCAAATATATAAAGAACTGATTCCATTTTATAAAAATAAGAGCCATTTCCCCAACTGATAAATGGTCAAAGGATATGAAAAGGCAGTTTTCAAAGTAATCAAAACTATTTATAATCATATAAAGACTAGAAAAATTCAAATTTAAACAACTCTGAGGTACCACCCCATACCTATCAGATTGGTTAATATGAGAGAAAAGTAAAATGACAAATGTTGGAGAGAATGGAGCAACTATGCTAGTTTGGATATTCTCTCTCTCTCTTCCCCTCCCTCCCTCATTCCCTCCCTCCCTCCCTCTCCCTCCCTCCCTCTCTCTCTCTCTCTCTCTCTCTCTCTCTCCCTCTCTTTCTTTTTGTCTGTCTTCCCCTTCTTCACTCCATCCCTCCATCTCTCTGTCTCTGTCTCTCTCTGACAGAAATGACTTGGATACTAGATTATTGTTAAATTAAATAATTTTTTCTAGAAGTTATCCCCAAAATGAAGAGGACATTACTAATAGCTCTTCTTTAACAGGAGTTTAAGTGGTTTGCTATACATAGCATCAAGGGAGTGATCGAAGTCCAGGACTTCTGCATAATTGTTCCTTCCTCTGCTTCCCATTCTCTCTAATGGACTAGATGAACTGATTCCACTCCATTGTGGCGGCATTGTCCATCGAGGACAGGCAAGCTCCCAGTGGATATGAATCCTGGACTTGGAATACGGAATGCTGGCTTCCCCTCTCAGCTTTGACACTCACTACTTGTATAGTCTGGGGCATTCAGTTAAATTCTATGGACTTCAGTTCCCTCTTCTTCCAAACACTAACAGGTATACTTGCACTACCCATTTTGCAGGCTTGTGAAGTAAGCATTTCATAAACCTAAAATGATGAATTCCTCTCTTCTCCTTCTCATAATGAACATCAATATTATATGGGCTAGGAAATAGATTCGGGCTAACGTCTTGGCACCATACATAACTCCTTTCTTTTAGCCATCCTACTCCTGTCATTTCTTGAGAGGACCTTCATCCTCCATCCCAAAGTGAGTTAGTGCCTGCTTCCAGTTCCCCAACTGGCTTCCATCCAGAAAATTACTTTGCTAAGTTGGGTGTTGTGCCAAACCTGATTACCCATGAATAGGTGATGCATGCACAGTTTCTATACTGCCTGCCTGACTTCAAGTAAGACTAATCTAGAAATAAATATAGTGCCCACTTGAGCCCTCTTATATAAATAGGGACTGTTGAGGAAACAGATTGGTTCCAAAAGTCAGAACCATAAATATTAATCATGGGTTTATGGTTATGGCTTGCTTAGTGATGTATTATACGCTTTAAAAAATTACTAACAGGGGTGGCTAAGTGGCTCCATGAATAGAGCACCAGCCCTGGAGTCAGGAGAACCTGAGTTCAAATTTGGCCTCAGACACTTAACACTTACTAGTTGGGTGACCTTGGGCAAGTCACTTAACCCTGCCGTGCCCTTCCCCCTCCAAAAGGCAATTAAAAAAATATCCAACAGCAGGTAGAATCAGGTGCTAGATTCAGAGTTAGAGCACCTTGATTCAAATCTGCTTCTCATTATTTACCTCTGTTATATTGGGCAATTCAGTTATGCTTTTCCACATTTGTAAAATGAGAGTATTGGACTACATGCCCTTTGACATATCTCTTCCTGCTCTGTATCTGTTTGAAGATGGGCTAGCACTAGAGTTCCTGATATTAGGTAAAGAAGGACTATTTTAGATTTCATCAAAGAAAAAAAAAGCAGCATCTCTATCTTTATAAGATAGTAACTTCTGTCGATCTCTCAACAAATGATGTTCCTTCTTACTTTCTACAGATACATTAAGCTGCTGTGGTCACAAGAACATTTATCGAGCCCCTTAGTTTCACTTACCTTCTCTGGGTAAAACAGTGTAAGTGCTCTCCATTCCAGAGCGAATGTGCTCATCAACATGACAGTGGAATAACCAAGTCCCAGCATCTTTTGGATACATCTGAACAGTTCTGAATGTCCCAGGAAGAAGGTCGGAAACATCTGAGCGATAAACTCCAGCGCCCTGAATGAGAAAGATGAAATGATATCAGTGTATTTACTCAAGGTAATTTAGGTAGTTGCATAATTTACAACATGCCGACTTGTAATTATCAATCAGAGCCCCTCACATACAGCTTTAATTAAGGCCCATATAGCTCTGGGTACTTGGATTTTTATAGGCACTTTGAAAAATGCATTTTTTAAAAGAATATCAGATTTTGTGAAAAAACAAAATCTTGAAAAGTTTATTTCTTTCATTTTATGAGAAAACAAAGATTGACATTAGCATGACTGTTTCTCTAGGAATACACTGTGCTTAATTTTCAAGGTCTTAAGCATTTGGCTTATTTTATATTATATAGCAGCTAGCACAGTGCTTAGCAAATTGTAGGTGCTCAATCAACACTTAATTGTTGGTTAACTGATTAAAGAGGACATGGGTTGAAATTCTACAATTGAAACTTACTACTCAAATGACTGTGGGCAGATCAATTAAGCTCCTTGAGCCCCAGTTTCCTCATCTGTAAAAGGAGGGGGTCTGGACATGGTGGCATACACCTGTAATCCCTGCTACTGAGGAGGTTGAGAAGAGTAGTGGATTGCTTAAGCTCTGGAGCTCTGAGTTGCAATAGATTTGAAGCCAACTGGTTATGTGCATCAAGACTGCACCAATATGGTGTATGCCCTGGAGCCAAAGGACACTAGGCTGCCTAAGGAGCAGGGAATCAGTCTAGCTAGAAATGGAAGAAAGCTTCCCTGAGGATCACAGTTCAGGGGCCTGTGAATGGTCATTGTTCTTCCAGTCTGGGATAGATAGGAGGACTCAGTCTTTAATAAATTAATTAATTTAGAAAAATTAAATGACTGACTGACTGAATAAATAAATGAACAAAAAAAAGAAAGAAATTGGACCAAATGGCCCTTGAGGTCCCTTCCGGCTTTGGAGCTGTGATCTTACATATCATTTCACAATCCCATCAATGAATTCACAAAGCATCGGAAAAAAAGCATCTGTGGCAGACCAGGTATGTACCTTATATATGAAGCTGTGGCCGTGAAAGTGAACAGTATGGATGTCTACGTAACTCCCCAAGCCAATCAAATACCAGTTTACTGTATCTCCAACATGCATCGTCAGTCCTTGATTGTTTGCAAAAAGTCTTCCATTAATTGCTGAAAGACAAAAAAATATCATCAGCCATCTTTTCGAAACAAGGATTTAAAATGATAGGACATTTTCTAAATACAGTCAGCTACTCAGAAGCAGTAAAGATTCGAAAGCCGGACAACTAGTGCTTCTAAATTAACTAATCCATCCATTCATTAAAAAAGCCTCTAATACTAGAGTTTTCATTACCAAGTGAAGCGAAACAAAAGCTGTTTTAGCTTTACTTTTTGAACTTTGATCTTTCCTAGAAAAGAAAGAACCCTCCCTTATACTCTCTCTTCATTAGGAAGGATGCTAAAGTAAGATTTCAGCAGCTAACTCCTGGTTTGGGAATTTTCTTCAGTAATACAGATCACAATCTGTCCAAGGCTAGGGACTGTGTGTGTGAATGTGTACACACACACACACATTACATTATATGTATATATATACAATATACATGTGTGTAGAAAACTTGCATATTTTATAGATACATATATATTTACATAAATATATACACACACATACACATACCTATCATAAGTATATATGTCTATATATCTTAAGACATAAGGCAATTTCAGAGTGGAAAGGAGAACACCAACAAGTAGGTGGGGCATGGAGATGGTCAGTAAAGGAACAGCCACAGAGACCAAAGATAGCCTTATGTTGAAGGTGGCACTGTAACTAAGCTCCAAGGGGAGTAAAGAAATCTGAGATAGCAGGGAGATAGAGAGCATTCCAGGCATGGAACTGAGTTAGTTCAAAGGCACAGGGGTAGGACAGAGAGTATCATATAATGAGAAAAGCAAGCAGGACAATTTGGTGCTAACATGGAGTTTATAAGTGGGTGTTACATGAAACCAGTGAGGGGCAAAAGGCTAAAGCCAGATTATGAAGGATTTAAAATACTAAACAAAGGAGATTGCAGTTTGTTCTGTTGTTCTATCATCTATCTATCTATCTATCTACCTATCTATCTATCTATCTATCTATCTATCTATCTATCTATCTATCTATCTATCTATCATCTTTCTATCTATATCTATCTGCCTATCTACTTACTTCTCTATATATTTTTCTATCTCTATCTTTCTATATCTGTCTACCTACTTTTCTATCCCTTTCTGTCTTTCTATCTGTCTCTATCTACCTACCTATCTTTCTTTTTACCTATCTACTTACCTACCAGTCTATCCGTCTGCCTGAGATGCAAGGTGATCTCGGAGATATAGTACTGACCTTGGGGATAAGAAGGCCCTTGGTACAAGGCTTGTCTCTGATCTACATTAGCAGTGTGACCATGGGCCTCTCAGTGCCTCCAAGCAACACTCTAAGATGATAAATTCTGGAAGTTACCAAATTGTATCAGTGAAGGGAGTTTCCTTCACCGTAAGTTCTCTATACTGACTAAAAAATCCAGTTCTGCATGCATTTAAACATTTATGTGTATACATGTCTTGACATACTCAACAAGTAATCAAGACTTTTCAATTTCCATTTATATTGTTGACAGTAATGTCAGTATTCATTATCATGTAACACCCAGTTTCTTCTATATACAGTTGGCAATCTGTTGGTTTATATTTCTGAGATAAAGTATTTTGCATACATTTCTGATTTCTCCATGTGTACATGCATATGTATATTTAATTTTCAACATATGCATATATAATACACACATATATGTATATACAAATATAAACTCTTTCAGCAGTTTCAAAATAGAACTAGAATGCAATTCCAACTAAAGTGAAACAGAAACTGAATGTGTTTAGTTCAATTTAAAATTTATATCTTAACTTTTAAAATAGAAGCTCAAAGTTATAGCTAACTAACACTTCCTCATTCCTATCTGAATTATTCTGTTTGGGATACAGGCATATTCCCTCCTGAAAGGAGTCAGCCACCTATGAAGCTGGATGATTGTATGAGGGAAGAAATGAGATTCTGGTTGTTAATTCTATTTCTATAGAAAGATCTTCTATACTAATGCATTGTTAGTGAAGCTGTGGACTGATCTAACCATTCTGGAGAGCAATTTGGAACTATGCCCAAAGGGGTATAAAAATGGGCATACCCTTTGACCCAGCAACACTTCTTGGGCTGTATCTCAAAGAGATCATACAAGTGGGAAAAGAACCTGTATGTACAAAAATATCTATAGCAGCTCTTTTGTGGTGACAAAGAATTGGAAATCAAGGGGAATGGCTAAACAACTTGTGTTATATGATGCAACAGAATACTATCATACTATAAGAAATGAGGAGGGCGGCTAGGTGGTGCAGTGAATGAAGCACCAGCCCTGGAGTCAGGAGGACCTGAGTTGAAATCCAGCCTCAGACACCCAACACTTACTAGCCATGTGACCTTGGGCAAGTCACTTAACCCCTATTGCCCTGAGATCCTCTCTCCAAAAAGTGGAAGGAAGGAAGGAAGGAAGGAAGGAAGGAAGGAAGGAAGAAGGAAGAAAGAAAGGAAATGAGGAGCAGACAGACTTCATAATAACCTGGAGAGACTTATATAAACTGATGGTGAGTGAGGGGAGCAGAACCAGGAAGACATTGTGCATAATTACAGACACATCATATCTGTGATGACTTGATAAACTGGGTTCCTCTCAGCAATACAGTGATACACTGCTATAAGCCAACTCCAAAAGACGCATGATGGAACATCCATAGAAAGAACTGCAGAGTCTGGAATGTGAATTGAAGCAAACTGCTCTCCCTCTCCCT
>CM053600.1:171584001-171601642 GCA_028646575.1 Pseudocheirus occidentalis
CTCTGTCTCTGTCTGTCTCTTTCTCTCTCTGTGTCTCTCTCTTTCTCTCCCTCTCAGTCTCTCTCTCTCCCTCTCTCTCTCTCTCTCTCTGTCTCTGCCTCTCTGTCTCCCTCTCTCTGTCTCCCTCTCTCTGTCTCTCTGTCTCTCTGTCTCTGTCTCTCTGTCTCTCTCTCTGTCTCTCTGTCTCTGTCTCTCTGTCTCTCTCTCTTGTTTCTCGTCATTCATTCCATTGGCCATAATTCTTCTTTACAACTTGACTAATGTTTAATGTGAAGATATTTTTAGAACCTATATTGGATTGCATGCCGCCATGGTGGGGAGGGGGATGAAATTTGGAACTCAATGGATGGTGGAACTAAATGCTGTAAACTAAAAGTAGATAAATAAACACATTAAAAAAAGATCTTCCAGGGGTCCTTGATTCTCAGTCTACCTTTCTAAAGCAAACAGAAAGTTGGCTATTGTTGACTACATTAACTGTGAGACATAGTAGTACCATGTATTTGGTTGATTAAAAAAAAGTCTGGATCATCTTTTTTTACTTTCTCTGGATGTGTAGAATACTTTTTGATGTTTTCATCGAAGTACCAGGATTTAGTCTCATCAAAAATAACAAAAGCAAGAACTAGATCAAGAATGTGGCTAGCATCATGGCTCTTGGTGACATTTTTGCGACAGACTAGCAAAGGTCCAATTAATCCACTGTAGAGATCCTGTAAACACAAATCAGGTCAAGACACTGAGTTATAGGCTATGATGGTGACTGTAATAGTAAAAATTTCCCAACATCTAGAAGGTAGTTAGATGGTACAATGAAGAAAGAGTTCTGGGCCTCAAGTCAGGAAGACCTGAGTCCAACCCTTTCTCCCCCTCATCCACTCCACCCCCTTCCTGCAACCCCTAGGACTATCTGTATGACTTTGGGTAAATTATTTAACCTCTGCCTAACTCACTTTCTTCTTTTGTAGAATGGGGATACTAATAGCACCTTCCTCACAGAGTTGTTGTGAGAATTAAATGAAAATAATATTTGTAAAGCACTTAGTACAGTACCCGGCACATGGTAGGCACTATTTCATTAATAATTTATAATAACTAATTAATATCAATAATTACTAAATAATAACTAATTAATAAATGCTTGCTTCCTTCCAATGACATCAAAAGAAATCTAATTAGATACAACTGGGCAATAATGCTAATAACGTATTTAGCATTTATAATTCTCTAGCTGAATGAGAGTAATGCAATGTGAAGGCATCTTAGATTGCACAATTGAAAAAAGAATTAAACCTTTCTCATTAGGCATATATATATATATTTTTAATGGAATCAACTATAATTCCCAGATTTTGAATTCAATTAAGAGCCTACTATGTGGGATAAAAAAGATGAAACAGTTCTTGAGCCCAGGATGTTTACATTTTATGGGTTCTTGGTAATCATAGCATGCTCTTTGCATTGTCTTCAAAAAAACACAAGTTTTTATTTGGGTGCTATTCAAAAGAGGAAATGAAAATGGTTTGTTTTAGTGGGAAGTTTTCATAGAATTGTTTTTTTTTTCCTTTTTGAGACTAGCTCTCCTTGTCTCAATCAGATTGGATATTCAATGGTAATTCCTGGACCTGGTTCCATGGTTGATCAATATAGCAATTTTAACCTTCTCCATTTCCAACAGGCTGGTTTGCCCCTCCTTCTGGAGGCTCTCAGTTCTGAGGGTGCTTACCATAGTAGTACCAGATGTAGTGTGCATGCCTGATGGACCCTACTGCATCTCAGAACTCCTGAACTCAAGCAATCCACCAATGTCAGCCCCCTCAATAACTGGCATTACAGGCATGGGCCACCACATCCAACTTTGACTAGAATTTTTTTAAGACCCACCACACTTTACTTGTATCATGTGTCTCTCTATATTAAAAAAAAAACATGAAAACATGGACAGCTCACCTTAACTGGATCCACAGTTGAATAATAAACCCAGGGTATGCAAACAGAGTCATTTTTGGTAGGTCCAGATCTTTCAGGGATTTTCCACGTATATACCCTTGTTTCCCCTGTTGAGGCAAATATGTTCTACTTAAATCATTTCAAGTCAACAACTATTGAGTACCTATATTTAATTACCTGGAATGTTTCCCCTCCTTACCTCTACCTCATATAATTCCTCTTTTCCTTCAAACTACAGCTCAATCACCACCTTCTACATGAACCCCTCCTGACCCCTCCACCTGCTAGTACTCTTCCTCCCAAACTACCTTGTAGTTAATCACTTTGTATTTATCTTCTTCTTCACCCATCACTCACTTCTCCAAGTCTTGCAAGCTTGCAATCTCTTTGCAAATCTAATTATAGGTAGATATAAATTTGCAAAGCATTTGAAAAAATCACCGTCTAAACATAATTTCCAAGCTTTACTCTCCCCAAATTCTCTGGACAAGATATTTTTCCTTAAAAGGTGTGGGTTTGTGCATTTTAAAAAATTTCTAGCATAGGGTTAGGAACACTTGAATTCTCATCTTGCCTCGGACACTTTCTAGCTGTGTGACCCCAGGCGAGTCACTTAGCCTCTGTC
The DNA here is from genome assembly GCA_028646575.1 of Pseudocheirus occidentalis. Lineage (NCBI taxonomy): Eukaryota > Metazoa > Chordata > Mammalia > Diprotodontia > Pseudocheiridae > Pseudocheirus > Pseudocheirus occidentalis. The sequence goes on from CM053600.1 coordinate 171,586,577, forward strand.
TGCCTCAGTTTTCTCTTCTGTAAAATGGGATAATAATAGTATCTGATTCCCAGAGTTGTTATGAAGATGAAATGAAACAATATTTTAAAAGTGCTTTACAAACCTTAAAATATCATATAAATGCCAGCTATTATTATTATTATTGTTCATCTGACCTTCACATTATAAGATTTTTGTGGGGTATAATACTCATTATAAATCATCCCATGTCTTGCCTCAACTAAGATTCTATTTCACATCACAGTGGAGAGGTGACCCTGGGTCCTCAAAGAATTGCAAAATAAATACAAACTCTGGCAGACCCTCACAAACTGGAAAGGCTCAAGAATGGGCCTGTTGATGAGCCAGACTAGCTGAACTGGAGAGGTCCATTTTTGTTTTGTTTTGTTTTGTTTTGTTTTTGGAGGGCAGTTGAGGTTAAGTGACTTGCCCAAGGTCACACGACTAGTTTTTTTGTTTTAGGTGTCTGAGGCCAGATTTGAACTCAGCTACTCCTGACTCCAGAGCCCATGCTCTCTTCACTGGGCCACCTAGCCACCCCACCTAGCCGCCCCTCGAGAGGTCCATTTTTAACAGGGGGACCAAAGACCCACAGACTCTCAGGGACCATCTGAGAAATCAGAGCAGGTTTATGATTTCTTTTTGCTAGAAATGAGCCCTTACACAGAAGAAATCATAGCCCCCTTAAGCATTCAAGAAAGATTCCTTATCCTAAATGACTTCTCTCTTTAAATAATTACCTGGTTTTGTTGGAGTAACAGTGGAATAATCTGTTTTCACTCCATGAGCATGGATAGAATAAGACCTTTTGGCTGTGTTTTTAAAAACAATTTTAACTGTATCTCCAACATCTGCCTGAATTATTGAACCTAGTGGAAGTAAATAGAGAGATATATTGGTGTTATTTCACTTAAAATATAAATGTTATCTACCCTCCCAAACATAAGCATAGTGATTTTCATCAATTATCTTTTTATTTAACTGTAGCTCCTTTGGATACAACAAGCCTTCCTCTTCCCCTCACAAAGTGAGTTCCCCCTAAAAAGACTAGTCTAGACCTATAAGCAATGTCTTATTGCTACATTTCTTAATATGCACTTAGTTAAATGTCTTTGCTATGAACTAATTGTATACTCTGGCTGATAAGTAAAGGCAAGCACATTGGTGGGGGCTCATGAATTATGGTTTTTTGGGATTTTTCTGTGCACTGGCATAGAACCACAAAGTACCTTAAACTTAGCATAGCCTTGTCAAAGGCACCCGCTCCATAAAGGTTGTTTTTTGGGGGGAGGGAAGGGGGTGGAGGAGTTAGTGCCCTTGATTTCTGTTCCCTCACATAATATTAAAAAAAATTTCTGCAAAGTAGGGTGATTTAGGGTGAGAGAATTGGGCAGTTTGCGTGGAAACTGTAAGCCTACCAGAATGAATGTAGCCAATAAGGAGCTCATTGTTAGTTTATAAAGCATGACTTTCAGCTGCTTTCAAGATTTTGGTGACCTAGATTCCAGGACACCATCTTTAGAACAATGGCCTCTGTAAGAACCATGCATCAAATTACAGCATTCCTGGGAGTTTAAAAATTGAGCCAGCTCTTTTTTCTTTTGTTTCCCAATGAACCAAACAAAAATCTCATGTCAAGAGGCCGAGGGATAGGAGGAAAGAGGAATATTTTTTTCTTGATCTCTCCACTCTGTCAAAAATGTGATAACCTACAACAATTGCTGATGAACAGAATTCACATCACAGCACTGAAGAGACAAGATAGTTTAGCAGGACAAATTTAAGGACTGGAAGTCAGGGACCCAGCTCTGAGACTTGACCCTGACGTTTAAGATTATAGATTATGAACTAAAAGAAATGTTAGCCGTCGTCTAGTCCAACTTTTTGGTTTTACACATAAGGAAACTGGCCTATGGAGGTGATGTGACTTGTCTTAGGTCACAGATAATAAGTGCCAGAACCCAGCTCCTCTGTTTCTCAAACAAATGTTCTTACAAACTATGGGATCATCTAATTAATTAATTAATTATCAATTAATCTCTCTGAGTTGCACTTTATATTTCTTAAATATTTATAAATATATTTATATTTATTTATAAATATATTTAATAAAAATATAATATAATATATAATATAAATATATTTAAATATTTAGAAATATATTTATATTTCTTAAGATTATTGCAGGGACAATATTTTTGTTTTGGCAACATGGCTTAGTACTGGGCTTGTGAGAAAAAGACACACAAAGACATTTTTTCAAATCTAACCTCAGAAACTTACTAGCTGTAAGTCTTAGTTTCTTCATCTGTAAAATGGGCACAACTTGTATTACCTCCATAAGAAGATTGTGATGAGATTTTGATGAAGTAACATCTCTTAAACACATTGCAAACTTTAATGCACTATACATGGTAGTTGTTCTTAGATGTTTATTTCATGTTCTCCCCCTTGCTTGCCAGGATCTCTGTGGTCAAAGTTTGCTATAGGGGCGGCTAGGTGGTGCAGTGAGTAGAGCACTGGCCTTGGAGTCGGAAGGACCTGCATTCAAATCTGGCCTCGGACACTTGACACACTTAGTAACTGTGTGATTTTGGGCAAGTCACTTAACCCTAACTGCCCTCCAAAAAAGCAAAATAATAATAATAATAAAGTTTGCTATAGAATACAGTTCTGGATAACACTGGGCTAGATTTGGTACAACTCACTAGGACTACTGAGACAAAATGATTTCAGAGCACACTGGATGCTAAGTTAGACCTTTCCCTACATTAGCACAGGATTTAGACTCCAGAATCAAGAGTTCTCTGTGTGGAGTCTGTAAGTAGGCCTTATACTTCTTGACACAATGCACAGAATGCTTGGAGGAGTCAAGAAGACCCAAGTCAGGACCTTGCCCCAGATATTGACTAGCTATATGACCCTGGACAAGTTACTTAACCTCTGCCTACCTCAGTTTCCTCACCTGTAAAATGGAGATTCTGATATCATCTACCTTCCAGGGTTCTTGCAAGGATAAAATGAGATATATAAAGATATATATATATGTATGTATCTATATATATCTTTATATATAAATGAGATATAAAATGAGCATATATAAAGTGTTTTGCAACATTAAAATGTTATAAAAATATTAGCTATTATGATCATCTTTTTCTAATTCCCCCAACTGCTAGTTTCCTCTTTTCTAAAGTACAATAGAACTTAACTATTTGCATATATTTGAACTTACTTTGCATTTATGATGCGTGCATTTCCATAGATGCTTGTCACCCTCATTAGAAGGCAAACTCTTTGGGAATGGGTATTGTTTCATTCTTCCTATGCATGTCTCCAGTTCCCTTAACAGATACTGGCTGACTGAGTTTCAGCAAAATAAAATTTCCTCTGCTCCTTTCCATCACAGGACTACTTTGCTACTCATTCTAGGCATACATAGGCATCTCTTGTCTTTGGCATAAAGGAATGTAATGATCTCAAAGAAATGAGTCTCGAAGCATATTGGATTTTCTAATATGTTACTTTGGGCCCAAACTAGGATGATGAACAAATACTATAACCTTTAAAGTCAAGTAAAAGCCTACAAAATAGGAAATAAATACCTAGGTAATCCTAACTAAGAATGCTTATTTTAGGATGCTGAGAAGGGTATGAAGAATCTCTTAGACAGCCCTCAAATACTAATCAATTCTCTAAGCTCCCCTCTTTCTATGGGGTTTGAGGACCTTCCACATTTGGGGAAACCTTCTCTGCTGACAAGTAGGACAAGGAAGGCAACTGGAAGGGCAGATGAAGAAACCAGAGGAGTAATGTCCATTTTAAAAGTGTTAGCACATCATCTAATAAACTGAGGGTTTCTAACCTCAAAATGGGATCCAGCACACTTACAAAACCTGCAAAAGTTCAAATGTGACATATGTGCCCGGATGAAGCTGCTTCTAGGTTTCATGTCTGGGGAATCTAGGGTACAGTAGAGAGAAGGACATTCTTGGCTAAAAAATTGTGCTACTGCCCCGTAGGTCAAGATTGATTTTTTTAGTAAGTTATACCTAAGCAGCATTTCCAAGGTTTCTTACAGTCTTAAAATCCTAATCCTGGAAGAAATAGTGAGTAGAAGTTGCAAAGAGGCAAATTAAGACTTGATGTTAGAAGAAAGAACCTGTGAATTGAAAGTGTTGGACTCTATGTTCTATACATTTTTTGCTATATAATGCCTATAACTCTATGATTACCTGTTTACTTATCTGTTCTTCATCTTAGCTGGATAAGCATAAAGTTTTATCTATATGTATATATACATATGCACATATACACACATACACACTTATATATGAATACACATACATATATACATACACATACATGTGCATGTTACTGTATGAAACTAGAAGAGTCCATAGTAATTCAACCTGCTTTAAAATTAGCATATAGGAGGAGTGGCTAGGTGGTGCAGTGAATAGAGCACCAGCCCTGGAGTCAGGAAGACCTGAGTTGCAATCTGGCCTCAGACATATAACATTTACTAGCCATGTGACCTTGAGCAAGTCACTTAACCCTAATTGCCCTGCCTTTCCCCCTCCAAAAAGTAATAAAATGAAATAAAAATAGCATATGATAAATTTAACATGTTACTTTCAAACTATTCTGCTCATTTTTTTTTTTAGGCGAACATAGTCACACAGCTAGTAGGTGTCTAAAGTCAAATTTGAACTCAGGTCCTCCTGACTCCAGGATGAATGCTCTATCCATTGTACCACCTAGCCACTTCTATTGATTTATATTTTAATGAACAACAGGGAAATATTGCTTATAGACAAGTCTTTCTTCCTCTCAGTTCCAGTTTCTTAATGTGTAAAATTAAGGGATTGAACTAGGAGGTGATGTTAAAGGTCCCTTCAAATTCTAGATTCTGCAACTTGTATCATTTTAGTTATCTTGCAGATCAAGCCTTTGCAGCTTGATGTTAAGAAAGCAATGATGGGCTGGCTTGGAATTATGTAAAAAACAAGGCTATGTAGTTCCAGGCAATATTTTGTTCTCAGAAGCTTGAGCTAGTTAACCACACTGGAACAGAATCGTGAAGGTCTTCAGGGTCTATTCTGTGGGTTCTTGTTAGTAAAACTCTAACTAGCTAGATAATGCCCATTCATGTGTCCAAATCTGATTGAGACTCTTCTGAAGTGGACCATCTTTTGGTATCAAAGAAAAGAAAGAAAAATCTGACTCAGGTCATGTAGAGCAACCAGGCAAATCACATAACTCAGTACCTAGCAAATCCAGATGTTTGTTTTCTTCTGTTCTTCGTTTTGGAGTCTTGAAGGAGCCATCAGTGAACTGAGTGTAAACAACTTTCTTGTATTTGAAATCAGAAAACCAAATCAATCTTCTATTCAGAAATACATCTGTCTGACTGAAACACAGACACACATAAACAGTTTAATTCATTTAATCATTTAAAATGGGTAAAATGATCAAATTAAAACTTTCATGAAAATAACATTATTCAAAGAAGAAAGATACTGTCTTAAAGGGCAGCTATTTCCGCCCCTGTAGTCTTATTTTGGAAAAAGAATATTGGTCTTTTATAGCTTTGATTCTGAAATATATCTTCAGGAATGATCCAACCCGTCAATCAGGTTTCCCTGTATGTGAGTTCCATCTTCTACTACCTGCCTGGTCTTTGCCTTTCAGAATCCCCAACTTCATTAAAAGCACTGCTCTTAGGCCGCCTCCTTCCTAGTTATTAGTACTTCTTTTTTCTTGAAATTGTGTATATTACTTTGCACATACTTTGTATTTCCTCAGTAGAAAGTAAGCTACCTGAGGGCAGGGACTAATCTATGCTTATCTTTGTATTCTCAGCCTTAGGACCACATCCAGCACCTAATAGGTACTTAGGAGGTGACTGTAGAATGGAGCTAAAGCAAGTTTTTAAGAAGAAAGTGAATGAAAGACCTAAAATGATGTGGAGGAAGAAAGTTAATATTATCAGATAAGAATCCAACTATGAAGGCCACATGGATAATAGTTTATATATGCACTAAACAGTGTGAAAGAGTGAAAAGAAAGGGAGATAGAGATAGACAGAGATCTACAGAGAAAAAGAGACAATAAAAGAAAGAAGGGGAGAGAGACGGAGACAGAAAGAGACAGACAGACACAGACACAGAAAGACAGAGAGAAGAGGAGACAGAGAAAAACAGAGAGACAAAGAGGGAAGGAGAGATATATCCATAATGACAGATTTTAAATCAGAGGGCAATTCAATTGAATCACATTGAATATAGTTTCCTATAGAATGTAAACTCCTAGTTTTAGTTTTGTCTTTGAACTACCCCAGTGCCTAGCACAGTGTTTCACGGATTCTTGTTGGATTGAATAGGAACACATCTGTACAGGTAACTGAGCAGAAGAAACATAGGATGCGGTACGTTGCTTACAATCAGAGATTACTACCCTCTCCTATCTTTCTTACTTTACTCGTTGCTGACGACGAAGTTCATTTTCCCATCTTCTACTGGGAGAATAATCCCATTCAACTTCCACTGCGGCAATGTAATAAACCTTGTTCTTCTTATAGTTTGTGTTGTCATTAAAAGGCTTGTTGCATCCTTTTACTCGGTACTTATGTTTCATGCCTGCTGTATAGTGGTCCGTTGTGAGACAAACAACATCAAACTCCCCTAGGAAGGTAAAGAAGAAAGACGTCATATTGAAGGTTATATGATTGGTGAATTTATCAGACTCCCCTTCACTATATGAACCTACTCAAAAGGCATTAACAGAATGTAAGTGCCAATAAAATGTAGGCTCCCTGAGGGCAGAACTATTTGTTTTTTGCCTTCATATCGCTAACATCTAGTCCAGTTGCCTTATTAATAGGAGGCATTTATTGGGTGCTCATTGAATTGAATATATCTGATATTGAATATATGCAACAAGTCATTCACATTAAACCAATCAACCAACCAAATCCTTACTAAGGTTCTATGCTACACAACAATAAATCCCACTAAAAGACAAAAGATCTTTGTCCTTTTATTTTATTACCCACCTCAGACTAAGGGGTTTCCAGACATCACAAGTTTATGTACATTATGCATTGACACAACTTTTCAGTCTGTTCTTTAAGAGACCTTGTGTTCTCTGCATTCAAGGAAAAGTTTTAATTTTGATAGAAAATGAAAGAATTTGGAGAAATTAAAAGATAGAGTTAGAAAGTAAATTTACATAGAATAGACTTCAGGAAAGAGAATAGAGAAATGGGGGCAGAGTGTGGCTTTTGTGGTTCATGAAGAGTAGAGAAGTCTAGCTAGGAGCAGGAATTTTTACAGCCAGAAGTTTACAGAGACAAAAAGAGAAGTGAATTATAATTTAGAGGGTTTAGTCAGCACAGTAAAAAGGAAGCAAGGGAAGGAAGACATGGCTATCAGAGATGCACAATTATTTTTAGGAGGCTCCAATGGAACAAAAAAAATTTAAAAAACAAAAACAAATAAATGAAAAAAAAATCCAACAACCAAGAATAAGATCATAGATTTTGAGTTGGAAGAGACCTTAGCTGTCCCCTTGTCATCAAACTCCTTCATTTTACAGAAGGGGAAAGTGAGGTCCTAAAAAGTGTAGCGATGCTGAAAGTCACACAGGTACCGTGGTGGCATTTGAACCCATGTACGCTGATTTATTCCATGGCTTTTTCCACTATACAACCCTGCCTTCCTAGATAAAATTTCTTCCTTTTTTAGACTCCCAAAATTTTACATAATTTGGGGCTATGTCCATATGATATCACATGACTGTCATAAAGGAGAAAATAAAACAATCAATAGAACTATTTGGTGCTGTAACAGCAACCACACTGGAATGCCCAGGATGGCTGTCAATACAGGTTCTTAGATCTGCTTTACCAGGAAAATAGATATTTAACAGCTATTTTAGTTACATTCACTAGTTCAGGGGAAAAGTCAGCACCCTGAACTGCATAGAAAATACAAGCAATGAAATAAAGACCAACAGACAGAGCTCTGATTACCTGAATCACTTATACACTTTACACACATCCTTGGATCGAGAGAGCCTTTACATCTAGCTCTGAACATATGGTCACTCAGAATCTCAATCACGGAATCACAACATCTTTTTCATAAGTGAGTCTCAGAAAAACAAAATAGCAACTCAGAGTATATATATTTCTTAGAGCCAGATGACATCACAACCATCCTGACTCAGTGCCTAATTAGAAATTAGCAAAAGGTGTGAAAGCCTTCCTACCAGCAAGCCTCCCCTAAGCAAGCTTCCCTTCATGGGCTCCACATTAGGCCTATTAATGGGAGGGGAAGATCTTATATTCCATTAACATTACTGGCACTGTGTGTGAACCCAGTCTGATTTATACTTGCCATTCAACTTAATACAGCTATTGTTGTTCTCTTTTGTTTTTATATCAATTTTATTTCTAAATATATTCCTATTTTCTCCCCTACCAGCATTCACTAGAGAACCATCCCTTGTAACAAATAATAAAAAAGAGAGAAGGAATTAGTTTGCCAACGCTAACATATAAACCAAGAGTGACAATATATGCACTGTTCCATATCCATAGTCCCCATGTCTGAAAAGAAGGGAAGGTGATATATTTTCTCCTCTTCACTTTGGGGCCACACATGAAAATTATTATATATCACTTGCTACTTTTTTCTTTTACAGAATTTGGACAAATGGCTAATTTGCATAGATCTACCCACAATGCCCTGCTATTACCCATTCCCTAGTTGAAATTAATGTGGACCTTGGATGACAGTTCTAATCCTAAGAGGCCAGGAAATAAGTGGTGCTATGTGTTTACTAGTAGGAAAGTGTTTCAAAAATATGTAGTGATGAATCTAATGACACCAGGAAGAAGGAGAATTGCAATTCTGGTTACTTTGGTGTTGTATTAGAAAGGCAAGATTTGACTCATGGGTACAAGCAACAATTTTGAGGTTTGGGGAACTCAGGGGATCTTTATTGACCCCAGTTTATTGTTGGACTGTGTCTCGCCACAGTGTGATGGGAGGCTATGTGGGGAATAAGGGCTGAAAAGCAGAGGACAATAACAGCAAGGGAACAAGGCAAAACCAGAAGGCATATAGAAGGAAGTAAAGAAATGATTATTTTGAATGTTTCCAAATTGTTTCATTTCAAAAAGTATGGACACATGGAAGGACGTGGATGAAAACAGAGTGGGATGGGCAGGGTATGGATCAGTAGGGACCAACACCGTTGAAAGCAGTGCCTACATTGACTAAGATTCTAGATCTAGGTCTGGAAAAGATCTCAGAGGACATCAAGTCCAACTCATTCATTTAAAGAAACTGAGCTACAGAAATGAGGTACTTTGCCCATAGTCATATAAATAATGAGGTGGGATTTGAAACCAGACCCTCCAAATTTAGTGCTTTTTTGTATCCCAGAGTATATGGATATGGAGACCCCAAGGAGCAGAAGAATCATAGGAGCCCCAGAAAATTGTGCAAGCCCATGCAAAATTTTATACAAATTAATTCAGTGAGGCAGAATACAAGAACAACAGGATAATCTTCCACAATGCTGTTTGTGTCCTTTTGATGTTGTTCACTGTAAAAAACATCCCTCCTCCATCACTGCCTGTGTGACTTTGAGCAAGTCACTGAATCTTTCAGAATCACACTTTCCTGCTCAGTAAATGAGGGAGTTGGGTGATAAGAGGGCTTCTACAGCTTCTTCCAACTCAAAATCATGACCTTGACCTTTTTTTCTTCTTCTATTTGGCACCACTGGAACTTCCTGAAAATAATTGTGCATCTCAGATGCCTATGTCTCCCCTCCCTTGATTCCCGTTTGCTCTGCCGTACAGCCTACATTGTCCACATTAAAATTCACTTCTGTAATTTTAAGAATTCCTGGTCCTGTACAAGGAGTACCTCCTAATGACAACATGAGAGTTATTACAGAGTAAAAATGGAATATTCACCTGCAGAATCTGCTGTCATAGAAAGAGTCCGGGAATTTTGTGGAATAACATTTACAGTGTCTGCCCTCTTTCCTAAAGAGACGAAAGTGTTTCCTGAAAAATATATCCCATGCATATCGTCTAAGGATCCCACACTGAAGACATGCCATGAAATCTTGTCACCTAGGCACATATCAAGTCCTGGAAGGTTTCCGAACATGTATCCATTTATGGCTGAAAGAGTTATGGGAAAGGAAAAGGTGTTAATTATTATTATTTTCATGAATACTTCAAAATATCAAAGGACCATGATTTCCTTGAGATGGGCCCTCTGTCCATCAACACATATCACATTCACTCTACAATTCAGTAGCAATCTTATGACAGTCACTATTGCCAGAAATTTTGTCCTATCTTCTTGGGATCCTTGTATGTTTTGCAAGTGAGCAAACTTGATTCTGCTTCATAGATTTAGAACTAAAAGAGATCTTATGAACTTTCTAGTCCAATTGGCTTATTCACCTATGAGGAAGGTATTAAGTGAAAGAAGCAGGGTTTCAATCCAGGTTTTCTAACTCCAGAGCTAGTACTTTTTTCTTGGAGTGTCAGGGTTTGGAGCAACAAATACTTTATCACTGGGCCTGTATTGCTAGTCCATTGTGATATCCTTTGAGCCCCCTCAGGTTTATCACCATGAAGGGGCCAAAGTGATCCTGACAAGAGATTAACACTCCTAAGTATTTTCACTTAAATAATGACAAGCCATAGTCTTCTTAGTATCACCCCTTTCCCTTGAAGGCCTATAAAATGTCATGATACTTTTATACAACCCATTAGGCCCTAATCATTAAATTTCTCCCTCTCTTTGGGGGCAGGCAGTTATAGCAAGATCCTCAGAAATCTAATTGCTTATCTCTAATAAAGCAAACAAAATAATATTTCTCAAGGATAAGAGTTGTGAAAATCTAAAAGCAGACTAGACTTAGCTGCTGTGAAACTTTTCCCCACAAGTCATTAGGAAAATTAAAAACTGACTTTTTCTTCTGATTTAACCACCAATATCTATTCCTTTTCTCTGGCTTCCATATTTTTTAAATGTCCTATGTATTGAAAATAATAGCCTAGTTAGTAGTAAATAACCCAAAATTCAAATCTCTAACTGACTTGAACCTCCCTACTTAAGTGTACATGAAACTTTCTAAAGTCTCAGAACTATAAGTGGTTGAAAGGAATCTCAAGACATTTGGTTCAATGTTCCTCCTTCATGCAGGTGAATGTATAACCTAGAGGTGGTCATCTGTTCCCTTAATCAATTCCCCTGATAAATGATTCCCATGCTTTTCTTATCCTTGTGCTCAAAAACTCTGTTCCATAATTTCCTTTTTTTCCCTTTTTGTTCCTTTTATTTATTTGAGCCAATTATTCAGTTATATTTTCAATCTTTTTTCCTAATCCTAATTGAAAGGATGAAAAAAGATGTACCGCAATGACACCAATATGACTCAATATTACTATTGAGAAAACAATATCCAAATAAAATGGGGTGAATTGGGGAAAAAAATCATCATTCCCCTGCCTGAGAAACTTCAGTGACCTTCTGACATTCCTATAACAAATCTTAAATATCTCTTTGGCGTTTAAGTCCTACACAATCTAGCTCCAGCTTATCTTTCCAGGTTTATTACACATTGCCACACAGTATTATATGAGCCAGAGAAGGGGAGTGTTCGGTCTTCACCTATGGTACATTGCAGCCAAATTGCTCTTCACATTCTTCCTAAAACTTGGAACTCCATGTCTTTGCTCTATCTCTTTGTCTCTGCTGTCCCCCAATGCCTAATATGCATTCATTTCTTGTCTGTGCCTCTTAGAATGCCCAATTTTCTTCAAGGCTCAGATAATGCATCATCCAATGCAAGTCTTTTACCAACCTACTTTGTTGTGGGTACTCTCTCCGTCTTTCTGTAATGATCATACTTGTTTTTATGTTGTATACCCCAAGTAGAACATTAGTTCCTTTTGTACAGGAACTGTTTCATCTTTGTTTGGGTACTGCCAGAGAGAAGGCATGGCAAAGCATAGGGGGCAGAGTGCCATCCTGAAAGCCATAAAGTACCATCTATGATACATACTGACTGCATTACTCTAGGCAAGTGGCTCAGACTCCCAATGCTTCAGACATCTCTCTAACATCACAGAAAGAAAATAGTGACTTTTCTTGGTGGAGAGAATGTTCTCACTTTTAATATCTCTATGCCATTGAAACTCCAAGTTCATCCCTAACACAATGCCTGGTTCATTCAATAGCATGTGTTCATAAATGGTCACTGGATTTAATTGGATTATTCAAGTGTTTCTAACCCAATCCCTAAAGACCTTGAAATGTAGACTGCAGACAGAAGGACATTTACTACTTCAATTATCTGATGAAATAAAACTCTCCCTTACAAGCCATTTTGTTAGATTCTTGGAAGCCTGGATCTTTCTTATTCACTTGGCTGTGGTTTCCTGTAAATATTCTAATATTTTCATCCAAGTACAGGCTTTCATTCTCATCATAGATTGTAGGTTGCAGGTAGAATTCCTTGTCTACACCTTTCTGTGAATGAAATAAGAAAAGCGAACATGAGACAAGGAGGATCTTTCTGATGCACCCATTGGGTCTTCATGTGGACAAATCAAAGGGCAGAGAAATCTTGAAAAAGGGACTTTGAGATTCATGATAAATTTGACTGCCTAAATTCTCATTATTATAGACATTGAATTAAAAAACAGAGAAGATCTTAGAGTTAAAAATTAAAAGAGGATTTTTTCATAGGATTAAGGTTGGAAGGGTAACTCCTTCAAGGAAGTAATCCTTGATTTCTAAAGACAAATATACTCCTGATTTCCTGGAGGGCAGTTTCCAAGATTAAATCACCATGAATGAGCCTCATGGAAGCTCCACTTCTATTTATAGTTTCTGATTTCATTGGGAATATATTTCTTCTTGTTATAGCAAGATCCTCAGAAATCTAATTGCTTATCTCTAATTGCTTATCTTCTTGTTATGGCCATTGATGGAAATGGAGCTCAATTGGACAACAAATGATCCATGTAAGGATTTCCTAGGTGTAATAGTAATGTAATTTGATCCCTTCTTATTGGCAAAGGTAACAGGTACTTAGCATTTAGTAATTAATCAAGTGTCTGTTAAAAATAACAGAAGGTGTGACTACCTGTTGCTGATGTAACAGGAAGGGGCTGAACAGGGAGGGGCAATACTGTTTATAAGGAAAAGCCCCAGAAAGGGAGAGTCAGATCTTCTTGGAGTAAGCTTCATGGAGGCAGAAGCAGCTGCTGCCGAGGAGGCTGAAGAGGAAGGACCCGGGCTGGAGAGAATGATTTTTATTTGGAGAACCTGGATGAAATGATTTTGATACTGGGAACAAGCTGAAATTCCTGCTGAGTCTGAGGGTCAGCTGGAGCTGCTGAAGCTGTTGAAGTTTTCTAAGCCAGAGCTGCAGAAGACTGAGTAAGCATGACTGTGATGCTGGTACTTTGCATGAAACTGTTTGTGGCTTCGTTAAGCCTTGACTTGCCAGGAACAGAAACTCTGAAGGATTTGAGATGGACTGGACACTGTGAGCTCCAATGTGGGGCAGAAACTGCACAGAGAGCTGGACAAGGACCTGGGAGCCATCTGCCTTTGAACCCAAGTGACAGATTGGTGAATCCAGGTAGGATTTAGGACCATGGAAGGGGATCCAGTGAATCTGAGAGACCAATCCAAATCAAGCTGAAAGAAGACTTTATTTGGATACTGTGTACTGACTGAGAAATTGTAATTTACTAGTGACCTAGGGGTAGAAGGTTTGTGTATTCTCTGATGATTGAATAGTAAATGATAATGGATGATAGAATAATTGAGTTGATTGAATGATTGATTGACTAAATGATTGCACTAAGTGAATGATGACTGAACAAGTAATTGATTTGTAACATAGTATGCCCCATGAGTGGAGAACTTTGACTATAGTACTTTGTGTCCCTTGAGGAGGCAAACCTCCTTGAGGATGATTGGATGTTTGAATGATTGAGTTACTAAATGATTGTTCTTTGTTCAAAACTTTGTGACCACTGTGGTGGAAACTATGTGGCCATTTTCTGTGATAAGTTGTTGTGAATGCTATATTTTGATTTTCTGCGGTAAGTTATAACATTGTGAATACTGTACCTTGATTTTTTCTGTGAATGTTTTGCTCTGATTTGTTATGGAATAAATAAAGTGTCCACTATGCTGTGTAATCAGAACCTTAAAAGCTGTTCACAGTAGCATTCTTCTGGAAAGCTGCACATGCACGGCATTACACTAGGGTCTGAACACTTTCCAACAATGCAAATAGCAACTCTCCTATGACTTAATAAGTAAATTTTAGGGAGTTGTCTGAAGGATATGGAGGTTAATAAAATCTAAAGATGATAATCTCCAAATTGCTATTTGCATCACATAATGAGAAAAAAAAATCCTATAAAATTTCATTAATCCAAAATGCAAGAGGTCTAACCTCTCAGATTTCTCAGAGTGACAGTGACTTATCTGGTCAACTTGCTTTCTACAGTACCTCTCATAGCACTATGCACAAATGTGCCCCAAATATGTTACTGATGTTGATAGTTGCAGTTCTTATGAAAAAGATGCACTTGATTAAGAGGTAATGTGACATAATGGGTAGATTCCTGGTTTTAGAGTCAGGAAGACTTATATTAAAATCCTGCTTCTTATACTTACTAGCTATGTGACCTTGGGCAAGTCACTTAGCCTTTGCTTGCCTCAGTTTCCTCAACTGTAAAATGGGAATAATAACACCTACCTCCCAGGGTTATTGTGAGGATCAAATAAGATAATATTTGTAAATTTCTTAGCACAATGCCTAGCATAGAGTAGACATTATATAAATGTTAGGCGCTATTTTAAAAAAAGTGCTCAGACTGTCTGTGCTCACTTCTCTCTTGGCTCCTCTCCAGAATCTGCAGATAGATGGAGACAGACATACAGAGAGAGAGAGACAGAGAGAGGGAGAGTGACAGAGACAGAGAGAGAAGAAGGAAGG
>CM053600.1:171602142-171670896 GCA_028646575.1 Pseudocheirus occidentalis
AAAGGATTCTAGAGTTTTATTGCTGTTCTTATTTTGCTTCCTTTTCCTCATGTTGGCCAGTCAATTAATTTGTTGGGTTTTTTTTCCAGCTTTGTGGATCTCTCCTTCCAGGGGGGAAAGCTTTGTTCCAAATTGCTGGGGATTTCCCCACTGCTGGAGCTATTAGGGGGGTGTTGCAGCCCCCCAGTTTTGGCTTGCTGAGAGCACACACCAGGACCACCACCCAAGACCATGATCCAGATCCAGGCCACTCAACACAAGAGCACTTGGCCCTGATCAAACAATTTAGCTCCCCTGCGAGGTCTGTAGGCTAGGGGCTCTGAAGCAGCCCAGTGGGGGCAGCCGCCGGTTACAGCAGTTCCTGCCCTTCCCCCACTGCTTCCTTGCCCTGGGGGAATATTGGCCAAACTGCTTTTCCTCCCCTAAATTAAGTTTCAAAGTTTCACTTTCACTGACCTTCTGTAATTCTGGCTTGCTAGATGTGAAGATCCCTCCAGGTGCAATCGATCTTCTCTGAAGTAGACTCACACTGTGACTTGGGAGGCTCGGCTCCTGCCACCTGCCCTGGGGCCTGGCTGTGGTTTCAGTTTTTGGGGTGGGATGGGCTCCTGGCCTGCCACGATGAGCCCCTGCTGCCGAGCTAACTTTCTCTAGTCCTTGTTTTTCACACCTTACTAGATGTGGAGTAGCTGGAGGTGAGGTAGATCTTCTCTCTTGTAGACTGGATGTGGCCTGGGTGGGCTCCTCCTGGACTGCCCTGAGGCCTGGCCGTGGTTTCGGTTTCAGGCTGGGCTGGCCTTGGCTCCCGTCCTGCCGCGATGAACCCCTGCTGCCAAGCTGCCTTCAGTGAGAGCTATGTTTTCTGTATTTTTGTGAGTTTGAGAGTCCTAGATTTTGTTTAGGGTCATATTTTATGGGTATTTTGGGTGGCTGGGTGGGAGCTGCAGATCCTTGCTGCTTCTACGCCGCCGTCTTGGCTCTGCTGGAAGTCGATATGACTTCCCTCAATCAGTATGGTTTCTGTATTTACTAGATGGCCATGTACAATCAGTATCTCCACTTACACCCTCTCCTCTTCTTAATATACTGGCTTCCAATTTCATCACTTGATTGAAACCACCCTCTCCAAGGTTACCAATGATCTAGTGATTATTGAGATTAATAGCCCTTGTTTCAGTTCTCATCCTTCTTGACCCTTCTCTTTCCTTCAGCTGCAGAAAATGAATCGTTCACTCACTTTTCCTTCATATTGTCTCCTTTCTATGTCTTTGTGACACTGTTCTTCTCATTCCCGTCTAGCTTCTCCTTTTCAGTCTCCTTTGCTAGACCTTCATCCAGGTAACCTTGCTAATGGTAGTGCATCTTGAGGACCTGCCAAAACCTGGAGATCATCTCTACACAGATAATTCTAAGATCTAATTGTTCCAACTCTGACCTCTCTGCTGACTTCCACTTATCTCCACTGGATTGCCAATAGATAGCTTAAATTTCAATATGGTCCAAACCGAACTCATTGTATTTACCACCAAATCCTCTTCTCTGCCCAGCTTCCCCATTGCTGCTGAGAGTACCCCTATTCTCCTAATCACTTCAGCTTGCAACTTAGGCATCATCTTCCATTCCACACACATCCCAATATCTGTATCCAAGCCATTGATAATTCTTGTTGATTGTACCTTTGCAACCCCTCTATTGTAAGCCCCTTTCTCTCCACTACCATGCTGGTGCAAGCCCTCATCACCAGTAGCTGCTGGGAGTGGGCGGTATCTCCTGGTCCTAGGTCTTTCCACACTCCAATCCATCCTTCACTCAGCTATCAAACTGATCTTTCTAAAATGTACCTCCTTATACACTCACCCCTTATTGCCTCTAGGATCAAATATAAAATCTCTTTCAGCTTCAAAGTACTTATTATTATTGCCTGACCATTTCCTACCTTTTTGGTGTTCTGCCTCAATTTCCCCACGTACTCTATAATTTCTTGGCATTAATATCTCTTTGATATTCCTTGCACAAGACATTCCATCTCCCACCTTCATGTATTTTCACTGGTTTTCCCTCGTGCCTGTAATGCTCCTCATCCTCATCTCAAACTCTTGAGTTCTCTGGCTTCTATCCAGTCTCAGCTTAAGCCCTACCTTATTAAAGAAGTCATTTGCAAACTTCTTAATCTTTGTGCTTTTCCATAGAAATTATATAATATATATGTAAATATACACATACATATCATATAGACATGTACATATATATTCCATACACACACACACACACACACACACACACACATAAAATCTTGTTTGTAATTTACTCTTTGTGACCCTGTGGAACATAACACTATAATAATGTCCATGGGTTTCCTTGGCAAAATTATTGGAGTGTTTCGACATTACCTTCTCCAGTGGATTAAGGCAAACAGAGGTGAAATGACTTGTCCAGGGTCACACAGATAGTAAGTGAATGAGACCAGATTTGAACTCAGATCTTCCTGACTCCAAGCCCAGCACTATCCATTGAGGCATCTAACTATCTCTGTATCTTGCTTGTTCCTTGCTGTTTTCATTTATCTTTGCCATTAGACTGTGAACTCCTTGAAAGCACAGGACACACCCCCCCACACACACACCCCACAATTGATTTCTTTGTATCCTCAACACTTAGCAGTGTCTGGTATAGAAACAGTGCTTAGCAAGTGCTTGGCAGGTGCCACTTATTTGATTGACAAAGCACACAGTTCAAAATCATCCCAGCAGTTCAGTTTAGGTAACACTGTTGGCAAACCCAACCTCCCCTACCTGCAGGGGAAGGATCTTGAGTTGTTTGTCTAGAATATATATGATTTTCCATATCCCCATCAAGTCTGCAAGTGATGACTTCAAAGAGATGAGGCCACTTACAGTAGAGACGACCCAACTTCCCTTCAGGTCCTGGCAGCCACAAAAGGAAACAGCTGATATTAGCTTTCCCAAAGGCAGGATTTGGGCCCCTGACCCCTGTCCTGGGTTGCTGTCATTCCAGCAATGCTGGAGACATTGTAGAATAGACAATGAGTGCCTTGCTTTCCCAGATGCAGACAATTTGGAATTTATAAGTTCTATAATCTTGGTTCATCCATTTGAGAATATGTAGGGTTCTGTGGGGGGCACAAAAATGCCCAGGCCCCCCTAATGTCAAAGAGTTGATAAACTGGCAGGAATTATCACATTATTGCACAACATTTTTATATTGCATGTTACATTCTTATCTCATCTGATCCTTACAACTAGTCTAGGAGTTGTCTACTCTTTGTTTTATGATATTCTTTTTTTTTGTTTTTTTGCTTTTTGGAGGGGGAAGGCTGGGTAATGGGGGTTAAGTGACTTGTCCAAAGTCACACGTCTACTATGTGTCAAGTGTCTGAGGCTGGATTTGAACTCAGGTCCTCCTGACTCCAGAGTCAGTGCTCTAATCACAGTACCACCTAGCCACCCCTATATGATCATTTCACAGATGAGGAAACTGGATCAGAAAAGCTGAACAACTTGCCCATGGCACACATGACACAGGATTCGAATCCAGGTCTGCCAGATTCTAGGTCCAGAACACTTTACTATATATAAAATTGCCTCTTATAAAGCAATTTTTAAAATTTTTTTAATTTTTCAGTTCTACCTTCTCTCCCTCCACTCTTTCCCTCACCCATTGAGAAGGCAAGAAATACACGTGTGATATAATGTAAAACATAATTATAAGACATATACACAAAAGACGTCTTAATGTATTATGAGTGCTCTATCTCTACGAGATGCACAAACACAGTGCATCACGAATGAAGAAAAGGGATTATTCATGTCTGGGGAGATGCAGGAAGGAATCACAGGGGGAAAGGCAGAGGAGAAGGAGAAAGAACAGGGAGGGGGAAAGGAGGAGGAAGAGGAAGAGAAAGAAGAGGAAGAGGAGGAGAAGGAAGAGGCATTTGAGTTGGACATGAAGAACAGGTAACATTTCCATAGGAAGAGACTGGAGAGTGGGGGTGGGGGTAGGGTAAGGGAAGGAAGCCAGGCAGAGGGGATGCAGAACTCACTACACCATTCTGCCTTTCCAAAACAGGTTAAATGAGGAGAGTCCAGAGGCAGGGAGATAGTTAGGAGGCAGCTTATAACACCCCAGGCATTAGAAACAAAGAGTGGATTTGAGGAAAAGTGGGGAAAAATGAATTTCCAGAACTTGGCAACCAGATGAAGGAGGTGAGTTTCAGAGACAGAGAAGCTCCAGCTCCCTTTGCCTTCTGAGCCACCGTAGTTTCAGGAGCAAGTTACCTGTATGATGACTGAGTAGGTTGTACATAATATCTTGCTGAGTTCAATGATGACTTTGATGAGGGAGATGATCACTTGGAGACCACTGAGTGTTATAAGAACAGAAAATAAAATAATATTCCATTCAACAACATGAGCTGGCTCCAGGCACTGGCTCCATGTGCTAGGATCACTGAGGAAGCTGGAACAGAGGAGAAAAATGGCAAAATGAGACCTATGACCCATTTTTATTCATTTATTCACTTTTATTCCATCTAGAACAATGCAAAGGTAATGGAAAAATGTAAAGCTCTCTTAACATTCATTTGTTCTAGCAACAGGCATTTCCTAAATGCTTTCTGTATTTATTGCGCTGGTCTAGCTGATGTGAGTTGTACAAAAAAAACAAACAAACCCAAAAATCAAAGACTGGAGGATGGAAGGGGAACAGGGCCTGGACCCATGATTTCCTTGGGATCAGGAATTCCTGGGTGAGGGAAATCCTTCTACCAATGCAGGCTGGTACCTTCTCTTGAACTTATACCTCAGAGAAGTGTCTAGAGGTAGAATGATTTGCCCAGGCTCACAGAGCCAAGATATCTCAGAGGTGGATCTTAAAATCAGGTTTTCTGGGCTTCAAAACCAGTTCTTTCTCCACCTCTCACAGGATCATTGATTTAGAGCTGGAAAGGGCCTTCAGAGTCATCTAAATAAGCCTCCTCATTTTATGGATCAGGAAACTGAGGCCCAGAAAGATTGTGATGGAGTTAGAACTCTGGATTGGAATCCTGATTCTTAGTCTGGTCTTCTATCTTCCATACCCCACTGTCTCTCCTCTGTCTTTGTTCAATAGCAACATAAAATGATACGTGATCAAATTGGTTGGTTGTTGTCCTTTGTTCTTGAAGAGGACCAAAATGGCATCACTGTGTTGAAGTCAAGGTAAAGTGTGTCCAACCACTGCTGATCAGACCAATACAAGTTTGGAAGTCTCTACTATAGCTTGGGCCCAAATAAGTACCAAAGGACTGGAAGAAGCAATGAATTCTCTGGGAGTTCGGGGTGGGGAGGGATCGTTGTGGACTGAAGTGGTCCCAAAGGAGCTGGCCATATGCAGGAACATAATAAAATGGTCAAAATAATTTGACCAAACATATCCCAACTTGGTCCCAAGTTGCAACATTACGATTTTAGTACTGTCCCTGTGTCTATGAGATCATGGTAGAATGGGGATGGGCCAAAAAACTCTTTCCAAAGGGACTAAACCTAGGGGAGATGGGTGGAGGCACATTCCTGCAGCTGACTGGAAGAATGTCCTAAACTTTCAAAGTTCAAAAGAAGAATAGCTGCCTTGTGAGTACTCCATAGCTGGAGGTCTTCACGGGAAGGTTAGATGACCACTTTGGGGGTATGTTTGGGAGTAATGGTGGAGGATCCTTGTTCAGTTATGGGTTGATCTCTGAGATCTCTTCCAATACTTTCTTTCCAATAAATTTTCCTTTCTGTAAGCCATTTTATGGAAAGAGGAATTATGTTACCTGATACTCTGTGAAACCAAATTCAGGGCTAAGGTTTTTGCAACACTGTAAATATGAAAAGGTCAGGTTCCCAGTTATGGATATTGGATGTTAAATGGAGCATAGGATGAACACAACCACCTCCTTGTCCTGAAGGTGGGAACTAAGAACAAAGGTGCTGATGGGGGTTGGGGAAACATGAAGATAAAATCAAGGCTCAAGGTGAGAGACTGGAGACAAAGATGGGGATCAACCACCTGTGAATTGCTTCAGGTTTCCTTCCCCGAGTGACAGAGCCACTTCCATCTTCCTCCATTTGACTGTGTTTTGGGGTCATTGACCAGCTGCCAGCCATGTGAAGTTTCCCAAAGCAGGAGCCTAGACTATTGTCCCTACTTGTCTCACTATGACCTTTCTCCCTTCACAGCCATAAGGGAGAGTAGGTGACTACAACTGACTTAGTAATTAAAGTCTGTCAGTTAAAAATTGAGCCCTTACTATTTAGCAGAAACTGTTAAGCCAAACAACAACAACAAAAAGTCCTTGCCCTCAAGGAGATTCCTTTCTAAAGGGAGAGATCATGTGTAAATAACTAGATTAGAACAAAGAAGAGCAGATAGAAAGTCATCTGAAGAGGAAGGTGCTAGCAGCTGGCGTGGGTTCTTGTGCTCCTCCTTCCTTTTCCAGAGAGAACCATGGCATCGGGGAAATGGTGACATGACTTGCAGTTGACCTTGATTTGAGTGAGGGAGGGCTGTGCAAGGTCACCAGCCTCACTTTCTCCTCCAGAGATATCTGGATCCAGTGGCTAGATATTCATCAGGATGATTGGAGATGACCCAGGCTACAATGGGAGACTCTGACCCTTTGAGGCTAAGGCCTTTGCAGGTACTCACTGAGGGTGAAGTGATGCCCATTCAGTGAATAGGCCTCTTTAAGAAGTGAGCTGGGGTGGGGCAGAGGAAAGAGAGGTCTTTCCTGAAGGCAAGAATCGAGCAGTCTAGAGCTCCCAGGTTTTCCTGATTCCCAACCCACTACTCTATCCACCTTGTAAAGCACCCTTTTGCATCTATCTATACCAATGAATAAAAAGCAAGCCTGACCCATTTGTGAAAGTATGCAACTAAACTTACATCCTAGCTCCATCACTAACCTATCATTTATATCAGGCCTGATATTTACCCAACGTTAATCTGCCCCCACCTTCCCCAGGTACACTCCATTCTAGCATTGGCAAAATGTTTCCTTTATTTTATAGCTCTCTGATAACCCCTAAGCACCAAATAACCATGAGTCCCAATGATTGGTGGGGGGGGGGAAACTAAATGTATAGATTTTTCTATGAACGATAAATAGCTCTCTTTATGCTTACATCTATTAACAACTTTTTTTTGTTGTTTTTGGAGGGTAATTAGTGTTAAGTGACTTGCCCAAGGTCACATGGCGTGTGTGTGTGTGTGTGTGTGTGTGTGTGAAGTGTTTGAGGCTGAATTTGAACTCAGGTCCTCCTGATTCCAGAGCCAGTGCTCTATTCACTGTGCCACCTAGCCACCCCTCTATTAACAAATATTAAGGGTTAACAAATTAGGGGTTAACAAAAGTAAACAAGAATTACAGAACCATTTTGGCTTTTCAATTTGTTATAAAATTAATTTGCATTGAAAGATGAATATTAATAGGAATTATGAACAAGTGGGTGAATGACCTTCTCTAGTTTCCATAAATTGGGAAGTTACATCTTACCTCCCTGTGGTCTCTTCAAAAACATATTCCCAGCCATTGAGGGTACGGCAGTACGGTCCTTGCACTAAGCCCAGTGCTGATATCACCAGGCAATATCCGGAGAAAGCAATTCCAAGGACAGAAAAGATAATGGAGAGTAAACTCTAAATTAAATATAGAAGAATTTTAGTGACATTAAATAAGACAGAGGGTATTTCCAGTGAATTATCATAAAGACACCTTCCTTCTCAATCTCAATCTACACCTTCTCATTGTAAAAAGTCTCAACAAATATCCACTCTAAAATCGATTGATCTACAAATTTATAACTAGTAATTTTGAATTCTGGGAAGTACCAACATCTGTGCCTGAGTAAAGCCACAAAGCTCTTCCTCAAATTGAGAGATTAAGGGTGAGTAGAAGTCAAGGAGACAGAGGACTTTAGAGTCTGCCATCTCGGTAACTTTCCATTTTAATTGTTTTTGGTAACTAGGTGCTAAACTCTATTGTTTCTAGTTGCCGAGGATTTCAAGTGCACCTTCTAAATTCGGAACCCAAGGACAAAGTACCAGTCACCTCACCCAAGTTATGATTCTGTTTCATTTTACAGTATTTTTTAGTTCAGCATCACGTAAACCAATCTTGCATGACTGTCTAGTACTAGACAGATCATATGATTAATTTCTGGAACAGACATTGTGAAGGAATTCACATTAACCATCAACAATTTATTAAGCCCTTATTATGTTCAAGGTACTATGCCTTGGGAAAACATGGAAGTAGAAGGCACAGTTTTGTTCTCAAGTTTTTTACAACCAAATTGGACAGATAAATGTATCTGACAAACCTGAAGTTCCACCTACTAAAAGAGACCCTTGCTGGTCCTCCCACCCCAGAAATTACTCTAAATATATTCTGTTTTTACTTATCTGTAAATAGATTATAGTATTCAATCAGTCAAACATTTATTAAGCATATTTCACAGTGGTTTAGTGGATGGTAAACTAGCCTTGAAGTCTGGAGGACCTGAATTAAATCCTACCTTTGGCTCATAACAGCTGAACTACCCTGGACAGGTTGTTTACCCTCTCAGCGTTCTAATCAATTCTCTGAGAGTTTAAGTTACAAAAAAAAAAGTGCTGACCTGCATTGAAAGAGGAAGTTTCCTCAACTGGGACTTTCCCATACCAATGAAATCAGAAATTAAATCCCTTTTCTTATCATAACGGCAAATCTTCACTTTTTTGCATCACCAGTATCTAATACATTACCAGGAGCTCAATATATGCTTATTTATTTATTGAAATGTATAGTATCAGCTCTTATCTACAGATAAGCCAGGAGAAAGGAAGGTGATTGAATGGAATACACTTCAGGTTATCCAGTTGTGTTCTCCAGTATGACAAATTGGTTCATAGATTTAAATATATACTCAAATAGATTTCATAAGGATGTGAGGAACACCACATGTCACAATACCGCTTGTTAATTATGTGGTCATTTATTGTTTGCTTCAAATCTATACTCCCCCTCTCTCTCCTCCCCCCTGTATTTATGCCTCTCACTCCCCTTGTCTCTCTTCTTCCCTCTCACTCTTTCTCCTTTTCTCTCCCTTTCCCTTCCTTCCTCTTTTTTGCCCTCTCCCCATCTCTCTCTCTCTCTCCTCCCCCTCTTTCTTTCTCTCTTCCTCTCCCCCTTTTTCTCCTTTTCCCTCCCTTTCCCTTCCTTCCTTTTTTTCACCCTCCCCCCTCTTTCCTCTACCCCTCTTTCTCTCTCTCCCTCTCCCCCTTTTTCTCCTTTTCCCTCCCTTCCTCTTCCTTCCTCTTTTTCTCCCTCTCCCCCATCTCTCTCTCTCTTTCTTTTCTCTCCCCTACTCCTCTCACCCCCTTTCACCATCTCCCTACCCCCACCTTTCCTCTTCTCTTTTTTTTAAGATAAAAACATTTCCGGTGTCTGGTTGTTTAATAATGCTCAATTTTATAAAAAGGGAAGGAAGGATATTCTGTGGATAGAGGCCAGGACTTAGTCTGGCTTGGCTCAGCCACCAACTTATCACTTGATCTTGTCCCAGTCACTCCATTTCTTTGAGTCTTGACCTCCTCATCAGAGAAGGCTGGATGAAATGATTGCTAAGGTCTCTTCCAGCTGTGTGATGCTCTCTAACCCCAGATTTACCATATCATCAAAACATGGGGTGGACGGAGTGCACCAAATTCACCCTAGAACCCAGATTAAGAAAGAATCCATTCATTTTAAGGATTAACTAACTTGCCAAGATATATAGAACATTTAATAGTTTTCCTAGAATGGTAGAAACGATCCTCAATGATCTTCAAACTAACCCAGAACATGAAGTGCTGTGTGGTCTATCTCTAGCAAATCAGCAAAACTAAAACGAACAACAACAACCAGACACCTTTTGCTCAGCTAAATGATTGCTGTGAAGGAAATTATCATTGGCATGCTTAGGATTCTCCCTAGGAAAGGTGGTAGTTAGATGTCTTTTTGGAGGTGAAGATTAGAAAAGTTTCCTCTGTCTCTGGAGTATTCTTTTTTATCTAAGACTTGGCATCCTAACTAAGGTGATAATTGTTTCCCAGGCACTCCCAGCTGTTATATTTATTCCTAGAAAATACCCTTGCTCAGGACTAGAGACCAAATAATAATAATCCTGAGATAAAAAAAAAGAGAAGTGTATCTGATTCTTGTGTAATCCCTAGATCAAACACCCAAGGCATGGCTCTTTATCTTCCCCCTCCCCTTTATTCCCCCAGCTCTTGGAAGCCTAGCCCATGTATTACTACCATCTCCTCTGATTCTGGGACTATATGATAGCTTAACATAGAATATTTGAATTGGAAGAGAGATCATTCAGCCCATGTTACAGGTGAAGAAGTGGCCTCAAAATAAACCACTTGCCCAAGGTTACACCAGTAGTAACCTGTGACTCGGGCCTTCTAATAACAAATCCAGGACCTTCCCTCCTTTTTTCATTGAACCAAGGTTACCAACTGGGCAGCGCTGAAAGATGAAAGTATAGAGACAAAAATTAGAGATAAGAAGAAAGACCAAGTTTTGGGAGTATATTAAAAATAAACACATATACACAATGTGATCATTAGAAGAGATTAGAAAGAAGGCAAGCAGAAACTCAAACCTACCTAGAAAACAGCAATAAATTCTCCTTTTTTGGCAGATGTGATGGAGAATGAATCTGCTTCCTCCCAACACACCTCAGTTCATTTTGGGATTACTCTGATCTCAGGGAAATCTTTCCTTTTGTGCTGAGATGGTGTTGTTTGCCCTTTGTCTTTACAGAGGACAATAACATCACAGGTGATGTCTTGACTTGCCCATGAATTGGATTCAAGTGAGACAAAATTGCACGGTCATCAACCTCACTCTTACTAAAATCCTGAGTCATTCAATTCCAAGGTAGGACAAGTCAGGAAGACTGAAGTCTTCCAAGACCCAGAATGCATTTACTCCTCTTCATTTTCCTAGTTCTGTCAAACAGAACCAGTTTTTTAATCTTTCATTTGATAGATCTTGAGTTATTTGAAGAAAGCTATCACATACCCAGAAGTCACTTCTTCAGGCTAAATATTCCCAGCTCTTTCCACTAACCTTCCTGTGGCTTGAACCATAGGCTCTTCCCCTTCCTTTGCCCTACTCTTTATGCTTTCTGGCTCTTACCAATGTGCTTTCTTAAATATGGTGCATAGGTATGAACGTGATACTATAAACGTTGGCTGAGTGGGGCCATTTTCTCATTCTTGGGAGATGGGCATCTTTGAATAGAGCCCAAGATCATATCAGCTTTTTATTTTAATGCAGTTGTTATAATTTATTTTGCATAATAAGATGTTTATCCAAAAAAAGCAACAAGAGTTAGCTTATGAATTTTCACAATTATAATTTTTATTATTGAGGAATAAAAGAATATTGAATCTTTCAAAGACATTTATCCTGTATACAGTTAATTTGTACACATTTGCCTGTGAGTTTTCTCAACTGGATTGTGATCTTCTTGAGGTTAGGAACTGCCTTTTGCCTCTTTTTATATCTTCAGTGCTTAGCACAATTCCTGGCATACAATAGGGGCTTAATTAATGTTTATAGAAATGATGTGAGTAGTATATTTACCCTAGGAATCCCAGATATTTTTGTCATCAACTGTCATTAATATCAATAACAAAATAGCTTACTTCACAAGGAGTATATGCTTGTAAATTTGATGCTTTCTGTCATGAAGGAAACAGGTTTGGGCTAGTGTGATTCTACACACCTGAAGAGGGAGTGGGAAGCTGAAATTCTAGACTTGTTTCTACCACTCACTCACACTCCACCATTTGCATTAGCTCTTCTGGTTATTGTATCATACCATCGACCCATATTGAGTTTCAGTCCATTAAAAGTACCAGAAATTTTACAGATAACTGCTTTCCTACTTGCTACCTATGGGAATTTGGTCAAATCACTTCATATCTCTGACCCTCAGTCTCCTCATCTGCAAAATAGGGGATATCAGACCTTCACATTTCTTTCCATTTCACATTTCCAAAGTCTACGCTCTCATTTATCCTTTAAATGGGGTTGATCAGGGGAACTCTACCTGTCTCCCACTTCAACTTGATAAGCATGTCTCCTCTCCTAGAGAATAGGAGATTTTCATTGACCCTCTGTTGATAGACAATATTGGTTTGCCAAGAGTCACATCCATACCCCATGGGGGAGAAATACACTTGCAAAATTGCCTAGGAGAGAGGGAACAAAGTCCTCCGATCAAACCTCCTCCCTTTGCCCTCTTAAATGGTATTACTGAAAATTGTGTAACTAAGATTTTGATTCTGTCAAAATACTTAGTTTTGGGGTTTTTGAAAGGAATAAAGAGTCTTGAAACCAAAATTTAATTGTCCAGTTATGGAATTAGAATATACTTAAGCTGACTGGGGCCATATTGTTATCCTAGTGTTCTCTGCAGATACCACCTAGCTGAAAAGAGGAAATAGAACCCAAACTTACTTAGAGGGAACAACTAGGTACCACTGTCGATAGAGTGCTGTACCTGGAGTCTACAAAGCCTGAGTTCAAATCCCGTGTCAGACACTTTCCTAGTAGTGGGTCCCCTGGGAAAGTCACTTCACCTTATTTGCCTCAGTTTCCTCATCTGTCAAATGAGCTGGAGAAGGAAATGGCAAACCCCTCCAGTATCTCTGCCAAGGATACCCCCAATGGGGTCATGACACAACTGAACCAACTGAACAGCAATGAAACCTCCTTAAAAAGCAACAAGAGCAGACTTTTCTTACCATGTACTTTTTGCTGCAGCTTTCACTCTGACACCATTTATACGGCGTATCCCTCTCCAATATTAGGAGAGCTGCAGCTACTATAAGCATCTGGAGAAGAAAAGAGGCAAAAGGTTTAAGAATGATGCCTTCCCCCCTGTAGTCATCACATGGCTTATCTTCAAAAGTAACTCGTCATTCATTTAGTGACTACTAATGGTAATGGGCAGCTAGGTTAAGTAGTGGATGGAGCGGTGAGCCTGGAACCAGGAAGACTCATCTTTCTGAGTTCAAATCCAGCCTCAGACTTGCTAATTGTGTGACCCTGGGCAAATCATTTAGCCCTGTTGGTCTTAGTTTCCCCATCTGTAACACGAGCTGGAGGAGGAAATGCAAACCATTCCAATATCTTTGCCAAGAAAACTCCAGATGGGGTCACAAAGAGCTGGGCATGACTGAAACAACTGAACAATGATAAAAGAGAAGGAAATGGCTGCTGACTAATGGCCATTGACTGACTGACGAGTCTCATTGACTAATGAGAGAGTAGATTTAGCAACCAGGCTAATTTTTCCCATTTTCTCATTGATTCAGGCTGTGGATGTGGAAAAATGATTCACCTGAAGTTTTATTTTTGTTTACCAGCCTATCTACCTCAATATATTAACATCTGGCACTCTGAGACTCAGTCTGTACCTATAATCCAAGAAATAAAGTGAAGGGATTATTCAGGTTGCTTGTCTGCATAAATCAGATACACCAGTGAATTCAGTTCCCTCCATGTAGCATTTTTGGTCTGTAGACACAAGGTTTAATCTCTGAAAAGAACTTTGATTACTGTTCCAAGTTCCTGACTGGTGTCCTGGAATATCATGAGGCTTGTAGTTTTGAGACAATTCTCCACTGATATATTCACTTCATGCAGGAAAGATAAGCTGAATAGACTTCCACTTTTCTAGATTGGTGGCCAGAGTTTGACCATCTAAAGAGATAGCATGGCATAGGGAGTTGGCCATTGGGACCTGAGTTCAAGTCATGTCCTGGATACATGCTATCCCTGTGACTTTGGGCAAATCCCTTGCCTTCTCAGGGCCCAAGACAACCTTGAGATGATAAAGTTGCAAAGTCCTTACTGGTCTGAATTTGTAGAGGGAACGTCTTCATTTAAGAGTTCCCTAGAGGAGTAGCTTCTCCATTCCTAATCTCAGTGATCTGAACTCTAATCCTTTTAGTGATTTTAAGTATTTTCAAAGGCTCCCAGGTGATATAATCCCTGTGACAGATCCTTTGGCAAATACGAGAAAAAGTAATGGGTTTATGAACTGACCATGAACACCCTTCACCAGGGAGAATCACAAACCATCTCTGATTGAGGAGACCAGTCCTAGGGACTTACCTGAAGCAGGAACAGTGGAAGTCTTGTCTGCTCAGCATCATAGAACTAGCTCCTGAGGTGGGATTTGAAATCAGATCTTAAGAACTCTAAGCTCCCACAGTTTATCTACTACCCCAACCTGTCCTCGACATAGCTGTCCCAACCTTATGCTTAATCCAGGATAACAGTAATTGACTCCCACCCCTTTTCCCAGAACCATTTTAAAAAAATTAAGTTAGCTATGTTGTATTTTAATTCTCTCTAGGGTTTCAAATGCTTCCATTTTCAGGACTTAGACCATAAAGCAAAATTTATTTTGCTCCTTTCTCATAACTGGGATCTCAGTTACCAGCTTTATTTACTGGTTTTCTGCTCTCTAAACTCAGCTCTTTCTAGCACTGTCCTCTGGGTCCATATATTGTGTGAGACAGCCATATGTCTTCTTCAGTAATTTATTCATTTTATTAGAAAATCCCACATTTTCTAGGCAAACTGTTTAATAATAAATAATAATAAAATAGTGCATAAATATATAAATTTATATATTATAAATATAATATACAATAGTATAAAATATATTATACAATAAAATCATAAAATAAATAGAAATAAATATTTTTGTAATAATTAATAATAAAATAACTAATATAACTAATAAAATTAATATGATACATTAATAAAAATGAAATAAACAACAATAATAGAATTTGTTGTGTGAAGTTTGGATTCAGTAATAAGGTCACACTTGAGGACTTGGAAGATCACAGGTTCCTTATCCCCTAGTTTAAATACTTTCTCTGTCCTACCCTCTGGCAAGTGTATTTAATTTTTTTTTTTAATTCTGACCTTAAACACCAGTTCAAAGGAGCACGTCCATAAACATAGATCAGACAATCCATCAGATTAGATGGAAAATTTGAGTCTCTGTTATGTGTAACTCGCTTTTTTCTTTAAGTAATCACATGAAAATTCAACACATAACTTTTAAAGCCATGCAACTTGTCTGTGATACTTTCTAGATTTCTGCTCTCATCTGTGCATTAAAAAAATATTCAATGATCCTCTTTCTTTTTTAAATTTGATAACCTCAATGCTAGCACTTTTCTCCCTCCCAAATGAAAAAAAAGAAAAAAATTAAAAATAGAACAACCCTGAAGATGTATTTATATTAAATCTCTTCTAGATAAGTGAGTGATGAGAAGGTTTCAAGGTAGGACATCTTTGTTGGTAGAAATGTTACATGGTTAAAGGTCACATCTGAGAGATGTTCTTTTAATTAGAGATGACAGTAGAAAGTATGTGAGGGATCTGGAGTCAGAGGACCCAAGTTCAAATCTCAGTTCTCCAGTGGTATAACATCTGAGACTCTTTGTCATCTTTAAAATGAGAGGGGTTGTATTATACAGCCACTGAGATCCCTTCCTGGGCTATGAATCTCTGATGCTATGGACCATCCCCAACTGAATTTCATGGCAGAGTTACCAAATGGTGACATACTAATCATCCACTAATTCTTTGACTTAAAAACAAAAAACAGAAAAATTCTTCATGCCAGACTGTTTAGAGAAGCTTCAGTGGGTTCTCTTATTAACAGAGATGCTAAAAAAAAAATAATAAATGGCGAACTAGGACATGAATTCTGCTGTCAAGGAGAGGAATCTATCTGGAGGGCCAGTACCCTAAAACAAACACACACACAGACCTTTGTTATCGAGGACATTTTAGTCCCGTGAACCTGATTTCCTTCTAACTTCTTCATGCTGAAATCCATTATATTGTCAACACAATAAACAGTTGCTTGAGCAATCACATCCTACCCTTGGCCCGTTCTATTATTATAGCCCTTCCACTTATCACTTTTGCTTCAGAATAAGACATTCTCCCAACTCCAAATTCCCTAAGCATAACTTACCATGATGCCTGAGAAACAGATCCCTTCAAAATACCACACATAATTGGTGAGTTTGTGGCTGGATGCGTATGATGTCTGTCCATTTGGGAAATATAATAAGATATTAACGATAATACTCCAAAGTGCAAGAGGAATTATTAGACAACTGAGGCAGCCACTGCATCTCCGAGTCCCCATTCTGGTGGCGTGGCGTGTAGTCTGCAGAACTAGAGAATGTCAAGGAGGGCTTGAAGTTTTCTTTCCCTTCTTTTTTTTTTACTCTTTCTTTCTCTTTTTCTTTCTTTCTTTCTTTCTACCTGTGACTTTCTTTTCTGGGTCAGACTTTCACTTCATATTCATGAGGAGCTGGTTGCTTAGTTATAACTCCAGCTAGACATTATCAGCATTAAATAGTAGTTTACTGTTCAGGGAACAATAGACAATAATCAGTTGCTAAAGAGCCTGGCTTGTCTTCATCCTGTGCCAGAAGTAATGAGGTGTGCTGTGCGGTGGGTTGTCTTTTTTTTTTTTCTTTCTGGTTTTAATGTGTCATTTTCCTCTAGATTAAAGACCTCCTGTTTTAACCCTGAGTGAGCTTTAAGAAGGAAGTTCATAGAAAGGAAAGTGAAGCCAGGCAGCTTTCATCCAACTGTTGGAAGCAGGAGGGTTAGTGAAAACAGGATGATCTTCTGATAGACCACAGAAGCAAGCCCTAAGAGCACGGTGAATTCTCACAGCTTGACTTTCTGCCTATGTTAAGTACTCATCTTCCTTCCCTGGAGTTCGTATGTATGTATGTATGTATGTATGTATGTATGTACACATATACATATATACACACATCTGAAAGAAAGAAGAGGAGAGACAGGGAGAGAGAGAAAGAGGAGGGAGGGAGAAAGAGACAGAGAGAGACAGAGAGACAGAGGGGGGAGGGAGAGAGAGGGAGAGACAGACAGACAGAGGGGGGACGGAGAGAGAGAGAGGGAGAGAGAGAAAGAGAGAGGGAGAGACAGAGAGACAGAGAGGTGATGTGTTATTGTAGTGTCTTGAGAGTTAGGAAGATGTGAGTGCAAGTTTTCCTTAGTGCTCCAGGCACAGATCTGGTACATTTCTATCTACCTATCCATCCATCTATCTCTCTTTCTGTCTGTCTGCCTGCCTCCCTGCCTGTTTGTCTATCTCTTGATCTAATGACCTACCCATCCATCAATCCATCCATCCCTCCATCCATCCATCCATCCATCCATCCATCCATCCATCCGTCCGTCCGTCCGTCCGTCCTTCCGTTCATTCATCTGTCCTATCTACCTAGCTAGCTAGCTAGATACATATATACACATATTTAAGCTTCATTATATCCCTGTGAAGTAAGAGCTAGAAGGAATTCAATCACCACCTTAATTAGCAGGAAGTGGAGGAGGAAGAAATGAAAAGACTAATAGCTTAAGAAGGCAGCTAGGTGGTGCAAAGAATATAATGTTGAACTTGGAGTCAGGACGACTTGAGCTCAAATACTGTCTCAGATTCTTCAAACACTGTCTGTTGCAGATTCTTTCTGGGTCCGGTCTCAGTTTTCTTGACTGCAAAATGGAAATAACGCTATCACGCCATTTACAGGGTTGTCATTATGATTAAATGTGATAATGTTTGTAAATGTTGTAGATCTTCAAGAGTCGTCTAGATGCTAGCTATTATTGACTCTGCCAAAGTTATATAGCAATGAGAGGATGGTGGGGGCAAGGACTGATGGAGAGACAGCTGCCTCTGGGAAGGCATCAGAATATCTGAACTCAAGACTCTTCCTCTGATGCTTGTTCTCTGTGCATCCTTGGGCAACTCACTGAAATTCTCTGGATCTCTTTTTCCTAATCTGTAAAAATCAAGGGATCCAACAGGATAGCCTCTGATAACCCTTTAGCATTAAATTAAGGATCCCCTCATTTCACTATCAGGCCAGTGTGATACTGTTTAAGCCTACAGAATCCTTCGAATCCCAACCCAGTCTGATCAGTTACAGCATCATAACAGGCTTCATGCAGTCACTCAGAAGACTTGCTACTTTTATCCCTATTCAGTGGATGCCTCTTAAGCAGAGTCTCTAAGAAAAGGGACTTGGGTTTCTGACTTTTCCCCTGTCCTATTGATCTAATATAAATCCATAATCTTTCTTTAGGCCTCCTTAGGAGTTTTTACTGCTAGCAACTAAGGAAACAAAGATTGAGAACACATCAAAAGGGAAAGTTTCAAAGGTAGAAGAAGTTTTAACACCTAATCTTTGCTTTTAATGAAGTATAAACACAGCTCAGCCTGAACTGTTTTTAGCTCATTTCTGTTTTGTCTCAGGGGTCAACTCCACTCTAACTTTCTCTCTTTCAATTTCCCAGAGATAGACTTCATGCCTCCTCCCTGTCTTCCCCATTAGGTGACATAAAGAGGGTGCTTCCTCTTTCACTCTATGCTTTAGTTTCTAGGAATGGATCTCAGGGTAGAAAAATAGGTGTCAAAAAGTTAGGGGCGGCTAGGTGTCGCAGTCAATAGAGCACCGGCCTTGGAGTCAGAAGGACCTGAGTTTAAATCCGGCCTCAGACACTCTTACCCCCCCCCAAAAAAAACTAGCCGTGTGACCTTGGGCAAGTCACTTAACCCCAATTGCCCTCCAAAAAAAAACACATTAAAAAAAGTAGATCACTGGTCTTTATTTATGTCTCAGAGATTACTCTCAGGCTTCCATCTCGATTTCTTCCAATTTATAGTGACAAAGTCAGTCAATTCTTCGCATAAAGGTAGAGTGAATGATGTCTAAGTAAAACATGTACACACCTTTTAAAAATATTTTTAAAATTTATTTTGTCAAGTATTTCCCAATAACATGTGAAAAGTTGTTAACATTCATTTTTAAAAATGTGGAATTCCAAATTCTCTCCCTCTCATTAACCCCCCTTCCCTGCAAAGGCAAACAAGATGATATTGATTATACATATGAGGTCTTGCAAAACACATTTCCATATTATCCACATTGCAAAAGAAAACACACACTCATATGCACAAAACAAGAAAACATTTAAAAGTATGCTTCAATCTGTAGTCAGAGATCAGCAGCAAATAAATCAGCATTTTCCATCTGAAATTACTGTCTTGATGAGAGTAGCTAATCTTTCCCAGGCTTATCATGCTCACACCTTTCAAAAGCAGTTGTTTCTTGCTGATACAGGTGACTTACTTGAGATAAGTGATAGAAGTGGGATTCGAACCCATATCCTTAGGCATCAAATTCGGCACTCATTTTACCATACCACACTCCTAAGAAGAGGGGCAGCCAGGTGGCACAGTAGATAGAACTCCAGGCTTGGAGGCAGGAAAATCTGAGTTCAAATTTGATCTCAGACACTGTGTGACCTTGGGCAAGTCACTTAACTCTTTCTGTCTCGGTTTCTTCATCTGTAAAATGAACCAGAGAAGGAAGTGGCAAACCACTGTAGTATCTGCCAACACAACCCCAAATGGGGTCAGGAAGAGTCAGACACAACTGAAAATGATTATGCACCACACTCCTTAGAGGATCAGAATTAGAGTTGGATGGAAATCAGAGGTCATCTCGTCCAACCCCTCCATTTACATGGTGAGGAACCTGAGGCTCTGGTGAAATGACCTGTCCACCCATGGGAGAGTTAGGATTCACTCACACCCAGGTTCCTCAACCCCAGAGCCATTCCATAGCTGTCTCTCTCTTCTTCTCCATCATGCATTTCCTCCTAAAATTGCTTAATTGTATTTAGTTATAGTTTTGATTTAATTGAATTAGAACAAGGTTGTATTTTCATCATCCCTGTTCCCCTTGGGCAAATTAAAGCCTCTCAAGCAAGGGCATTGCTAAACCAGCCAGGGAAGGCAGCAGTCAGGTTTCAGAGAGGTGTCTTGTGGGCTCCCTCTGGTGGACGTGGTTTTTCCAGCATGTTTTCTGGCCACAAATCTGCAAACTCAGAAGGTTGCTCATTTTTGCCAGAGCTGTTTACAGAAACAGCAGTACAGTCATTTGTGGTAAATGGGAGAGCCTGGAGACCCACAATTAATCCTTTGATGGTTTTAGCTTCCTCCACCACCAAACCCTTCAGCAGAGCTATTGACAAAAAGCAAAACAGTCCAATCTGAGTTTCATGCCCTTTTAGAGAGATTTTCCCCTGGGGCTCACCCAAGATATTCCAGCCCATCTGGTCTTCTCTCCCAGACTCAGCACACACTCTTTGGTGATGACTCTGAAGATATTTCAGGAGCAGTGAATAAAGGAAAAAGGCTTGGAAGGCTAGGTCTGGGAAGAGGGCAAAGATGCAGGAGAACAGAAGGAGTCTAGACCCTTCTCTATATGCCAGCCCTTCAAATACTGGAAGACAGCTACCCATACCCAGGGAATATCTGCCCAGGAGAAGGCTTTGGAGTGTGATTATGGACCATGCGATAGCAGGGTCATGGATCCTTCTCCATGTCTCTCCCATCAAGGGCGGTCCACCTGTTCACATTCCCCTGCTACCTTCTAACCTACTATCCATTAAAACTGACTTCTTCAGCTCATCTTTATAGAACCAGACTATTTGTGCATTTTCACCAGCAGCCTTCAGGAGACAATGCCTCCTTTCCCACTTTTGCTAATTAAGCCCAATGAGTGACCGATGATGGGAATGCCATGCTACCAGTGACATGAGAGAACAGTTTGGGAGCAATATGGAGCAGCTGAAGTCCTGGCATGTCTCTGAGGCCAGCCATACAGTGAGAGAGCACAGAAGGAGAGGGGGAAGGAGATCGTTGTTGTCTTTGCTGCTTTTTGCAAGCTCGTATGATTTGAGATCATCTACTCTATTCCAACATACTCATTTGACAGATGAGGAAATATGAAGCCCAGGAAAAGTGACTTGTCCAAAGTTACTCAGGTAGGAAGTCTCAAAGCCAGGATATGGATACAGCCTCCAAATTCAGTACTGTTCCTCCTTGCTCCACCCAGGCCCCATCTCAGTGAGTCATTTTTTTTTTCTAGAATATTTGCTAAATGTGGCAAGCAAACCCAAGTCTGTAAACTGGGAAGATGGTTTGAAGGAGGGAGCTGGAAAGGTCCTTGACCTTTCTTGTCATCTTATGACTACCCGTCTGGGAAGATCTCCTGCAAAGTCTCCATAATTTCCCTGAGTTTGTTTATCTCTCTTCCTATGTCTACTACAAATCTAGTCTTAGATGATTTGTGGGTTCAGATTTGAAGCCTGCTGATAAACAGCATAAATGAAGTCACTTTCCTCCAGCAAAGGGCCATTTTTCCCCAATGAATCCTGACTAAATCTGCATTTGCTGATCTTTTACTGGCCCCAGAACTGGCCGGCAGGCCTGTAGTGATGGTTGGCTCAGTCCGGCCTCCGTTTCCTGTTCTCAGCGGAGATCGGAGGAAATCCGCAGGTCTGGTGCCTGCTACCAGGGAATGTGTTGACTCCAAAGGAAATGCTCCACCTAAAATAATTCTGGTCTGCAGCCTCTGAGTCATTCTGGAGTCAGGGTTGGAGTGCAGATGGATAACTAATTAACCCCAAAGGACATGGTGTGTGTGTGTGTGTGTGTGTGTGTGTGTGTGTGTGTGTGTGTGTGTGCAAGGGAAAAATAGGGACAAAGAATATAATAATTAAAATAATTAAAATATCTGACATTTTATCTTGTGTTTAAAGACTTGCAGAATGATTTGTTCACATATGAGCGCAAAGATGGTGAGTGATGGCAGGCCTGTAAGTATTTTAATCTCCATTTCACACATGAGGAGACCAAGGCGAGGTACGGTAAACAGCTTGCCCAGCTTCATACAGCCAGTAAGTCTTAGCAACAGGATTGGAACCTAGATCTTCCTTCATTCAAGGTTCACCCTTCATCCACCATGCCACACGACCTCTGTGAAGGTATCTTAACATGAAAATGTTCAAGATAAAAGTTTGGTGTCAGAGCCCTCAGTATCCTGAGATGTGAAGAGAAGATGTGAATATTTGAAGAGAAATTCCTGCTTGGGAGTTCGAAACATGTCAGGTGAAGTTTCTTCCAGTGTCAGAAGATATGTTGGGAGCTTAAGATATACACACAAGTATATGTATACGTACATATATAAGAAACATGGCTAGGTGGCACACTGAATAGAGCACTGGCCCTAGAGTCAGGAAGACTGGGTTAAAATTTGGGCTCAGACACTTAACACAAAACTAGCCATGTGACCTTGGGCAGGTCACTTAACTCCAATTGCCCTGCCTTTCTGCCTCCAAAAAAAATTGCAAAAAAACCACAAAGAACCCACATATGAGCTCATATCCAGGACATATATGCATTTATATACATAGAAATATATGTGCTTATATGTTATATTATAAACACACATAGGAAATATATATGAGCATACATAGGGTAGATGCATGAAAGTAGATCTTATTTATGTATATAATATACAAATATATGTGAGTTTACATAAGATATATGTTTATGTAAGCACTTATATAGCATTATACATATACAAATATCCTATATAAGCTTCTAACATACCTCCTAACAATGAAAAACTTCACTTTACGTATGTACATAGGATATCATATCTATGTATGTGCTCATATATGTGACACTTGGATTATATATTTATATATTATTTATATTATATTAGTATATATTATTTTAGTACACATTATATATTATTTATATTATATAATATGTTTATATCATATACACATGTTATATATTTATCTATATGCTGCACAATATGTATAAGAGATTATTAATGCATATCTATATATTTATATGCATTGTATACATAATATATATTAAATACGTGGGTATCATTTGCATTTTATATGTGCACATGCATATGTAATCCTATGTAAGCTCCCAACATCATATATAAAATAAACATATGTGAGTATATATACATACATACATACATACACACACATACATGCACACTTATATAAATTTTGATATATAAAGTTTATAAAGAGAGGCAGCCAGGTGTAGTACCTGAGAAGAGCCTGACGCTCAAAAAGACCTCTGTCAGGTTATTGTGACCTTTCTTGGGGCTTCCAGGAAAGTAGGATGTGAACAGGTACTCGTTAGCATTGGCAAAGAAAGTTTCCTCAGCAGGAAATCACTGTCCAGGACAAGAATTTTTTATTTGGGGTCCTTAGACTTCAAGAAGACTGTGAATTTGGATGGGAAAACAAAATATAGCTTTATTTTCACTAATCTTTTAACTGAAATGAAGCATTTCCCTCAATTGCTCTTCTCCAGTCTGCCAAAAGGGTTCATGATACCAGAAAGCTTAAGAATGCAACTGACCAAAATTGCTTTTTTACATGCAACTGGGAAATGAGATATACAGGAACTGGGGTATAGAAATCCATCTTGCCCTACTAGAAAGTCAGAGGGGAAATGGGGGAGGATATAAGAGAGAGCAGATTGGGGGAAGGAGTATTCAGGAAGATCACTATTTTGGGGTTGGGGGTAGGGGGAAAAAGGGGAGAAAATTTGTAACTCAAAATCTTCTGGAAATGAATGTTGAAAACTAAAGATAAACAAATTTTAAAAATAAAAAATAAAGAATTCAACTGAGCAATTCTCTTATAACTTTTGGGTCATATTTTGGTTCCAAAGATGGCAGAAACTGGGGATTGTAAGAGAAGAACAAGAGTTCCTGGACACGAGCCCCCTGGATAGAGAAGGGGGCATTTCCAGGACACCCTTGACTTCCTGTAGAGTTCAGGATCTCGGATTTCTAGAGAGAGACGGGGAGAGACTGAATAGCACCCACCTGAAGATTTCCTTTTTAGTAACCCCAAGTTTGAGAGTTCTAGGACTTGACTTTTAGTAAGAAAAAGGGGAGTGCCTGGACAATGACAGCTTCTTGGGGAGAAAAAGATTAAGTACATGACCCGACCCCACAGCTGGAGGAATAGGATTGAGGTATGTGTGAGAGAGTGAAAACTCACTCAAGATATCCGGTTTGGCCCCCTCCTCCACTGCGCGTCACAGCCATTTATGAGGAAACCAGAACGCACTCAGTGCTAGCATCTTGCCATCTGCTCTCACAGGCATACATATCATCTCCCCCCCTTGTTTTCTGTCTCCTACTCTTAGAAGCAATACCACTATCATTATTGGAAAGATCATGATGCACAATTATTCTAAGGTACCGCTCACAATCCCTGTGAATCCTCAGATTAAAACCACTTTTTCTGGCTTCCACTCCCTTACATGTTGATTGTTTCAGAGATTATGTAAGTTCTTCGTATGATTTTTTTACATTTTCAGTGGGGTGAAATAAAAGCTTTCTCCTCTACCTGATATATCCTGAGTTCTTGCACAGGAGTTGGGGCCCCTGTTATTTACATCTTCGGGGACTGGTATTTAAGTTATATTTTGAAATTCTGAGTGGAGTCAAAGAAATATGGTTTTGAGTGGAAAGCACTAAGACTAAAGTCTGGCATTATAAACTCAGATTTAACGTTACTAGACTATTGGATTTACACACTCCATTCTCAAGACCTCATCAAAAAATTCCTGTCATAGGTTTCATTCCCTTAGGGTCCTGCTTTCTCTTTTTTTTCTTTTTTTTCCCTGCTTTCTCTTAATAAAACAGTAAAACAACCTGAGTTAAAATACTAAAGGTTAATGCATCATCCCTTCTAATTAACTAACTCTTCATTCTAGAGGGACTTTCTAGAGTAGCTTTATGAATGTTTACATAAAGACTTAGATGGCACCCTTTTCAGATTTGCAGATGGCAAGAAGCTGTAAGTGACAGTTAAAATACTAGAAGAAAAAAACAGAATTTGAGGTCTTGGAAGGCTAGATTCTAGTGGTGTCAAACACAGGGCCTAAAGGTCGCACATAGCCCACAACACTCCCAAGTTAAAATACAGTTGTATTTAAATTAAATTAAAATATGATTTAAAATACAATTGGGAAATATTTAACAAAATAAAAATACAATAAAACACAGATAATATTAAAGTTTAAAACTATGTCAATATATGTCCTCTGGAAATCTTTATGGATGCATTAATGGTCCCCATTTCTGAGTTTGGCCCTGTTGGGCTGGAATATTAGACTTGGGCTAAATTAACCAGCAGAGGGTGCTGGATAGCTTCCTTACCTTGAAGCTATGTTCAACATCAGACCCACAACACTGGAATTCCTAGGTTTTCTTGGGCTGTTACAAACTCTTCCCAACACCAGAGGGCACTTAGGGCGACTATCAAGCTGGCTATGATGGAAAGAATAAACTTCAGGCATAACATTCATTAACCAAGGAGAGACAGTGTCCTGGGTGTTAATAGCTAATGGCCACCACGATCCGGATTGGGCAATAAAATCAAACTTATTAAAACCACCACCATAAAGCCTATCTGCTCATGATTCTTTCCACATCTGGGAAACATCAAACCAGTCCATGGGCATGTCTCAAACTCAGGATGCCAGTTAAGGTCCTTAGATTCAGACCTCCCAATTATCCTATCTCACTGGGAGCCAAGAAGCAGCCCTAATGCTACTCTACTCATGACTTCCCAGGAGTTCGGTTACCAGTCAGCTAATCAGCTGAGGAAATCTGAGACCTAGGACACTGATTCTTCTTGCTCCGGCTGCTTGTCTTTGACTCACTACCTTGTTGCTGGCTGGTTCAGTGGAAAGAGGACTCGTTTTGGAGTCAGAGAGCATAGGTTCGGACACTGCCTACCTATGTAATCTTGTGCAAATCATGGCAATTCCTTGGGTCTCATCTATAAAATGACAGGGCTAGATGACCTCCATTTTCTATGCTCATATCCTGTTCTTCAATATATTCCAGTGTGGTTGGTTTCTATGTAGAGATCTTTTCTGATTGCTCTCATTCCTTGGTCATCACTAGAAGAGTGATGGAATGGAGGACAAGGGCAGACCATCTCTACTCCAAAACTTCCCCCCCACACACACACACACACACCACTGCTCCATTCGGGAACACTGACTCCCTCTCCACCTAAAGCTTAGTGGGCATGTCTTCTTTTCACCTCTTTTCTTTCCTGCTTGCCATCCTCCAGGCACATTCTCACACTTAATTACAGCAAGAAGCAAGTGTGGATTTCCAAAATGAACCCCTTGTAAAACATATTGGAGAGAGAAATTTGAGAAAAAAATATTGATACCAGAAGCTCTGCAATGTGATCAACACCATGACATCTGAAAACACCTACCGTATAGGGAATCCCTAGAGATGTCAAACATCTTTGGTGAGAATATATCTCCCTGTTTTAGGACTCACAAGGTCATCAAGTGATGCTATCTCTGTTGTTACTTTTTTCAAGGAATTGTATAGATTCAGACATATATGTGGAAGAAGTTTGTTAGAGAACCTTTAAGGAGACATTTTGAGGGAAGAAACGAAACCCACAGTGATCTTGTATTCTCTGCAGTCATCTGATGGATACCACCATTCCAGGAGAGGATATCTCAACCAGTTAACTTTTGACTTTTCATCTTGTCTGTGACTCTAAAATCCCAAATACCCCTCCCAGGCCTTCACTCCCTTGTATATGCTGTTTCCTCTTATTAGAAATGCAAATTTTTTGAGAGCAAACTATTGTCTTTTTGTATATGTATCCCCAATGCTTAGCACTGAGGCATAAGATCTAGATAAATGTGACTCCTTGTTGCCCTAGAATAAAATTTAATCTTCAACCTGGAAAGTAAATCTTTCCTTAAGTTGTCTCTTATTTCCCTTGTCTGATATTTCCTTCATATTACTCTTCTTTACAAATTCTGTTTGCTAGCCATACTGGTCTATTAGTCTGGTCTTCAACTTGTTATCTCTGGTCACTTTGCATTTGTAAAGACAAACCCTCAATCCTGGAGCTTTCATTCAAGTCTTAGTTCAGAGGTCACCTCCTACAGGAAGTCTTTCCTGATCCACCCTCCCCACCTCTCATCCACAGATTGTTGGTGTTCTTTCCCATCTCAAATTAAACTGCAAGATGGTTGAGTGGACCCAGCCTACTAGAGTTCAAACCTTAGCACTCTTGTTCTCTTCGATGCTTTGAACTCTCCTAAGATTTTTTCATATCTCTTGCCTTTTCTCCACTCACAAGGATACTGTCTTATTTCAGGTCCTCATCCTCTTTTGCCTTACAAGGATTTCCTAGTTGCTTTCCCTGTATTCAGTCTCTCTTCCCTAATCCATCCTCCGTTGCAAAATTGATATTTCTGAACTATAAGTCTGATCTTGCCAATTCCCTGATCAGATTCAGTGTTTCCTTATTGCATCTAGGCTATGTAGTGGAAGAGTTGGTCTTTGACTATCCCCTCCACCTTTCTGAATGCAGAAAGTAATTAAAGTAAGAGGTTGGTTAGGAATTGTTAAATTTACTATGTGAATATGACCACATCTGGCAATCCCTTGACAAAATATTAACAAGTCCCTTGCCTGAATGAGAAAGGGATCCTGGTCATTGGAGGAGAAATTATTGGTCATGCCCCCAAGTAGCCCTTAAAAGACTCACACAATTCAAGAGGTGGATGAGTCTAAGCTGGGAAGAACTTTGTGGGTTGTGACTCTGTTAACAATACCAGAAGGCAGCAGGGGGAGAGGATTTTTTTTTTCCATTACCCTCTCCCCACTTGGTCATGGCATATAGGAGCATGGCTATTTGACCAATAGGAGACACCCCACCTAGTATTTTGAGATTTAGTAAGTGCATAAAATTTGAGTCACAGTCGAGAGAGCAGAAGCCTGCACTGTCCAGTCACACACAGACAGAGAGGTAGTGATTTGAGGGAGGAAGCAGTTTCAAGGAGTGGGAGCTCTTATGACTGAGAAGAGAACCAGATGTAGAGTAAAGGGATAATTATCCTTTACAGATGACAGATGAACTTCGGTGAGAAGTAAACCCAAGGAGTTTGGCCGAGTAACCTGCCCAGCAGGTTATATGAGACATGGGACTTAGGGGTAGTTGTTCAAGGATTCCACAAAGAAATGCTTTGGGGTCCCATAGGGCTAGAAGTATGAATTACCTTGGCCACATGTGTTCCCTACATCTTTATTGTTGCTCAGTTCTTTCAATCA
This sequence comes from Pseudocheirus occidentalis, assembly GCA_028646575.1. Lineage (NCBI taxonomy): Eukaryota > Metazoa > Chordata > Mammalia > Diprotodontia > Pseudocheiridae > Pseudocheirus > Pseudocheirus occidentalis. The sequence continues at coordinate 171,630,307 of CM053600.1, forward strand.
TCTCCAACTCTTCGTGACTCCATTTTGGACTTTCTTGTCAAAGATAGTAGAGTGATTTGCCATTTCCTTCTCCAGCTCATTCCAGATGAGGAAACTGAGGCAAGCTGGATTAAGTGACTTGCTCAGGGTCACACAGTTAGTAAGTGTCTGAAGCTGGATTTGAACTCAGGAAGATGAGTCTTCCTGACTTCAGGCCTGGAGCTCTATCCACTGTACCATCTAGCTGTCCCCTACATCTTTGCTTCATTACTATTGCCTCCTTTTTTGCAGACACCATGTGAATTTGTGGGGAAGGACACTCCAGGTTTATGGGCATGGGGTTTAATAATTGTTCTTCCTATGTTATCAGAGTAATTGCTTTTGTGTCTGCTGACTGTCATTAAGAAGCACACTAGTAGGGGCTCATGCAATATAGCTTTAGGAGGAGTCCCTAGGAACCTTTGGCAATTTACATTCTCTAGGGATACTACCCATAAATGTGAATACACTTCGGGGGAGTAGTGCAAAGAGAGTAATGTAGATAAAAAGTGCAAACTCCTCTGTTTACTATTAAAGTCCTTCACAATCTGGCTCCCACTTTTTTTTCCCTAGGCTAATCTCACATCGCTCCTTCTCACAGACTCAGATTGGCACCATTGCCCAACTCTCTTCCTGTTCCTATTCCCGGAATTCCTTCCCTACTAAATTCTAAATCTGGAAACAAAGAATTCCCTTTAAGGTTCTGTTCAAGGTTCATCTTCTAAAAAGAAACCTTTCCTGACTACCCCCACGTTAGATTTGTCCATCTCCATGACTTCGCATTTATTTCTTTAATATGTTTTGTTTTTATGTATCTGTGCATGTGTTCTGCTTAGTCAGCTACAATCAACTCAAAGGTAAGGACTCCTTCATTTTTTACTTTGACTCTCAGGGAGCATTATAGTCATTCAATGAATGCTGGCTGAAATAGAATTTCACTTGCATTCTCTGTGACCCATTTTTTTCATCTAGAACACCTGAGAACCAAAAACCAAATTTCCGAATTCCTTTGCAACCTTGGAAATCATATCCTGAACAGAGAGAGGGGGCAATGACCTGCCTAACATGACACGGACTCACGGGCTCTAGAATAAATATTTTGTTAGGACTGTGATTTCTGGGGAACTCTTTAAAAATAGATGCTAGGCCCTCCTTACTCCCAAAGCCAGCTGTGGGGAGGAGCTTTTCAAGGTCCTTCACCCTCACCAGCCTTTCCTCTCCCTTTCTTACATCAGAGGACCCAAAGAGCTAGTCATTGTAAAGGACCATGACCTTTGTTTCTATTTCTACCACCTATTGTAATATTAATAGACAGTAATAGCAATAATGGCTGCCATTTAAATAACAATTTTACAAAGACATTTCCCTTATGATAACTGTGATGAAAGATAGTATTAGTGTCTACCTTACAGGTGAAAAGAGTTAAGATTCAGAAAACTTAAACATCTTATATAGAGGCATAGGGGAGAGGGGGGACATAGGTCAATAGAGGGCAGGGCCTGGAGTCAGGAAGACCTGAGTTCAAATCTAACCTCAGACACTGTCTAGCTCTGTGACCCTGGCAAGCCACTTAGCTTCAGCCTGCCTCAGTTTTCTCATCTGTAGAATGGGGATAATAATAGCACCTACTTTCCAGGGTTGTTGTGAAATGAGATAATCATCATAAGGCACTCAGCACAGTGCCAGGCACATAGTAAACTCCATATAATATTAGCTATTATTAGCCCAATGCCTGGCACATAGTAGGCAGTCCTGTTATATTATTATTCATTCTGTCTTGAACCAATATTTCAGCATGTCAGTGCTCTTTAGACACGGTCACACAGCTAGGGTGCCGTGAGCCCCAGCTGGGGTTCCTGACCCCTAAGGGCAGCCCAGTATGCTGCCTGGCCAATAGTAGCCACAAACCTATCTTAAGGCACATTATTTAGTGAATAGATGAAATTTAGGAGTAGGACTATAACCCCTTTGTTTTGTTCATGGGGTAACCAAAGCTCCCAAGACATCAATCAATAATCAATTAATGAGTATTTATTAAGTGACTGCCAGGTACAAATGCAAAAGAAAGACATTTTACGTGAAATGACTTTACAGAACTCAGTGCCTCCAAAGTGGAAAGGACATCAGAGGGAGGCAGCTTCAACCCAAAGCAGGCAGGAATAGCCTCTCTACCTTCTCTGATGAGGAGCTATTCAGCCTGTCTAGTACTGGGGAGCCTCTTGTCTCCCACAGCATTCTGTCCCACTCTGGGGGAACTCTAATTGTGGAGAAGATTTCCCTCATACAGCTAATAGCACCTCAGAAACACGGGGCTGGGCTGTGTTCCCCACTTTCTTTACCAGAGATGATAAATATTACATTTTCACAGAGAGGGGAGGTGCATGGGGTAGGAAGTATTTTCTCCCAGCCACAGCAGTAGAGGGCTGCTCTCTGTTGGGTGAATGAAGCAGGAAAGATTTCCCATTAAGAAGAAAGTGGTTGTGATGGAGGAAGGCTTTTTTTGTGTTGATAACCATGAGATGGGAGAGAAAAGTAAGTTAAGTAAAGGCAGAAGCTACATGGGAGATCAGGAATACTGGACAAATGAGATAATTTGTACTGACTGGCAAACACAAATTTCAGGCAGGGACACCAAGGCCATCCACCCTGAGGACTTCAACCTGTCCATTACAATGGGAGAGGATCTTTGTCCAGACTGTCCTTTCAGAATCTGAGTCTTTCAGAGAATCTCATTTCCCAAACTACTGGGATGTGGGGAGAGCAGGATGAAACTGAATTTATTAAAAAATGTGCCCAAGACTTTTTCTGTTATATTATTATTCGTTTCTATCTTGATTAAATATTTTGATATTTCAGTGTTCTTCCTTGCCTAGGTCTGTTAGTGTGATGAGCAACTGAATACCTAAGCTTGTATTAATTTTCCAAGGTCCCAGTTTTTATACTGGGTAAGGACAGGTGAGCCAAGACAAGTAAATTACAATTTTCAATCCTCCTCAATTTTTTTAATTTTTAAAATTAAAATTTATTTTGAATTAACATTCATTTTGTTCTTCCTGCCATCCCACCTCTGGTATTAAAAAAATTTTAAACAATACACTTACAGCAAATAAATGGCTTAATTTGAATCTAGGTCTGGGAGAATTCAGAGATCATGCCGACATTCAGTCTCCCATTACATTGGTAGGTAAAATAGTAATTTTGCCCATTACTCAGGGACTAAGCAGAAAATGTCTAATTCCTCTTAGTCTTTTGCCATCATCAAACACTTGAAATATTTCTCATGTTTTCTTCCAGTCTTTTCTTTTCCAGGTCCTTCAGCCTATCTTGGTTTCAAGAGCCTTCACCGTCCTGGTTGCCTCCCTCTGGACTTAGCAATGTTTTTTCCTAGTGGAACAGTTATTCTGCTAACATCTGTTGGGCATCACCAAAATGTCACCCTCAGAACTGAAGGCAATACTCCAGATGCATTCTGACCAAAGCAGAGTATAGAAGAACTGTCTTCCTTATTCCTGGACCCTGTGCCTCTTTTAATTGCACAATAGGACCATAGATTTAGTGCTAGAAGAGCCCTTAGAGGCCATTTTAAATCCAACCCTTCATTTGTGTATGAGAAAACTGAGTCACAGATAGGTTAAGTGACTTGCCCAGAGTCACATAACTAATAAGTATCAGAGACAGGGTTCAAACCCAAGTCTTCCTGACATCACATCCAGCTCTCTGACCATGTGTCACTGACACTGTGTTTGATTTTCCCACCCCCCTTATTCAAATCCACACATAATTTTAAGATGTAGGATCCTATTTAGCCTGTCTCTTACTTTTAACAACTCTCTTCAAATCTAGGTAGCATAACAAACTAGGTTAGGATTTTTTTTTCTTTTCTATTTTGCAAATGATAAGATGGAGTAGCTACTCCCTCCCAACATTCCCATTATTTCTGCTTCAGCAATTCATTTCTCCTTATGGGTCAGAATCAAATTCAGAATAGCAATTCCCCTCATTGCTTCTTCTGCCTCTTAAAGAATGCAATGATCAAGGTAAGAATCAATCAGCTGCTTTGTTTTTAGCATGGAGAGAGTCCCAGCAGATGTCCAGATAAGTCCCGTGTCACTACTCAATCATGCCTCCATCCCAAATTTGCAATCTCTTTTCATAGCTACTCATCTATTTCTTCCTTCTATCTAAGTGGTATATAGCATTTATCCCCATGACAAAATCACTTCCTATACTCTCTCTGCTGGTCTTCACCCCAAAAGTCCTGTCTCAAGTTTCTGCTCTCCAGCTTGTGGATTTCTTTGCATGAGTGCCAGGCACTGGACTTAGTTCAAATCCTGCCTCAGACAATTAATTAATAATAATATTAGCAGCAAGCATTATAATTATCATATCACTTAATTCTCACGATAATCCTGGGAGGTAGATGCTGTTATAATTATCCCCATTGTACAGATGAGGAAACTGAAGCAAACAAAGGTTAAGTGACTTACCCAGGGTCATACAACTAGTAAGTGTCTGGGACCAGATTTGAGTTCAGTTCTTCCTGACTTCGTTTTATCGCTACAGAGAAATCTCTCGTGAAAGGAAGAGCGATGTAGCAAACTTATTCTTGTCTTGTTTTGAGAAATTTCCACAGTCATTCCAACCTTCGCCAATCATTCCCGTAATTTATCGGCACCCATCAACATCAAGGCAAGACTCTCCACCAGCGAAAAAGATTATGATTTGATGAAGGTTTACTTTAGAGGATGGTTAATATAATTTTTTTTAGCAATAAAGTATTTTAAATTAAGGTACACACAATTGTTTTTTAGACAATACTATTGCACAGAATAAATTACAGTATAATATAAACATAACTTTTATAAGCACTAGGAAACGCAATATCTCTGAGTTATGTCTGTACAAATCTTAGAGTCTGTAGAATGATATTAAATCCAGAGGATGATCATATCACCAAGAGCTCTAAGACAGAGAGAGGAGAGAGGAGGGGCTGGAGTAGGGTCTGGAACAACACCACAGTTATGGGGATGGATAAAGGCAGTGATCCCACAAAGGAGAGGTAAGAGAAAGCAGGGTCCCTGAAATCCAGAGAGGAGAGCATATGGAGGAGAAGGAGACAGGTAGAGTTAGAGAGGTCACCCAACCTGTCAGCGTCCTGTGGGACACACACCAGCGCTTTCCCACAAAGCAGGAAGTACTGACCTTCACAACTGAGTACTGGTCATGATGTCATGCAGTAGAAATCTACACGTATGCGGATACTTGCTGGTTTCACGTGAAGAGGTAAGTCTCTCACCAACCCCAACCGAGGAATCCGGAATTGAAGAAAATGATTTGAATCTTCCAGAAATTCTCTCTCCCTTTTCCCTCTACCCACTTTAGCTGACTCACAAGAGCAGAGTAACCTTGGCCTGAAACAGTTTCCTCCTTTCTGGAAACTGGAACTTATAATAAATATTTCTTTTGGAGAGTAGGGTAAGGGCAAGGCATTAAAAATAGAAACCTGTAAAGCCTTTTTTTTTTTTTTTTTTTTTTTTTAGAAATGACATGCTTCCCTGCTAAGACCCCCTTCTCAATCAGGAACAAGGTACAGTTGCCTGCCCACCTAAAATCCTCTACTGTTAAAACCAAGAAGACTCTCAGGTAGGGCAGGGCTAGTGGGAAGGGTCAGCTCTAACCATCCCCCAACTCGGCATCTTTCACCCTGCCTATTTGACTTTAACTCTCACCTCACAATTCTAAAAACTTGCTCAAAGTCCTAACTCCCCTGTGTTGTTCAGTTGTTTCAGTCATGTCCAACTCTTCATGATCCTGCTTGGGGTTTTCTTGGCAAAGATACTGGAGTGCTGTTTGCTGTTTTCTTCTCCAGCTCATTTTACAGATGAAAAACTGAAATAAACAGGGTTAAGTGACTTGCCTGGCGTCACACAGCTAGTAAGCATCTGAGGCCAGATTTGAACTCAGGAAGATGATTCTTCCTGACTCCAGGGTCTATCTATACATTCTATCCCCTGTGCTACCTAGCTGCCCCTGACTCTTCCCCCACCATGCCACTAAGCCTTTTCTGATAATTAAAATTTTTATACCATATATTAACTATCACTCTCCAATTTTATTCTGTGCTTAAAAGAGAAATAGGTAATAAAGGTTCTTTTTACTTTCATTTTTCTGGGTAGGAAATTATCACCTCTCTTCCTCTGCCCCTATTTCACTGCATTATACTTCAAAGAGTTGCAGAAGTTTGTCTGGAAATTGGGTAAGGAAGTGATAGGTCTCAGCACCAGAGAGAGGTACTATGCTCAATTGTGGAGGGACTTCAGGGTGTCATTCAATGGCTACCTTCTCTTTGTCTAGGCTGGCCATTGCTCCACCATGTTCTACAAGTAGTCAGTTAGCTGTGGTCAAATGGGGTGAATGGTCCTCTCCAAGGATAAGACAGCCAAGAGTCAGAAAGTGTCAAGACGTAGCAGCCTCTGTCTTTCTCAAGTCAACCCATACCCTAAATCTATCCTCTATACCATGAATTCTGCATCAATAAATCTAGGGAGGGCTTCTTCCTTGTGTCATGGAACCCTTGGCAGTCTGGTGAAGCCCATGGACCTCTAATCATAATGATTTTTATAAATGCATAGAAGAAAGTACATGGAAGTACAAAGGAAGCTAATTACATTGAAATCTAATTATCATATATATGTATGTATGTATTTTAGGTTCACAGAGTTCAGGTTAAGAATCTTTGTACAAGAGTTTCTGCATCTTCATGATTGGCTGCTTCTATGGAGAATCAACCCCATTTCTGCCAAGCTCAAGTGACTGAGGTTTATTGAAGTATATCCATAAGCAGGTTTTGCCAATAGGTAGGGATTTATACTCACTCATTCTGATTGGGTAAATCTACATACTCCAGAAAATGAGTCAGTACTTACCCACAGAATGGCAGAACTGAGGGACAGAAAGTCATTCACTTTCTGAGAACCTTCTAGAGAGCTTGAAGACGCCTTCAACACTTCCGCCCAGTAGACAGCATAACTTAACTATTATCATGAGTGCAAAGCTGCCCAGTTTTAGATTTTTTGTTGAATAGGACCAAAATGGTGGATAACAATGCCACCTGGTACCTAGGTAACCTAGTACATACTAGATTAAAGGAATAGAATTGGGGTAGGGAGCAGGAGAGAAAGAAGAATGGTGCTCATTCTTGAATTAGATCAAATATTTGGAGATGGATATTATGTTTCCCCTCCCGCCCCATCCCCCAAACCTTCTTTTCCCCAGATTAAATAGCCACGGTTCCATCAACTAATTCTCATGTGTCATGAACTTGAGGCCCTTCCCCATCCTGGTTGTGCTTGTTATTATACTCTCCAATTTATCCACACCCTTCCTAAACTCTGGTGCCCAGAACCAAACACAATACTCCAGATATGGTCTGATCAGGGCAGAGAACAATGGAACTCTTCACCTGCTAATAATTCCAGAAGCTATGCCACTCCATGCAGCACAGAAGCCCTTCACTGCTGGGTTCCTTATTTAATATATACAACTCTGGCATTCAGCATAGTGCCTAACTGATTGTAGGTACTTAATAAATGCTGATTGACTGATTGGTTCCTCCTGGTGGGGGCTCTATGACTCCTCCCCTGATAAGCCCTGGTTTTGAATTGCATGAGGGGCAAGCTCTGCAGATAGCCTTTGCCCTTTGGTAGGAGGTAACTATGCCTTTCCACTACCCCTACCTTCTATGTGCTGCCCTATAGAAGAGGCAGATAGGTTGTATAGTCAAAGAATCTGGGTTCAGATCCTACCTCTGTTCTTACCTGTATGACCTCGGCCATTACTTCTCTTGTCTGAGACTTGGTTTCCTCACTTGTAAAATAAAAGAGCTGGACCACATAGCCTCTAAGAGTACTTTCAAAATTAGACCATTATAGCAATGAGAACAGTGAGTTGGTACAAGGACAGGCCCCATGCAGTAGTCCATCAAATTTGGACTGGGAAGGCCCAGGTTCCATCCCAGCTCTTTTATTCATCTGTGAGATCTTAGATGAGTCATTTCATTTTTCTTGGTCCCAGTTCCTTCAGCTATAAAAGGAGAGGTCAGAATTAGGATTTTAAAGATCATCTTTTCTCCACCTTCTCCCCCCTCTCATATTATGAGGGCCCCAAGGCCAAGAGAGGGCTAGCAGTTTGCTCTAACAGTGTTACATGGGCAATATGGTTCTGACCCAGGTCCTCTGACTGCAAACCCAAGTGACCTCTCTCGGAATCCATCCAATTCTTCAATCCTATAAACTCAAAGGTGAAATGATTGAGAAAGTCAGTGAATCAGTGGGCTGACCAGCTGGGAGTTGCCTGACCTTTATTCATAGCGTCAAGTAATAAAGCACTCTACTGTCTGCCTGTCATACTGAAAAAGAATGAACTCAGATGTTACACCAGATCACAAGCTAGTCTTTTGAAGAGAAGTTGGGGTTGGGCAGAGAAATTAGCCCTGGGCCCTCCACATGACTGAATGGTTTTTTCCAAATACTCCAGCTGCCTTTGAGCAACAGGGTGTGGTTGGGATTGGTTCACTCCAGTGAAAAATGGAGTCTGTGACTCAGGGTCTTCCACCTGCTCTGGGCAGTTGGTGACTTATGAGCTCCCTAGAGACAGCCCTTGGGAATACCTCAGGGACATCTTGGGAATAGGTACATCCCTGAAATCCCACAAGTCCAAGTGACTCGGTCTTTGCTGACACCATTGAAAACAGTCATTCGTTCCTGATGCCTTCCTCTCTTTGAAAAAAAAGAGAGAGGGAGAGACTTCAAACACTAGGGAAAGGCAGGGAACAAGCCTCGGGGCCAGGACAGGCCTGGTTTATCACCTTCAGCGTCTGTCCCATATAGACTGTTTGGTGAGCATACCACTTAATCTCTTGTTACCCCCAGACAGCTCTCCAAGGCTATTAAGCATTGAATCTATTTTTGTAGAGGGAGTTTTCCTTCCTGGGAGTTACCTTTTCCAGCTAAATTACAGGTCTGATCCAAAACAAACAATAAAATTCTATGAAACTAAATCTAGAATTGTTAAGTTCAAAGCACATTCATTTGGGTGAATGGGTGGGACCAACCCCGTGATCTTGCTCATTAATATAGGGAATTCCCAAAGAGAAAACACCCTCTTGTCCCCACAGGTTGGCACCAGGTCTGCAGTTTATTTTTGCTTGTAACACTGAAAGGCTAAGTAAAGTATCTTGGAAGTCAATAGATATTGGAGGCACCTGCTTTCAGATCTTCTACTTTCTAACTGAGTGAACTTGGGCAAGTCACAACATCTCTGGATCTCAATTTACATATCTATAAAAGGAGGGAGTTGGATCGGATGTTCTCAAAGGTTCTTTCCCGTTCTAAAAATCTGAGATTCTACAAGCCAATATTATTGAGAGAATGACTTGCTACAGATTGAGGGTGGTATTTTTTTTATGTCCTTGCATAGATGTTAAATCCTTAACCTCTATTAGCAATGAGTTCACTTTTCCATCTTTCCATCTTATGTTCTTATTTCTAGAATGGCAGAATCCTAGATGGCAAGTGGGCATTTGGCAGCGATCTTGCTAACTGGCTCTTTGATCTCCTCTGGGCCTACTTTTCCAGAGCAGGAGGAGGGAGATAACATTAAGAGAAGTTAACCCTGAAAACCATGGATTGGGTTCAGGGGAACTTATTCTATCTGGTTTGTGAACACCTGTCAATCCTATGTAAGTCAGGGCAACCTCTATAGAGTCACCTAAACCTCAGTTGATACAAAAAATGTTCACTTTCCTTTTTTCCTCTCATGTTCAGTTCTGCTCTGTTTTGCATACAGACCTGATCACCTTGCTTTAAAGCATGCATTTTAGAGAGTACCACATATTTTATCGAAATTTAAATACATCTACTTCCTGAGAAATAAAACAAAATAAAATTTTCTTCTGTATGAACAAATATCATTTATTTAGAGGTAGAACAGTAGAGGTGATCTAGTTCAACTCTCCTTATCTGACAAATGAGGAAACTGAGTCCTGGAGTGGTTGCGTGATTTGCCCAAGGCCACACATGCAATGTGTCAGAGGTAGGATCTGACGAACAGGTGGACTTCAGAAAAACCTGCAAAGATTTATATGAACTGATACTGAATGAAGTGAGCGGAACCAGAAGAACATTGTACACAGTAACAGCCACACTGCGCAATGACTGATATTGATAGACTTAGCCCATGTTAGCAACGCAATGACCTAAAACAGTTCTGAAACACTCATGATGGAAGATGCTGTTCACATCCAGAGAAAGAACTACCGAGTCCCAATGCAGAGTGAAGCAGACTATTATCTTTTTTTTGTTTGTTTTGCTTTCTTTTTTTCTTTCGTATGTTCCCTCCCATTAATTCTAATTCTTCTATACAACATGGCTAATGTGAAAATATGTTTAATAGGAATGTATAGGTAGAGCCTATATCAGATTGTGTGTAGTCTTGTGGAGGGAAGAGGGTGTGGAGGGGGAGAAAATTTAAAATTTGTGGGAGTGAATGTTGAAAACTACAAATAAATAAATTAACTTAAAAAATACATTGGATCTGAACCTATTTTCTCTGGATGCAGGGATAATGGAACATTCTTTCCACTATTCTTTGCTGGATGTCTAGGCTTACAGTCAGTAAAACCAGAGCTCAAGTCTTGCCTTTACTCCACAATAACACCTAGCATATTTTTAGACTTTAAAGTTTGTAAAACAGTTAGGAACATCTCATTTGATCCTCATGACAATCCTGTGAGGGGGCATTATTAGCCCCATTTTACAGGTGAGAAAACTGAGACTACAAGAGATTAAATGACTTGCGCAGGGTCATACAGCTAGTAAATGCCTAAGGCAAGATTTGATCTCAGTTCCTCCTGATTCCCAGTCCAATACTTGGTCCATTTTGTAACTTTGTAAAGGGCCTGACACGCCCTTTACTTCCTTCTTTTTGTGACTAAACTCCTTGAGAGAGCCATCTGTAATCAGAATCTCTACTTATTCTACCCCTACTCTTTTCTATCTCTAGTCTGGCTTCCTACTTCTTCATTCAACTGAAATTGTGTTCTCCAAAGTTGCCAATGATCTCTTAATTACCAAATCTAATTTTTTTTTCAGTCTTCATCTTTCTTCTCTGTAGCCTTTGACACAGTCCATCCCTCTCTTCTCCTTCACGCTCTCTTCTTTCTAATGTCTGACTACTCCTTCACTAAACATTCATTCAGATCCTGCCCACTAACAGTGAATGTCCACCATGGTTCCATCCTGGACCATGTCTTCTTCCTCTGTACTATTTCCCTTAAAAATCTCATCAATATCTATGTAGATAATTCTGAGATCTGTTTATTTAGCTCTAAGCTATCTCCTGACCCTCAGTCTCATGTCTGCATCTACTTTTGTACCTCTCAAACTAGAGATCCCATAGACATCTTAAACTCAATATATTCATAATTGAACAAAATATCTTTACCTCCAGCCCCTTCCCTCTTCTGAACTTCCTTATTATCATCACCATCTTCCTAATGTTGACTGAATTGTTACTCTCTCGCACTCTACACATCTGATATTTTGCCAAGTCTAGTTGTTTCTAACTTGCCAATACCTCTCTTACACATCCCTTTTTCTCTTTTGAAATACCTGCCACCCTAGTTGTGATCTTCTTCTTAGGGTTGAATTATTGCAATATTCTTCTGGTTGGTGTCACGGTTTCAAATCTCTCAGCTTTCTAGTGTATCCTCCTTTCGACTGTCCAGTAGATCTTCCCAAAGAGCAGATCTGACCAGGTCACTCCCCAACTCAATAAACTACATGGCTCCTCATTACTTCCAGGATCAAAAATTAAATCTCTTCTATTTGGAGAAAAAAGCATAAGCAGACTGAAAGGGGCGGTCTTCTTACACTTGTCTCTCTTCCTTAGGCTCTATGATCCAGTGACACTGGCATTTTTCTTTTTCTCACACACGTCACTCTGCCTCCCACTCTAACCTTCAAATCCTACCTTCTGCTAGATACCTTTACTACCTCTCCCTTCTTTCCCCATGCTAATACCTTCCCTCTGAGATTTACCATATACACCGAGTAGTTTCCGTATTGTCTTCTTCTTGAGGATAAGGATTATTTTTGACCTTTTTTAAATACCCTAAGAACTTTTTGCCTGGCCCACAAATGACTTAATTAATATTTGTTGATGACTCAAATGGACTTTACCATATTCCCTCCTTCATGGAACCTGGTCACCTTTGTTTTCACTGACTCATGAATCTGTATCTTCCCTAGACAGAATGGAACCTAGTAGCGTGCCCTACCCTGTCACTCTAAAGAGATGGTTTTTGTTTGGGTTGGTTTTCTGGGCCAAGAGTTTCACTCTGGTCACAGACTCTCTCCTCTGCCATCATTCCTTTCCTTGCCACTGATGGTGTCACTGTTCTCTACTGTTCAGTGTACATTGAAGAAGGCCCAAGACAAGAACACAATGGTTTCCTCATGCACTGGGGTGCCACTCATTTTACAAGGCTCCCTACAAACCAGAAATAATTTTTGTTCTTGAGTCATCAAGGGCCTGAATGGTCTTTAAAAGCACTGTTAGCAGAGACAAGTCAAGTTACAATGGACTTCTGCCCTAGTGGCACTTCAGGCTACCTATAAAAACAAAACAAAACAACTAGTTCTTCCCAGTGGAAGACAGTAAGATTGGTGAGGAAAACCACTGTCAGACCTTTTCTTATAGATACTCCTTAATTTTCATTCAAGGAAATTCCCTCAAAGGAGGCTACTGAATGGTGTAGTGGAAGAAGTGCTAGATTCAGGGGGCAGAAGACCTGCCCCCCAAAACTCTCTGTCTGCTACGTATTCCCTATATAACTGTCTAATTCATTCTATCTCTCCAGGTTTCAGAAAGAAGTTAGACCGGATGGCTCCCAAAGTCCCTTTGGATACTAACTCCATGATCCCATGAAGGTGGTAACTAATCTAAATTCAAGATATTTGGGACCATGTGCTTTGCTCTTTTCCTACACCAATATTTATATTTTTTTAAGGTACCACCAGTAAATAACAGCCCATTTTCTTATGATAACTGGGATTTTTTTCCCAGCCAAGCTTAGGGATACAGAGTAAACCCAGGGACTATGTTATAAACAGCTGAAGCTGGGAGCTATGTCTACTTGGAATCCTCATTTAAGTACTTTAATCTGAGTGACTAAGAAAGCATCTGTTTGTCATTAATTAATTTGCACGCTGGTGGAAACTTTGAGTCACTAAAATTGAGGTTTAGGGATGGGAAGTGGTTTGGGACAGAAAGCGCCTGCCAAAGAATTTAAAACAGAAGTGAAGCGCAAAGAGGCAATTTCCAGGTTTGTGCAAATATGAGCTCCCCATGAACTGAAGGCAGTGGGGGGTCAGCGAAAAAAAGGGCTGCTTCTAAAGTTGGAAGACCAGTTTCCCCCACTTTGCCACTTCCTACCTGTGGGGCCCTGAGCAAATCAGCTCCTGTATCTGGGCCTCTCTCTCCACAACTGGAAAATCAGGACAGATGGGATGATGTCTCACAGTCCTTCCTGCTCCAAAGCTTTAAATTTTAGAGATGACTACTGATATCATGAGCACTGGTTGTTTTTTAAGGTTATAACAGTTGGCAAATATGTATGTGTATGTATGTGCATGTACATATATATATACATATAATATGCATATATATGGGTGTGTGTATACAAATACTGTATTATATCTAATATTATATTTGTATATATAGGGGGTGCAATGAATAGAACCATGGACCTGGAGTCAGGAAGTCTCATCTTCCTGAGTTCAAACCCAGTCTCAGACACTTAATAGTTATGTGACCCTGGTCACTTATCTGTCTCAATTTCCTCATCTATAAAATTAACTGGAGGGGGTGACTAGGTGGTGCAGTGAATAGATCACTGGCCCTGGAGTCAGGAGGATCTGAGTTCAAATATGGCCTCAGACACTTAACACAAAAACTAGCCATGTGACCTTGGACACGTCACTTAACCCCAACTGCCCTACCTTCCCCCTCCAAAAAGCAAAAAATAAAATAAAATGAACTGGAGAAGGAAATGGCAAACCATTCTAGTATCTTTACCAAGAAAAGCCCAAATGGGGTCACAAAGAGTCAGACATGATTCAAAAAGGAGTATAAAACAACATATGTACATATACACACACACACACATACATATATATACATTATATACATATATATACATTATATACATATATATGCACATACACACAATCAATCATGTGTGTATCTATATGTAGATATATCCCTGGATATAATCTGGAAGGATGGCTCATTAAAATATAAACTCCTCTTTGAAAGGGACTTCTCATTCGGGGTTTTGTATCTCCAGTGCCTAGAACATCAATGGCACTCAATAAAAAGGTAGGTGGATTGAATCAAATTCAAAGTCAGGGAAATGTTGAATCACACTTTGTCAGATTTCATGCCGGCACTATAGGCAGGTTAGGATAGAGGAAGAAATTCTGGACATGGACTTAGTAAAAGAGCTGAGTTTGAATTCTGCCTTAATAGCCGGGTGAACCTGGACACAACTCAGCTTCTCTAGGACTGAAAAAGGAAGGCATATCTTACATCTCTTTTATTGGGTTGTAAGGCTCAAATAAAATCATGGGTGCCAGGGGTCTTGTAAGTATTCTTTACCTGTCAATACACCTTAAAGTACACTAGGAATGCCTGAATGTACATATCTGATTGCCTTGGGGTCTTGTAAGTATTCTTTACCTGTCAGTACACCTTAAAGTACACTAGGAATGCCTGAATGTACATATCTGATTGCCTTGAAGTTAGCTGAGATTTCCTTCAAATGAGATAATATTTGAAAGTGTTTAGCTCAATACCTGGCTGTAGTAGGCACTTAATAGATGCTCATTGCCTACACCCCCCTACCCCATTTCTTGTCTATCTTATTTCTCTAATCATTTTGGTGACCTGACCAAGTCAGGAGAAGACACAAGAGCATCACAGACAACTTCTGAAAAGTCAGCACATTTCAGCTGGGGGCTAGTTGTTTCTCAGCACACAGAAAATATTCCAAGAGAAAACTTTTGGCATATTCCCCAGGAGCATGACCCAGAGGGCAGTCGGGCAACAAATGAAAGTTCCCACACAGACAGAAGAATGAAGGAAATCTGAAGGGAAATTAGGAGCCCTGAGGGACTGTGTGGCAGTGAGAAGTACTGGAGAAGTAGGGAAGGGGGAGAGAAAGGCAAACCCTATTCCCTTTTCCAACAGTGGGGGTGGGAGCGTGGGAATCTTAGCCTAAAAAAGGAAGAACAATTAGAAAAAAAAGAGAGAATTTTAAAATTATGAGTAGTTGAAGGAAGAGATTAGAATGTAGTAAATACACTTTTTTATTTTTTTATACAAAGACTTGGGGTGTTTGGTACACTACCTACTCTCAGTTCTTCTTTTCCCTAAATACTTAAATACCCAAATTTAACCCCATCTATGCTGGACCATTCTGTGCAACTCTGGTCAAGATCCTTCCATGAGTTCATCATGAGAGGGGGAGGAAGGGGGATAGGAATGGATGCCTTCTTCCTCCATTAATACTGTTTTATTTTGCTTTTACTGTTTCAATCCATCTCCCTCTTTGTTTTCTTTCTTGATGGCTTCGCCACAGCCTTCTCTTAAGTTTTCAAAAGCTCCTTTCTCGGTGCAGATCCTTACATCACGCTAAAACACAGCTAGGAGGTCATGGAGGTACTTCTGCCCCTTTTGTCAGTCCCAGGACAGCTTCATTAAGCATCTCTCACAGGTGGCAGATAGGCAGCTTCCCCTCCATCACAATTAACACTGTCATTTAGGCTAAAGGAGTTTCTGAAGAAGCTTGGACATACTACACAAATGGGAAACATCATATAAACAGTGAATCACGGTTTCTTTCTGGGTTTTTTCCCCTTCTTCTTTTAAATAAAAGCATCCCAGGATGCTCTCTTATTTTAAAAAAATCATGCAAATGTGTGCAGTACTTATGAGAATGTCATTTCTGTCCACGGGATGTTTTTTGTCTAAAGCATCACTCAATTTTGCGCCATGGTGTGCTAGGGAGCCATATCCACTTCTTCCAGTGAAAATCCCCTAGAAAGGAGGCTTAAGCTTCTCATGCGTTGGATGAGTCCCATTATCACCAAGTTCAGACCTGACCATAGCACAGACATACCAGTCTCTATACAAATTTATAAAAGTATATGCAGTATGATACAAATACTAATACAAAGCTTTACAAATTAATAAAAGGAAACATAAATTACAGTGAAATTCAGGATGATTTTGGCATCTCTTCTGGGGTTCTTTTCTTCTAGCAGTCATATTGCTATAAAGGAAAGAGAATAAACAATATTAGCAACAGAGATGACACTGAAGATTTTAATATTTTAAGTCATCCACGCTGTTCTCCCCATTAGAGGAATAAGGTGGTATGATGTGCAGAGAGCTTAACTTGAAGTCAGGAAGATTTTGGTCCAAGTCTTTCCCCTGACACCTACTGGCTTTGTAACCCTGGGCAAATCTCTTAACTTCCAAGTGGTCAAGGGCACCCTCTAAGACTACGATTTGTGAAAAAGGTACTAATCTGCTTTGGAAGAGCCTTTATCTTACTCTGGAGTGCCCTGCATTCATGGAATCACAGATCCGGTCCCTGTCTCAATAAAGCCACCATTAAAAACCCTCCTCCGAGGTCTCATCATGGTGTGGAGGTGATCCATGGCAAAGGCCATGCCAGTTGGCAGAACATGATCTCCACTTAAAAAAAGTGAAGAGGTGATGAGCTACACTTCTGTGATCCAAGGATCAACCTGTTTGAGTTCAAAGAGGCCCATTGGTCATGTGAGTGATGAGTTCTCAGCCAGGGATATTCTCAGAGACTAACCGCTAAGGAGAGAAAGTGTCCACACCAAAGAAATCACAGGTGGCCTGCAGTTACTCCCAAAGCAGACCTATACAATTTCTTCTCATACTGCAGGACATTTGAAAAAGGAAATAACCAGTCACCAAGAATAAAGCAAGATTCCTTGTAAACAATGCCCAAGGCTTAAAAAAAATTATTAAATGTTTCATAACCAAATCATCCAGCAGAGGTCCTGGGGGAAAATGACCAAAAAAAAAAGATCCACAGGAATGGAAACTTACTGGTCTGTGTGTGTGTATGTGTGTGTGTGTGTGTGTGTGAGAGAGAGAGAGAGAGAGAGAGAGAGAGAGCTAGCATTCTCTTTGAAATGTATGATGAATTTATAACCAAAAAAATTCATAAGAAAAGAGAACATTTACAAAATCAAAAGTCTGTTCAATGGACTGGCCACTGGAGAGGGAACCTCTTGACCAATAGGTACTCTCTCATCCATGCTAGAATGTTTTTGTAGAGTTATAGTTGGAATGGATCTCAGAAATCATCCAGTTAACCCTAGCAGATGAGGGTTTCCTACAGATGAGGAAACAAGGTCCACAGAGGTTGTAATTTGCCCAAGATCACAAATTAGTGGCAGAGCTGGTATCTGAACTAAATTCTTAACTTCAAACCATCAACTTAATTATAATTGCTCATGTCATTTTCTACATGAAGCCTTTCCTGATACCCCCAGCTTCCTGTACTTTCCTCCCAGCTCCTCATTAAAAAAAAAAACCAAAAAAAACTTAGCTTATCTCTCTTCTACATGTCTCTCTATATGCACATGTTACCCCACCTTTGTACTCCTCCCCATATTAGCTCTCTGAGGGTAAGGGGTTGTTTTAGTTTTGTCTTTGTTTCTCTAGAACCAAAGACAGTGCCTGACACAAATTAGATATTTAATAAATATTGTTAATTTTTATTATTTCAAAGCTTCAAAAGATCCATGATTTCATGGATGGAGGTTGTCACTCATGGCAACTTTGGAATATAGTCTTCTTAAAAGACTTAACCAAAATAATTCATCACTTGCCACTAGACTTGTGGCAACAATTAAGCCAACATCAAAGATCCAAACACCCTTTCTCAACTTAAATTCCTGGAAAACTTGCATAGAAAGCCTCCAAGGAAATCAGATTCTTTCTCCCTCTACAACCAAATTTTGTTCACATGTTCTCCTGAATTATTGGCTGGGATGTTTTTCTCTTATTCCTAGCGAGGGTTGAATTTTGTGGCAAGGGTGGGCTTTTAGGTTTGGGGTTTGATCTGCTTTTTAAAGAAAGAAGGAACTCCATAAAGGAGAAACTTCTTTGTCTTAGGGCTGAATGTTCAGTCGGCTTGAAAAGAATCTCAGCTTCTCCAGTGGAGAGATCTGCTGTTTACCTAATACTGTTACCCAGATTACAAAATAAAGAGAAGAAAAACAAATCTCCAAACTGAACATTAACCTATGTTTGCTGGATTCCATTTGGACATAGACCCAAACCAATAGAGCAACTTTGTGCAAGAGGTAGGGAGACTGCGGATTTTTTTCTTCTGAACTGAATGGTTGGGTATTTGTCCCCTAAACCATATCCTCAGGAAACATGTGTTTCCTGGTTTTCATAGAGGAGGCTTGTTATGAGCCTAACAGAGCTAGATGCACCATATTGGGCATGCCCCTCATGCTCTTCAGTGGCCCAGGTGTCCTAGGATCCTTGTATTCTCTGCATTATCTTCTTCCTACTACAGAGTGAAAGGTACCCTAGAGCCTACTACAGCCTATAACTATTTATGTCTTATCAGCTCTACTAAGTAAATTCAAAGTTTTGGTAGACTAAGGTTGGTAAAGTAAGGCTGTGCCTTACGGGTACTGTGTTGTAATGAAGATTTTGCCACCTGCAAGACTCTATAGACTTGGGCTAACAGAGTAAATGGGCCTGTAAGGGGCAGTAATTATAACTAATAATAGTAATGGAACTAATAATTCTAGCACCATAGAAAACACCACAAACCACGTTCTGAGGATAGCAACGGGAATGGCTCTCTCACATCAACTTTTTAAGACATATTCACCTGAGAAGCAATAAGATACTGCTATTAGGAGCTCATATTTATGTAAGCTTGAAGATTTGCTGAGTATTTCACATTGATTTCTTATTTGGCAATGTATGTAAATGCATATTCTTATTCTTCTTATTTATTTTTGTTGTTGTAATTAGTTTTATTATACAGGAACCAGACCTGGGAAGTTGATGGTGTTTGTTTACTTCTGTTTCGTATTACATTGTATAATGTATATTATAATCATATTATATTATATTAAACATGTTATATTAAATAAATATGTCATAATTAAAATGTATAATATTATAATACAATACAAAATACAAATACAAAAACTGTGTTACATTGCAATAATTGGACAACACTCTGGACCAATGAGGGGTCATTAACACGGAGCCTCTTACCTGTTGGCGAGAGCAGCAAAAACCACATATGCCTCCAAGAATGCCATTTAATACTTGAATAAGACACAAGATGAATTCAATTCCTCCAAGTGCCAAAAGAATGGAAAACAGGGTCACGTTCCATTGCACCCCATTCTTGGGTTCAAGGCACTGAGACCATTGGGATGGGTCAACAAGGTAACTGTTGTTGGTAAGAGTAGAAATTGATTAGTCCTATCATGTGATGCCTGGAAAGACTTCTTTTCTTTTCATCCAGAAATATCAAAACCTCTACTACAGGCAGTTGGCTAACATCATAGTTTCCATAAAATAATGACATTAAGGCCACCCATTTTCCTGTAATGGATTTAAAAAGCTGAATCTATAACCTCTAAAGTCCAGCATTCCAAGGGTGCTATATTTAGAGTCTGAACACCTAGTTTTGATATAATCTGCTTAGATACTTGCTATATGGTATGGATAAGTTAACGCCACTGAACCTTAGTTTCCTCATCTTTAAAATGGGGGGAGGAAAGAATTGAAATGGGAGCTTTCTAAGATCACCTTCAGGTCTAAATCTGTGACCCCAATCACTTCTAGGACAATGAATATTCTCTCTAAAATGGCAAACACATATAAGATAATAATGACCAAGCTTGGTTCCAAAGAAAAGATGAGAAAATGCACCTCCCTCCTTTCCTTGCAGAGGTTGGGTACTAGGATTGGAAAGACCACAAACCCCATCAAACAAGGATTATCCATTGGTTAGCCATGCCGAATTAATTTTTATTTTTTTAATTCTTTGTTATGAGGGTAGAGGAATATATTTGGAAATGAAGGTGGTCTAAAAACAAAAGAAGGAGACAATTTTTATTTTTAGTAATATAAAGAATATTATTATATTTCAATATGTGATATAGTAATACAATAATGTTGTTAATATTAACATATTATATGAACATATGATGATACTTATTTTGCACATAACATGAAGGGTCCAAATTTAACCTACAACCAAGCCCTCCAGTTTTTATCATGTTCATGATGATCATGATTGTTTCCATGATAATTTGTCTTAAATCTCATTTGGAGATTAAATTAAAAGAGTAAAGCCAAAAGCCATTCCTGCATAGTTGGTGTAACACCAAGATTATGCAGCTAAAGGATGACTCCCAAGGTAAGTGAGTAGTAGGTGCTGGGCTCAAGCCCCGCCCTAAAACCTGTGACTGGTGTGAATTTACACAAGTCACTTAACCTTTCTTGGCTTCCATTTCTCCTATGAAGACTAAGAGGGTACCATTGGCTGGCCTTTGAGATCCTGCCAGTCTTAGCTCTATGATGCTATGATCAACACAGAGACCAATTAGCAATATGGGGATTTCTGCTAGGAAAAAAAAATGCAATACAAATGATGTTTTTCCCAGGGTTTTACTTAAACTGATTCTAAAATTGGTCCCTATTTTCTGAATACACATTAGTGGATATCAGTGAAAGCAACAGACTAGGAGAATACTAAGAACTTGGGGCGAACAGATTATGATTTAAATTTTGATGTGGATGAAGTATAAATACAAACAATCTTTATCGATTTTTTTTTAAAAGGCATCTAGACTCTTCTCAGCAATGCACAGTTATAAGACATCTCTACAAGTCTCAGGGGAAGGAGATGTCTACATTCAGAGAAAGATCTAGAAAGACCAGAGTTTAAATGGAGACTGAAGCAACCTATATGCTAATGTTCTTCTCCATGTTTGGTTTTGTTTCTTTTTTCCCATTGTTCACTCCATTGGTTAAAACTCTTCTATACAACCAGACTAATGTCCAATGTGAAAGTATTTGCAGATCCTATACTTGACTGCATGCTGCCATGGGGAGGAGGGGGAAGGGAGAGGAGAAAATGTGAAACTCAAGGGATTGTGGAACTGAATCTTGCAAACTAAAAGTAAATAAACAAATATATATACATATACATACATATATATATATATATAAAGTAAGAAAAGTATTGAAATAATAAAAAGATTTTAAAGGCATCTAGGTGGCTCTGTGGGTAGAATAGAAGCCTAGAGCCAGGAAGAGTTAAGTTCAAATCCTGCCTCAGTGTTTTCATCTATAAAATGGGGATAATAATAGAACCTGCCTCTCAGGGTTATTGTAAGAATAATTAACTAATTAACTAATAGTTAATAATTAACTAATGTGTAAAGAACTTTGCAGATTTAAAAATGCTAAACACTAACTCTGTCTAACCACCAACTTTGCTACTTACTCCTATTTAACTAGTCTCTTGATAGTTTCTTCATCTGAAAAATCTTCAGGGAAATCTTTTGAAGCAATCCTGCCTTTGTTTGACATGGCCAAGTGGGGTAAAAAGGAGAACGGCATCCTTCTCTCCACTCCTATTGCAATAGTCTTCATTTCTTAGACACAGGTATGGTTTCTTATGGTTATGCATGTAGAAAATAGGTCTCTTGCTCTGAACGAGGAATCAGCAGGACCCAGTATGTGGTTATTTAAAAAAGAGAAAATGGAGGTGGCGATGGAAGGTTGGAACTGGCATCAGGGTTCAGAAACTTCCCTTGACATTTCCTGGCTATGTGACCATTGTGCAAATCACTTAATTTCTGAGGCTCAGCTCCTTTATCTATAATATGAGGTGACAATTCCTGTAGGAACCCTCCATTTATCAAGCTTTTAGGAAGCCCAATTTAAGCAATGTATGTAAAACACTTGGCAAACTTTATAGTGCTATATAAATTATTATTATTATTATTATTATTATTATTCAGGGACTAATTTAATGTCACATGTTGCAACTTTTAAAATGCTAACTACTAGTTTGGGGTCCACAACTAGACTGCATTAGCTATAAGCTAACAGTGAGAATAACTTGTTATGTATATATAAGAATTGTCAAATGTCCAATTGGCGAGGTAGGGAGGAGTTAAATCCAATACAATGACCTTCCTGAGCTCATAGATATCTTCCCCTGGCCCTCCAATATGGAAGACTGACATTTTTTAAATGAATTCAAAAGAGATTAAAGGAACCTGGACAAAGGTAAGCCTTGAATGACTCCATGTCAAAGGGAAAATGTTCTTTAGTCATTACCTGTGTCTGAACATCTGCGCCATTCTCTTGAATGTTCTCCTGACTTCTCTTCATAATAACTCACATGTATACAGTATTTAAAGGCTTTATGAATCACGTTTCTCATAAAATTCCTGTTAGGCATTTATGTATCAGGATTATTACCTCTTGTTTTGTAGATGAAGACAATGATAACAAGAGAGATTAAGCTACTCACTCAGAGACACGTAGCAATTAAATATTACATCAAGGATTTGAACCCAGGTTTCTTGACTTTGAGAACACTGCTCTTTCCACTGTATCATGCTGTGTCCCTGATAAAATATATTGGCAAGAACCCCTTAATTACATTGCTGCTAGGGCCAGGAGCAATAGCTCCATCTTATAGCAATATGATTATGGCTTAAATTGGCAAATTTTTAAATGCTAAACACTAACTCTGTCTTGTCTATGCTGAATTCAAATGCCAGTATTGCTGCTTACTCCTATTTGACTAGTCTTTTGGTAGTTTCTTCATCTGTAAAATTTTCAGAGAAATCTATCAAAGCAATCCTGCCATTGTTTGACAGAATTATTATTATTGTATATTTATATATTATTAAGTAATATATAATTACACATAATATATCATATATTATACTATATTATAACATCTATTATATATTTGATATAACTTAACTATAATATATGTGTAAATTATAAATATATGTATACTTGTGGACATACACACATATACCATACATGTATATCACACACGTTGCTGCTTTCAGTTTTGTCCAGCTCTTTGTGATCCCATTTGGGGTTTTCTTGGAAGAGAAATTGGAGTGTTTTACCAGTTCTTTCTCCAGCTCATTGTACTGGTGAGGAAACTGAGGTAAATAGGGTTAAGTGACTTGCCCAGGGTCTCACAATCACACAGTTGGTAAGCATCTGAGACTAGACTAGAACTCAGGAAGATGAGGCTTCCTGACTCCAGGCCCTGCATTGTATCTACTGTGCAACTCGTTGAGATTTACACATAAGCAGTACCACACATGAATGTGTCTAATATACATACATATGAATGTGTGCATGTGTGTATATGTGTATGTGTGAATACACATGTAAGTTGTCCCCAAAGTCTCAGTTTTAAGCTTCAAACTTCACTAAGACTTTAGGGGCCCCCTGTTAATCTTAGCTTTACTACACGTGGCTAATTTTGTTTTGATCTTGACCTATGACATAACTAAATTCATGTAATAGCCAGTGATACTAGTAACATCTTCTCTCACAATGGTGAAGTATACTTTCATTTAATCAGAAAATCCTTGGTGTTCAATCCACTCAGTCGAGCAGAATGACAGTGGAGATCACTGCCCTGTATTCAAAGGACCTAGTTCAAATCCCTATTCTTCAACTATTTTCCCTATATTCCCTATTTGACCTTGGGCAGATCATTTAATCTTGCTGTATGTACCTCAGTTTTCTGATCTGTTAATTAAGGGGTTTGGAAGAGATGACATCTAGAGTCCCTCCCAGCTCTTGACACCAGGTCACAAAAAAGTGCATTTCTTTCACGCATACAGAAAACAGGGCTTTTTCAAGATACATAAAACACTACGTACTCTCCATTGGTGTGGGCAAAGGTGTAATTCCATTGGCCAGATTGATCGAGACATCGGGGACCTTCGGCTAATCCAAGAGCTGCCACAATGACACAGTAACCGGATCCTACAAGTCCCACGAGGGCCGCCAACACGGAGGAGAGCATCTAGGGAAGAAACGGGGACTTAGACACGACCCGTGGCCCATCAGCGGGGCAGAGTGTGGGAGCCAGGAAGAGACAACCTACCGCACAGCTTTTCCCACAGTTCTCATGGCCACAGCATCCACAGCAGTCTTCCTCTTCCAGCCCCATAAACACAAAGGCAGGGAGGAGCATCTAGTTGGGAAACAAGCCAATCAGATATTAGTTTCTTCTCGCAGGGCCTCTTGTTGGTTCATTTAAATACTATACAAAAACTTTTTATTCTTTCTTGCTCCTAACAGCTGTAATTGCTAACAGCCAAGGACAGTTGGAGCTGCCTAGTTACGGCATGAGGACCTGCTGGGAGCGGGGGCCCTCAAATGAGCTCATGCAATGTTGTCAAATTCTGAAGGGGAAAAACTCTCCAAGGAAAATGAATTTTAATTCATTTAAATATAGTCAAATGCCACAAGGCACTCTACTTTGGGAGAGGGAATAGAGCAAGTGGGAGCTGGGAAGGGAGCCAAACCCCAAAGTTGGGAAACACAAACTCAACCATGGGTGGGTATGGAACTCGAGTATCTCACAAATCTTAACAACTGACGAAATTGCTTTTGCTAAATAAATCATCTTAGACTGGATAAAGAGTTCTGTTATCAATTCTCTGTGATGACTATGAACTGGAAAAATATAATTTGGGTTTTAAGATTCCCAGTATGGTAGGAGATAGAGATTTAAGATTAAGATTTTAAGATTCCCACTTTAGGTAGGAGATAGAGAACAGCCTCAAAGTCAGGTAGACAGACATTAGTTCAAGATCTTCCTCTGACATATGAGACAATGTGACCCTGGGCCAATCACTTAAACTCTAAGTGTTCTGGGTCTCTCTCTAATATTATAAATTGCAGAGAAGGTGCCAACCTGTATCTAGTAAAGAGAGTTCCCTCAAATGGGAGTTCCCCATACTAATAAAATCATAGACCCAGGCCCTATCTCTGTATATGATATAAGAAATATTTAGGGAATCAATGGGTCAGGTCACCAAAAAAGAAAAAAAGCTTATGAAGCCAACTTAATTCCTCAGCATTTAGCAAATATTTGT
The DNA here is from genome assembly GCA_028646575.1 of Pseudocheirus occidentalis. Lineage (NCBI taxonomy): Eukaryota > Metazoa > Chordata > Mammalia > Diprotodontia > Pseudocheiridae > Pseudocheirus > Pseudocheirus occidentalis. Next base: position 171,655,635 of record CM053600.1, read on the forward strand.
CCAGCTCCTACTTCTGGAGAACAGATGATGAAACCTGTTTCCTTCCTCAGAGTGGAATAGTGGGGAAAACTGTTTTCAAAACCAGTTACTATGCCAATCAGTTTTGATGAATTGTTTTTCTTTGCTACAAGGGAGAGTTCTAAGCGGGAAAGAGTGAAGCAATATGAGGAAATGATTGTGGTAAAAACAAAAAAAGGCATCAGCAAAATATCCCTCATTTATCAAGTATCTTCTATGTGCCAGGCTCTGGGAATAAAAACAATCAATCAGTCAAGCAGCCAACAAGCATTTACCCATCTCCTACTGTATGCAAGACATGGTGCTAAATGCTGAAGATACAAGGAAGAAAAGCACCTGCCTTCAAGGAGCTCCCATTCTAAATGGGAGAGAACACCCAAATAACCAGGAACACACAGTAGAGGGAAGGAATTCTCAGAGGAGGAAGGGCACTAACAGGCAGAGCCAGGACCAGGAAAGGCAAAACAAACCATTTGCCTTCTTAGGAAGAGGGACAATTACGGGGAGGAGGACAAGTACAAGAGCGAAGATGTTATAATGTGAAGCATGGAGTAAAGGAGGCAATTTAAATCCAAAGCTAGTTTAGTCAACTCTTGGAATCACAGATCTCCAGCTGGAAGGAGCCTCAAAAGCCCACCCATTTTATAGAGGAGAAAACTGTGCTCTGAGGAACTTAAATGACTGACTTAAAGTTGCACAGAAAGCAAGAGGCATAGCTGGGATTTGAACCAAAGTCCTCCGCCTGCCTCCAAGCTCAAGGTTCTTTCCACTGCACATAATTTACTTATTAGGATGAAAGATTTTTAAATACACACGTATTCATATATCCTTTACCTAACCAATAATCAGTAAGTTCATATGTTTCTACAGTCACATTTTTGAAAGAAATTAATTTTTTTAATATCCATTCCCAGGAGGTTAGTAAAGGGTTCCGTGAACCCAAGCTGAGTCACATTTTTTCCATGGCAAGGCTTAAGCTAACATCCCAAAGTTGGCATTCCAACACCGTCCAGTTAATTTAAAACACACACACACACACACACACACACACACACACACACACACACACACACACACACAAAACCAGTCTTGGAAAAAAAAAACCCTAGCACATTCCAATCTTGGCTCCAGACACTGACCTAAGATCCCACACTGGTGTGTGGGATTCTTGCTACAAGCCACACCCCACTCATATCCGTTCTCATTAACCTATTATCCTGAAGCTCCACAATTCCAGGCAATAGTGTCCATAATTGTTTGCCTTAGTTGTAACAGAATAAACAAAAGTCAGTCTATCCCAAAAAAAAACAGGAGGGAGAGAACTGACCAGCCCCCTCCTAAGTCCTCCGGTCAAAAGTTAAAAGCTATCCTATCCTGGAAATTCTAGATTGCTGGAGATTTGACATTAGGGCCACATTCCTATTTCCTAGCCCTGAAAGCCAAGTGAGTTTCAACTCTTTGGTTAGTATCAAGGTAACACTGAAGATTTGAACAGGCAGGAGCAATCCAGGGGAGTGCTAGCTGATAGTGTAAGTGGACACCCGACAAATTCCCCTTCCCTGCACCCCACACAATGCAGCCTTCTTCACATCTTTTTTTTTTTAGAGGCTCCTTTCTGAAAGGAAGCTTTTGAGATGGGCTCCAGAAAACAACTTTGAATGAGAACTGAGGCTTCTGAAACATCACCCCGAAGACAGGTTTTGGTGACAGTAGCAAACAGACCTCTGTTCTACTTACCAGCAGCCCCCCTCCTACGATACCAGAGAAGAACCAGACAAAGCGACTCAGGTGGTCTTCGCTGGCATACTTTGTCTCCCCGTTAGGAAAATACAGCAAAATGTTGGCCACGATGCACAGGATGGCGAGGCCCACCAGGGAATGCCCGATGCACCGGGCACATTTGCCGTAACACATGTTGCTGGTTGGCCTGATGTCTTGTCTTTAGCCTGGAGCTTTCCCCCAAATCAGAGGTGTTGGTGACTGGCTGAGGACCAGGCAAATAAAACCCTACAGCCCAGGTCTGTAAAAGTTCTTAAATATACACCCAGCTCTTAGTCACTGGGTGGGTGAGGATTTCATGCTTTCATTGGTCCAGATCGCAGCTCCCACTAAGGGAGGAGGAGGAAAAGCAGAAGAAGGAGGAGGAGGAGATGGCCCGCCCTTCACATGAAATCAGTTGCAGACAAACGAAACCAGGGGCGGGGATGTGAGAAGGAGCTGGGCTTCGGGACCGGACGTCATAAGGGAAACTGCAGGGGAATATGATTAATCTTTAACAATAGGTTCAAACATGGAACCTTGTGAAGAAAGCCCTTACTGGAATCGAGAAGGGAAGAAAGCCCTTAGAAACTTCAAACTGGCAGAAATTTACCAAAAATAAAAAATAAAACAAGAATAAAAAAATGCCTTCTATTTATTGCTTCATATCCCAAGTCACTTTCTGGAGATTTTCTAATTTTGGGGGGGGGGGTGGCTTTTGTGTTCTATTTTTAGCTCTGTCTCTGATTTGATTTATGACTTGGGGGCAGGTTGAATAAGCTCTGTGTGCTTATTTTCTCACCTGTCCAGAGAGGCTTGCCCCCTACACATCTAACCATAGTGCTGGCAAAATTTAAAGGTTATTTCTTTGTATACAGCAGCTATGTTTTTAAAACAGTGCATATAAATCAAATCATCTTGCCAGAGCACTTATGGGTTTAAGTTCAAAGGATCATAGAATTAGGGACAGAAGGGACCTCAAACACCATCTTGTCCAAACCACCATCCCATTTTATGGATGACAAAACTGAGGCTGGGCAGTCAGTTGCCCAAGATCACATAAGTAGTAAGTAGGCAGAGGGAGGATCTGATCCCATGTCCTCCTGGCTTCAGAACTAGTCCTTTTTTCTGTTGTAATATGCTTACTGTAGAAGTTATTTAAAGGCAATCCAGTCTGACCGCTTCTTGGAAGTTAATGAAATTCTTTTAATGACTCAGAGCTTTTCCCTGAAACAAAGGCCCATTTCTTTCTTTTTTTTCTTTTTTTTGGATCACTAGAATTACATTAATAAGCACCAGATCACAGACCCAAAGTTGGGAGGAACCATAGAGTCACTGTTTCCCATACCTGAAAGGCTCTTCCCCTCTAGGCTTTCTGGGTTCCTTCAAGTCCCAGCTAAAATCTCCCTTTTACAACAAATCTTTCCAAACCTTTCCCTCTGTTAATTATTTCTGATTTATCTTGTATATAGTTGTCTGTACAGATTTGTTTGCTTATCTCCCCCCTTGTGAATTCCTGGAGGCTTAGACTGTCTTTTACACAGTGATGCCTGGCACATAGTAGGCGCTTATAAATTAATTAATCAATTAATTGATTGATTGATTAATTACTGACTGGCAGGGGTGGGCTGGAGTCCACTGACTGCTGCTGATTGTACAATTTTCAATGTAAGAATTTACACTTCAGAAATTGAAAAAGTCTACAAATTAGGGTTTGGTTTGTTGTGGGGTTTTTTTTATTGTCTAGAATCCAGCATAGAATGCTGAGCCTAGAGTCAGGAAGGCTTCAGTTCTGTGTGATTCTGGGCAAGTCACTTAAGCCTGTTTGTCTCAGTTTCCTCATCTGCAAAATGAGCTGGAGAAGGAAATGGCAAACCACTCCAGTATCTTTGCCAAGAAAACCCCAATGAATCACAAAGACTTGGACACACAACTGAACAACAACCCGCTTAAGAAAGTGGTGGAGAAAATGTTAATATTGTAGAAAGTGTCTAGCTTAAATATTTTTTCCTGGTTATTAAATCTTCATCAGCACATCATTACATAAAGGTATTTAATCCAATCCCCTTGTTTTACAGAGGAAGAACTGAAGGACAGAGAGGTGGCTCAAGGTCACCCAGGCAGTCAATAGTTGAGTCAGGATTCAAATCCCGGTCCTCTACTTCCCAATCCAGCATTCCTTGACTATTCCATATTACTTCTGAAATACTGAAGGTGAAGATCACTCAGAGGTGAATGGGGAAGTACCTGGAGGGCAACAGCTACAAGCAAGGAATTCCAATGGAGAGCTAAGGCAAAAGAGGTTATCAAAGAAATGTTTGCTGGGAAAAGATGGATGGGAATGTCATGGTGAGCATAAAGCCTAATAACAGATGAATGGCCAGTCCACTCCATTGATAGCCATGCAATATAAAGAGAGTGCAAAGACCCTGTCTCCCGACCCAAAGCTTAACTAGACTCTCTCACCACCATGGTGCTGCAGTTTTATGGGAGGGCATGGATAAGAGACTTATGGGCAGAATAGTCTAGAAAGGAAATCTGCTTTGGGAAATAACCTGGAAAAATCCTAGCTCTCTCTTCACCCATGTGACTGTGGTCAAGTCAACTTAGTCCTTGAGTCTTACTTTTCTCATCTATAAAAGGAACTGAATAAGATCCATTTCACCTTCATGATCCTATGCATTACCAGAGAAAATACTCATTTCAGCAAGATGGCAGTTCCATTCAGGTGCCGGTGTTGTTTAAAGGAAGTTTAGCATAAAACATGAATAATAGCCTTGGTTTTCATATATTAGATTTGCTTATACCGATAGTACAACCTGTGTACCCTGTCAGTGAGGACATCAGCAAAGGATGGCTGAGCTGTAACTAGACATTTTTGCACAAGGATAAATATCATGAACCCTTTCTAGGGCAAGAAGCTTTTGTTGAAGTAGGGGTGGGGGATGGTGGGACATTGCTCAAGAATGGAATGACCATCTTGCTGATGTGAGTATTCTGTCCAGTCATGCATAGGATCATGAAGTTGAAATGGATCTTATTCAGTTCATTTTATAGATGAGAAAACTAAGACTCAGGGAGTAAGTTGACTTGACCACAGTCATGTGGGTGAAGAGAGAGCTAGGATTTTTCCAGGTTGTTTCACTCCCAAATTCACTCCCTCTGTTCCATGGTCTCAGATGGAGCCCCTAACTCTAGGTAGGATTTTATCCTGACTAGCCATCTTGTAAATATATGCAATTGGTCACAAAGGGGATTGGGTAAGAGAGCATGAATAAGCAATATGTCTCTGCTGGAAAATCCCACACCAACAGTCAAGAGACTTGACTTGTTTACCACTAAGTAGTACGCCAATTAATGTATGCGGGACTTACTTTTCTCAAGTTTAAAATCTTGGAGGAAGTTATGGACTAGATTATTTCAAAGGCAGCTTCTAATCCTAACATTTTATGATCCACCAATTTAGTGAATGATGGAGCTTTCTCCACTGGATAAAACATGAAGACAATTGTGAGATCATGGTATGCTCAAGGGAGGAATCACTCAGTTGATGCCTGAGGAAAATATTATCACTTTGTACTAGGTGCAAGGGAAAGAGCACTGGCTTTGGAATCAGCCTGGGATTGGATTGCTACCAATATGCTCTGCCAATATGCTCACTGTATGACCCAGAGAAAGTCATTGGGCTTTACTGGGTCACAGTTTCTTCATCTATAAAATAAAGGGGTTGGGTTGGATGGTCTCTGAGGTCACTTCCAGCTGGAGATTTATGATTAAAAGCACCTACATTTCTTCTGAAGGTAGGACAGGGTTACACAAAGGGCAGTGATTGCAACATAGGCAGAAAACTGGAGCTTTGGGATGAGTCAAAGGATTCTAGAATCTGAGATTAGGAAGAGAGCTCAGAGGTCATTAGTCCAATTCATATCAGGAATGTGCCTTCAGAGGTTATGTGTCTAGTCCAACATATACCAGCAATTTGCCCAACAACATCATGAATGAATGGCCATTGAGTCTTCATTTGAAGATGTTAAGTGCCTAGAAATACTACTACTCAAAAGTAGTCCTTTCCAGTTTTGGACTGTTCTAGTTAAAAAAAATTTTCTGTATGTTGAACATAGGTTTATTCTGCAACTTTTATCCATTCCTCCTGGTTCTGCACAAGGATAATCCTTTTGTTCATGACAGCCCTTCAAATCCCTTTCTATACAACAGCAATCATGTCTTTCCTGTCTTCACCAGGGTAAACATCAATTGCTTAGAAGGCACTAGACACACTGCCCCAGACTCTACCAGCTGCAGACATATAAAGACTAAGATTTCTGAGAAAGGTGGAGTGAGGGGTTCTGGGGTAGCTTTGCAGGGATTTCTAGGAGAAAGATGAAAAAAGGAGGGAAGGAAAGAAACAAGGGAAAAGCTGCTGCTGGAGAAGGAATAGAAGGGAGGAAAAAACTGGTTTCTACTGCAGATAGCAGCACCAATGCTGACTGTACGCATTTGCAGACTATCCCCTCCAATCTGTCTTTGCTACCATTTATTCTCAATATTACAAAAATAAATTAGCAGGTGCTAAACCTTTTGCATTTAATGTTAGCCTTGCTTTTAGAGATGAGGGGACGTGGAGGTGGATTCTAGGAAAAGTGGGCAACATAACTAGACTCTAATATAAGACATGGGGAAACATCACAGTGACGATTGTCCCTTCAGGAAATCACAAACTTTTTGGTCTACTCTGCAATAGTATTCCTTATTTAGCTCAAACAGAGTAGAAGAGGTGGTAAGCCAAGAGACATTAATAACTGAATCAAATCACATAGTTAGACCAAGTAGAAGGTAAGCCCCTTGAAGAAGAAACAATCCAGTCAGTGCTGTGGAGAAAGTTGAGGTGAGGGGCAGCTGGGTGGCACAGTGAATAGAGCACCAGCCCTGGAGTCAGGAGGACCTGAGTTCAAATGCATCCTCAGACACTTAACACTTACTAGCTGTGTGACCTTCGGTAAGTCACTTAACCTCAATTGCCCTGCCTATCCCCCTCCAAAACAAAGAAGTAGAGGTGAATGCCTTTCTGGATTCCTTAGCTGGTTTGCATCTTATTGTTCTCCTCTACCTACTTCTTCTAGCAATTTAAGTGTGTGAGGATTTTACATGATGAGGAAACATCTTATCTTACACCTTTACCCAATGATCCTTACTACACATGGAGGCTATTCCTCATGGATTTTTATTATTTGCCCCTTCTCTTCACAAGTAGAGATATAATCACTGTCCCTCCCCCTCAGTTAACTATCACAATAATCTAACCACAAGGAGATGAGGCCTATAACACAATGGTGGCGAGATTGGAAGTGACCAAGGAAAGCATCAGTGTCAGAGTAAAGGTTAGTATACAGGAGAGATCAAAGGTAAAGTTGACAGAATTTGCCAATTGATTAGATATCAGAAGAATGACAATTAGGTTGCAAATCTGGGTGACTAGGAAGATGATAATTCCCTCCAAAGTAACTGGAAAATTAAGGAGGGAGGGTTCTTCTTCTAATAGGTTACAAACAAGCTGTAATCATCAGGCATGAAGTGACAGTTCTGCTTTTGTCTTCTAAATTCAGTAAGACAGCCTTGGAAGGAGCATAGCGTCAGGGAAATCTCTCTATAACAAGAATAAAATGCTTTAGTTAAGTTTCATCAATAATTCATCGAAAAACACTTATCAAATAAATACTTGGAGTACATTTCAATGTGCTAGGTACTAAGGGAATTGCAAGAATAAATACTGTAAAGAAAATGATTGCTTTAGTGAATAAACATTTATTCATGTTATTTATGTGCTAAGTGCTTGGGATACAAAGAAAAGCAAAAGGCAGTCCCTGTTCTCAAGGGGTAAGTGGGATGGTGGAAACAATTATGTACAAACAAGCTCTAGACAGAACAAGTTGGAGTTAATCACCAGAGAGGAGGCAGTAGAATTAAGAGGGATCAGGAGAGGTTTCTTTCTCATCAAAGGTGGGATTTAGCTGGAGTTGAAGTAAGTCATGAATGCCAAGAAGCAGAGATGAGGAGGGAGGGCATTACAGGTTTGTGGGACAGGTAGTGAAAATGTCTGGTGTTAGGAGATGGGAGGGAGGCCACTGAAGCTTTATAAGTTTGGGGAATTGAGGTAAAGTATAAGAAAGCTGGAAAAGGAATTAAAAATAACCACTTTTATGAAAAAATGAAATGAATTCAATTGAAATTGATTAAGAATCAATCCATACTCTCCAGGAATCTACAATCTAGTGCTGGCTATCTTAATATTTTAAACTTAAGGGTGGAAACAAGATGGCAAAGAGAAGCCAAAAAGTCGCCTGTGCTTTCCCCAATTTCCCTCAGAGGCAATATTAAATTAAGCCTCTAAAAGAATTCTGGAGTGACAGAATCCACAAAAAGATGGAGCAAAACAATTTTCCAGCCCTAGGTAACTTAGAATAACTTCAGGAAAGGGTAAAATAGTTACTGAAAGAATCCATCAATCACCTCCTGAAAAAGATCCCAGAAGGAAAACTGCAAGGAATATTATAGCCAAATTACAGATCAGGTCAAGAAGCAAATATTGCAAGTAGTAAGAAAGAAACAATTTAAATATCAAGGTCCCGCAGTTAGGATTACACAGGACTTAGCAGCTTCTTCTTTAAAGAAGCAGAGGGCTTGGAATATAATATCTCAGAAGGCAAAAGAACTAGGATTACAACTAAGAATCAACTACCCAGAAAAATTGAGCATAATTTTTCAGGGGAAAAGATAGATTTTCAATGAAATAAGGGACTTTCAAACTTTTCTGATGAAAAGACCAGAGCAGAGCTGAACAGAAAATTTAATCTTCAAATACAAGATTTAAAGAAGCATAAAGAGGTAAACAGGAAAGAAAAATGACTATGGTATTCAATAAAGTTAAACTATTTACATCCGTACATGGGAAGATGATACTTGTAACTCTTAAGAACTGTATTTCTAATAGGACAGTTAGAAGGAGTACACTTACAGAGAGGGTATGGGTATAAGTTGACTTCAATGTGATGATAAAAAAATTAAGGAGTGAAAAAGACTTGGACTGGAAGAAAAGGAAAGGGGGGGACAGAATGGGGGTAAATTATATCATATGAAGAGGTATGAAAGACCTATCACAGTAGAGGGAAAGAAGGGAGGGAGTGAGCATTGTTTGAATGTTACTCTCCTTGGATTTGACTCAGAGAGGGAATAACATATGCACTCAGTTGGATAAAGAAATCTGTTTTACTTTATAGGTAAGTAGGAGGGGAAGGGGAAAAGAAAGTGGAGGGGTGGTCTCATAAAAGGGAGGATGGATTGAGGGAGTCAGTAGTCAATATGTTTTAAACTTGAAAGTTACTTGAGAACAGATTATAAGGTTAGTTTAGGCACATGCACACAAATTGATTATAACCATTATGTGCAAATGCATCCATAGCTGTAATTTTTTTAAAAAATCCCAGCAGTGACTGTTCTTTTGGATATAATAATAGCTCATATTTATAAAGTGCATCAAAGGAACTCTTCCTCACATTCATCTTGTGATCTAGATTAGCTAAAGATCATTATCTCCATTTCACAGATGAGGAAACTGAGGGTCATAAAATGTGAATGCATTCCCCAAAGACATACTAATGGTAAGTGAGGCACCAGGATTATTACTCATACATAGATACAGATAGACAATCAATCCTCAACCTTTGTGGGGAAAACATTTTTTTTTGACACATTGAACCTATGGGAAATAAAGGGTTAGGTTCCCAAAACCATCAAAAACTATAATCTTTTGCTAGCAATTGCTAAAAATACACTTTTCTGTATACAGTTCTTTATAGCAAAACATTAATTCTGATAACACGCACTTCTCCTGACACTGTAACACAAAATGACCCATAAAATGCAGTACACAAAATAAAACTGGTGACATGCAAAATATTTTCCCACTAGTAATTCCCTGGAACCCTGTGACCTTTTGTGCTAACATCTCAATAAAAAACCATTGATTTTAAACAGTATTCACTTTTCATAATACATGAAATGTACAGTAACGTAAATACTGTACAGAAAATTAAATTCTTAAAACTAAATTTTTTTTTTCTTGAATCTTACGTTTCCCTGTGTCAGATGGCAATGTGAGGGCCTTGAATTATATGCCATGCTGCTGCACCCTCTTTATCTTGGCTGTCCTCTGAAAACCAAGGGAGAAGTTGCTGGGACTTTAGTCGCTGCTGTTGGAAGATGCCGAGATTGGCAAGATCTTGCCATCACCTGTGACACGCCATCCTTCATGGCTGGTGGATGGCACTGCAGATTGTGAAAGACACACTAACTTGAAACAATCTCTCAGTGATGTTTGCTTTGTGCACCATTTGAGATACTTGAGGATCTCAGAGTATGGCTGCTCCACAAACTTTCATGCATCATGCCTCTCATTTTTTCTCTACTGCGCATAAGCACAAATGTGCTGTTACCTGTGTGAAAGTGAAAATGAAGTTACCAATACAATCACCTGCATGCTTGAAGTCACGAAAGTTAAATATGTCAATCTTGAAAATTAACTATGTTACATATAGACACGTGTATGTATGTATACGTGTGTATGTATATATGTATGTACATATATATATATATGTAAATTCCTAATGCATTATACTTTTTACCATACCACATTTCCTCTAATATTTTCCAGGATAAAATCACAGGTCTTAGATTTAAGCAACCACTTCCCTCCCCTCGGATATCATAGAATTATAGACATAAACCTGGAAGTGACCACAGAGTCCATCTAGTTCAAGCTCATTTTAGAGATAAAGAAACTGAGGCACAGGAAGGTTCATTGACTTGCTCGAAGTTACATAGGCTGTAAGCATCAGAAACAAGCTTTTAACTCTGGTTCTTTGACTCCAGAGCCCACTGTGCCACCCATTTGGTCCCAGCTCCTGCCTTTAGGTAAATAAGACATCATTCTCCCCATTTCATAGCTAAAACAACTGAGACCCAGAGAGGTTTAGTGATTTGTCTTGTGTCATCTAGCTGGTTGATTCTAGAGGGAGGGCTCTAATTCAAGTCTTCTGCTCTCCTTGGGCTCAGTCTTTGCCGAGCATCTTGTCTCTGCTGGTCTCGTTGTCTCAAAACTGCTCCATTGTAGTCTCTGCTGATCTTAGCATCTCTGTTGGACACTTTCTTCTGCTGGTCTCAGCTGAATGGTGCTCTCTTTGATAGATACTGGACCTTCACAGTCTCTGTTGGGTATTGTCTCCTTCTACTATCTTCTAGGCTTATCTCTTCAAGACCAGTCAAGCCATCTCACCTTCAACTGGTTATAATGTAATGGCTATAGCCACTTTGGGATAGTAGCAGGCTACCAAATCTTTAGCCTTAGCCACCACACCAAACCAACAAAAGTAGGGATCAGGATAGATTTGTCCTTTTCAGTCCCAAACTACCGTCTTGGTGGAGATCAAAGCCTTTTGTTACAGATAATTATCTAATTTAGGAGAAGATACTCTTGACCACTCCCAAGATTCTCTCTGGTTAAGCTGCCAATTTACGTGAACTAGAGCAAAAGGAAGGCTAAGGAGGCAAGGTCTTTGTTCTCTACTCACCTAGTGGTCATTCCTGTCTTTATTATGTATCTCTACCGAGTATTTAGGAAGGACTTACACCTCTGGATGTGAAGGCTTTCTGAGCCCTTTTCAGGGCTGCTCATCCACCTTTGGTGTCCACCTTTTACCCAAATCTAACCTGTGGCTATCACAGGCATAGTAGCCAAATCCTTGTAAAACTATCTTGGCAGAGAGTAACTGAGAGAGCTCAAATGCAGCAGTGTGCTAGGGGGTTATCTACCCCAAGCATGTGAAGATTTCCCCTCTTGGATGGGCAGATGAGAACAATTCCAACAGCTGTAAACGTGGCTGAAGCAGGTGCTGAGGAGTGCTTAGCATCCGGTCATACATCAAAGACACCAAGGTCACACTGCATCTGACGTTATCTTCAGTCATCCTGACTTTTGGCTTCCCACTGGATTTTGATAATTCTGGAAGAGAGAGTGAGACTGACAACTCTGTGCAATTCTGCCTTGCTTGAATTCAGTTCAGGAGTGAATCAAGACCTCGCCCCATCTTTGGTCATCGGTCCTCTTCAAAAACAAAGGGCAAACAACATGTATCTCTGTTAGCAGCATAGGTGTGCTTGGGTCCGGTGTGCTGCCACATCATGGGGAAGCATTTCCATTGGTCCTTCCTCTGAACCACATAATTTATTTGGAGAAGGGAAAGGGAAATACCATTGGAAATACCTTGTCCTCTCCTTCTTCCTTCCCTCCCCCCCACCAGGGTCATTAAGCTTATGATCCATGCATGTCTATGGTCAACAGCATATCCTTATTGCATTAGTGCAATAATTTGGTCAATGACAAATCTCTCCCTAGTCATGTAATTTGATTCAACAAATATTACACATTTTAATGGTTTTTTTCTGTATAAGGTATCATGCTTGGGACTCTGTTCTCCTTTAAGGAAAAGATATTCCATACTTCCCCACCCCCCACCCCCCAGGAACCATATTAGCTACAACCACAGGGCAGGTAGAGCATATGCTTGCCCAAGTGAACCTGAGAGCACCTTAAGTTCCTAGCTGTCTTATCTGTTTGAGTTTCCTCACTTGAACCCAGGTTACAAACAATGATCCTGAGAAATATACATTTCCAGTGCTGATGATAATTACAAAAGTCTAGAAAATCAGGAGTTATAAGGCAGTGCCACCTGCCCAGTGGTTGATGTTTTTTTAGGAGTCTTGTGAATTTTAGGTATCTATTTTGAAGTAGAAGAAGTAAAATAGTTGTGCTAAAGCTGCTATCTATTTTGTACACTGGATAGATAACATTGATAGGGGACCCTATTAGTTCTTTTAGGGAAGACCCTAAACATGAGGGATACCTAAGCTTGGCTATAGAGATTCCCCCTTGTCAACCTCCAGTCTTGTATTACTCCCACCATCTGCTGCTTTTGTTCTTCATGTGCTGCTTTTTGAATGGGTCTGGAGAAAGTCCCCAAACTTTGGTGATTGGGTCCACTGCAAATTCATGATATATAATCTTAATGGAACCCTCACTACAACAAGGCAATCTTTTTACCCCTCCCCAATAGTTTTACTTTCCTACTCACTACAATCGCTTTCCTGAACTTTCTCATCCATCCTCAACTTTCCAAAGAACTCCTTACTCTCATTCTATCAACTGAGGACTTCACCTCACACTTCACTGAAAAAACGACAGCCTTTGATGGCTCTTCTGGTCCTCCTACCCGTCTGACTAATCCTCTGTTTTCTTTGCTACTATTTAGCTCATCCTTTAACCTTCTCAACTCTCTCAGTTTATTATCTCCTCTTATTGGAGGGCTAGAGGGCAGAGACCTAAATCCCACTGCAAACCTTCCTTTATAGAAGGCAGAGACCTGGACTTTGCAACTCTCCAGTTTCCATCTGTAACTTTGTTGGATTTGAACTCAATGAAATAAGATGAGACTCTCCCATACTTTTCTCCCTCTTTCCCACTTCCTTTTATGTATCTCCCCCCCATTAGATTGCAGGTTCCTTGAGGTCAATGATCATCTTTCCTTTTCTAATTTGTATCCCCAGTGCTTAGCACAGAGCTTGGCACATGGGAGGTGAGTAATAAATGTTTCTTGAATTTGAATTTGGTTCATCATCTAGGACAGCGGTTTTTAACCTGTGGGTCGCAACGCCTTTGGGGGTCTAACAACCCTTTCACAGGGGTCATAAGGGTCGCCTAAGACCATTGGAAAACATGTTTCCTATGATCTTAGGAACTGAGACACAGCTCCTCTATCTGTCTCCACCCCCATGCAGATACACCCACATACGAGTATTAAAGGGGTGCAGCATTAGGAAGGTTGAGAAGCACCGCTCCAGGATGATGCACTAACATCTACTAACAACTACTCATGGTAGATGTTCCCCAAGGCCCCGTCCCGGACTTTCCTCTTCTCCTTCCATATTCTCTCCCAAGGATTCAATTATTACCTCTCTACAGTTGATTCCCAGTCAAGTCAAATCAATAATTATTTATTAAATGCCTGTTATGTGCCAAAAACTGCTCTAAGTTCTGGAGAGACAAAGAAAGGCAAAAAAACCAGTTCCAACTATTAAGAGCTCACAATCTAAGAGAGATAATATGTAAACAACTCTGTACAAACAAGATACACACAGGATCCATTGGAGATAACCATTGAGGAAAACACTAGCATCGATAGGGATTGGGAAATTCTTCTCCTAGAAAGGTAGAAGGTAGGATTTTTGCTTGGATTTGAAGGAAGTCAGGGAAGCTGGGATATGGAGATGAGGAAGGAGAGAATTCCAGGCACAGGGGACAACCAGTGAAAATTCCCAGAGTTGGGAGATGGAGGAAGCCAGTGTCACTGATCAAAGGGTATATGAGGGGGAGCAAAGTGTAAAAAGACTGAAAATGTAGGAAGGAGCTGGTCTATGAAAGACTTTAAAAGGCAAACAGAATTTTTTAAAATGTGATCCTGGAAGCAATTGGAAGTCACTGTGCTTTATTGAGTAAGGGAGTGACATACTGAGACTTATTCTTTCAAAAGATCAGTTTGATAGCTGAATGGAGGGTGGAATGGAGTGGGGAGGAATTTTTACAGCCTCTTTTTCTTTTTCAGGTCTGTAAAACTACCCCTAACCTTTTTCCTGAGCTCTAGTCTTAAATCATCAACTGCCTCTAGGGCATCTGAAGCTGAAGGTCTTATAGACAACACAAATGCAACTAGTGCAAAAAAGAATGCATTGTCTTTTCCCTAAACCTTTTCTTCTCAATTTCCCTGTTACTGTCCAAGGTACCAACATTCTCCTAGGCACTGGGGCTTGAAACCTCAGTGCCATCCTTGACTATACTGAACATATCCCCAAACCAGTCCATCCTCCAACTTGCCAAGATAACCTTCTCAAAGCAAAAGTCCAACTATGCTACCTCCATCCCTTGCTCAAAATACTTATTACCTGCAGGATCAAATATAAAGTCCTCTGTCTGACTTTTGAAGCCCTTATCTTTCTAGGACCTTTCTAGTGCCATCTATCTAGGAGTTCTACAATCCAGTGACATTGGTCTTCTTTTTAAAAATCTCTTTAAAATTTATCTTATTTTTTGATTCATGGAACAAAATAAGCATTTCTCTAACACAATATAATAAAAAAAAAGCTGACGGTAGATGAAACCACAAATCTACCATGAATTGATGGATGCAGAAAGACATCCATCTTCTTGAGGTTTTTAGCATGTAACACTGCATCTTCCTACCCTGGCCTTTTCAATGACTGTTCCCCATTGCTGCAACACTGCCTCCCCTTCCCTCAGTCTCCCAGTTTCTCTAGTTTCCTTTAAGATGCAGCTCAAATCCCACTCTCTGCAAAAGGCCTTTCTTCACCCCATAATGATAGT
>CM053600.1:171676744-171689768 GCA_028646575.1 Pseudocheirus occidentalis
ATTACATATAATTATGTATTATATATTATATTATAATTATATATACCCTTATTCTCATATATAATTATATATTTATTATAATATAATGATGTTATATTTACATATTTTACATATAATATTAAATGATATTTATTATAATATAATGATTGTCTCTTTTAAGTTCTTGGATCACAAACATAAAGCAAAAACATTCCCTACAAGCGAAAGGAAATGTCTGATAGACTTAATGGATGTAAACAGAAAGAATATATTCATTACTTTCCACCACCCACCCTGATCCCCACAAGTTTGTTACCAGTGCTATTTCCTCCTCCCTGTTCAGGTATGTGCTAAGGGGCAGCTTACATTGAATTAAATAATCGGTGAGTCTGGCAGCTGGAGTGAAGGTCAGCCAGGCTTTACTGGCACCTTCTAAGGCAGTGGCTCTCAACCTTCTAGTGCCGTGACCCTTTAATACAGTTCCTCATGTTGTGGTGACCCCCAACCATAAAATTATTTTTGCTGCTACTTCATAACTGATTTTGCTACTGTTATGAATCATAATGTAAATATCTGATATGTGGGATTTATTTTCATTGTTACAAATTGAACCTAACCCATAAGTTGAGAACCACTGTAAGGATCTGTCCGAAGCTCCTCACTTTGCCTTCTCTGCCCTACCCCATTCCTGGACTGCCTATAATGCTGGCCAGACCCCTTTTATGCGAGAGGGAAATGTCTTCCTCAGGTCACTGTCTTATCCAGTTTTCCTGTCCTGGTACAAGAAAGGAAAAAGGTTGTGGGAAGGCAATAATCTTCACTGTGCTTTGTTTATGAGAAAGGTCGGGGTTCCCATTAGGTACTATAGACTATTGAAAACTCAATTTTGAAGCATGAGGGAAATTAAATTACCCCCAAACAAATGCATCACCCGGTGTCCCCCTCAGAAGTAGAGGAATTTTGTGCATCAGCACCTACTTGAAAACATAGCCCATTGGCCCTAATAATAGCTTTTACTGGATACGTAGAAAACACGTTATACCAAAGACAATTAAAAACATGGAAAAATGAGTGACAAGAAGGAGTAACAGTGCCCTCTTGCCAGCCTCCCTTCCCCCTCCCACACACACTTTGAAGATTATCAGGGTTAAGTGACTTGCCCAGAGTCACACAGCTAAAAAATATCTGAGGCTGGATTTCAATTCAGGTCCTCCTGATTCAGGTGCTTCACCTCTATCCACTGTACCACCTAGCTGCTCAAGGGAACACTCTCACCAAGCTCAGTTCCCACCTGCCTCTTCCCTAGTGGCCTCCTCATCCTGACTGTGACTCCAGGGAGCCCTATATGTTCCCTATATACCCTGGAACAACCAGCGAATCCCCCCAGGGACCCTATATAGGTCTCCTCCAGGAAATCTCCACTTAAGAAAGTCCTCAACCAAGCCATGTTCATTCTTTAACTGGGTTCAGCTCCTGGCCTCTCAACGCCTTTCCCCTCTCCAACCCTTTCGGTTCATCTTTCGCACCCCAGGTGGAAAGCCTAGTTTTCTTCAAATTATGCTGTTGGCACCACCTAGCATGACTGTCAAAGTACTAGGTGGGGCTGTGATAAAGGCATTCTTTTTCAGTCCCATAAAGTCCTTGCTCATAGTACACATTGACTCAGGAACAAGACTGGGAGTTGGACAGATGTGGCTGGTGGAAGCAGGGGATGCCACCATCATCATCATCATCATCATCTTCATCTTTGTCATCATCATCAACATTAGTGGTGTTACCATTACCCTAATTCTTACCCATAACCAAAGGCACTACATAGTCTTCATTAGAATGATCAGAGATATATAGAAGATATTTGTTGTCATCATTTCAGTCGTGTCCAGATCTTCATGACTCTATTTGGGGTTTTCTTGGTAAAGATGCTGGAGTGGTTTTGCCTTTTCCTTCTCCAGTTCATTTTACAGATGAGAAAACTGATAAGGTTAAGTGACTTGCCCAGGGTCTCATAGCTAGGAAGTGTCTGAGGCTGAGGCTGAATCTGAACTCAGGTCTTCTTGCCTTCAGGCCTGGCACCCCAATCCACTGTGCATGGAGGCTATCCAATTCCATTATTGTGTCTCTAACTTATCATCTCTCTAACTTATCAATTGATTGTGCTCTAAAACCTTTTTATAAATTGATTATTGTTGATAACTCAAAGCTTGTTTCCCCATCAATACAACATTAATTTATGATGGTTGTGTTTCCTGTCCAGCCCGTGTAAGAGTATTTTTGGAGGGGGGAAGGCAAGGCAATTGGAGTTAGGTAACTTGCCCAAAGTCACACAGCTAGTAAGCGTGTCAAGTGTCTGAGGTCAGATTTGAACCCAGGTCCTCCTGACTATAGGTCTGGTGCTCTATTTACTGTGCCACCTAGCTGCCCCCCATATAAGACTATTAAACTCATAATACACCTGAAGTACCGTGTTTGTTATATGCGCTATAGGAACTAGTAAAACTAAAAAATTTTCTAATAAACAATGCATTCAGAGTACTAGATTTTGATGACAAGAACACAATTGTAGTTACACCCACCTGACCAAGTCCCTTCTCTCCATCACCACTAGTGCCCACATGGCAGACAGTGGGAAACAGACTCCCATAGTTCTGGAGAACCACTACTGAGCCCTGAGTTCTGGGACTCAAGGAGGGCAGGGACACAGGGGATGTATATAAGGTATTGGGAGAGGGGAAGAAGTGAAGCTGGGGACTCCAAGGGGCTGGAGGGAAAGAGTTGCAAGGGGCCAGGCCACTCCACTAACAGAAAATTCTTCTCAATCCTGGTTGGTTAACCAGGTTTATTTTCTTTCTTTCCTTCCTCATGCCCCAAGATTTAGCCTACCTGTTTCCCTTTCTCCTAATACCACCTGATGCTTCTTATCAGTGCTAATGATGGGTCTTTGTTTACAAAGGCTTGATTTAAGATTACTCTTCACTTCAGAGCAAAATCAGACTCTGCTTACTCTTTTCTCTTTCCCAACAGGAGACAAATACACTTAAGCTACTGAGCTTCATATAGACCTTCCATAAATAAGGATTGGTGGGTTGGTTGGTTGTTGTCCTTCATTCTCGAAGAGGACCAAAATAGCATTGCTATGTTAAAGTCAAGTTTCAATGTTTCCGACTGTCGCTGATCAGACCAATATGAGCTCGGGATGCTCTACCACAGGTTGGGCACAGCTAGTCCTTGTGAATATTTGGGGAGGATACCCTAAAGTTGCACATCCTGCATTTCCTTTGAGGTGTTCCATTTTGCTTTGATCATAGAGCACAGCACCTTCTCTGATGTGGGTACACCATGCTGAGTGGTCCTTTGCCAGTGTCAACCACGTCACAGAATCAATTCCAAAGTCCTTGTATCACTTCTGACCACCATGTGAACCCTTGCCTTGTGTGAGTTCTCCATAAAACAGTTTTGGCAAGCATGCATTTTGCATTCAAATAGGACCAGACCATTAGAGTTTCACTCTCTGAAGCATAAATGAAGAAGACAGGTTAGAAAGAAAGTGTCAGTCAAAGAGAAAAATAAAAACAAGATGAGAATGTAAAAACTTGTCTCTGACTTGGAACTTTAAGTACTGGGAGTTGGCTAGAGAGGATAGTGGTCTTGTGGAAAATAGGACTAAGGTCGAAACGTTGCCCCAGAGATTAGCACAAGTGAGAGAGACAGAGACACAGAGAGAAAGACAGAGAAAGAGATACAGAGACACACAGAGACAGACATGCAGAGAGAGACAGAGACAGAGAGAGAAAGAGAGAGAGAGAGAGAAAGAGAGAGAGAGAGAGAGAGAGAGAGAGAGAGAGAGAGAGAGAGAGAGAGAGAGAGAGAGAGAGATCACCTAGATAAATTCAGAGTGGAGAAACTAGAATAGAAAGAATTAGAAATGAGATATGGTTCTAGGTTCAGGCGTCAAAGATGATAAAGAAAAGAATAGAGGGAAATCCTAAATAATGATAAGAGGAAAAGGAGAGAATTCCTGGAATCATCTTTAAGTAAAGGATACTGAAAATTGTATTCAACACTGACAGTGTTTTATAATATATGTAAAGATCAAGAGCATCTCTCTTTATGTCTTGTTTCCTAGAGTTTTATTTAAGAAAATCTGTCCTTTGAAACTGACTTGTGCAGGTAACTGGTTGAGGACAGTAATCTTCGAGTTTGTCAGCAGACTAAATTGATAGGGTTATATGACATCCCAAGGCTCATAGATCCCTCTGTGTGTGAAGTATCCATATTGGTTTCCTTGCTGTGCAGTTGCTCACTTCTGTGGAATGCTGATAAGTATATTGCTGATTCCCAAAGAATGTGAATTTTAGCACTCAAGTGATTTGGCACCGCCATGGGACAAAGGGGATGCAGTGCAGAAAAGACTCCCAATAACTTCAAAGGCGGCCTTAAAGGGGGAACATATTTGGTTAATGTTGCTGAAACTGAAAAGGGAGAAAGGGTCTGTAGTTATGCTGTCTAGGAGAATAAAAACGCTATTTTAGTAATGGGATAAGCCTTTCAAGTGTTATTTCCTTAGGTTTCCTAATTATGTCAAAATTAAGCCATATTTCAGGTCATCCCCACATTACATGGTTCCCCCTATTCTAAGACAGCACTTTGGGAAGTCTGAGTTCCCCCAGAGACCAAATTTGTTTGTGGAAAAAAGCTAATTTGTTTAAATGGTTCAAGTATGACAACCTGGAAAAAACATTAGTACTGAAGCCCTAATGGATAATACGAATGATAGAGATTCCTGTTGCTAGATTTCTTCTAGAAGCATGGAACCCTGGGAGGTAGACTGATAAATATTTGCTTGAAATCTTATCATAATAAATCCTGACTCTACGTCTGTTTTATGTTTATGGAGAATAGTTATGTCTAGAAACCATCCTGAGTTTCCTTGCACAAAAAGTTTGGGAGGATGAAAGCAGTTTCTGAATTCCCTAATTGTAAGATGAAGCACAGAAATTCTTTGTTATATTGGGTGACTCTCTGAGAAGAGTGGGGTGTGGATGGTATTAAAGAAAACGTAAATTATATATAGACAAAAAGTAGCAATAAAACTAATTTAAAAATAAGTAAATCATCAGTTTTTTTAAAAGAATAGTCGTGGAAAAATTTTTAAAACAAAATAGTCTGTATTTCTCCTGTCAAGTTTGTAAGATAAACTGGTGTGCCTTGGACAGAGCTGTCTCTAGAATATAGGAAGGAAGGAAAGAAGGAAGGAAGGAAGGAAGGAAAGAAGGAAGGAAGGAAGGAAGGAAGGAAGGAAGGAAGGAAGGAAGGAAGGAAGGAAAGAAGGAAGGAAGCAAGGAAAGAAGGAAGGAAGGAAGGAAGGAAGGAAGGAAGGAAGGAAGGAAGGAAGGAAGGAAGGAAGGAAGGAAAGAAGGAAAGAAAGAAGGAAATGGGTATTTATCAAGTGTCTACTGCGTTCCAGGCAGATAGACCTTTATACATTTGGTTGTCACAACAATCCTAGAAGGTAAATGCTATTATTTTCCAAATTTTGTATCTGAGGAAATTAGGCAAGCAAAGGTTAAGTGACTTGCCCAGGGTAATGTAGCTAGTAAGAGTCAGAGGTTGAATTGGAACTTATGTCTTCCATCTTTAGGCCCAGAATTGCATCTACTGTGCCACCTGACTGCCTCTAAAATATAGGATTTGGGGGCCAATCCCCCAGGACCTGTCCTGGGGACTCTGGGTGGCTGAAGGGCCCAGTCCACTCATTATTATTCTGACCTGGAATATTCTCTCTCCCCTCACCTACCCCTCTCAGATTCCCTTACTGGGTTGGAATGGAAAAAGAAAAAAGATGCCATAATGTCAGGTGGTGCTAAAAAAGAAAAGTAGATGTAATCAGCATATGGCTACCCCTTTACTTCCTTCTACTACCAAAGGGCAGCCAGGAGGCACCACAGTGCACAGAGTGCCAGTTCTGGAGGTAGAAAAACTCCTTTTCCTGAGTTCAAATCCAGCCTCAGATACTTCCTAGCTGCGTGACCCTGGGCAAGACACTTACCCCCTTTAGCCTCAGTTTCCCTATCTGTAAAATGAGCTGGAGAAGGAAATGGCAAACCACTATAGTATCTCTGCCGAGAAAACCCCAAATAGGCTCACAGAGAATCAGACAGGACTGAAAATAACTGAGTAATATTTTCAAAGTCAAACTGGAGCTAAGTCCCAGCAAATGTTTCCCCCCTTCACACTGCATGCTCCCCTACTGGGGCTTTTCTCCCCTTTTTTGCTTCATTTTCTGTTCAATTTTTTAATTCATTTCATCTCAAAGACTCAATTCATTTAAACATTAAGCATGTACTATGTTCAAGGCATTGTTCTAGCCCCTGGAAACACACAGGCAGATACAAACAATTCTTATCCTGCCCTCAAGGAGCTTACAATCTAGTAAACTTCTACTTTGATTGCTCCTGACTCTTCCCTGGGTTTCATCCAACCCAGGCTGGTGTTTATTTAAATCAGATTTCAGACGCATACAGATATTATAAGGCTGGGAGAGCTAGGCAGCAGTGGGATTTGACCTGAGTCTTACCTCCCACAAGGGATTCCTCTGATTCTTGGCTAGTGTTCTTTATTAAAAGATGTTGGAAAGTAGGAGGCAGAGCCAAGATGGTGGAGAAAAGGCAGTGACTTGCCCGAGTTCTCCCCCAGACTCCTCCAAAAACCTTTAAATACTGCCATAAATCAATTCCTAGAACAACAGAACACACAAAAGGACTGGGTGAAATAATTTTCCAGCTAAAAAGAACTTAGAAGGTTGATAGGAAAGGTCTGTCATACATAAGTAAGAATGGAGAACAGTTCAATGCAGACTGGAGCACAAACCTAACCCAGCAAACCAGGAGCAAGCCTTGGGAGCCACCAAATCAGTAGTGGCAGCACTGGACCCCTCAGACTACAAAAGCTAAGGGGGTCAAACAGCTGGTCAGAAGGAGATTACAGGAGTCTCTTTGTTAGCACTGAGGCAGAACTGTTTTGCTTTGCCCATACTTGGACCTGGGTCGCAGTCCTGGGTGGCAGTTGTAGGGCAAAGAGGAGCATTAGCACACCAGAGTTCATGGGCACAGGGGAGCAGGGACCCTTGTCACAGTTCCAGGATAGAAAAGAGTGCTTGTAGTTGCTCACAGACTAGAGTACAGGCCAGGACAGTAGCAATCACACCTTTCCTCAGATCATACCACCTCGAAGAGATGAAAACTTACAGGTTCCTTAAAGTATCTCTGAAAACAGTTGCACAAAACCCCTGAATTTTGGGACAATGCACCCACCACCCTGGAAGCAGTGCTTCACTTTAAAGAATTAAAAATTAAAAAGTAGTCCTGGAAAATGAACAAGCAACAGAATAAAAATTCTGACTGCAGAAACTTACTGTGGTGACAAGGAAGATCAAAACACACCCTCAGAAGAAGATTAAAAAGTCAAAGCTCCAATATCTAAAGCCTCCAAGAAAACTACAAATTGGTCTCAGGCCATGGAAGAGTTCAAAAAGGATTGCAGAAATCAAGTTAAAGAGATAGAGGAAAAATTCGGAAAAGAAATAAGAATGATGCAAGAAAATCATCAAAAAAGAGTCAACAATTTGGTAAAGGAGACACACACACGTACACAAAAATACTGAAGAAAATAACATTTTAAAAAACAGACTAGGGGCGGCTAGGTGGCGCAGTGAGTAGAGCACCGGCCCTGGAGTCAGGAGTACCTGAGTTCAAATCCGGCCTCGGACACTTAACACAAAAAACTAGCTGTGTGACCTTGGGCAAGTCACTTAACCCCAACTGCCCTCCAAAAAACAAAAAATAAATAAATATATAAATAAAAAATAAAAATAAATAAAAATAAAATAAAAAACAGACTAGGCCACCTGGTAAAAGAGATACAAAAAAGTCAACGAGAAAAAGAATGCTTTGAAAAGTAGAGTTGGTCAAATGGAAGAAGAAGCACAAAAATTCACTGAAGAAAAAAAGTCCTTAAAAAGTAGAACTGACCAAATGGAAAAGTGGGCACAAAAGCTCACTGAAGAAAATAATTCCTTAAAAATTAGAATTGAGCAAACAGAAGCTAATGACTTTGTAAGAATTAAGAAACAATAAAATAAAACCAAAAGAATGAAAAAATAGAAAACAATGTGAAATATCTCATTGTAAAAACAACTGACATGGAAAATAGAGCCAGGAAAGATAATTTTTAAATTATCTCTAATTACCTGAACGCCATAATCAGAAAAAGAGCCTAGATATCATCTTTCAAGAAATTATCAAGGAAAACTGTCCTGATATTCTAGAACCAGAGAGTAAAATGAAAATTGAAAGAATCCACTAATCACCTCCTAAAAGATATTACAAAATGTAAACTCCCTGGAATATTATAGCCAAATTCTAGAGCTCACAGGTCAAGGAGAAAATAGTGCAAGCAGCCAGAAAGAAACAATTCAAGTATCATGGAGCCATAGTCAGGCTAACAGAAGACTTAGCAGCTTCTACATTAAAGGATCAGAGGGCTTAAAATATAACATTTGGAGGACAAAGGAATTAAGATTACAAGCAAGAAATGCCTACAAAGCAAAACTGAATACAATCCTTCAGGGAGAAAAAAATGGACATTCAATGAAATAGAGGACTGTCAAGCAATAGTGATGAAAAGACCAGAGTTGAATAGAAAATTTGACTTTTAAATACAAGACTCAATAGAAACATAAAAAGTAAACAGGAAAGGGGAATCATAAGGGAATTAGTAAGGTTAAACTGTTTATATTCCTACACGGGAAGATGATACTTGCAACTCGTAAGAACTTTCTCATTATTAGGGCAGTTAAGAGTATAATAGACAGAAGGCATAGGAATGAGTTAGATATGAAGGGATGATACCTAAAAAAATAAAATTAAGGGGCAAAAGAGGAATGCATTGGGAGAAAAAGGAAGAGGAATTGTAGAATGGGGTAAATTATCTCACATTAAAGAGGCAAGAAAAGACTTTTACAGTAGATGGAAAGATAGGGGAAATGAGAGGGAGTGAACCTTACTCTCTTCAGAATTGGCTCAAAGAGGAAGTAACATACTTACTCAGTAGGGCATAGAAATCTGTCTTACCCTGCAGGAAAGAAGGGGGAGGGAATAAGAGACATGGGGAGTTAGAAGGAAGGGCAGGTTAGGGGAGGAGGTAGTCAGAAACAAAGCACTTTTGAGGATGGACAAGATAAAAGGAGAGAGAGAATAGAATAAATGGGGTGGGGAAGAAATAGAATGTAGGGAAATACAGTTAGCAATAGCAACTGTGAAAAAAATTTTGAGGCAAATTTTTCTGATAAAGATCTCATTTCTCAAACATAGACAAAACTGAGTCAAATTTATAAAAAGTAAGAGCCATTCCCCAATTGATAAATGATCAAAAGATATGAACAGTTTTCTGATGAAGTAATCAAAGCTATATATAGCCATATAAAAATATTCTAACTCACTATTGACTGGAGAAATGCAAATTAAAGCAAGATAAAAATATGAGGTACTACCTCATATCTATTAGATTGACCAATAGGACAGAAAAAGAAAATGACAAATGTTCAAGGGGATGTAGTAAAAATGAGACATTAATGACTCTTGGTGGAGTTATGAAATGATTCAAACATTCTGTAATTTGGAATTGTGCTCAGAGGGCTATAAAACCCTGTATACCCTTTTACCCAGCAATACCATTACTACATATGTATTCACAAAGAGGTTAAAAAAAAAGGAAAAGCACATATATGTACAAAAATATTTATAGCTGTTCTGTGGTAGCAAAGAATTGGAAACTAATTATAATGGTATGCAGTTGTCAAAGCATTTTTACAGACCCCAAGTTAAAAACACCTGGTTTAGACCAACCCCATCACTTTATATAACAGAAAGCTGAGGTCCAAAGAGGTTGAGTGATTTGCCCAATGACTAAATAGTAAAGCTAGAATTTGAACCCAGGTACTCTGACTTAAAAATAACTCTTGACCTTCACTACCACATCACTCTGTAATGGTTCCCTAAACTAACTCTATAGATGTATGAATTTCTTTCCTGTTGCTAATGACATCAAAGCTTCAGGCAGCTATCCAAATATTATTTATGCTTCCAAATAAATAGAAAACATATCACTACTTTGGGGAGGAAGTGTTTAAGAAAGGTAATAGCCCTGATCTAAGAGAAAGGCACATAATTCACTCTAATCCATCTTTATCCTCATCCATTTATTGTATTACCTCCCCAGCCACCAGATTATTTTCTTAAAAATGTATTTTATTTCCAGTTCAAGGAAGAAAGCAAGCATTTTGAATGCATATGTAGAGCCTATATTATATTGCATGCCATCTTGGAGTGGGAGAAAAGGGAAGGGGGAGAAAATTTGGAACTCAAAATCTTATGGAAGTGAATGCTGAAAACTAAAAATAAATAATATAACCGATATTTTTAAAAAGCATTTCCATAATGCAGTACAATACAAAAGATGATTACACATGAAACTGTAAATCTACCATGTGTAACTTATTATTCCCTCCAAATATGGCAAAGTTATTGTGTAGATTTATTTTCTTTCCGAGCAGCCAGATTCTGGCCACATCTATTACCCTTCCCATCAAATCCTTTGCTTTAGCCATTGAAGTAGCATCTCTAAACCATCAATACCTAGGTAGAAGAACCTTGATATCAATGAACTCCAGAAAGTTGTTGCCACAAACTCAAAAGTCACATATGATCCATGTCAGTGAATGTCTCACACCCATTGTCCCAGTATTACCCAGACTCTCCCTATGGTTGATTCACTTGGCCAGGCAAGAACTTGTAAACCATAAAGAGAATTACTCCTAAGGGAGTGGCTCCGGGTAAAAGGTGAGCCCTGGGGAATGGAAGAGCGAGGTGGGCAGTGTGTTTGCCCATCCCTCCTGGAACAGGTGCAGTGGGGAATCTGTGGCAGAATCCTTAAGCCTATAATAACAGTAACAATAATTAACACTTCCACAGCTCATTAGCTTGGCGTTTGTCATCTGAGGTGTTCAGCACCATAGTCCTACAAGGTGAGGACTATTATTATCTTCATTTTACAAATGAGGAAACAGAATCAGAGAGAGGTTAAGTGAGTGGCCTGGGGTCACAGGGTCCCCAAGTGGTGGAGGAAGGATTTCCTACTCTGGCTGGTGCTCTCATTCACCATGCCGCTCCACCTAAAGGATGGAAAAGATGGAAAATAGATGACAATAACTTACAATTACTTAGCACTTAAAGGTAGCAAATTGGTTCCTAAACATCATATTACTGGAGCCTCCCAACGGCCCTGTCAGGAAGGTCCTTTATCCCCATTTTACAAATGAGAAAGTGGAGAATCAGACATAAAAAGGGACTTGCCCAGAGTCACAAAGCTGGTGAGTGGGTGAGGCGGGATTAGAGAGGTCGGATCTTCTTGATTTTCTTAACTTCACATTCCTGCTCTGACCACCGTATACACCGTCCCTCTGAGCATTGTGTTATCATGTATAAGCCACAGGGATTTGTGAGGAAATTACTTTGTAAACTTTCAAGCGTACTAGAAATGTAAGCACTTATTATTAATATGCATGCAGGATGGCATTTTTCCAGTTCTGTTTTTGTCTCCTTGACTCTTAGCAAAGGGTCCAGGCACATGGAAGAGGTTTAATAAATGCTCATTGATTAATTAACACTTGCATAATAATCATAACAATTAGTATATAACACTCTGCAAAGAGATTAATGCACATAATTTCATGTGACCTTCACAACCCTATGAAGTGGGCATTACAAGGATTATTGTCCCCCTTTTATGTATAGGGAAACTGATTCTCAGAGGACTTAAATGATTTGTCCATGGTCACAATCCTAATAGAGTGGTGACCCTTTCTGAGAAGAGAAGAGGGTATATCGGAGAGATGTAGCAAATGTGAAATCAATAGGCCTTAGCAATAGATTGGATATGGGGGGTGAGAGATCATGAGAAATCCAGGATGACTCCCAGGTGGAGAGCTAAAGGTGTTAGTAAAATGGTATTGCCCTCTATAGGAATAGGGAAGGTATCTCGCTGAAGGCAGCTCGGCAAGAGGGGCTCACCATAGCAGACCAGGAGCTGAGGCCAGCCCAGCCTGAAACGGAAATGTGGCCAGGCCCCAGGGCAACCGGAGGAGCCGAGCTGAGCCGAGCCGCAGCCAGTCTACAAGAGAGAAGATCTACAAAACCTGGAGCAACTCCACTTCTAGCAAGGCATGAAAAACAAGAACTAGAGACAGGCAGCACCGCACCAGGGGTTCATCTCGCAGGCTGGCAGGCCAGGAGCCGAGACCAGCCCAGCCCAAAACCACAACTGCGGCCAGGCCTCAGGACAGTCGGGAGGAGCTTAGCCTCCCAAGCCACAGCTTGAGTCTACCCTGGGAAGCAGAACTACAGCACCTGGAGGGATTTTCACATCTAGCAAGACAGGATAACAGAAGGTCAGTGAAAGTGGAATCTTAAAACCTAATTTGGGGGAGGAAAAGCAGTTTGGGCAACCTGCCCCCAGGGCAAAGAAGCAATGGGGGAAGAGCAGGAACTGCTGTAACCAGCAGCTGCCCCCACTGGGCTGCTTCAGAGCCCCTGGCTTGTGGACCCCACAGGGGGGCTGCGTTGATTGATCAGGGCCAAGTGCTCTTGGGTTGAGCAGCCTGGATCCGGATCGTGTTCTTGGGTGGTGGTCCTGGAGTGCGCTCTCAGCAAGCCAAAGCTGGGGGGGCTGCAATACCCCCCTAATAGTTCTGGCAGCGGGGAAAACCCTAGTGTTTTGGAACAGAGCTTTCTCCCTTGGAAGCAGAGTTCCACAACACTGAAAAAAAAAACCCAATCAATTAATTGACTGGCCAATATGAGGAAAAGGAAGCAAAATAAAAACAGCAATAAAATTCTAGAATCCTTTTTTGTGGACAAAAAGGATCAAAGCATGAACGGGAGGAAGACAACACAGTCAGAACTCCCACAGCAAATGCTTCCAAGACAATTGA
>CM053600.1:171700141-171712242 GCA_028646575.1 Pseudocheirus occidentalis
AGGAAGGAAGGAAGGAAGGAAGGAAGGAAGGAAGGAAGGAAGGAAGGAAGGAAGGAAGGAAGGAAGGAAGGAAGGAAGGAAGGAAGGAAGGAAGGAAGGAAGGAATGTAAGGGAGAGAGGAAGGAAAAGAGGGGAGGAAGGGAGGGAGACAGGAAGGGAGGAAGGGAAGGGAGAAAATAGAAGGAAAGAAAGAAGGGAGGGAGGAAGAGAGAGAGAGAAATGAAGGAAGAAGGAAGGTGGAAGACCCCAAAACTATGAAATATCAAAACCAATATTTTGAATTTCAAGTGAAAATATCCCTTCAAAAATGTTTTATTTTTTAAAAGGATACCCTCAAGTTGAAATGAAATTTTAAAAGCCTGATTCATGAACAGTGATGATGTAGGAGTAAGTATAAAATATTTCAAGTCTGTCATTCCTTTATGACTAGGTAATGCTAAATCACTAGTTTCTATCATACAACAAAGCAAAAGGCTAAATCCAAACATTAAACTGCCAACGGTTTTTAGTCAACACTGTTATCTAAAACAAACACAGACCAACCAGCACACACTGGTACTTGTAGAAAAATATATTGTGAAACTGTTCTATTTTGTGAGAGAATTCAAGGGCTTTTGTTGGTGACTAGATCCCATTTGTGCAGATACTAAGGCTACACACAGCCACTAAAATAGGGGATTTTGTTTTGTTTTGTTTTGTTTTGCTTTGTTCTTAAAATCTCTATTGCCAGTCTCTTGATGTGTGGTCTTCTATAGCTAGTTATCTTCAATGGTGCAATCAATTTAATAGACCCAGATATATAAGGTTCAGTCAACTATCTTGTTGAAAAATCACACTAGAGATGTCCACTAAACCTAGGGTCCAGTTATGGAGGTACAGAAATGCCCAAATATGAGTATGTAGACCACAGGTATTATGCTTATGGCCTATGGGTCACATAGCACTCCTAAATGTGGCCAAACTGCATCAAAGTGTAATTGTGAATTATTTAACAAAATAAAGATAAAATAAAACATATATGATATTAATGCATGGATTTCTAAGTACATATATAGGCAACAGGCATCCTTATGTACAAGGGACCCCATTTCTCTTTGAGTTTGATACTTCTGATGTGGACAATCCTAGTTCTTATCCATTTAATTTCCAGAGCCTGAACTAATCAGTTGGTCAACAGTCAATAAGAATTCAGTAAGTGATTACTGTAAGATGGTGTTCTAAGCTCTGGGGACACAAATATGAGCAAAAACCAGTATAGTTCCTGCCCTCACTGGGCTTACATTCTAGCAAGAAAAGACAACAAATAAAGAAGAGTTCAAAAGTAGGAGCAGAGGAGAAGGGAGGAAGAAAAGGTGTCCATGGTGGAACACAAAGGCAAAGCCTAGAGAGTGAGAAGCAGAGTCAAGAGAGGAATGAAGGATGGCTGGTCTAGGGCCCTTCCTCAAAATGGAATCTCTGAGAGCAATTCACCCATTGGGAAAGGTTGCATGGAGGGAGGGATGTTCTAGGACGAGAAAACACAGTGTGCCATGGGGCACCCATATCTTGGTTGGGGCTGCTGGGTATCATTGGCTGCTGTCAGGGGCCAGAATTCCTTGTCCCCCCACTCCTGTGGCAGCTCCTGCCTGGAATTGGTGAGCAAGAGGAATGTATAGGGCATGAAACACATCCTCAGCTGTGGAGAGGGAAAGGATCAACAAGGTAACAGAGCAGAACAAGTAAGGGGCTGACCCAGGCCTCAAGATGGTAGCTTCTATTTTACTGAATATTCTTATTTATTATTCCTATTTATTTACTAAATAAATTTATTATTTATTCTTAATTTATGTTATTAATTTGTTTTTATTTATTATTAATAATTTATTATTTACTAAATAAATTTATTATTCCTATTTATTTACTAAATAAAGGTATTATTTATTACTAATTTATGTAATATTAATTTATTTTTAATTTATTTGTTATTAATAATTTATTATTATTTATTTTCAAAATAAATTTCTTATTCCTACTTATTTACTAAATATTGTTATTTATTATTCCTATTTTAGCCAATAATCTACTAGAAAAACTATTTTTTCAATACAACTAAGGCAATGAAATCACAGGGGGAATCCAGGGGCAAGGCTCTGATTGTCCCATTGAAATTATTGTTGCTCCTTCACTTCTCTTGACTCTTTGACTCTTCTTGACTCCACTTGGGGTTTTCTTAGTGGAGATACAGAGAATCTCTTCTCCAGCTCACTATACAGATGAGAAAACTGAGGCTAACATTATTAAATGACTTGCCCAGGGTGAGTAAGTATCTGAGATCAGATTTAAATCAGGAAGAGTCTGCCTGACTCCAGCCCAGTGATCTATGCACTGTGCTACCTAACTGCCCCTCCCACCCAAATTATGCCCCTTCTATTAAAAGCAATGGCAGCATTCAAACTCCTGCCTCCTATACTTAAGCGGCAATGATAAACATCAGAATGGACTCTTATTATAGAGCAGTTAGATGGTAAATTGAATAGAGCATGGCCCTAGAGTCAGGAGGACCTGAGCTCAAATAGGACCTCAGACAACTTGACGCACTTTCTAGCTGGGTGATCTTGGGCAAGTCACTTAACCCCAATTGCCTTCTCCCCTCCAAAAAGCCAAAAAAAAAAAAAAAAAAGAATGGATTGTTATTTTGACTTAAAATCAAGGAAGGAGAGAGCTAGACCTGAGAAGGAATGGTTTCATTTCCACTCCTTCCTTCCTTCCTTATAAGTATAGCACCAATAAGGTGATAAATAACACTAGAGTATAAACTAACACAAAAGATTTGCATGAAGCCTACCTTTGGTCTGCGGCCTAATGCTCCATTATGTAAGGCATCACGCTGGCAACTTGGCATAGAAATGAAAGGTCATTAATCAAGGAAACAGATAACAGTGTTTACAGAACTAAGTGAAAGCTGGATAGAAAAATTGTTATTCTACAAGCTTCCCTTAATCACAGTAAAGATTTTTTGTGAACTAGTAGGCTACAAATTAGCCACACCATAATTCAGATATTAGATAAGCCTCTGACCAGAGCCATAACTAGGACTGGGTGACAGGGACTTTGTCCAGGACAAAGAAAATTTGAAAGTTATTGGTAGAACTTACATTTTGTTCAAAAGCATAGAAACAATTATGAGATCTTTCACTATGGCTGCGTGTACCTGAATTGCTAGTTGCAAATTTTTCTCTAATCTTAGCAAATGAATTAGCTACAGATTCTTTAAACTATAGAATGTGCCCTTCTATAGGAACTTAACTTTCTTCAGTGCAGGAATCACTGGGATATATTCAACAAACTGGATTTTTAAGTTTTCCTGAGGGATAAAAAGACAGCATTATTGTGTCTGAGGTCTAGAATTAACTCACACACAAACAACTGGGTAAACATAACTTTCAGTTGTGCATATAAATTCCAGGTAAGTGGAAAGAATGTTTCTCACTAGATGTATGGACTACTCCTCTCGATCCAGTGCCAAAGTCTTAAGAGTTCCTGCTTATGATAAAACAGTCATTCATTTGGTACCTTCCCCACCCCCACCACTGTGGAGCTAGAAGGTGGGTTACCCCTTTTGACAATGGGTTATACCAAGTCTAACTTACTCAGGGACATTTCAATCGAATATAGGTCAGATCAGGTAGGATTGTAGATTCAAAGCTGGGAGGGATAAGATCAGTTGAATCATAGATTGAGTGCTGAAAGGAACCCTGGAAGTCTAGTACAATTTCATTTTATTGAGGAAGAAACCAAGTCACAGAGAGGTTAAAGTAATTTGCTCAAGGAAATCTGGGTAATAAGTAGCAGAGCCAAAATTCAAACCCAGATCATCTGACTCTAAACTTAGCATTCGTTCCACTAAACCATGATACCTAGAAGCCTTCTGGTCCAAACCCTTCATTTTACAGATGAGAGAATTGAGGCCAAGAGCTATGAAAAGTGACTTGCCCAGGGTCACACAGAAAGTCAGAAACAGTCAGGATTTAAACTCAGGTTTTTAGACACAATCCCAATTCTGTCAAATGCACTACTTCTGTAATATACATTTCCAGAATACAAAGAGATTATCTTTACTGGGAAGTGTTAACTGAGTATACAAGGTTGTTTGTGTCCTCTTTAGGGATATGTTAGGCATTCAGCAGAAAGCCTCGAATGGTCAGGTAAAGGTGAAAAGAAAGGAAAAGTTTATGACAGCAGCAAATGAGTAGACAAGCAAATTAATAGTGAAAGCACAAGATGTGATTATCAGCCTGCTAAATAAGTATAATGAGGTTGAACTCCATGTAGCATACATGGGGATTGGCCTGCAGGGGCCATCTCATACAGCCCATGCTTGACTTTCCCAGGCAGTTTCAGGTGGGTCACATTAAAGGACTTGGCACTTTGGTACAATGAAGCAAACACTCATTGGTCTCTTGATCCTTCTGCTGCCCTATGATAGCAACAAGATGGCAGAATGCTGCATGGGTCAGAGAGAAAGTTAGGAGGAGAGCGAGAGACAGAGAGAGAGAAGCTAAGAGAGAGAGACACACACACACACAGAGACAGAGAGACAGAGAGAGAGAAAGGAGAGGGAGGAGAGGGAGAGAGACAGAGAGAGACAGACAGAGAGAGCCAGTTCCCAGCTCTGTCTCTTCTTTTGAGTTCTCAAGTGGCATTATGTAACCATGGGGCTTAATGAGGGGTGGTAGATGGGTAGACTTTCTCTACCCCAACAAAACAGCGACTGCTCCTTCATGGCCACTAAAGCAGATATTTGACTAGGTTTGGGGCTTCCTTCCATGAGCA
The DNA here is from genome assembly GCA_028646575.1 of Pseudocheirus occidentalis. Lineage (NCBI taxonomy): Eukaryota > Metazoa > Chordata > Mammalia > Diprotodontia > Pseudocheiridae > Pseudocheirus > Pseudocheirus occidentalis. Next base: position 171,704,954 of record CM053600.1, read on the forward strand.
TAGGTGATCAGACAGAAAAACAGAGATGGCCGAGTCCAGTTTTGGAAGCAACCTTATGAACTGAAAATGTGGCCATTTTTGGATCCCTTAGTTGGCGCTGGCTTTACTAAAGGAGGAGTTCCCTATATTCACTTCAGAGATTCTTGAGAGGGAAGATGATGATTCCTCACAGGAGGATGAACCCAAGTCTTGTCCTAGCCTGACAGAAGATCTGGGTTTTGAGAGAGGCAGTGCAGAGTCAAGGTGAAACATAAAGTGCCTATTAAGAAGTTGTGCATCATGTCTTAATGTTTTAGGTATCAACCTCCTGGGAAATTGTAACAGTAGGAACTGCTCCTGATTGTTTACCTTTATTTTCTATCAATGCTTATTTGTGGGTCTCAGCTTTCTTAATCATTTATTTTATGCAAAGGAAATAAATAGCTGTCCTATACCTGATCAACAAAATTAATTTTAAGATGGCACTTATTACTATGCTTGGTCTGTAGTAGGTGCTTAATAAATGTTGATTGATTAAGAGAAGAAGAGTATCTGAGGCACAAATTCATTTCCATGTGGACACTGATTTCCTACCAGTACAAATGGACTGTAATGATGAAAAATTTCTGTCTGTCCAAAGTTTTTCTTCAGTCAGATCAGCAACTTTTCTGAAACTTATAATATTAAAGAATTTTCCAAGGGTAAAGAGAAAAATTGCCTCCCTCTTCCCTTCCCCCCCTCCCACACACACACCCTGCCAGTGAGAGAACAGGACTGAACTCAGCTCTGCCTGTTTTCCCAGGGCAGCCCTCTCTCTGCTTTCCTTTTCATCCAAAGTTATCATTTGAATTAGTTTCCTATCTCACTGCAAGCAATCACTGTCTAAATCCTATCACAGTTTAACAGGTATATTACAGAGGAAGCAGGAAAGCTGTCGTTTACGGGGAAGGCAGCTTGACATAGTGGAACAACATTAGCTTTGGCAGCAGAGAGGTGTTAGTTCCAATTCCAAATGTGACCTTTGAGAGTTATTTAACCCCAAACATGACATGCAATGACTCTAAGCATCAGGTTCATCATCTTAAAGTAAAAATAATAATACCTGTAAAATTCACAAGGTTATAGTGACAAAAGTATTTTAAATTCAATTCTATCATTTATTTCTGAGGTGCTTTATTGAGACCCTCATATGCCCCAGGCTTACACATCTGTTTGTATATTGTTTCCCCCATTACATTGTAAACTCCTTGAGAGCACGGACTACCTTTTGTAAATGCACTTAAAATGGTGCCCAGCACATAGTAGGTGCTTAAAAAATGTTTATTGATTGATTGATATGCCAAACTCTGTGCCAGACTCTAGCAACATAACGCCAAAACTGAAACAGGCTTACTTTAAGAAATTTACATATTTGGGGGTTGGGGTAGGGTGAATAACAACATGTACCCAGATATGTGTGTGTGTACAAACACACATACATACATATATATGTATACGTATACATACACACATATATCGTCAGTACAAAGTAATTTCAGGAGGTTCAGATCACTAACAGTTGGGAAGATCAGGAAAGGTCTGCTGTAGGAGGTAGTGACTGGTCTGTACTTTGAAAGAACCTAGGGATTCTGTGAGACTGAAGTGAAGAGTGAGAGCATTCCTGGCATAGGTCACAGCTTGGGCAAAGGTCCAGAGGCAAGAGATGGAAGGTTGTTCGTGAGGAAAAGCAAATAGGCCAGTTTGAGTGGATCAGCATGCATTAAGGGTGGTCACATGAAAAAGGATCTGAAAGAAAAGGTTGAAGCTGGATTGTAAAGGGCTTTACAATTGCTCTAGCAATTTATATTTTATCCCTTAAGCAAAAGGGAGTTATTTGAGGTTTTTGACAATGAAAGCAGCATGTTCAGAGCTGCATTTTAGGAATATTAATTGGGCAGCTGTGTGGACTCATAAACCTTAAAGTATTCCATAGGTGTCAGTTGTGATTATCACTATACCTTATTCCTGTGTTAATTCATGCCTTCTTAGAGGCCAGCAGGTTCAGTGTGAGATTTTTCCTGAATTATCAACTGTATCTGCTCTCTTTGCTTCTTGGTGAAGTTCCAGAAAGCAGACTCATAAAAGAGAACAGAGAAAACCACCAACTGACAGTTAGAAATGGATGAGCACCCAGTACCAGCTGATTTGCCAGCTTCAGGGCTTACCCAAGAATAATAGGGTAGGTATTAACTACCAGCTTCTTGTCTTTTTTATTTTCTGTAGGTGTGGTTATCTGTTACCAAAACAACCGCTGAATTTAGGAGAAAAAAAAATCAGTTAAAGTAGTTTCATGGTCCAGGGTGTAAAATTAGGAACTCATGGATATAATAGCAGCATTCAAATATTTGTGGAGGGCTGTCTTGGAAGGGAAGGAATTGATTTGTTTGGTTTGATTCTGGAAAGCAAACTCCAAAGCACTGAGTGAAAGTTGCAACGAAGCCAGTTGAGGATTGATTTCATGAAAACTTTTTAACCATTTGAGCTGACTGTAAGTACAAGGGGCTGAGTGAAAAGCCAGCAGGTTCCTCCTCCTCAGAAGCCTTCACACAAAGGCTAGATGCCCCACTTGTTGACTATGTGAGAGATTCCTTTTGTTTATGGCTTGGACTGGATGGCTGCTGAAGTCACTTTCGGCTCTCAAATTCTGTGAATAAATGTGAGAGGTGGAAGACGGCCCAATACCATTCCCTTACTGACCCTGCCTTCACTCCATGTTTCCTTGGGTATCTCCAGTTAAATCCCAAGTTTTACCTTAAACCCTCTATATAAAAGGGCCTGTCTCTTTCAGCATTGACTGACTCATCTAATTCCTCTGTCAAGTTTCTTTAAGTCCTGGCAATAGACCACATCACTGAGTCCAATAGCCTTATTTTACAGGTAAGAAAGCTGAAGCCTAGAAAGAAGAAAATGGCTTACATGACATTATTAGAAGGTGACTTGAATGCCTGTCCACTGATTCCAGAAGGAACACTCTCTGGCCCCCACACCCTGTTGTCTCTTAGGATGCCTTTCTTATGGAAGTTATCCCATGAGACTAAGGCCAGTGCACATCTCCAAACACACAAGGAAAAACCTGCAGTAACCTGAGTCTGACATGATCAACAACCAACATTTCTTGAGTATCTCCTAGGTGCAGGAAAGAAAACAGATCTGACAGAGCTGACAACGGGGTGGGGGTAGGGGGGGTTGAAAAGTTCCTTTGCCCAAAAACAAACAAGTCAAAAGGTTGTTCTTGAAGTTTCTTCTTTCCTCTAGGAATTAAATGTGATACTAGAGCAGAAGGATGGAAAGGATTGTAGAGGTCACACTTCATTTTGGTGATGGGGAAACTGAGGATCTGCGGGGGTGAAGTGACTTTCCCAGGATCACATAGGTGTAAATAGGAGGGCTGGTATTCATTCACACTCCTCCTAAGATCACATCCACCATCTTCCCACTATTACCACATTGTCTCTCACTCACCACGGGACCATCTTTCAATGCCCTACTTTGAAAACTCCCCAAGGGAAATGTATCATTAGCCTTCCTGAAACCAACCACAACACAGGGATGGTGAGAGGAACGAGAAGGGGAAAGAGTGATGTGCCCTTCTAGTAACAATGACGATGTTGATTTAATTATGGTTCCAGAGATATAAAGCTGAGATTGAGAAAGAAGAGGTCTCGTGGGATGGCTAGGATGGTAGTGAGAGGATAGCCAAGGAGAAGAATGAAGCTTGATTAGAGCTGCCCTCCATACACTGGGCCATGGGAGGTACTCACCAGTCAGGAAGGACTTTGATTACAGGACCAGCATTAGTTAAACATGGTGCCTGCCTTCTGAAATCCAGCTCAATGAGATTCAGAAAATCTCATGGCCTGTGTGAGGATGATCTTTTGTCTGTGATTCCCAGAGACCACACACTAGGAGGTACAGTGAGCAGAGCAATGGATTTGGGTTTAAATCCATCCTCAGGTGTTCACTAGCTGTGTGAACCTGGGCAAGTCACTTAACCTCTTTATGCCCCAGTTGCTGCATCTGTAAAATGGAGATAATCATAGTGCCTAACTCCCTTGGCTGTTGCAAGGATCAAAAGTAATCATGCTTTTGCAAACCTTAAAGCATTATATAAATGCTAGCGACTGCTAACATCACCATTGCTGTTCTCCACTTGTGTCTGCCTCGTGACCGCATTTGAGGTTTTCTTGGCAGAGATACTGGAGTGGTTTGCCGTTTCTTTCTCCAGCTCATTTGATGGATGAGGAAACCGAGGCAAACAGGGTTAGGTGACTTGCCCAGGGTCGCACAGCTAGTAAGTGGCTGAGGTCAGATTTGAACTTACAAAGATGAATCTTCCTGACTCCAGGCCCAGCATTCTTTCCACTGAGGCACCTAGCTGCCTAATTATTATTATTACTAAGTTATATAACGGAGAGAGAACTTGCCCCAACCAGATAACAGATCCTTGAATACGAACTTGAAAGTGAGAAATAACATTTTTAAAAAAATATTCTATACCTTAAAATTTTACCAGCTCTGGGGAAGCTAGGTAGCTCAGTAAGTAGAGCACCAGCCCTGGAGTCAGGAGGACCTGAGTTTAAATCCAGCCTCAGACACTTGACACCACACTAACTAGCCGTGTGACTTTGGGCAAGTCACTTAACCCCAACTACCCTCCAAAGAGCAAAAAAAAATTTATTTCCAGCTCAAAATGGGCTCACTACTTTCCCTCTCCCTATTAATCAATTGATTAATGAATTTCTGGCCTCATCTGACAACTCCAAGGATGAGGTTATCTTTTTGACTGTTGAAAACGCCATAGAGGCTTCCAAGGTGATGATGAGTCATGAGGCTTTTGGAAGCAGTCCCATTACTACAGATAATGATGAACACACAATTGACAAGTTATAGTTCTTCTCAGAAGCAAAAGAAATTTCTCCTTTGGCCAAATGCACACATTAGACATTTCTGCCATAAAGCAGTATTTTGTTCAGTGTGAATTGATGAAAAAAATGAAGTATAACCCGAAGTATTTTGAACATTACTTTTGAAAACAGTTGGCTAATAAAATGAAGCTAAATTATAATGTACCCTTAAAATATTAGCTTATAAAATGTTAAAATTACTGATGATTTTTGCTTTTATACCATATTCTTTTTTTTTTAACGTATCTCTCCCCAGTCCCTTACCTAGCTTGGTATCCTTCTTTGTTATGAAAGATCTAAAAAGAAAGAAAAAAAAAGAATTCTTCAAAACAACCATGACTGACAGTGTGTGCAAGACTCTATATCCATATTCCTCCAAAGGAAAGGAGTACATTTATTTTCTCAATGTTTCTCTAGAGTCATGCTTGATCACAATAATCACACAACATACAATAATCACACAACATTGTTTCACTATTGTTTCTTTTAATTTCTATTTTATAGTTATTGTGTATGGTGTTGAAACAGTTCCTGGCACATAGTAGGAGCTTGCTTAATAAATGTTTATTGATTGATTGATTCCTACTTCAGCTTACTTTACCTTGCATCAGTTCATAAAAAGTCTTCTCATATTTCTCTGAATTTATCATACTCAGAATTTCTTGCAATGTAGTAATTGTTTATATTCCTGTATCATAATTTGTTGCTCATTCTCTACATCTTAATTCCTAATAGGAACCTTACTTTGATCCTAGTTCTTGGCTACCACAAAAAGTGCTGCCTATATGAATTGATCATCTTTCTTTTCTATTTGCTACTAGATAATTTTCCTTATTCATTTTTATCTTAACTTCCAAGATAATCAAAAGGTATATTCTGAAATTGCCACATTATTCAATAAAGTTATAATGCATGTCTTATTTAACTGATTAGTTCTAAGTCCACAAAGTTGATTAAATATAACTAATTACAGATAAGAGCTAATTACTAACAGCACTGTGCTAATAACTTTACAATTATTATCTCATTTGATTCTTATAACCACCTTGGGAGGTAGATACTGTCATTACCACCCATTTTACAGATGAGGGAACCAAGGCAACCAGAGATTAAGTGACTTGCCCAGAATTACATGGCTCATAATTGTCTGGTGTCATATTTGAACTCAAGTCTTACTAACTCCAGCCATGGCATTCTACCACTAGTTTCCTGCCTCTGGTAATAAATATAATTTATTCTTACTTGTTTAATAAGCTAGAGAAATCTTTCTTCCCATAAGAATTTCTTCATTTATTTCTATAAATCATCCTTTCTAATCTCTTAGACTTAAATACATATCAACATTTCTAGTTATACCGTGTTAACAGTGTAACAAATAATAATGCAGACATAATTAGTTATTCACAATATTTGAGCTTTAGAAAAATCAAAGAGCAAGTCTTTTAATCATCATTACAAATGCTGAATTCTTAATTCTGAAAACAAAGTCCCATTCTTCAGTTCCAATTAAAGTACCAATTAAAATCTCTTTACAGGAATTTTTCATGTTTCTTTAAAAGATAAGTGTTAAATTAGAATCCTGTTACTAAATAATTCTCTTATTTCTATGTCCTCTTTTCTGTGTCTTCACAATGATTGACTCTTTTTAAAAAATTAATATAAATTTTTTATTTGTTTTCTTGTTTACATCATTCATTTCCACGAGATTTTTGAGTTGCAAACTTTCTCCCCATCTTTCCCCTATCCCAACCCCAAAACAGCAATCCCACTGTAAAGCCCCTCCCCTGATCTGCAATTTAACTTTCTGGTAGGGCAGGGAGGGTCTTCCTACCCCAGCCCCTGTATATCTTAAATCTTAGTTGCATGTATTGCAGAGCTTTAAATTCTAGATTCTTTCAGTTCCTCCCTTGTCACCCACCCCCACTGGGAAGGACAAGCAATTCAATACAGGCTGTGCATGAAGATGTCCTCATCTTCACAGTGGATATATTGTGACAGTGATCATATGTCCCTCCTTCCTATCCCTCCCCTTCTTGTTCTGTTCTCTACCCTGTCCTTGTCCCTTTACTGAAGTGTATGCTTCCAGCATCCCTTCCCCAGACCCTGCCCTCCCCTCCATCATCCCACCTCTCATCCCCATGCCCCCTACTCTCCTGTGTGGCATGATACCCAGTTTAGAGTTTATGTCATTCCTTCCCTAAGCCAGGTTCAATGAGAGTAAATAAGAGTAAAGTTGTAACAGTTATCCCTTGCCTCTTCTATATGGGATGATTAACCCCATTTTGTCTCTCCCTGTCTCCTCTCATTCTAGTCCTCTTCTACCTCAGAATTTCACCTTTTAAAGTATACCTTCATATTCAATTGGTC
>CM053600.1:171712742-171735199 GCA_028646575.1 Pseudocheirus occidentalis
TCTTACAGTGGGATCAATGTTCTGGGCTGGGGGGTAGGGACAAAAAGGGGAGAAAATTTGTAACTCAAAACCTTGTGGAAATGAATGATGTAACCAAGAAAATAAATTAAAATAAAAAAAAAAAAAGAAACTGGCCAGAACCTGTCTGTTCCCGACTCTGGAATCAAGAGGATAGCTGCATAAATACAAAAAGTCCAAATTTCATGATCCCAAGTCTAGGAGAAGAAAGATAGATTTGTCTGCCTCAAGTCTCTCTGCTCTCCAGCAACCAGTCATCCTCTTAAAGCATAGGTCTGGCTGTAGCTCAATAAACTCCAGTGCCTCCCTATAATTTCTAGAATTCAGACTCCTTCATTAGACATCTAAAATTTTTCACCTTTGAATAGGTTCTGTTCTACTTCTTTTTCCAGGATATTTGTTGGTTATACCTCTTCACATGCCCTGTGGTTCAGAGAAGAGGACCTTCCTTGGGTTCCTTATTCATCATAGTCCGTTTCCCATCTGTTTCTTTGTGTGGGCAGTCTCTCATGTCTGGAATATGCACTTTCTTTTCTCTCTTCTAGTTTCCTCAAAGCCTAAGGCATTTCCTGGTCTCCCCAGCTTCCAGCTCATCCCTATCCCAATTACCTCATATTTATTTTGTATATCCACAAACCTATTGTTTCCCCTGATGGGATGGAAGCTACTTTAGGGACTGTTTAATCTTTGCCATTATATTCTCAGCATTTGGCACAGTTCTTGGTACATGGTAGGCACTTGATGAATGCTTGAGGATTGATTAACTGGAAGAAGTATTGGGTAGGGTAAGCCATGAGGCTCAATGAAACAGCACATTGAATTTCTCCTGACAATAACATTTATGAACTTACCATGGTGTAACAGAGGCTTGTCAGTCTTCAAGCATGACCTTGATAGGCTTGTACAGTCCAGGGAAGAGTTTTTTCAGCTAAATAAAACCAGATCACAGATTGGGGCTGAGAAGATGGAGACTCAGAAGATCTATTGGAGATCCCAGAAACATGAATGAATGAAAAGGCATTTATTAAGCTCTTACTATGGGCAAAACAGTGTGCTAAGCCCTGGGTATACAAATAGAAAAACAAGACACTCCCTGCTCCCAGAACCCACATTCTAATAGGGGGGGGAGTGGAGAGGGGCAGAGAGGACAACATATAGAGAGAATATTCAGATGGAGGGCTGATGGAAAGGCTTTGTGATGGTTAAGATACATTAGCAAAGGGGATGATAATGCATCGTCTTTTGTATTGTTTTTACTGAAAAGACCACTTCTGGTTCTGATACTGAGCCATTTCGCAGTGACCTTTGCATCCAGAACATTCTTTTCTGTGTTTGGCAGTTACCATTCCATATCTTCATAAGAGCGACTCCCCTGGATGATTATAGCAGGGGCCATGTTGCTGGTAGGGCTGGTGGTCTTGGGGGGCACTGCTATTTCCTTGAGGTTACTGGGTTTACCTGTCCACCAGAGACAGTCAGGATGTGGTAATGTCTCCTGATGAAGTAAATTTGTGCCAAGGGGGATGAGGCTGAGCGATCAGACTCAATCCCATAGAGGTTTGGGAGGCTGCCTTCTAAGAGGTGAGAAGAGAGAGGGAAAACCTCTATTAATGACTGAGGCTGGAGGCTTCTGAAAGAAGAGAGAAAGGTCAGAAGTAAGGGCCCCTTTAAGCCTTGAATGACTAGATGTCTGAACTTGGTCAGTGTGTCCTCCCAAATAGGAAGAGGCAAGTCTAAGAGGCATCCCAGCGTTTACTCTGCCCCTGTGACCACACTTCCTGTTTACCAAGCACTTGCTGCCTCCTGTCTCACGGTATGGGCACCTTGGGGGAGAAAAGGTCCCGGGTGGCATTGAGCATGTGCCAGTAACAGAGGAGTGCTCCCTGCCTATCAGGCTTCTGTTGCTAAGGCATGTGACGAGGTGAAGATAGATGGTCTATATAAGGCAGAGGAGGGCTGGAGATCACGGACATGGTGCACAAGGGGACATGTCACACAATGGGATAGAATAAAGAGACCTATGCAACTCCACCAAGGCGTGTCTGACTAGTCTGTCCAATCCAGGGTATCCCGAAGGGTTGTAGAAGTGACTGGGTACCCAGAAGAGCCGTAGAGATGGCTGAGGTTGAGTGTGCACATAAGGTAAGTGACTTGGGGACCCCCTAGCCCGGCAGGCTCGGGCAGTCAGAGACTCATTATGCTCATTAAGCGATTGATAAGCCAGGGCACCAAGGATGCCTGCACTGAACCTCCACCTTGTTTCAATGAGAAGGTGAGGCCCTTTTTCATTTTGATGGTATGAATCTTGGAGAAATTATTTTCCTAGACTAGTTTTGTAGGATTCAGGGAAGAGGTGGAACAGAACAGCGAGTTGGTACCATAGTGAATAGAGTAACGGTCTTGAAATCATCTTCTTGTATTCAAATCTGACCTCAGACACTTCCTAGCTGTGTGACCCTGAGCAAGTCATTTAACCCTGTTTTCCTTAGCTCCGCATCTGTAAAATGAACTGGAAAAGGAAATGACAAACCATTTCATTATCTTTGCCAAGAGAACCCCAAATGGGGGTCACAAAGAGTCGGACATGACTGAAAAAAATATTTTCTTTTTGTTACTTTACTTTGCAATTTTGTATCAATTATATTCATTCCATTTTTAATATCTATTGATGCCTGATGTGTTAGTAAGGTACAAATTGAATTTAGTTAACCTTAGAGGATCTCAGGGAATCAGATAGAGGGCCCAAGTTATCTGGGATGATATATTCTAAATTCTTTATCACTGAACCTCTCATTCATGTGAATCCTAAATTGAATCCTAATCAGAGAGAGAGAATCTACATTCAAGGAAAACAACAATAACTATTATGGGGGTGGGACAAAGGATTGTGAAATTCAACACGGACAGGAGTGGGGAAAGAGTAAGTATGATGTAACAAGGTCATCAGTTACACTGAGTCATTTGTTCAAATATGGGATCTCTTATTGCTGCCTTGGGTATACTAAGCCAAGTGGCAAATAGCCCCACTTGAAGATTAAATAGTCACTATTTCCTGTGTCTAAATTATTCTTGTCTAACTGCCTCATTTTAGTGATGAGAAAACGAAGACCCCAGGGGTAAAGTGAATTGATAAAGCATGACGGAAAGGTGATCACACTTCTTAGCTCCCTTATGTACCTTATGTCAATGACCTATTTGCAAAGAATTAGAGTATGCCTAACACTAACTCTGTAAGAAGCATAATTTAATTTCTGATGATAAAGAAAGTGTTGTAGTGTCTTCTTATGACTTAGGATTGTTATCACAAACATCAGTTATCAAGATATTATAGAAGGAAGGGCCAGTTAATAGAGAGTTCTAGGTATAACAATGCCCAGTACTAGAATTTCCTATTACAATGGGGAAGGACGTGATATTTACTTTGAAGGAAATATTGCTTTGTAAAATCTAATTGATATTAATCAGATAAAAAGAAATGAGATCCTACTCATTGTCATTTAACAGTGGGAAGAACCCACTGGAATGGAGGCTTGAGCTGATAACATTAGAGACAAACCACCACAACCCCTCCATAGAACTCCTAGAGTGTGACACATAGCTGGCCTACTTCTGTGACTGTAAGTCCAGAATACTACAACCCTATACTGAAAATACAAAACTAATTCTCTGTGGTACCTGTTTGACAAGAGCTAACAATAATTAACATGCTGTAGAAAACCACCGAGGGAGCAAATATTAGTTCCTGATATTATATTACTGCTGTTGCACAGTACTGTAGTATTTCAGAATATTAGTGATTTTGGTGATTTGACTGGCAGAGATCAGATGTCTTTAGAATATAGTTAGCATATAGTTTCATGAATTCCTTAGATCAAAAATATTTATTTCCTGATGGTTGATGTTCTGGTGTTATTTATTTCTGATGGCTAGGCTGATCTTTGAACAACAGATTATGGATTTGAACTTGGAACCTAACTTCATACAATCTGTCAGAGCTTGCACAATTCTGATGTAGCTTTTGAGAACTCAGGCTCATCTCCCAGTCACAATGAAGTATCTGGAATCTTAAACAAGGTATTAGTATTCATGTTAAAAATTATAACAACAACAAATAAGAATTTATTACTAAAGAAGGAAAGCTTTACACTCCCAGAGAAAAATTGACTCCTGTTAATATTATCACCCATTTGGTGATTTTTGGATTATTTTTTTGTCCTTTTCAGAAACACAATCTGGGAATGACAAAAGTCAGATTACGAAAGCAATTGTCACAAATCTAGGTCTCAAAGCAATGCCCTGCCTTGTGCTTGAATAGATCCATAACTAGCATGGGAAGGCAGGGCTTTGCCCCAGGATGCCAACATCTGGTAGAACTCACATTTCTATGGGGGTACTGTGGGCCTCAGGGTTTTCTGTCAGCTCAGTGCTGCCCACGATTCACCTCTTCTGCTAGTCTTGAGCCACCACACTGTATTATTATTAGTGCTTCCCCCTCCCTCAGCCCCACGGGGTCTACCATTCCCTATCACAATGTTGGGTCAATTACATCTGTCCAGATACAAATTCAGAGCAAATCTATTTTAAAATTGACCCAAGTGCTAAAATTCCTAGTTATAGCTCTGATTTTTGATGGTTTAAAGCATAAGCTAAATGTTAATTAGCCCAGAAAACTCTAAGGTCCCTTCTAGCTCTCAATCTGTGATCCTATGATAAGTCAATGAGCAGTTTGAGAAATTTCTCAGCAACAAAATATTCATCACTGAGAACTTGTCATTATGTAACATCCCTCCTTGTAAAGCTTTCCATGGAATGGGGGGCTTCAAGAAGAACTCACAACCAAGGATTCAGGTGCATTTTCTCTTGTACCTCCCTTATGTCTTTGAAAACTTGTACTATGATTAGTGAGAGTCAAGTATTTCTTTTGTCTTTATTCAAATAGAATGAAACAAACCGCTTGATCTACCAGCTAAATGTCTGCAACCACTTGGCTGAGATTCATTTGAAACATAATTTAGCCATAAGAAAATATGCTGGTGTTCAGCCTACTCCAGGCACCCCACCCTTTCAATGCAAGTCTTGTGTTCTGTTTAGGTATGTGGCATTAAAATCTCTGTAAGAGGTACCATGCCAATACTAATGCCATAGTTTCTGTCTAGACCACACAGAAAATTAGAACCACTACTGGCAACATGCCACCAGCAAAGGATAAACAAGATGGGAAATAGGGCAGTGCACAAAACTATGGTGGGAGCATTTTCTTGGTATGAAAAGAAAAATCAGGTTTATAGGGACTGATTTATAGGGACTGGGGTATCTCTCATGGAGCTGGGAATATCACAGCTTTTGTTCAACTCCATTGGGGGTGGGGGCCCTAATTTAGCAAATTAGAGTTTCCCTTAATTTCCCTTCCTTTCACTGGTTTGTTGTTGTTCAGTCATTTCTCAATCATATCTGACTGTTTTAAGGTTTTCTTGGCAAAGATATTGGAGAGATTTCCTTCTCCAGCTGATTTTACAGATGAGGAACTGAGGTAGAGTTAAGTAACTTACCCAGGGTCACACAGCTAGTAAGAGTCTAAGGTCAGATTGAACTCCAAAAAACGAGTCTTCCTGACTCCAGGCTTGGTGGTCTATCCACTGTGCCACCTAGCTGCTCTATTTTCACTGGTGTGGAACTAGGTTGAGTAAGTAGAATGGATTTCAGATTTAAATCTTAGCCCTTGTCTTTCTGCTGGAGTTACCCTTTGCTAAAAGGTTCTGACTCTTGGTTAATCCATCCATCAACAAATATTTATTGTGCTCATTAAATGCAGACTCTTGGAGTAGAGTCTGGGAAGAATGCAAAGAAAACTAAGAATCAGCCCCTGCCCTCAAGGCGCTTATTGTGTAGTGGAAAAAAATGAGTCATAGACATTTGAAAAGTTATAAATAATCAAGGCCAAGCTTGCAAGAGATTCCACAGGACAGTCAAATGTGTTTAATTGCCAGATGAGTAATCAGACCAGAGGTAAGGCAAGGATTTCTGTAGGCTGGGAATATTTTGTGAAGGAGATGGGAAAACTAAAGAAAAGGTGGGACTTAGATAAGCCAGAGGTGAGTGGTGTGTCTGGGAAAAAGCTATTCCAGCTCCAGTGGATACCCTGAGGAAAGGAAAATGGTTAGCATGTCTAGGTTTGGGAGTAAACCCATTTGATATCAGTGGGATGTTTAGACAATGAGCATTCAATAAGTGCTTACTACATGTCACGCTCTGTGCTAAGTGCTGTAGGTACAAAGAAAACAAAGGCATGGTCGTTGCTCTTGTTTGGGATGAAAAACTCCATCTAAAAATTTAATTAAAAATGCGGAAATCTCTTAGGACAAAAACAGGAGTTTATTCTCTTCCCCGGAGAAGAGGGAGGTCTTCCTCAGGACTGATCATGAGGTAGAGATAAGGCAATGTGGAGGGAGCAGGATTTTAAACCTTAACGCAGTCAAGCCCCCTTCCCCAAATATCCCCTCTCCTATTGGCTGAGAAGTGGACTCAAGTTTCAGGGCCAAAGTCTTCTCCAGTGGAAAGTCACAGGGAAGCCTGCCACCATCTCTCAGAGGCTGGGAAATAGGTTTACAAAGAACAAGGATGATGATTGACAGCAAGGGAAAGGGGAAGGGTCCCAATGCAAGGTCCTGTCCTTGACTTCCACTGGCTGGGAGGAGGGGCCCACAAAGGCAGGAAATCAGAAAGCACTTGCTGCTGATTGACAGCAGTAATGGAGGGAGGAGGGCAGTTAACAATCCAAAACTGCCTGAGAAGCTTTCACTCTCCCCAGACACTCTTGTGAATCTCACATTATAATGGACAAGGTAACATGCAAACAAGTGTGTATGGTCAACATTTGTGCAGGATAAATTGGAGATAACCCAAGAGGAAAGACAATAGCATTAAGGTGGGTTAACACTGGAAGTAATGAAGGAGAACCCTAAAAAATTAGAGTGACTGCCAAGGGTCTCAAGGGTCAGGCTGAGTTTTATCCTATAAGCAATTGGGAGCCACTAGAAGTTGTTTGTTTAAATGGAGTAGGGTAGGGGGATTCCCATGGGAAGGGGTGTTAGTTCCTTTGTTTATAGGACTGGGAGCATTTCTCTTCTGGAAAATTCTTAACTAGTTGTTCCTTTCCTCCCCTACCTCTTTGGGCCCCATTAAATAGTCTAGGATTCAACAACTTGGTTTGAGCTTGAGTTGAGTGCTATTTTTACTCCTAACACTGATTTGAAGCCAGCTTTTCTACAGTTTCATCTCTGGTGGAGCTTGGACAGTCAGTGGGAAGGAGAAAGTGTCCAGAAGCAGTAAAATCCTGTCATTTTAGGGTGGGGTAAGACATGAAATTCCATTCTGGAAAACAAGATGTTCTGAGGTTCAGGGATGGAGGGGAAAAAAATCTGTAAAGATATCTGGCTCTCTGAGGAAATGATAGGCATTGGTCACGGTGGGCCAGCTGGACATGGTGCTATGACATTTTCAGGCCACTTTCCAAACTGTTTCAAAGAATGAATATAAATATAAATATGAAAATAACCCATCAAATACTTCCTCAAACCTTATTGGGGAGTTCTCTCTTTCCTTTTTTTTTTTTTTTTTCTGCCTGCTTCTTTTTTCAAAGCAGGATTTTCCTGCTGCCCTGCCCAATTGGCCTGGAAGGATTTGGGGATTCTTGAGGCTTGTTTTTTTGTTGGAATATTGCTTCTTATTTTCCTTTTCTTTTAGGGCTGTGCCAACCAGGATGGGTGGACCTCCTCGCTGCAATGCTGGAAGCCAGTAAAGGGCTCAGATTCAACCTGTAATCCAACTCAAAGCACATAACACAAAAAGTGCCCTCAAACCAACTCCTTAAAGGCAAATGAATAAAAAAGCAAATATTTATTAAGCACCTACTATGTTCTAGGAACAGTCTTGGGAACACAGAAACAAAAATGAATTAGTATCTGCATTTGAGGAGTTTATAGCTTATATTCTCTTGGGAGAGATATATGGAAATGTAGACAAAATAGATGCATGTGAGGTTGATTTGTCCTATACGGATCATCTCATGGGCGGATCATTCTCAGAGTTGCCATGTCTGGTTCTTGTCAACCACATATGTATTTTAAAGCATTTTTTCCTGACCAACAGAGGACTTTGCATTTTGAGATGATATGGCAAACACTGAAAGACTATTACCCCATAATGATGGCAGAGGGGCAGGATGCTCTGTCAGTTAAAAGAAGAAAGCTTCTGGGTTTTGCCCCAGCATTACAAGTTACATCATGTAACTTCAAGATTTCTAGTGACGAGTACAGAAGGACTGGACCTCTCCAGAATATCATCATGGTGACCTTGTAGTTACGGTAAGTAACTGGTACAGAAGGACTCAAAATAGGTGAGCTTGTACCTAATCCCTTTGCTACTGTCATATCTGTTCTTTTGTGGTCTTAATTGAATGAATATCTATTCAAAAGACAACTTTGGTGTTTGAAAAATCTGGAGATTCTGGATGCCATCAGGTTAGAACTGAATAGTGACAGAAAAGGAGCCTCTAGAAACTATTTCAGTGGTCTTGGGGAGGATGGCACCAACTGGAATATTGGCTCAAGCCTTGACCATTTTATTAGCAGATAACTTCCTGAGAGTTTGTAAAGCTTATTACAGCAGCTCTCCTGAGGACTGCTGCTGTGAATAACTTTAAAAACTTTTTAACTTTAAAAAGTATGATGAACTCTATTTATCAATAAACTAAAGCAAAACATTCAAGAAACATTCATGACAACATAACATAACAACTTGTTACTAAATGGGTCACATAGTCTTAAACAAAAGATATCATTCAGTATATCTTATAGTCATCTTTAAAGGGTAGCAGAAAATATAAACACCATCCACCCATGTAAGTTACAATCTCCTCAGTCAATACAGAGTATCCAATCCAGAGTATCCTCTTTCATCTTGACTGGAGGCTGGTTTCCAAAACCCACTACTCCTTCGCCAAGGGTTGACTGCTGCCAACTCTTGCCAGCTCTCCACTCCTGTTCTGTATCTCAGCTCATGAAGATTGCTCCACTCCAAGCTCTTCACAGTTTCTGCATCTGGAAAAACAAAGCTTAACAGGGCTACAACATATTTACACACAGTACCAGTGCTATTATCTCAATTCACTTTCTATCTGAGAAATAAACACAGAACAACAGAAAGCACTTTTATCTAGAAAGCAACATAGAACAACAGACAAAGTGTCAACATAGCAAACTTTCTCTTTCTCAGTTCTACCTGCTCCCAGCTCTGCTCGGCTCTTATCTGCTCCTTCCTGTTCCACAGTTTTTGTAAGCTCTTCCCATTGTGAGGTCCCATGTGATTACATTCAGTCTATTAAGGGGCAGGGGAGATCTTCAAATTCCCTTAGGCCTATTAAGGGCAATACAATGTGTACTCTTTCCAGTCAAAGACTCTTGATACAATCAAAGGTGAGACTCAAAGACACTTGATTAGTTAAAACTCAATCCAGAAAAACAGCAAGAAATCCAATTTCGCTTGCCATTACAGAAATGTTTTCAACAGTGCAGAGTTAAGGTGAAATGTAAGCAGACAGGCAAAGTTCTCTGATGGAGTTGAATTCAATTGGGGCTTGGGGCAGGAAAAGGGGGATCAGATGTGAATTTGTGAATATCTTTTCCTAAGCATTCCTTATGTGTGTGGTAATGTGTGTGGGGTGGCCACCTAAAGCTTAGTACTTCATATTTCTCACAGAGTACAGGTAGATACTTATTTTTACTCCCTATTCTGGCTCTTTCACTCTAGCCTCCTGTAACACAGATAGGTCTTGGTTCCTAGAAAAGGACCAGAACCATGTGGTTATGTTCAAATTCTCTCAAGGTCCTTTAGCTCATGTGCCACTACCAAAATGTTTTCATTTATTAAAAAAACAAAAAACAAAACCACTCACAATGATGACACATTTAAATCTTCAAAACAAGCATTTTCCTAGCTGGAAGGCAAGTATATAACACCATAGATATTCATATAGTAAAGAAAATGTAAGAATAACAAAATATAACATAATCCATACATAAACCTGGCCGACAGTCTCCAACCAATGCACATAGCATCGCTGGAATAAGTAGGCATACATTTACAGAAATCTCCCAGGATAATATGAGAAAGGAAAACCTATGTGCCTCACAACCTATGTGTAACTCACAACTCTGGAACTGCAAACTTTATTCTCTTTCTTTCCCAAGTAACTATAACTTTCAGCCTCAAAGTAAAGCAGACAGGAGAAGCTAGGTGTTGTATTGAATAGAGCACCGGCCCTGGAGTCAGGAGAACCTGAATTCAAATCTGGCCTCAGACACTTAACACTTACTAGCCATGTGACCTTGGCCAAGTCATATAACCCTCAATTGCCCTGCCTTCTCCCCTCCAAAAAGCAAAAGGAAAAGAAAACAAAAGAAAAGCAGATAGCTTAATAACAGAGTGCTCTATGTGAAAAGGCAGAAACACAAAGGGGAAGGACATTATAGCAGGAAAAATTACCTGTCCCATACCTGATTAGGTGCAGAGCAGAAAATGGGCACAGTACTCCATCCTCAACAGACCTAGTGATAAGTCTTTACGTTTAGAAACAAAAAAACGTGAAATAATTGGCATGGGGGCCACTACTAATTGGAGGATGGAATCAGGAAAGATTTCTTGTAGAAGGTGACACTTTTCCTGAACTTTGAAGGAACTGAGATTCTAAGAGGTGGGAGCAATGGGTACGCATTCCATTCTATATAGCCATGGAAGCTACAAAGTTCAGATTCCTGGCCTGAGTCTCATTCCAAGAGACAAAACTTTGGCTCTAGTCAAATGGAGAGATTGCTGTAAGCCATTTCTTTGCTTTGATCTAGGAACAAAATAATGCTGTTACCCTGTATTTTTATTACATGTATTCTCTTGGCATTTTGTTTTTCTTAAATAAAATAAAAAGAGCAAAATGAACTCTCATTTCCTTCTGAATGTTTATAATTCATGAGACAGAGATTACAAAGTATGAAATGGTTTTTTTTCAATTTATCATCCTGATACTGTGCTTAATATAAGACATATTTCAAAAAGAGCAGCATACAGTATACCTCACTTAATGTCATAGATACTTCCCAGAAACATTAATTGTAAAATGAGTATTTGTCAAATAAATTGTTGTTCCATATTGTCTCCCATTAGAAGCTTAGAGATGTGTTTCCGTGGGGGATCAGAGCATGTGGGTTGAGAGAGTTTTATCCTGAATTAATATTTCTGCCAGTTACTAAAATACTCTTTACTCCTTTGGTTCCAAATGGAAGATGAGATCTAGAATGCCCATCTTAAACCCAGGTACTATCTTCCTTGGGCTTGGAAGATGGATAGATACTGAACATTCTGTATCTCCTTTTGTAGTAGATGTTTCCTAATGTCTGACAGGTGAGAAAATGCCCAATATAGGCAGATTTAAGGGACAGGGATGCCGGTGTCAACCTCAGTAAAGTGTCCTGAAATAAAGCCTGGTGGTGGGGATAAAAGACCAGAATGGGGGGAGATGATAAACACTAAACTCCATTCCTTACCCTCCCTACTGTCCCACCACACCCAGGTGGTAGAGTGGAAAAAACCTGGATTTTTAGTCAGAAGACCAGATTGGTACAAATCAAACCTCTACTATTAACTTTACCATCTATATGACCTTGGGCAGGTGATTATTTTAGAGCCGGATTTCTCATTCATACAATGAAGATGTTGAGCTAGATGCCCTCTATGGTCTATCCCAGCACGAAATCTCTGAACTTATTTCTTTTTCTCATGTTTCAAGGTCCACTTCATATGTTGTGTCTATCACATTTTGCGCCAAAAGACGCAAATCGACCTAAAATATACTTGAGCAAGGCATTTCTTTATTTCTTAAAGCTGTAAGGAAAGAATGGCAGCTAGGTGGCGCCATAGTGCTGGTCAGGAAGAGTCATCTTTCTGAGTTCAAATCTGGTCTTAGATACTTTCTAGCTGTGTGAGCAATTCACTTAAGTCTGTTTGCCTCAATTTCCTCCTGTGTAAAATGAGCTGGAGAAGGAAATGACACACCACTGCAGTATCTTTGCCAAGAAAACCTCAAATGGGATCACAAAGGTCAGACACAGCTGAGTAACAAATAAGGAGACAAAAGCATTGAGCCTTAGTGCCACACATAAGCTACTTCCCACTGAGAGCGAGCCTGAAGTTTTCATCGTCTTTTAAGAAGAGTAAAAAAAAAATCAATTGAGGGTGGTATAAAGTTAGGGAAAAAATGGAGGAATATGAACAAAGTCGGGAGATTAATGATATGTGCTCTGTGGCCTTCAGAATGTTCCAGGAATATTCTGAAAAGTTGGTAAAATATTAACGTATAATTGATTTTAGTCAAATTAGATAGGCCACTCCTTTGTTTTACTGAAGGCAGCAAGGTTTCCCGTGGGAAAGCATTTTCCCTTAGTCTTTCACTCTACCCAGAATTCCTCATGTCAATATAAAATTCTTTTATTCATTTATTCATCTGTTATCTCTCTATCATCTATCTATCTATCTATCTATCTATCTATCTATCTATCTATCTATTTTTAGTTTTCAACATTCACTTCCACAAGATTTTGAGTTACATATTTTCTCCTCGTCTTTCCCCAACCCCCACCCCAAGATAGTGAGCCTGCTGAATACCCCTTCCCCCAGTCTGCTCTCTCTTATATCCTCCTGACTCATTCCCCTCTAACTTTCTTGTAGGGCAAGATAGATTTCCATACCCCAGTGCCGGTATATTTTATTTCCCAGTTGCATGTAAAAAACCAATTTTTTAAACAGTTGTTTTTAAAAATTTGATTTCCAGAATCTTTCTCTCCTTCCCTTCTCACCCACCCCCATTGGGAGGACATACAATTCACTATACCTTGTACATGTGTAGTTACACAAAACGTTTCCATAGTAGTTATGTTGTGGAAGACTAACTATATTTCCCTCCATCCCATCCTGCCCCTACTTATTTTATTTTCTACTTTGATCCTGTCTTTTTTTCAAAAGTGTTTGCTTCTAACTATCCTCTCCCCCAATCTGCCCTTCCTTCTATCCTTCCCTCTCTTATCCATTTTTCCCCTACTTTCTGATAGGGTAAGACACACAGTTGAGTGTGCATGTTATTCCCTCCTTAAGCCAAATTCAATAAGAGTGAGGTTAACCCATTCTCTTTCACTGTCCTACTCTTTCCCTCCATTGTAAGTTTTTTCTTACCTCTCTTATATGAGATAATTTACCCTATTCTGTCTCTCCCTTTCTCCTTCTCCCAATATATTCTTCTTTCACCTTTTAATTTTATTTTTTAGATATCATTCCTTCCTATTCAACTCATCCTGTGCCCTCTGTCTATGTATACATGTATGCACATATGCACACACTCACATATGTATTTATACACACATACACCCTCCTATACATATATATGTATGTATACACACATTTTCCCTTCAACTATCCTCATACTGAGAAAAGTCTCATGAGTTACAATTACTGTTTTTCCATGTAGGAATGTAAACTGTTCAACTTTAATAAGCTTCTTATGATTTCTTTTTCCTTTTTACCTTCTCATGCTTCTCTTTCTTCTTGTATTTGAAATTCAAATTTTCTGTTCAGCTCTGGTTTTTTCATCAAGAATGCTTGAAAGTTTGCTTCACTCTACTTCTCCCAGTTGAGGTCCGTTTGGGTGTTGGCACTACTTGCGTTGTGGCCTCCATTTGCCCAATGCTTCGGCTCTTGGGGAGTGACAGGGACCTGGAGCCTTGTTAGTCTCACTTTCCTGTCTGTGGCAGAGCCGAGCTGGGCCTGCGGACTGTCTCTTTTCCCTTTTCCTCCATCCCGACCCCCCCTCCTCACAAAAACCCAGCTGAACAGACGCAAGAAGACATCCAGTGCTTTGAGCAGCAGGCAGGGTTGACAGACGAAGGATACACTCCCCATAAAGGTCTCACCACAGAAGAAATCAAGTACCACTGTGTGGTAGAGGCAGTCCATAAATTGAAGTTTCAAAATGGAGAAATGACCGAAGAAGACAGACTGATTGCTTCGACCCAATCTTCTCCGAGTAGCACACCCTATTCTTCTCCCAAGCAAAAGCCCAGAGGCTGGTTTACTCATGGATCTTCTACTTCCTTACCTGGCCTACATGTCAGCAGCATGGACTCTGGAAATGGAGATAGAGACAAACCCTCATCTGAAAAATGGAGTCTTTTTGGACCAAGAACCCTTCAGAAATCCGACTCGGGTTTCAGTGTCTAGTCTTACAGAGGTACTCAGAAGCTATCACCAATGGAGCTCATTCAGGTTCAGGTTATTAGAATTACAGAAGACCCAGCAGCCTTCAAGTCACCTAAGATGGACCTTCCAGTGATAGAAGGAAAGAAACAACCTCCATGAACCCATAACATCAAACCAAGAGACATGAATGTGTTGACTCCTACAGGATTCTAGAGCTCCCTTTTCATAGAGCAAAGTTGTGTTCCCTGGTGAACCCACTGTTATGTAGAGAGTGTCTTAGACTTTTCTTTCTTCCCATCCACCTTGCACATGACATAGGAAAGATGTCATCCATTTACAATTCTGCTGAGGATGATATTCCTGGGGAGGTAGTGATTGTTTCTTTAAATATTTGTGTAAAGCTTAAATCTTTCTAATGCGGGAAGATCTATTTTATAATGTCCCAAAATTGGTCTGAATGACTTCTCAAAGTACAGTTAACTATAGCCAATTACTGATCTATAGAACTAGATTGAAGGGGGCAAGGGAAACAATTAAAATCTAGTAGACTCTGTTCTGCATATTTTTTTTCAAGATAAATTGTTTGGTGCTTCTTTTCTTTGATAAAGGACATTCCTGTTTTTTGTCTTAGTTGCTGGAGGCTTTTTAGAGAACACAGCAACTCTAGAATCAAGGTACTGGTTCAAGGGCCCTGTTTCCTGGTTCCCTCTTGGCCAAGAATAGAGGGGCAGTAGGAAAAGTCTTTTGGAAGTGGAGACTCCTATTGTCTTGTGACATTTATGTAAATGGTCTTAATCCTTTGGTTAAGGACTTGAAGCAAAAGATTTGGTCTGACCTGCCCTACCAGTGGAAAGACTAAAAAGACTTGTCTTTGAGTGGTGAAATCACTGCTGCCATCAGTAGATGAATAAATGGTCTTTGTTCACTTTTAGCAGTAGGTACCACACTAAGCTCACAGAGACTAATAACTGATTCGATTAAAATTCCTAAGGGAGATTCTGTGCCATGTTTTGTGCTGTAGAGTAACAGCTGAAATAACGTTTTAAAAGCTGAAGCAACGTCTTCAGTGATCTGAGGTAAAATCATCCTGACTTTTAACTCCCTCCCAAGTATTGGTCTGAATCCTATCTTATTAGAAAAGGATGAGCTGCTGGGAGAAATATAAGCTTTTCTCTTTGAGACCTTAAAACTGAACCATCCCCTTACTGTCTCCCCCACCCCACCAGATGATCAAAATAATAATTTTATTACCCTTTAAAAAAAAAGAATGCTTGAAAGTCCTTTATTTCATTGAATGACCATATTTTCCACTGAAGCATTATACTCAGTTTTGCTGGGTAGGTGATTCTTGGTTTTAACCCTAGCTCCTTTGATCTCTGGAATATCATATTCCAAACCCTTCAGTCCCTTGATGTAGGAGCTGATAGATCTTGTGTTATCCTAATTGTGTTTCCACAACACTCAAATTGTTTCTTCCTGATGGCTTGTAATATTTTCTCCTTGACCTAGGGACTCTGCAATTTGTTTATAATATTCCTAGGAGTTTTCTTTTGGGGATATTTTTCAAGAGGTGATTGATGAATTCTTTCAAGTTCTATTTTGCCCTCTGGTTCTAAAATATCAGGGCAATTTTCCTTGAGAATTTCTTGAAAGATGATTTCTAGGTTCTTTTTTTGATCATGGCTTTCAGGTAGTCCAATCAGGTAGTCCAATAATTTTAAAATTATCTCTCCTGAATCTATTTTCCAGGTTAGTGGTTTTTCTAGTGAGATATTTCACATTGCCTTCTATTTTTGCATTTGTTTGGATCTGTTTAATAGTATCTTGATTTCTCATGAAGTCGTTCACTTCCATTTGCTCCACTCTAATTTTGAAGAAATTATTATCTTCAGTGAGCTTTTGAGATTCTTTTTCTATCTGGCAAATTTGACTTTTTAAGGCATTCTTCTCCTTATTGGATTTTTGGGTCTCTTTTGCCATTTGAGTTAGTCTATTTTTAAGGTGTTATTTTCTTCAGTCAGGCTATTGACTTGCTTTTCATGGTTTTCTTGCATCATTCTAATTTCTCTTCCCAATTTTTCCTCCACTTCTCTTACTTGATTTTCAAAATCCTGTGACCAGTTCATATTTTTCTTGGAAACAGGAGTTTTGACTTTGTTTTCTTCTGGTTCCATGTTTTGATCCTTTTTGTCCCCCCAAAAGATTCTATTGTCTTATTTTGCTTCCTCGTCTTGCCAGTCAATTACTTGACTTTTGAGCTCTTTACCATGGTAGAACTCTGCTTCCAGAGTGGAGAGAGCTGTGTCCCAAATTGCTGGGGTTTTCGCATTTGTCAGAGCTTTTGTCGGAGCTTTGAAGAGGGTGTCTTCTCTACAGTCACCACAAGCTCTGGCACGCTGGTGTTCCTTACCCTAGGACCACCATCCAAGACTGTTACCCAGATCCAAGCAGGTCAAAGCAAGAGTGATTACCCTCTGAATGGTTGTTTGGTCCCCCTACAATCTGTAGGCCAGGAACTCTGGAAGTAGCCTCATGGCAGCAGCTGCAGCCCCTTCCCCACCACCACCTCTTGCCCTGGTGGCAGGGGCCAGACCTTGCTATTCTCTTACCCTGGATTAACAGGGTTCCCCACTAACCTTTTGCCTTCTCTTTGGCATTTATAGGAGAGAAGTCTGGAAAGTGCCACAGCTGCCAGTGATTCACTCTCCTGAAGTCTGCTCTGGCTGGTCTGTGCCACTGGTTGGCACTATCCCCAGTCTGAGCCAGGGCTAGGCTCCTAGCTTGTTGTGATGGACCCTTCCTGTCAGCCTGCCAGGCTACCTCCAGCAGGATATTTGTTTCTCTCTGTCACTTTGTGCATTCTGTAGCTCTAAAATTTGTTTAGAGTTATTTTTTACAGGTATTGGAAGTGGTAGATATGTGAGAACTTAAGTAAGCTTCTGCTTTTACTCTGCCATCTTGGCTACACCCTCCTCTAATATAAAATTCTTTACCAGCATGGCCCAGGATCCTAGAATCCATAAAAAGTTTTTGTTATTGTTTTGATTCTAAGAAATTATTGCCAGTTTCCTGTGTGCATAGTAGGACAATGAATTAGACAATGAAATAAGAATGGTACCACAAATCTTGTGAAAAATAGTTTCATTACTTCATCAGTCACTTTGTAAGTATTTAGTTAAAGTAGAAAAATCTCTGGATTTGGGAACTAGGATCCCAGGGTTTAGAGGCTGGCTGTGCCACTTATTGGAGGTGTGACCTCAGTCAAGTTTCTCTGCCTGCTCTGTCATGACTTCCTCATCTGTAAAAAGAGGTAAACAAGGTGAACTCCAAGGGGACTTCCAGCCTTAAACTTTACTCTGATGTATTTAGGTCATCAAGGGAACATTGGCAGTCAGTTGCATGGAAGTCATGGCTCCCTTGTCAAGTGACTAAGCAAAGCAAGCCAAGTCCTTTGATCTTGAGCCCCTTCCTGAGCTGTAGGGCTTCAGAGCTTGCCAAAGTGAGCAGAGGTCCATTCCTTAGAATTCTTAGACAGAAGAATCAGAGTTAAGAATCATGGTTTTCGTGGTGGGATTTGCCTGAAATTGAACCTCTTAAACCAGTGGTTGAAATGGCTTTGGTTGTTTCCCATGTCTGGAAGTCATGCCCTGGCTTCTATTGAGTTCCAGTTAAAAATCATACTTTCTGCAAGAAAACTTTCCCAATACAGCTTAATTAATGCTAGAGCCTTCTCTCTGTCTAATCTATCTATCTATCTATCTATCTATCTATCTATCTATCTATCTATCTATCTATCTATCTATCTAATTATCCATCCATCCATCCATCCATCCATCCATCCATCCATCCACCCACCTACCTACCTGTCTGTCTCTCTGACTTTCTGTCTTTCTCTATCTCTGTCTTTTATTTAGCTACCTTTCCATATCTTTCTCTATCTCTATCATCTATCAATATTCATCTCTTTCTAGATATCCCTCATCTATCTGTCTCAATCACCTATCTACCTATATCTATCTATTTTTGTTTTGTTGTTGTTGAGTCATTTTTCAGTCTTGTCTGATTCTCCATGACCCCATTTGGGATTTTCTTGGCAAAGCTACTAGAGTGGTTTGCCACTTGCTTCTCTAGCTCATTTTAAAAATGGGGAAATTGAGGCAAACAGGGTTCAGTGACTTTCCCAGGGTCACGCGCTAGTATGAGTCTGAGGCTGGACTCCTGACTCCAGACCCAGTGCTCTGACCACTGCACCATTAGGGCAGCTATGTTTGTACATACTTATTTGCATGTTGTCTCCCTTGTTAGACTATAAGCTTGAGAGCAGGGGCTGTGGTTTTTTGGTTTGTTTGTTTGGAAACTAGGTGGTGTAGTAGTAGATAGAGTGCTAGGACTGGGATCTTAAAGACTTGAATTCAGACACTTCCATTTGTCCCAGTTTTTTTCAACTTTAAAATGGGCACAATGACAGCCCCTATGTTCCAGGGTTGTTGAGAAGATCAAACAAGATTGGCTTTGTAAAAGCACTCATCACTATGCCTGGTATACGGAAGGCACTTAGAAAACAAAATTTTGTGATTCGATTGTATAATTTGCTTACTTTGTGGCTGATCACAGCACAGATCAGTCTTAAATTATTTAACAAACTCTTGCTAACTTCATTTGCAAACATGATTTCATGAACTTTTTGTATTTTCTGGTGGCTTGTTTATGCAAAGATTCCCATTTCTAGGCCAGAAATAAAAAAACAACTGCAAAATGAAAAGCTATGACAGACAGATCAGCAACGGCCTGGACATTTCTTTTATTTCGATCCTTTGTTGAATCTGTGATCTCAGATACTTATGATCTGTGGTTGCTTCCTCCAGCAGGGGAGATTGAAACCCACCCAGACTTTTGGATCCCTGGGTAATGCTTGTCTCTGTACACCTGTATCCCAGGCCCACCCAATATTCTAAAGGTCTCTCTTTTGATCTCAGCATGGGATGGATAGCAATGGAACACCCAACCTATCTACCAGCTATCCCTAGCTCTCTTACATGGCTGGCTCATGTCGCCTTTCAGTTTCCTTTATAGCGAGGTTATGATTACCATGATTCAGTTTCTCCAGAAAGCTTTAAACCCACTAGTCACTGGACTGGAATCTAACATTTAGACACCACCAGTTAAGTTGATCTTTTTATAGTCACTCAAAAAACTGTGTGATTCTTAGCTCTCTCATCAAACATAACCCTCCCCAACCTGGTCTTTCTTTCACCATCACTGGGAATTAGAAGGAGAATTCACAGGCCATTTCATATTTTTCTTTGTTTCGTTGGTCACCATAGCTAAAGAATTTAACACCAGGAGATTGGCCTGCTAATGGAAAGTTCCTTCTTTGCCAGCTAGACTGGTCCTCAGAAAGCAGACAGTCTGCTGCTGGGATTGAATCTGAGATCTTTCCAGAAATGTTAGAGCCTGCCTAAACTTGTGGTACACTGGCATTTCCTTAGAGAACATAGGGCCACTCCTATGTGACAATAAGAAATCAAGGGGAATGATCTTTTTTATATAAAGATCCTATTATACAGAGAAGATTTTGGATAGTGTCTGGAAACTGGGCTTGGAGTCATAAAGATCTGGGTTCAAATTCTGCCTGTGAGGCTTACTAGTTATATGACCCTATACAAATCATAGAGCCAGAATATCATAGATTTAGAGCTGGAAGGAATCTTAAAGGCCATCAACAGTCAAATCCATTCATATATACATAGGTGTGTGTGTGTGTGTATACATACACACATATACATATACATATGTATATACATATACATACACACATATATATGTATATGTATATGTATATGTTGCTCTTTTTGGAGGGGGAAGGCAGGGCAATTGGGGTTAAGTGACTTGCCCAAGGTCACACGGCTAAACTCATTCATTTTTAGTTAAGAAAACTGATCTGGAGAATTTACACGACATGCCCAAGGCTGCATAGAAAGTGTCAGAGATGAGATTTAAACCTGGATATTCTGTCTCCACTTCCATTTCTTCTGCATCACATTGACTAAGTCACTGAACTTCCACGAACCTCCAACAAATCTGATGACCTCTTCTAAGTCATAGGTTGCAAGCAATGTCTAGGAAGGATTTTTCACACCTCATTCTGTCATCTAGATAAGAGATTAGTATAGGGAACACTCAGAGAGGAAACTCCCTCTACAAAGACAGATTGACTCAACTTTACAACTCAGAGTTTTAGAGAGTTGTCTAGGATATAGAGATAAGGTAATCTGGTCAGGGTCACATGGCTTGATTGAAATCAGGTATTCTGGTCTTGGGTGGCAACTCTCTGGTCACAATGAAATGTCGCCTCTCCTATAGGCGGAATAGCAGTGTAATTGCAGCTTCTGTAGCCTCTCCTGTGGACATTGTAACTGCTATTGTATATGCTAGTGTTTAAAATGTAATTCGATAAAATTAAACGTAATTAAATTTAGAACTATAAGTAAACTGAAAGGCTGCTTCTTAGAAACAACTAATAAAACTGATAACCTTTTAGCCAATACAATTAAAAATGGAAGGACAGAAAATGAAGCCAACAAAATAGTAAGAAAACAAGAGGAAATCACAACAAAATGAAAATAAAGGTAATTATCAGAATGTACCCTGCACATTTATATACTAACAAACCTGAGTTTGAATACTTGAATATGTAAGATGTCCAAACTAAAAGAAGGTCAAACAGAGATCTTAAATAACCCAATCTCAGAAAAAGAAAACAACCAGCTATAAAGGAGCAACCAAATTAAAGAAAAAACAAATAAGCAAATGAAAAAATCCCTGGCCCTCATGGATTCCCCTTTTTTTTTGGAGAGCAATTGAGGTTAAGTGACTGGCCCAAGGTCACACAACTAGATTTTGTGCTAAGTGATCACCCCAGGGCCAACCTGTGGGTTCAGGCTGGGCTGCTTTTGGCTCCCAGCATGCTGCCTGGAATGAGCCATTCTTGCTGAGCTGCCTTTAGCAGGAGATGTGTTTTTCTGTATTTTTGGGTGAGTTATGGGTATTTGAGGTGGCTATGTGCAAGCTGCAGCATTTTCCTGCTCCTATGCTGCCATCTTGGCTCCGCCCCCCTACACTTATTATTCTCAAAAACTGAGAAAAAAGGATAATATCAGATTCCTTGTATGAGACAACTGTGGTCTTAATGCCTAAGCTAGCAAAGAATAAAGCACAGAATTACAATAGACTAATGGCACTACTGATCAAATTTAAACTAAAATCCTGTTAGAATATAGCAATTTATCCAAGACATTTTTCATTAAGACCAAGTTAGATTTGTACTAGGAAGGGAAGGATGGTTCAATATTAGGAAAATAATCAATATATTTAACCATATTTAATAAGAAAACACTCCTGACAAAAACTGCTGGGAAAACTAGAATATAGTATGACAGAAATTCGGCATAGACCATTATCTAACACCATACACCAAAATCAGGTCTAAATGGGTGCATGATCTAGGTATAAAGGCTGATACTGTAAGCAATTTGGAGAAGCAGGGAATAGTTTACCTGTCGGATTTTTGGAGTAGGGAAGACTTTATGTCTAAACAAGAGTTAGACAGCATTTTAAAATAAAAAATGGATAATTTTGATCACATTAAATTGAAAAGTTTCTGTACAAATAAAGCCAATGTAACCAAGATTAAGAGGGAAGTGGGAGGGGGCGGAGCCAAGATGGCGGCATAGAAGCCGCAAAGCACCACAGCTCCCACACAAACAGGCTAAAAAACTCATAAAATGGGACTAATCTGCTAAACAGATTTTCAAGCTCCAAAACTCTCCACAAGACAGAAAGCACATCTGTTGCTACAGGCAGCTCAGCAGGTGAGGCTCTTCACAGCAGTCTGGGACCTGCGGCCGTAACCCCTGCCAGGTCAAGCCCTGGGGCATCGGGCGGGGAACCACCGCTATAGGAGAGCTGATCGACTGCACTGGAGGCACAGTTACCACATTTATCAGGCCAGAAGAAAAAAAAAGGCTAAGAGAAAGGTCAGTGGATTTTGCTAACTGGGGAGGAGAAGAGCGGGTCCGGCCCAACTGCTCCCAGGGCAAGAAAGCAGTGGGAGGCGGCTGTAGCAGCAGGAAGATCCGAGAGCC
>CM053600.1:171735699-171756182 GCA_028646575.1 Pseudocheirus occidentalis
GGTGGGAAACTATTGGAACAAAGGGGGCTAAAGATTTGGGCAGAGCCCCATCTCAAGGCCCATGACCTCAGGCAAATGTCTTCCCTGGGAAGGTTTACTTTCCCAGAGCCTGTACCTCAAAGAATCAAGGAGAGCTCAAAAAGGGGGGAGGAGTCCCAGAGCCTACACCTCATCAATACCAGCCTGAAGGACTTCAACAATCACCTAGCAGCAGCCTCTATGTTCTGGGAAGGCTAGCCCATCAAGTACAGAGGGTGACCAGATGGCCATCAGAGAAGACCAGAGTATTGGCCACCAGGTAGGGAATTTTTTCAGCCCCAGCAATTCATCCCCATGCTTGTAATCAACTGAGTTCTCTATGACTGGATGGATGACATCCTGAATTCTTATGGTAATGAAGAAAGCTTGTCTTTTTAATGGATGACAGAGTGTTCATTGACATTGACACAAGGCTCTCAAATAGTAATAATGACACAATCTACGCCTGAAGAAGTAAAACCCAGATTTTCTCATCCTAATTCAATTTAATTCAGTTAACAAACATTTACTAAATATCTACTGTGTATAAGGCCTTGTGCAACGTACATGAAAATACAAAGACAAAAATGAAACTGTGTCTGCCTTCAATGACCTTATGGTCTACTGCAAAAATCACTGCTCTGGCTGGGAAACCATTGCTCCTTAGGGGTAAATTATTATTAATGATTAGACATATATTTTTGGACAATGCAGGAATTGATTTGCTTGGCTATGCATATTTGTTATGAGAATTTTTTTTTCTTTTCTTTTCAAATCTTCCTCAAAATCTACCTTCCCAATAAAAATAAATTGTTATTAATAGAAATAAAATTTTTAAATAACAAAAGTCACATCCTAATGCACTGCAATCCCATAAGTTTTAGTAGAGTTTTTCACTTTAATAACTTAAAAGGTGAATTTTAAGCTGTGATGGCTTAAAACTCCACTAAGAACCCTGTAGAGAGCCACTTTCCCCAGTACAACCCTGGTCAGAAGGGTTGTCAGAAGGGTCAATTATTATTATTTCCATGTTACATATGAAAACACTGAAGCTCGGCTGAGTAAATGACTAGATTTGGAATTGAGGACCTGAATTTGAGTCCTATCACTTACATTTGCTACCTGTATGACTTTGGGCAACTTGCTTAATTTCCCTCAGTTGCTGTTTTTTCATCTATAGCATAGGAATACACACACTACCTACCTCATGGGATCATTCATAAATCCAATGACATGATATATATGAAACACAGTGCAACCATAAAGGCAAACCATTATATCTTCTTCCATCTACATATTCACTGGACTCTTTGTATTCTATCCTGACAAATTTTAATCTGAAGGAAAAAAGTGTGTCCTTTGGAAAGGAAAATCGAAAAGTATTGGGCCCCTGCTCTCTAAGGGTCATGGGGCCAACACATGCTGGTAATCAGGAACAATATTAACATTGCCCAAGGGAGAGACTGTTGGAGGGGAAAATAGGGTGGTCCAAGTCATGTTCTAGGAAAGTTAAGTAGAATCATATTTTGGGTCAAACCAGAGTTCATTGGGTAATAAATTCTGTGGGTTAGGAAAGAGTTCAACAACGTTCCTAGCAATGTTCAAAGCTGGAAAAGTCAACTTAGAGATAGAAGAGGAGTAAATATCTTCAAAATGATACTTCATATCATGGAACATCTCTGCCCAAGAGAATGCCTAAGTGTTCTATAATGGAAGCAATTCTATCTTTGTTCCAGGTCTTCAGCATCACTATGAGTTGAGATATTATCTGTTCATGGGGAAGTAACCCCCAGACCTCAAGCCCATGTCTCAGCAAGACAACATTGTAGAAAGACCTCTGTCAACTTGCTTGGTATGTACTGGCAACTGGATCCTCTTCTTAGAGCCATAACCCTGCCACCCCATAAATTAGTGAAGGTGGCACCATTACCTTAGTGAGTCTAGCATTTCCAATGCTATTTATTCTTCTCACATGGCCATGATTAGCAGGAGGGAGCAAAGATTCAGGGAATATCATTTGGAGATAAAGTGAGACTGTAACAAGAAAGACCAAGGAACATGAAGTAGAAGGAATACTAGTTGGTAGGTCATGGAACTCAAACTTGGTCTATTACCCCAGTTTCTGGGAAGATTTATAAATCAATAGGTTTCTGGAGGATAGAATTCTTGGTATTTGTTCATCCCTTTGCTGTCCATGGAGCACATTCCAATTCAGTCTAAGTTTCTAACTCATCCCCTTGTCATCAGCTGCAGGAACAATTGTGTTAAAAGTTGCCCCGATCCCCCAGAAAGATACTCAAACATTGTCAAAGAGCAGACAGATGAGATGGGGATTAGTCACCAGACAGAAAAATGATCACAACCATCTGATCCCCAATTGTCAGGAGTCCCTTAGGAGTGGAGGTACATAAACAGTTTACATTGAAGTAGATACAGAAAGGAAAGTAAAAAAGAATGGAGTTAATAAGTATTTATCAAGCTATTACTACTCTGCGCTAAGTGCTGGAGAAATAAAGAAAAGCAAAAACAGTCTCTACCCTCAAAAAGTTCAAATTCAAATCAAGGAGATGACTTACAGATAATGGCTTATAAATAATACAATAATGATATAATATTAATTATGTATAATATATACAATATCTAACATAATATATTATATAATTAAATATATGATTATATTCTGTAAATATAATCATACTAATAGTATATTTATATAACATATAGTGGCTTATATATAAGCCATGTATAAGGCTTAGACAGCATAAATGGAAGGTAATCTCAGAGACAAGGCATTCCCTAAAGAGAATGGAAGCAGAAGGGACTAGATGAGCCCTCCTGCAGAGGGCTGAGCCGAGTCAGAAGGCAGAGATGAATAGGGAGCACATTCCAAACATGAAGGACAGCTATTCCCATGCAGAAAAAATTAAAAACCCACAAACTAATCAAGAGAAGGCGAGAACAAATCAACAAATGTATTGCATAAACAGGTATGTGGAGGCTACAGGGTATCTGGGAAGCAGGAGGTGAGAAGCCTCTCTTACCTTGGTCTAAGACTCCTACACTTAGAGACCAACCTTGTATGTTTCCTCTTACATTCTAGTCTTTAGAGACTCAGTGTTAAAGATGACCTAGTCCAATTTGATCTCCGTTATGAGAACCCTATGTTTTTAAAAGACAAATGAACAATGGACACTTTCCCCAGTTAAACTCAGGTGCCATCACTGGGGGCAGGGCAAGTTGTGGGCTACCCTATATGTTCCAAGTTATGTTGGAAAGTTCCAATGAGGGTTCAGACTCTTCCAGAGCCTGGGCTTTCAGGTGAAAGTACCAATATAAAGAGTGATTGGGATCCCAGCCCTAACCTAGAAATGGTCACTCTCTCCTGAGTGGCTTCCAGAGTTGCCCCAAGCCCTGAAGCCGTGACTAAAGGGACACAAGGAAATTCACGGACTGTGTCGGCCACAGGCATTTATAAGAAATAAGTTTAGATTAGTCAGAGGCAGGCAGTCTTTAATAGAGTAAAATGCACCCATTTTAGGTAAGGCAGGGGATAAAAATAAGACTTACAATTTCTCCATTTCCCCAGACTAGAGCCACCTGATCAAATGACCACAATAAATTTGAAAATGCTAACAAGACGCTAACATTTATATGGCACTAACTATCCTCCAGGGACTGTCCTAAGCATTTGACAAATGTATCTCATTTAAACCGTACAACAACCCTGGGAGGTAGGAGCTGCTTTTATTATCTCTTCTTTACAGATAAAGAAACCAAGGCAAATAGCAGTTAAGTAATTTGCCCAGGATCACACAGCTGGTTAAACTCTTCCTGATTTCTGCCCTGGTGCTCTATGCACCACGCCACCTAGCTAACTCTGTTACATAAGAAAGAAATGTGACACATAAACCAAGTATTCCTAGCAGCACTTTTTTGTAGTACCGAAAAACTCCAAGCAAAAGTGGGCGCCATTCAATGGGGCAGAACAAGACGACTGTTGTATCTGGATACAATGGAATATTATTGAATTATGAATCTGAGGAAGTCAAAGAAACATGATAAGACACATGAACTGGCATATAACAAGGCACTCAGAACCAAGAGGGCAATGTACATAATGACCTACAGTCATGTAAATGAGATCAATGTTAAAAGATACCAGAAATCAGATTAGATGCAATGATCAACACTGATTCAAGAGATCCAATGATGAAATGTACCCCTCTCAGTAAGAAAGGTGGTTGCTATGGGAACAGAATCTTTCACACATCACTAGGCACAGTAATATTTTGTTGCTTTGTTCTTGCTTTTTGGGGTAGTCTTAAACAATCATTCTTTGTTCTAACATGAGTTTCTACATGGAAAGGGGATTCAGGGAAGCAACTATAGCATAAAAGCCAAAAACATCACTAAAATCTTTTTAAATTTTTTCATGAATGATAGAAAATAAGTTTCATAGCCTGGACATGATGAATCAGCATACTGGCTGCTTCCCTGAAGTTTGATTATGGGATTGAATTGATTGCCTAGAGATGCCTGGTCCTGTTTTGAAGTAACCAAAGTTAATGTGGAGGCATCTAGGTGCAGCAGATAGAGTGCCAGTCCTGGAGGGAGGTAGAACTTAGTTCAAATATGACTTCAGGTACTTACACCTGAGCAAGTCACTTAATCCTGTTTGCCTCAGTTTCCTCATCTGTAAAATGAACCAGAAAAGGAAATGGCAAAACATTCCAAGATCTTTGCTAGGAAAACCCCAAACAGAGTCTCAGAGACTCTGACAGGAAATCAATAACAACCCAAAAATGTAAATGAGATGAAAGAACTCTACTTCTAGGTATGGGGGAAGGGATGAGAGAAGTGATCATTATATAATTAGTCTTTTACCACACCTGGCTTGATCTTGCCTAACAAAAGGGTATCTAGGAATCTCAGTCAGTTCTGAGCCAAGCACATTAGATAAAGGGCAGGTCCTGAACATGAATGCTGCAGGAAAAAATCAAAAGCCTTTGAAGTTATCTCTGTATTCAAATATTGTTGCTGGTGTTTGTCCTTCATTTTTGGAAGCGCACCAATGACATCACAAGATGATGTTTTGACTTGCTCAGGATTCAAACATACTCTTCAGTAAAACAAAGTCCTGTTTAAGCATCTGACGGAGCCCACTGGCACACTTCTCTTCCTCCCTCTTCTCTTAGGTCTTAGCTGGAAGGAATCCTGGCCAGTTCTAATCATTTCCTTGAGATTCACACATACAATGATCACTGGTTTTTTCAAGACGAAGGGGGAAGGAATAAGAGAAAAAGGAGGCCATTAGCCTTTATTAGACACCGTTGAAGTGATTACATCAGGTGGCTTCTGGCCACGTGGAGGAATTTCTTACAATGTTGACTTCAGCTCCTGTTCTCTCCTCCAACTCTGCCCACATAAGTAAATGTCACCAAAAGACAGATGGATATCAGTTGGAAGAGTTCTTGTGCTAGGCAGTGATAACAGTGGCTCACATCTTCCTGGTCTTTTAAAGGTTACACAGCAGTTACTTCACAGTAGCCCCAGGGGTTGAGTTAGTTTGTAAGAGAGAACTGGGATAAAGACCTGAACCCTGTGATTTGCATTGCTAAATGGTGGCTCCTATACGTGGATTTGTGGAGGTATCTTCTACTTTGGATCTTGGAGAGTTGTCTAGAGCATTGAAAGGTGGAGGGATTTGCTCAAAGTCACATAGCCAGTATGGGTCTAAGGTGAGATTTGAACCAAGGTCTTCATAGCTTTCTCTATGCATTATACTATGCTGCCACAAGTAAGTACTGAGAGCTGCAACATCATGGTGCTACTCACAGAATACATGGAAATGCAAACCACATTTTCCCCACATTCTCCTCCAATAGATGTGAAATGTAAATTATGAGATTTGTTGCTGTTCAGTTGTTTCTGACTCTTCATGACCCCATTTAGAGTTTTCTTGACGAGGATACTGGAGTGGTTTGCCATTTCCCTTCTCCAACTCATTTTACAGATAAGGAAACTGAGGGCAATGGCATTAAGTAATCTTCCCAGGGTCACAGAACTAGTAAGTGTCTGAGGCTAGATTTGATCCCACGAAAATGAGTCTTACTGATTCCAGGCCATAGCTCTTTCTCCATCTAATCACCTAGTTGCCCACTAAGAGATTTGAGCATTTGTAAAACAGCCTTCCTTGGGAAGCAGTGCCCAAAGCATGGTTCTAAATTTTAAGCTCATCATCTTTGTGAATGAAGCAGTCATTAGCTAAAATATTTATACTGCAGCTAGATCAGTGCTAATTATCTTACTGGGAGATAGTTACTTAAGAACATAGACAAAGCTAGAAATGCCCTTAAAGGGTATTGAGTCCAATATCTTTATTTTATAGATGAGAAGTAATGAAACCCAGAGAGGTTAGGAACCACTGCCCCAATACATTCTTA
Organism: Pseudocheirus occidentalis; assembly: GCA_028646575.1. Lineage (NCBI taxonomy): Eukaryota > Metazoa > Chordata > Mammalia > Diprotodontia > Pseudocheiridae > Pseudocheirus > Pseudocheirus occidentalis. The sequence continues at coordinate 171,742,161 of CM053600.1, forward strand.
CGGGAAATGCAGAAAGGAGAGATAATGACACTTCTAAGGGTCTGTTCCTTTCTGCAGTCCAGACACTGTGTGTATTTTTCAGAACACCTGAAATACAATGGAGAAGTGCATGGTGGCCATGAATAAGATCCAACATATTACCAATTAAAAGCAGCATAAAGAGCACTATTACAATATTTCTTACTATTATATTACTTTATATTACATCATATATGACATTGGATAAGTATATACAAATATATATATATATATATATATATATATATTTGTGTACTATAGAATTAGAAAAGAAGTTAGATTGGTCATTGAATAAGAATGAAGACTAACCCATGAACAGCCTTCTACTGATATTCATCACCCTATGTTGGTATACTCTCAGTGACAGGAGATTTGGAGGACATGCTGTGTTGGCCAGCACCCTAGAAGAGTTTACTGAAAGATGAAATGAGAGCTACATAGGATGAGAAATTGTGAGTGGGATGTGATCTCCAGTAGTAGAGGACATAGTCCCATTGATGGACATTGATGGTTCATAGGTCCATCCAAGAATGTGTGTGTGTGTGTGTGTGTGTGTGTGTATGTGTGTATGCTGACCCAAGATCATCTGGAAAGGAAATCACATTCAGGAAGCTCATAGGCACTGAGCAAACCCCAAATAATACTCAGAATATGGTTGAGATAATAAACCACTCAACTATAAAAAATTTTTATGCAGGGCTGAAAAAGTTCTGCTGCATAACCTTGTCAATGTGCTATAATTGGCCTGATGCTCTCACATGCCTGGGAGATGACAAGACTCTGTCTCCTGTCTATTATCATAAATAAATAGCCACTAAATGTCCTCACCCTCCATTCCTCCCCTCAAAGAAAAGGGAAGTTGTAGATGACATTGCTCCATTTTATTTTATGACTTTTCTTCCCATCTCATTGTCCTGTGGTTAGATTTTTAACTGCCCCTGGAGAGAATGGGATCATTGATGCTTCTTACATTCTGTAGTAGGAACTGATAGGCAAAGTTGTGATTTCTCTAATTCCATGGCTCATTCTCAGTCATCAAAACAAGTTTCATTGTTCACTGAACTCACTACCAAAATTGAAATTTCACTCTCCTCAGCAACTATCATTAAGACATCAGGCAACTTAGTTCTTTATCTTGAAGTCAATTTACCAAAATTATATAATTGAAAAATTCCTTACAACACTATGGGTTCATTACTCCCATTTTATAGATGGGAAAGTTATGACAAGGAGAGCCAATTTTCTCCCAGTTAGGAAGCCAATTCAGGACCCTCTCCTGGGTACATTGTACTGCACAAAATACTATTTTGTTTTTCCCAATAGTGGAAGCTTGACAAGAACAAAACAGAAATTAAGGAACAGACATGTGGCCTGATTCTGTTTTTCCCCTCAGGCTCTCTCTAAAGATGATGGCGAGTCTAAATTCAGAGAAAACACTCAAAAACCGAGCAAAATCACCCGTGTAATTCCTAGATGCACTTTAAAATCCTTTCCAGCCCAAATCTTTTCCACCTCTTAGCTATGACTGAATAAACTGGTTTTTATGGAAAAAACCAATAAAATAGACAATCTTTGGTTAATTTGATTTTTTAAAAAAGAAGAAAACCAAATTTACTAGTTATCAAAAACAAAAAGGATGAATTCACCACCAATGAAGAGGAAATTAAAACAATAAATAGGAACTATTTTTTCCCAAATGAATTTGACAGTCTTAGTGAAATGGATGAATATTTACAAAAACAAAAATTGTCCAGATTAACAGAAAAGGAAGTAAAATACTTAAATAACTCCACACCCGCTATCAATGAACTCCCTAGGAAAAAATCTCCAGGGTCAGATGGATTTACAAGCAAATTCTATTAAATATTTACAGAATGATTAATTCCAATACTATATAGACTATTTGGGAAAACAGGCAAAGAAGGAATCCTACTAAATTCTTTTTATGATACAAATGTGGTATTGATATCTAAACTGGGAAGAGTCAAAACAGAAGAAGAAAATTATAGACTAATTCATCCCCCTAAAAGTGGTCGTATGTATTCAGAATTTAATATTTGAAGTTATAATTATGTAAAATATGGCAAATGGTTTTAGTCCAATGAAAATACACGAATGGAGACCTACCTGCATAAATGCTAGGTATTATTATTATGTAATAAGTCAAAATATTTGGGGTCCACAATAAATATTTCAGGATAAGTAAATTTCAAAATTAAGAGGAAATCAAACATGACCAAAACTCAATATTGGAAAAAAGACAGAATCAATTTGCAACCATCTCAGTGGTCTTGCAATTTAATTTCTAGAATTTCATTGGTGGAAGTACTTCCTTTTTCTACATACAGGGTGATCTTTGCACAACTTAGAGGCCTTGAAAGACCACCTACAGTCATGTTTCCAAAATCCATCAGTATAGCCAACTTGGCAACAGCAAGTTTCAGGTTCAGCTATACCGATCTTCTGTCGACAGAAAATCCTTCCAGCTTGGTAGGAACTGCTGACAAAAGCCTTTGGAGTCCTTACTATGCAACAATTTTAATGGGAGTGTTTAAGATTTAAACTAAATCAATCAGCAAGCATTTATGAAGTTCCCGAATTGTGTGCCAAACATTGCTAATAAGTTAAGTGCAAAAGAGAGACATTCCCTGCCCTCAAGGCATACACTGGAATAAGAATAAGAATCCTTCCAGAGCCCAGGCTGGCAAACTAGGCATTATCTTCAACTGGCATATCCAATAGCCTGTTGAGTTTTACCTTTTTAACCCATCTAGAAAAAGCCTCTGACACTGTCACTACCCTGGTGCACTGCTTCAATTCTTTGTGCCTGAACTATTTATTGTAATACCTAGCTGGTGGATCTACCAGGGACAAGCATCTCCCCACCTCATCTTCAACCAAACTTCTAAAGCGATTTTCCTAAAATGGTTCTTTCACCTGCATTCAATAAACACCAGTGGTTCCCTATCAAGATCAAATATAAAATCTCCAATTCAAACCCCTCCATAACCCTTAACAGTACTCCCCTAAAAATAAAAACCCCTCAGACTTGTCCAGTCTTGCACTTTCCCCCACGCTTCCTCTTCCCAAGCACTCTTGGATCCAGTGACACTTGTCTCCTTTTCTCACCTGTAGGCATTTTCATTGCCTGTCTCTTTAAGGCTTTCCTTCCTCATCTCTACCTCCTGACTTTCTTCAAGTCCCAGCTAAGGTCTTACATTACGGTCCTTCTTGATTGTAGTGCCTTCTTACTGTGACTTATTTCCTACACTTGTTTACATGTTGTCTTCCTTCTACTGTGAGTTTCCTTGAGGTCAGGGACCAGTTTTTTGTGTTTGTTTTTTTTTTTTAATTTCCAGTGCTTACCACAGTGCCCGTCATGTAGTCGTTTTGGGGGGTCGTTTCAGTCTTGTTGAACTTTTCATAACTTTTCACATTTGGGATTTTCGTGGCAAAGATACTGGAGTGAATTGCCCATTCCTTCTCCAGCTCATTTTACAGACGAGGAAACTGAGGCAAGTAACATGCCCAGGATCTCACCCTTAGGAGGTGTCCGAGGCCAGGTTTGAACTCGGGAAGATGTTTTCCTGACTCCTGACCCTGTGCCAACTAGTTCCCCCCTGGCATAAAGTAGGCACTTAATGTTTATCTGCTGACATACTGAAGGAATTTATATTCTACTTGCCGAGGAGGATACAAGAAGTTCCCATACCAGAATAAAATAAGCCAAGTACTCCTCTAACAGAACGTTCGCCTACCGATGAGGTCAGAATGCCCGTGTATATATTGAAGTACACGGGGTAGGTTAACAGAAAAGCTCGGTAAAAGCATGTAACTCACGCCGATCCTTGCCATAGGCACAGCCTTTGCCTTTCTCCTCGCCTTCCCCTTGGCTTTGACCGCCTCCGCTCCCACTCTCAGCAGCCGCCTGCCAGCATTCTCCTCTCCCATGGCCAGCGCCCCTCCGACGCCCCTGCCCAATCTAGAGTCCCGCAGCCCTTTGTCTCCTCTTGCTTGCCCCGCGACCTGAGGACCCCGCGTAACAACCGCGCTGGGCCGCGGACCACCCATGACCAGCCACGCCGGGCCAACCATCGGAGCCCTCGAGCCACTTTATGTTGGTTCGTTTGGGATGAAACCCCCTACCTCAGGTAAGTAGGTAAGAAACTTGTAAGAGGGGATACAGAGTAATTTGTGGAGGTTGGGGAGGCAGGACCGGGAGGTGCTAGTAGTAACTGGGGACTGGAGGCAGGAGGCAGTGCCGAAGGCAAAAGCCTCGGACCTATGCCTGAGCCAGCGTCCAAAGGTCCCCTGGGGCTGGTGGCTGGGGGACTGGTGACTGTCTGCCACGTCCAACATCCAGAGAAAACTGGAACTCTTCAGTGAAAAATGTGCACAACACCGAGGTCTGGATTCTTCGAAAATCCGACTTTTTGCCCCGTTGCTTTCTCTTCTTTCTCCAAGGCCTTCCAGCTTCCTCAGGAGCAGCCATAGTCTGACTCTAGCTGGGGCTTCACCCCTCCCGCGACCTTGGGGAACATTGGAATCTTTCCTTGGGAGAGTCTCGGGAGCTGATGCAGAGTTCACTGGGAAATTCTGGGAGTCCCGACGTTTCCCGTCTTCCCTATCACAACACATTAAGTATCTCCTCTAGGCATGGCCAAGCCGAGGTTTTAGGGCAGAGAAAAGAGTGGTGGACCTGACCAAGAGAAATCCAACTCCCAAGGAGAAGGCTGTAGGTGAGGGCACTGGGCCGAAGGTCACTATTTCTTTCTTTTTGGACGCCAAGGTCTAGAAGCTGCCTCCAGAAATGCAGGTGGGCACCTTCTCTAGTAACTGAGCTTTAGAGAGTCGTGTTGACTCTGAAATATTAAGGGACTTGCCTGTGGAATAGATTCTTTATTCAGTAGGCCAGGTTGCCTCAAATTTTCTTATTGCCATAACCTATGTAGAATGTTTCCTATTCTGAGAGAGAGAGAAAGGCATGCCTGGTATCACTGTTTATGTTTTTGCTTTATTTTGCTGCATCAGGGAACCAGCAATGTAATTTTTTTTTTTAATGAATTTTAAGAATAAAGTCAATAATGTTCGGAGACTCCTTTGTGATGACCAGGGCATTTCTCAATTTCCTTGCTAGTATCTTCTCTGGGATTACCTTTCATCTTCTGTGTGTGTATATATGTGTGTATGTATGTATGTGTGCATGTATGTTGTTAACCTGAATGTCTGGCTAAATGAGACAAACAGGTTAGGTGATACGTAAATCTATAATGCTTATTCCCTTAAAGCTAGCCAGATACATATGTGTACCAAGCCAGACTAAGATCTGACTGCCTGAGCAAAAGAATGAGAAGGCTTAAATACATTAAAAATAATCCCAACTCAGGATCAAATTTACAATTACAAAAAAGGAAGTTTCTTAATAAGATAAGAGAATTGATAAACTGTCGATTGAATTTATGACCTAGAGCATCTGTGTTTTCTTTATCATTAACGTACCGTAACATAGTATATGACCATTAACTATGAAGATAATAAAAAGTTCCAATATTCAAGATAGTGTCAGGTTAAGGGTCTCATCCTTGAAAGAAGAAAGAATGCTCTTACATCTGCCCTGTCTGGGGTTGTTGACATAGGAAAGATATTCTCAGAGTTTACTCAGAGAACAAAAAAGCTGTTGGGTACAGGCTCTTCTGGTTGATTAGTTCAGGTGCTGGCCCTTATTGAGGTTATTAAATTGATATTAAATGATTGTCAATATATGTGTGTATGTGAGTATGTGAGTGTGTGCATATATATCTCTGTAGATGCTCTCCAAAATCACATGCAGCCCATTATCTCTCTCCTGAATTCGGCTCCAACTCCCCATTAGGCATTCCGTGTGCATGCCCTGATACTGTTCTGAGCAATGGAGTCATCCTCGCAAGAGGCTAGGTAGTGGCTGTGGAAGTAGAGCCCTGGGAAAGAGTAGTCAGACAGGTAGGAGAAGTCAAGGGAGAGATTAATACCACAAAACTTTGAAAGGAAAAGTTGATCCAAAGGCTTCAGTGAAGTCAGGAAGGATGCAGACTGGGAAAAGACCATTAGATTTGGCAATTAAGAAATCAATGGCAGATTTGGAAAGGACCATTTCCATTGAATGATGGGGTCAGATTGCAGAGGATTTAGAAAAGGAAAGAAAGTGGATCTATCTAAAGTACTGATGGTTTTCTCAAGGAGTTTAGTTGAGAAGAAGGGAGAAATAAAAGAGTATAGCTAGCAGGGATGATATGAGGGAGCAAAGGGTTTTAAAGAAGGCTGGGGACATGGATGTGATCGTAGGCATCAGGGAAGGAACCAATAGTTACGGAGAGACTGAAGACAGATAAAGTGGAGATGATCATGAGAACATTCTGCTGGAGAAGACAAAAGGGACTGGGATCAAGGGTGAATACAGGGATTGGCCTTGGGAGAAAGGTCACTGTAATGCCAAGTAAAGGCAACTTCCAAGGTTCGGATTACCAGCATAGCAAACCCCATTTATTCAGCAAACATTCACAGAACAGAGAAAATAAAAATACAGTATAACTCAAACATTTCACTTCATTCAGTCCAGGTACTGAGTGCATTCATTTAAGTCTCTTCTCAAATGGAGATCAGACTACTCCACCCCTAGACAGTACAGTCTTTTAGTCAGTCAAAGTCTCTTCTCAAAAGGAGATCAGTTTCCAATCATAAACAAAGTACACTCACAAAAAGGCCCAAGGTTTCCCACCCCTGGACTCAAAGTAATTACAATACCATCCTTTAACACCAAGCACTTTCTTAAAAGGGAGCAGGAGAGTACAAAAGGTCATCCACCCTTAAGCCATAACAAGGTCAAGATAACATCTCAGCATGGAAAGGCCAAGGAATGGCCCTTCTTTCATCTTTACTGGAGGCAAGCCCTCAGCAATCTCAGTTCCTGGGGAGACAAGGCCCAACAAAGTCATAGCCAGTGTCCTCTTCAAGTCACACTCAGCCTGTAGAACAGTCCCAGAACCCCTGAAAGTATCAGCAAGGCCCCCTTCCAGGATTTCTGTGAAAATACAACAAAAAAGTCCTTCTTCAGGGCTTCTGCACCAACAGCCAAGTCCCAGGACCTTCTCCAACAGCAGCACTGTCCACCATCAGGTGAATCTGGAAAAACAAGATCAAAAAAGACAGAAAAAATACCAGCATCACAGCCATGCCTCCTCAGTTCTCAGCAGCTCCAGGTGGCAGTCCTCAAAAGTCCTGGGCAGCCCCAATGGGCTCTTAACAGTCTCTCTCAGCAACTCAGGCACCAAGACACTGGATACTGCTCTTCCCAAAAGTCCTTCTCTTTCTGGCCTTCTCTGGGCTTGAGCCTTCCTTTCCATTCATGGCTCCTCCCAGGTCAGCCCCCTCTCTTCACGTCAACAAGTCCTTCCCATAAGTGGAATTCACAAGCTCTGGGTCTTAACACTCAACCCAAAAGCCAAGTCACTTCAGGGGCATCTCCAAATTACATTACCATTACAATCACCTATTCATGTGAGACAAAGTAAAGGAGGAAATAGAGGGTTAAGATGTATAGATGGTGGGAGATGAAGAGAATGGGAGAAGGGTGGCCTCTTTTTGGGTGAAGTATGAGATGAGGTCCTCATCTAAGAGTGTGGAGGGGAAGAGTATGGTGGATGTCTTCACAAGACCTGGAAAGGTGTGGAGTTGCTGCTGGGTGGAATGGTGCAGTCAGCTTCTCTGCATGGTCTGACACCGTTGATCCCCTCTCTCTTCCTTGTGACACTGTCTCCTGGTTCTCTTTCTACCATACCTGACCTTGCCTCCTCAGTTTCCTTTGCTGCAGCTTCGTCCGTGTCATTCCCAAAGGCTTTGTCCTCGGACTTCTCTTTTCTCTCTGTACAACTTCATCCCTTCCCATGGATTCAATTATCTTCTCTTCATAGATGACTTCCATGAGCTCCAGCCCCACATCATCAACTGTCTTTTAGACATTTTGTCCCATAGACATGTCAAATTCAACATGTCCAAAAAAGAACTGTTTACCTTTTCTCCAAAACTCTTCTCTTCCCACTTTTCCTATTACTACTGAGGGGACCACTGTCATCTGTCACATAACCCAAATCTGCAACGTCCGTGTTATTTTTGCCTCCAACACTCTGAGCCACCATATCAGATCTGTTACCAAATCTTATTTCTGCCTCCACAGCGGCTCTTGATGGCCGTCCCTTTTCTCCAGTCACTCAGCTGCCCTTTTTATCCAGGCCCTCGTCACTTCTCACCTGGACAATTGCCACTTATCTTTCTGGTTGGTCTCCCCACCTCACCTCTCTTCCCTCGTCAAGTCTATGCTCAGAGGAGCGGATGGACTTCATAATAACCTGTAGAGACTTATATAAACTGATGCTGAGTGAAGGGAACAGAACCAGGGGAACATTGTGCACAATTACTGACATATCGTATCTGAGATGACTAACTTTGATAGACTGGACTCATCTCAGCAATGCAAGATTATAAGAGCACTCCAAAGGATTCATGATGGAAAAAAGGCTATCCACATCTAGAGAAAGAATTATGGAATCAGAATGCAGATTGAAGCAAACTACTTGCTCTCTCTCTTTTTCATTTTATTTTATTTCTTCTTCCTCATTATTCATTCCATTGGTTATAATTCTTCTTTACAACTTGACTAATATTTAATGTGAAGGTATATGTAGAACCTGTATCAGACGGCCTGCTGCCATGGGGGGGACGGGAGGAGAAGGAGAGGGAGAACATTTAGAACTCAAAAACTTGGGGAACTGAATGTTGTAAACTAAAAGTAAATAAACTTTTTAAAAAATCTATTTTCAGAGTCTCAACTTCCTTAGTTCTAAAATGAGAATGGTAACATCTGCAGGACCTACTTTGCCGAACTCTTGTGAATAAAGTGCTTTGTGACAAGGGCCCACTTTGCCCTCTTTTCTTGATGCCATTTGCCCCCATGAAAAGTAGTAGAACAGAATGCCACTGAGGAACAAGTCTGGGAAGATGACGGTACACTACTCCCTTTCATGTACACACACACACACACACACACACACACACACACACACACACCATTCTACTGAAACAGACTTGTTAGCTATCCGCAGTCCTTGAATATTCATTTATTGCTTTTACTCAGGAGGTTTCCACTGCCTGTCATCAGTCTCCTTAATTTTCTATTTTTTTGCAGTCTATCTTTAGCCTCCTAGCCCCTGAGGACTTCCCTGATCCCTAAGAACCCTTTTTCTTTTGAAATGTTCTCACATCCCTTTGTATTGACTTCCCTAGTCCACCTGGATTACCCACAGAAAAAGAGGTACCCTTTGTGTATGTGGATGAGGCATTTTTATCATTGTCATTTCAGTCCCTTGTTCAAAGATGGTCAGATGGATGGCCAGCTACCAATTCTGTTGTATGTCTTAGAAATTCCTAAAGGCGAGAGGTTGACCTCTAGGATAGTCATGTAATCAAGATGCTTTCGGGTCTCTGCTGGGAAATACAGCCAGTGCCCATTTACAAGAGCTGCTCAAGCCCATCTACAATCCACCCCTGTGGAAATGCAGGCCATCTTTGAAAACACTATGTGGCTCTGTATAGGTGCTGCTGAGTCAGAGGACCTGGCTTGGCTCCACTCTTATCTTGTACCAAAGGGATACCTTCCTTTGGCCTTGGTTTTCTTATCTGTAAAATTAAGGACTTGCTTTGAGTCCTGGAATTACAATTTAATATAGTGTGACTGAATCTGTGGCATATTAGCCAAATTGTGAGATATTTGTAAGATGGCCTTAATGTCCTTTTTTTTTTTTTTAAACCTCCTAGTGGCCAAGTATACAAGGCCCTGAGAGTGAATGCCAAGAAGACCCAAAAACATGCTCTCTCCAACTCCATCTTCCAAAACCAGGAACCAAGAGTCTTGTTTATGCTGAAGAAGTTATTGGCATCAATGGAAAAGTGATTGCTCCCCAGGTAATCAAATTTATAAGGGCCCCCCCAAATCTTACCAGGGCACTGTGTTGGGGAGCTGTACCTGCATTTGAGACTGAAACATTGCTTAGGGGTGTTGTTGGTGGCTAACTAGATTCTAATCCTATTCCCACTGGGAAAGAGAATAATCTGAAGCTCTCAGAAGGATCTGGGAGGATCCTGGGTGGCGGGGACTGTGACCAGCGTGGGGAAGTGCTTTCTTCTCCATCACTTTGTGTGGCTCTCTCCCTCTGTCAGCAGGATGTGCTGTGGACAATGTGCAAAGTGCCTGGGAAGCCTGCTTATAATTCTGATTTTTCTGAGCGTCACAACAAATATCCTGCTTTGCTTCCCTGCATTGACAATACTGGAAATAGAGGAACTTAGTGATGAAGTCACATACTTTGGAGGACTAGTCGGGTGTGGGATAATGGTGAGTAGATCAGATCCTACCAAATCTCCCATAGGTCATCTTAACTTCTAGGGGTGGACTGGACTGGCTTTGGTCCCTTTGTTTTCATCAGTACTTTGACATTTGGAGTGTGCATTATGGAGTATGTTCAGGAGCTGCCAGGAGCATTAATTGAAATAGGAGGAAACCTACTGCCTACCCTTGATTTTCTTCACTTCTGAAAAAGCCTCCCCAATAACTCCTTGACCAAAATTGGATGTAAGGGCACATTTTGCCTCATGCCAGGGATAGTATGTCCTATCCTAGGCACAAACATTCCTAGCACCAGCCATGCCCATATACTTTAGTTTCTATGCTAAATGATGATGTTTGTTTTTATTTTAAATTAAATTTAAAATTTTATTTTTATTTTAATTTATATTTATTTAATGTATCTTACATTAAATAATAAAAGTTTGATTTCATTTATTTTATTAATTAAATTAAAAATAAATTTATTGTACTTATTTGATATTGATTTATAATTAATTTAAATTAAAAATAAATTTTTAAATTTATCCCTCCTTGTGCACATTGACTCCAGGTTCAGATTTTGTCCTTCATTTAATCAGCTCCAATTGCAGTCAGATTAAAGAAGATCTAGCCCCTTTATGTGATATTTCATCTCTTCCCTCTGTGTTCAGTAAAAGTCCATCCACTGTCTACAATGCAAACCCTTCTTCAAATGAGATTTTTTTAAGTACTTAATACCTAGTAGATGCTATGAAATATGCTTATTCCCTTCTGCTTCTCTCTCCACTTTTCTCCCTGCCAAGTCCAAAAGTCCCATTAACCTGATCAAAGTTTGCGTTTTCACCTCAACTTGTAAAATAAAAGTCTTTTTCCTCACTGCAAATGAATTTAAATGCACCAGAGAAATCATTTACTTCAGTAATTCATATAAGAAATTCCCACATTTTTTTTGGTTTCCCATCTATTAGTCTGTTATGTTTCGGCCATGACTGGGGAGACCCCTGAGCTCCTTGGCTTCCACCCAAACTCACTATGCTATGTTTCCCATTGTTGGCAGATGATCTTTCCTGCTTGCTCATTTATATGTTTGAAGCCACCTAGGAAAAAAAAAAAAAACGTCGTGTATGTTGGGACAAGGCGTCAGGTAAGTGGATCCATGATAGCAATAGTAAACTCTATAGAAAATCAGGCGGATCAATGTGGACTCATATTTGGGGGGTCTCTGATCTCATCAGTGCTAGAGAGGAATTAAAAGTGGACAGGGCAAAGAGAGAAAGATGGAGGTATTTCCTGACTGCTCTTGCTTAAAAGAAAACACCTAGACCTTTTACACATGATAACCAACATTTAAATACTCTCTTAAAATGTTTCACAGCACTCTGTGGGTACTGTCTTATCTCCCTTGAGTCTCACGAGAACCCTGGGAGGTAAGCACTGGGTGAATATTAGCCCGATTTCATATGCAAGGAAACAGAAGCTTGGGGACATTAAATGATTTGCCTCTGATCCCACACCTAGTAAACCTCAGAGGTGGAATTTAAATTGATCTTTGTGATTAGGGCAGCTAAGTTGTGTAGTTAATAGAGAACCAACCCTAAAATCAGAAAGACTTGAGTTCAAATACAGCCTCAGACACTTGACAAATACTAGCTGTGTGACCCTGGACAAGTCACTCAACTCTGATTACCTCACAAAACAAACAACCCCCCCTACCCACACACACACACACACACACACACAGATTTTTCTGATGGCAAGTCCAGTAATAACAATAACATTACTGATGTGACACCTTGAGGTTTACAATGGGTTTTACAAATATCTCATTTGATCCTGGCAACAACCCTGGGAGGTATTTGTTTTTACCTCAACTCATTTTACTGAGGAAACTGAGGTGCATAAAAGTTATGCATTTATGACTTGTTTACAGCATCTAAGGTTAAATTTGAACTCAGCTCATCCTAACTCTATGATTGGCCCCCCCCTACTTGCCTCTATAGAGCTCTCTCCATTATCCCACAGTGCTTCTCAATTTCCATATCTATCTAACATAAAAAGAGTACTTGGCTAGACTCCCTCCTGAGTACACAGTCATGTCAGTTTGTGGACTAGCTTTAGTCCTAGGGAAGCCTGACCTCTAATTAAGGGAATTGGGCAACCTAATCTCATGCTTTACATCTACAGACTCACTGAATGCATGTGTGCTTGGAATGTTTCCTGTAGGGCACCATTCTTTCTGTGAATACCAACCTACCATGAAATCAATTAATCAACAAAAATTCATTAAACTACCTAATGAATTTTAATTCATTAAAATACCTAAAATACCGAGGGAATACAAAGACTGGAGTGAAATAGTCCCTGTCCTTGAATTTATAGTTTAATCAAGGGAGACGATAGATATGTTTGTATGTAGGTGTATAGAAAACAGATGCAGAATGGCTATTTCAGGGGGCGGAGCCAAGATGGCAGTGTAGAAGCAGCAAGGTCCCGCAGCTCCCACACCACCACCCTAAACACCCATAAAATTATGAGCCCAGACAAAGTCTAGGACTCTCAGACTCACAAAAATACAGAAAACACATCTCTCGCTGAAGGCAGCTCGGCAGCAGGGGCTCAACCGCTGAGGCAGCCGGCTGGGAGTGGAGGCTGGCCCAGCCTGAAGCTGGGACCGCGGCCAGGCCCAGGGCGGTGGGAAGGAGCCGGGCTGAACTGAGCCGTGCCGCAGCCAGTCTTCAGAGGAGAGGATCTACAGCCTCCAGCACCTCCACATCTGCCAAGACGTGAGGAACGGGGATGGGAAAGGGGCAGCTCACACTGGAGCAGAGATCGGCCCAGCCCAAAACTGCAGCCACGGCCAGGCCAGGCCCCAGGATGGTCAGGATGAGCTGAGCTTCCCAAGCCGCAGCTTGACTCTACTTCAAAAAAGATCTACAGCACCTGCCTGAGGGGATCTTCAAATCCCGCAAACCAGGGTCAGAGACTGTTAGTGAAAGTGCAACTTTGAAAATTAATTTGGGGGGAGAAAAGCAGTTCAGCCAATCTGCCCTGGGGCAAGGAAGCAGTGGGGGAAGGGAACTGCTGGAACTGCGGTAGCCCCCACCAGGCTGCTTCAGAGCCCCTGGCTCTTGTGTTGAGTGGCCTGGATCCTGATCATGGTCTGTTGTGGTGGTCCTGGGGTGCGTTTTCAGCAAACCAAAGCTGGGGGGACTTGCAACACTCCCCTAATAGCTCCCGCAGCTGGGAAAACCCCGGCGACTTGAAACAGAGCTTCCCCCCCTGGAAGCAGAGTTTCACAGAGCTAAAAAAACCAACCAATTAATGGACTGGCCAACAAGAGGAAAAGGAAGCAAAATAAGAACAGCAATAAAACTCTAGAATCCTTTTTTGGGGACAAAAAGGATCAAAGCATGGAACGGGAGGAAGACAGCCCAGAACTCAGAACTCCCACACCAAATGCTTCCAAGACAATTGAAGAATGCCTAGAAGCTATACATCAACTGAAAAAGGACTTTGAAAACCAAATAAGAGAAGTGGAGGAAAAATTGGGAAGAGAAATGAGAATGATGCGAGAAAATCATGAAAAGAGA
>CM053600.1:171756682-171841279 GCA_028646575.1 Pseudocheirus occidentalis
CCTTCACATTCAATTCATCCTATACCCTCTATATACTCCTATACACACATGCTCAGATAAATATTCATATGCATATATAGACTCCTATATGGACCTATGTGTAAGTATACATATATATATATATACATTTGTATTCCCTTCGCCTATCCTCAAGCTAAGAAAAGTTTCATAAGTTACTATCATCGTTTTTCCATATTGGTATGTATTCCCAGTGCCCGGGCCTGGCCACAGTCTCGGCGTCAGGCTCTTCCAGCCTCCATTTCTGGCTGCTGCGATGAGCCCCTACTCCCGAGCTGCCTTCAGCGAGAGATGTGTTCTCTGTATTTTTGTGTGAGTCTGAGAGTCCTAGACTTTATCTGGGCTCATAATTTTCTGGGTGCTTAGGGTGGCGGTGTGGGAGCTGGGGGACCTTGCTGCTTCTACGCCACCATCTTGTCTCCGCTCCCACAATTATCTTAACAGGAGAACACAGCTCACTTAAAATGAGACTAGAATAAATTCAATTATGTCTGGATCTATAGGTACAAATGGTATGCAGAATCTCATTCTTTCCCTTATTGCTAGCACTTCACATTATTTTAGAGTCCACCACTTTCAGTTAATCTACTGTCAAAGATTTTTGTATTTTCATCTCCCCCTTTTAGGGTCCATGAGGACTTAATATTCCTTATGTAATAACTCAAATGCACCTTTCTAATGGTCCTTCAATAACAGAATTTTAGTAACCTATCTTCAAATAATTCTATGTTGCAAATGTATTACTATAGCTTCCATATCATATAAAACATCATATAAAGTTTCTTATGTCTTTATCTTAATGAGATCAAAACACTCCTCAAACCTCTTTCCAAAACGCCAAACCCATTGCTTTCAAATCCTCCCTTCTCACTCAGTGGAAACAGACTACAACCGTAACTTTCTGCCCAGTTCCTCTTTTCTCTACTTACTCAAATTTTTCTATATCCTTTCAAAACTGCATTTTTGTTATTTCTTTCATATTCTGATCCCATACTTCCCTTTCTTCTATTTGCTCAATTCCTTCTATCTTTTTTCCCAATCATATCCCAGACTATCTATAGAATTAATCTTCAGTCTACTGAATTTCTTCTTTGTAATTTGGCATAATTTTTTTCTTACACAACCCCAGTTAATTGCAATACTGCTGTGGTTCTAAAGAATTTACAGATGCATGGTCTTATCCAACTTCTTTAGGTGATCTTACTTCTAGTTTACCTAAACAATTAGTTCTGTTCTATCATTCATAAAGAAGGAAATATAGTAATAAGATTAAACACTCTTCTGAATTAAATTGTACTTTCTTTTAAGTGACTTCCTGATTTCAACGAACTTTTCTCTTTTTGTGGTCTGGGAAAGACTTATTAATAGACAATTCTTAAGTACCAGATAAATCTCAATTGCAAACTGCAACCTTTTTTTTTTCCCCTTTCTCTAGTTGGTGAATTCACCTTCCCGCTTACCACTAAAACAATAAACCTGTCACTCTCCAGGGAAAGAGTGATAAAAGATCTAAGCGCTGTCTTTATGTTAATTTTCACAGTTTCAGTTTTCATTTTTCTTTTTTTAAAAATCGACAAAATGTTACCCCCAAACTCACTGAATCATTTCAGCATTTATGAAAACATTCAAACCACAATTTTAAAATTCAGCCACAAATTTCGTCTTGAATTAGCTTAAAATGCCATAAAACTCTGCTGACCCTGGAATAGATTTCCTTTCCTTTTATCCATCTTTATCTTTATACTCTCTAAGTTGACCAGGCTTTAGAAATAAAAGGTTATCTTTCTGAAGACCTAGAAAATCCCTCAAAAAAAGTTCACATTCTTTTTCCCAGGGGAAAAAAAGTTCATTTGTTTTATATTGATAATGAGACAAAAACAGACACAAAACAGTGTGCACAAATAAGGGTCCCTTTTCAGGTCAGATTTGCGACTTTTCTTATATATTTTAGACTAATTTTGTTCTATATTTAGTTACTCCCTTTTCTGAATGGGAAGAATTCTTGTTTCCAGGCTTCCCCAAACCCTCCTTACCTTGAAGGGGCATCTACAATGCAGACCTTATACCCTTAAGGGGATTTCTCTGATTTGTTGCCTATAATCACCAAACTATTACATAAACAAAATATATACCAAGTTGCAACTTCTCCAACAGTGTTGGAGTTCTGCTTTGGCTCAAAAGAGTTGAGACCAAGGGGAGAGTCCATCCTCCAGTTTGGTCCTCTATGTGAAGTCTGAGTGCTCTAGAAGTCCCCCAAAGAGACTGCCCTAGGGAATGGCTTTCTTTCCTCAATCCCTTTATAATTACCAACTGGTTGTGATGGAAATTAAGGTAAACTAAGGCAACAAAATTCTGAGCAGAACCGATTTATTGGCAATTACTAGTAAAGGTAAACAAACCAAAGATCCCTCAGTGGAGTTTACAAAACTTCTTATATTTTAGGGAAAGTGGATAAAAATAGAACAGCATGTAGGCAGGTCACAGGATTAAATCATCTGCTTTCTATTGATGGAAAGGATGAGATTCTCTTCCTTGTTGCTAGGGAAAGCTAATTGGTTGTGTCCACCTGCATCCTTGAAAGGACAGCTAGTAGCGCAGAGATAACAGGTTTCCTTAACTTAAAGATAGAACAGTGATTTATAGGAAAACTGAACTTCTGGACTTAACTCAAAGTCAAAGAAATATGACTTAAGCAGTTATACAAAATAGTGGTGGTTGGTATAGAATAGAATTAGTTTCAAAATGAAATCAATGCTATTTTCTCATTTCTCAAGTATTTAGGAAACTGAGTCAAATTTATTAAAATAAGAGCTATTCTCTAATTGAACAGTGAGTGGTCAAAGGGTATGAAAAGGCAGTTAGCTTTGATTTTGTTTTCTCAAAATTATCTATAATCATATGAGGGCAGCTGGGTGGTGGAATGGATAGAGTGGCAAGTCTAGAATTAGGAAGACCTGAGTTCAAATCAAGTCTCAGACACTTACTTGCTGTGTGACCCTGGGCAAATCATTTAATCATGTTTGCCTCAATTTCCTCATCTGTAAAATGAACTAGAGAAGGCAATGGAAAAACCATTCCAGTATCTTTGTGAAAAAAACCACAAATGGGGTAATGTATATGAGTGAAACTACTGAACAACAAAATAGTCATATGAAAAAAATTCTCCAAATCACTATAGAAAAAGGCAAATTAAAATAAGTCAGAGGTACCACATCATACCATCAAAAATGACAAATACTGTAAGGGAGGAGGGGAAATATATACAATAATGAATTATTGGTAGGATAGTGAACTGGTCCAACTGTTCTGGAGAACAATCTGGAGCTATGCCCAAAGGGCTATAAAATCATGCATACCCCTTAATCCAACAATACCACTTATTGGACTGCACCCCCAAAGAGACAAAAGGAAAGGGAAAAGGACCTATTTGTACCCAAAAAATGTTTTAAATAACATTTTACTTTTCTTCAATTACATTGTAAAAACATCTTTTTAGCGTTTTTTGAGGTCCAAATTTCATTCCTCCTTCCTTCCCCTTTCCCCTCCCTGAGACAGTAGGTAATTTGATACAGGTTATACATATGCAGTCATGTAAAACATCTCCATATTAGTCATTTTGTGCAAGAAAGAAACAGGAAAGGGAGGGAGAAGGAGAGGGAAATGGAGAGAGAGAGAGAGAGAGAGAGAGAGAGAGAGAGAGAGAGAGAGAGAGAGAGAGAGAGAATATTCCCCAGTCTGTATTCAGATGACATCAGTCTTTTCTCTGGAGGCAGATAGCATTTTTCTTCATGACTCCTTTGAGACCGTCTTGGATCATTGTATTGCTGAGAACAGCTAACTCGTTCACAGTTCTTCATCATACAGTATTGCCATTGCTACGTATAATGTTTCCCTGGTTCTACTCACTTCATTTTGTATCTGTTCATGTAAGTCTTTCCAGTTTTTTTCCTGAAGTAACAAAATATTTATATCAGCTCTTTTTTTGGTGGCAAAGAATTTAAAATTGAGTGGATGCTCATCAATTGGGGAATGACTGAACAAGTTGTGGCATATGATTATGAGAGAATATTATTGTGTTTTAAGAAATGATGAGGGAAATGGTTTCAGAAAAGCATGGAAAGACTTACATGAACTGAAGCAAAGTGAAATAAGAAGAACCAAGAGATCATTGTACATAGTAACAGCAATGTTGTAATGATGATTAACTGTGAGATACTTGGCTATTCTGATCAGTACAATAATCTAAAACAATACAAATGATTCATGACAAAAAAAATCTCCTCCAGGGAAGGAGAAGAATGAACTCTAAGGACAAATTGATATATAATTTTTGTACTTTATTTTCTGCTTTTTTGTGATGTTACTAATATGGAAATGTTTTTGCATGATTTTACGTGTATAATTTATATCAAACTGTTTGCCTTCTCAGTTGGTTGGGGAAGGAGTAAGAGCGAGGGAGGGACTCTGGAACTCAAAATTTAAAAAAGAAATGAGCATTGAAAATAAATAAATAATAAATGGATTAAGGGGGTAAATCAATTACATTAAGATGAAAAAAGAAAGCTGTCTACTGAAGGGGAAATCTTTCCATCAAATATCTCTGATAAAAGTTTGGTATCCAAGAAAGAGAAATCTAACAGAAAAGACCAAAGTAATTCCTCAGTAGTTAAGTGATCAAAATATATGGACAACTAGTTCTCAAAATTTAAAACAATAATGTATTAACAATATATATTGTTAATAATATATTATAATATATAATTATAATTAAAATATATAATATATTATACAATAATATATTAACCATCTACTGTGTGATGGGTACTGTACTAGACACTAGAGATAAAAAGACAAAAATGAAATGGTCCTCATCTATCAGGAAAGATAGCATGAACATAAATAAGCATATCCTAAGCATAGGGGCCAATCTATGCATAGACATAGGGGAAAGCAGACCGAGTATTATAAGGAACAGCAAGAAGGCCACTTTGACTGAACTGTAGAGGGCATGAAAGAGAATGATAGATTGGAAAGAAACGTTGGACAGTTTATGAAGTTCAACATGGGATCTTTTATTTGATCCTAGAGGCATTGGAATTTATTGAGTAAGCATCATGCACTTTAGGAAAAATCACTGTGGCAACCACATAAAAAACTAATTCATTTAGTAATTATTTCAAAACAACTCTGAGCTTTCCATTTCATAACCAGCAAATTGACAAAGGTGACTAAAGGTTGGAATATTTATTGTTGAAGGGTTCATGGAAAGACAGGCACACTAATCACATTAATAAAGTGTCAGTGAAACTATGAATTGGTCTAAAATTTCTGTGAAGTAAATTAGAATTATGCTAAGTGATTAACAATATGTCCTTATTCTTTGAATTCAAAGATCCCACTGCCAAGAATATTCTCTGAAAAAGACAGGAAAATAATGGTTCCATAAACACTAAAATATTTATAGCTATACTTTTTGTTGCAGGTAAGAACTGGTAATAAAGTAGCTAGCTATCCAGTGGAAAATAGTAATGAGCTATTACTGTGCCATAAGAAAATGATGAAATTTATAACCTATATCAGACTGCTTACTGTCTCAGGGAGGAGGAAGGGAGAGAAGGAAGGATAAAATTTAGAACTCAAAACTTTAAAAAAAATGTTAAAAATTGTTTTAACATGCAATTGAGGAAAAATAAAATATATTTTTAAAAAAGAAATGATGAAATTTGAAGAAGACAAAGAAGCCTGGGAAGACTTATTTGAACTGATGCAACATGAAGTAAGCAAAATAGGAAACAATATATACAATGACTGCAATAATGCAAAACAAAGAATAACAATGACAAACAACCTCAAAAATAAACACAAATTATAATTACCAGGATTAACTCCAAAGAAGAGAAAATGTACTACCTTTCCTTTTTTTTCATTTCAAAAGAAGAAAATATGTAGCAACATATGTAGTAAGAGGGATGAAATAATTTCGTGGATCAACATGCAAGTAAGGGAAGAATTTTTTGTTGGGGGAAGGATAGCAAATGGTGCCTTTGAAAAGTTAGTGTATGCATGTCAAGTGAGCCAACAACCAACTCAGCTCACTTCAGGCTATACATCTACTAATAGATGAGCATTAAATTAAATGGTTTCTATATAACTTCTCTGTGTCTCAGTTCCCTCATTTATAAAATAGGAAAAATGAAATTTATACTTCCTCATATGCTTATTACAGAAGGCATTTAATAGACATTTAAACTTGAAAGTAGGCAATCACATTGAATGGTAAACCACTGCTACCAGCAGTATGATGAGAATGATTTCTCTGTCTGTGAATGCTTTTTGTGAAGTTAGGTCATCTTTTGGCCACACTGACTGAGGGATTCTGGCCAAGTCACTAAACATATTAATGCTCAGGCAACACTCTCAGATATTGTTTTATAGATAACATTGAGAACCACTGTCTTTAGTAGTAGCAACAATGCCAACTTGTTTTAGTGGAGGGAATTTCCTCATCTGAAAATTACCTACACTAAATGAAATCCCAGATCAAGTCACTATCAATATGATGAAGTGGTGAAAATTATTTAATTTTCTTTCTCTGTTTTTCAGATGTTAAACTCTATGACATATGCTATAATTGGAATTATAGGAGCTTCATATGGAATATCATTAGCATGGGTTGCTATTAAAAATGGTCCCAAATGTAATATGGGAGGTGATCGCTGGGACTATCCCTTCAATGAATGGTAAGAATAAATATTGTAGACATATGTACTCTACCCATTGGAGGTTATTTTCTCCAGAGCAAAACTGACTTTCCTGTTATCATATGTTTTACACGGAGCTTTCAATATTAAGTGACAGAGAGGCCAAATGACAAAAAGAGAATAACTATGGCCTTTCTCTGGGAATCTTATACAGCAATTTCATATGGTAGGGAGGCCAAGGTAACCCTGAATAGTTCTGAGTCAAAAGTAATACCCGTCATGGGATATTGTAGGTAGAAGGAACCTTAGAAATCTAGATTCATCACATTCATTTTTAATATTTCATTTTTTCCAGTTACATATAGAGACAATTTTAACATTCATTTTTACAGTTTTTTAGTCCAAATTTTCTCCGCCCCCCTTTCTTCCTCATCCCTAAAACAGCAAGCAATTTGATATGAGTTATACATGTGCAATCATGTGAAATCTATTTCCATATTAGTCATGTTGAGAAAGAAGAAACAGAACAAAAGGAAAAAAGTGGAAAAAACATAAAGAAAGTGAAAATAGTATGGTTTAAACTGCATTCAGAGTCCACAGTTCTGGGGTGGCTAGGTGGTGCAGTGAATAGAGCACTAGCCCTGTAGTCAGGAGGACCTGAGATCAAATCTGGCCTCAGACACTTAACACAAAAACTAGCCGTGTGACCTTGGGCAAGTCACTTAACCCCAACTGTCCTCCAAAAAAAAAAAGCAAAAAAAAACCAACAAAAAAAAAAACAGAGTCCACAGTTCTTTCTCTGAATGTAGATCGAATTTTTCATCATTAGTGTTTTGGAATTGTCTTGCATCATTGTGTTGCTGTGAATAGCTAAGTCAATCATAGTTGATCATTGCAAAATTTTGCTGTTACTGTGTACAGTGTACTCCCGGTTCTGCTCACTTCACTTTGCATCAGTTCATGTAAGTTGTGGGGAGCCAAGGAGGCTTGATCCAGGATTCAGATAAAGATCTTGACAGTGCACCCTAACTAACACCCCCTTGAGATGTGGCTTGGCAACTTCTTGCATAAGGCTGGTTCCCTGGGACCCCTTGGGGTTACACTTAAAAGGACTTTTGTTTGAGATCCTGACATCAAAAGCCTTTGCCCCCAGACTTCAGACACCTAAAAGACATGTCCCTTATCAAAATGTCCATTCTGTGTTGGTTCCAGGATATAACAGACTAAAGACAATGATTACACCTAGATAACATATTCCTAATCAAATTCTGTTACTACCAGGATCTAACAGGCTTAAGACAATGATAGTAAAACTTGAATCCTTTCATCTTTCTGTATCATTTTGCTCTATCCTTTCTCAAAGAATCATTAAATGGAGTTCTTTCCTATGAACTAGCCACCTGGTTAATTCTCTCTCACGTCTTCACTCACATTTGGGGCTGCCACCTAAGTGGCCCACAACATAAGTCTTCCCAGGTTTTTCTGAAATCTACTTACTCATCCTTTCTTATAGCACAATAATATTCCATCACATTCATATACTATAATTCATTCATCCATTCCCCAATTGATGGACATCCCCTCAGTTTCCGATTTTTGCCACCACAAAAAAGAGCTGTTATAAATATTTTTGTACATATAGGTGCTGTCCCCTTTTTAATGATCTCTTTGGGATACAGACCCAGTAGAAGTATTTCTGGATCAAAAAGTATGTACAGTTTAATCATCCTTTGGGTAGAGTTCCAAATTGCTCTCTAGAATGATTGGATCAGTCCACAATTCCACCAATAGACAGCACGTTCATTTTAAGGTGAAGAAGAGTTACTAATTTTTCCTAAGTTATTTACGTAGCTAGCTAGTGGCAAATGTGGAATTTGAACCTGGGAGAGAGGAAATTTAGGATCTTTTGAGGAAGCACAAGAGAAGGATAAAGGAAAATGCGTGTGTGTGTGTGTGTGTGTGGTCTGTGTAATAGCTAAAAACCTAACACTTAACAAGTGTCTAAAGTTAACACTAATTAGAAAAGCACAACTAATGTCAGATCTTTTTTTAGAAAGCACATTTCTTGAACAAGCTTAGACGGATGTCACTAGTAAACATAAAATGCCAATAACGGAACAATCTTTTAATGGAGCAATATTCGTGAAAATGACATTAGTTGTTTGCCAAATTAAATCCTAGCCGCGTGAATCTAGCTAATCTAAAATAAGATCATTCTGTGTAACCTGGTACAAGAGAATTGGTCCATGATAGCCACATGCACTGGAGGCTAATTTGCAAACCTGCAGGACCTTTTATTTTATTTTATTAATTTATAAATAGAGACAAACAGATATAAAATAAAACCCCCATTCCCCCAAGGGCACTTTGCCTCTGTCCAGGGTTTTGAGGACACAACTCAAACTCCAAAGGATTCTTGGTGAACATGAAATTGAAGCATTATGGGCTTGGATAATGCTTAGGGAACTCTCCATTCAAATGCTATTCAGACTCAAAAGATGACCTGTTTAATGATTCTACAGACAGAACAAACACCGGTTTTGGAGTGGGAGAATTGGGTTAAAATCCTAGCTCTGCCACTTACAATCAACATGTTCTTGGACAAACATTTCACCTTTCTGATCCTCACATTCCTCATCTGTAAAATCAGCACATTAACCAAGATAACTTTTAAGGAAGGGCCAAACCTTCCATTCTAAATCTATGATCTGATGATCCTTATATTCACTTTAGCAGGAGTGAGGTCAGAAATGCCTGTCCCGCAATACAGATTCCAGGCCATCCTTCTCAGTCATTAGAATCCAAAGTCCTGAGTTTGATTCTTGGCTATGCTATTTGCTAGTTTTGTGAGCATGTCAAATTGTTTGACCTTTGTGTTCCTCTATGCATGTTCCCTCATCTGTGAGATGTGGATAATAATAATTGCTTTTACTGCATCTCAGAATCTTTTAAGCAAATATTTTTTAAACCTTAAAGTTTTATAAATGGAGTCAGAAGATGGGTTCAAATCCTGACTCTGTCACCTAGTGATTCTGTGATCTTGATAAAGCCTCTTCACCTTTGCCTTCATTTGCTCAACCATCAATCAGATAAGAAGGTTGAATTAAAGAGCTCTTAAAACCCCTTCCAGCTCTAAATGTATTGATGATTCTGATTAACTGATTATAATAAAAGCTGATATTTTAAAATTATTCTAAGATTTCAAGAGTGCTTTATTTGATCTACATGAAAACCTTATGAGGTAAATGCTCCCTCGTATATAATATTACCCATGTATAGTTTTTGAGCCTGGGTCTCCCTATGTCTACAAGACTGGAAGTGTAGGGGCTACTTAAAGGTCTGATTTCATTGAGTTTGGGGTATATTGATTTTTGTGGCACTTTTGAGCTATCCAGTTAAAAATACCTGATAGATATGTGAATAGAGTTCAGGAAAGAGTACTTTGATGTGCATTTTTTTAAGGGTTAACCATAACAGTGCTGGATTTGATGCAGACATCTTATTGGCTTTAGCTCACTGCAGCTCAGAATTCATGATCTACTGGGGTCAATCTCCTTGATAGTGGGTATTACAGGCCTAATTATATGCCACACTCAACTATCCCCTATTTTACACATGAGGAAAATGAATCCCAAGAGGCTAAGAGAACTGCCAAATTGCTGGTTCCATCACTAGTGCATGTCAAGGGCAAGAATTAAGACTAGTTCTCTCTCAACTCTGAGTTCTTTGCTCTTTGCACGACATTTCAATGCTTGCACACTTCACTGGAGTGAAATGGAACTACTATAGAAGTAGAAAAGGGTTGTCATTTGCTCTGCTTTTGAAAGCAGATGGCACACTCCAACAATATTCAGGAGCTATAACTTCTAGCCCAGAACCCTCCATCCATCCACCCTTCCCTCCCAGGAACTTCAGCAAGAGTTATTAGTGATATATCTCTTGCTATCAAGGTATTTAATGCTGGTAGCACTGTACACGTCTCTGCTACTGAAGGACATCATTCTCATAAAAAGAGGAGGGCTTGGGAGGGACTTCTGCAGACAAGCCCTGTCACCTTTTCTGAACTGCTTTGTCTGGCCTCATCATTATCAACATCTCTGTAGCATTTGACACTGTTGCCCACCTCCCGAATTCTCTCTCCTCTGGGATTTCATCTTACTTTCTATTAGTTCTCCACCATCCTATCTGATGACTCCTTCTTGGTCTCCATTGCTAGCTCTTCATATCATGTTCTCCACCTGGGAATGTTCTGCAAAGTTCCATGCTGGGTTCTTTTCTCTTTTCTTTTCCCTCTATACTTTCTTACATGCTAATCTTGTTCCTGAGTTTAATTGTTCAACCCTATCTCTTCCCTAACATCTAGTCACATACGTGTCAAGTATTTCCAATTGGATGTCTCAAAGGTCTTAAAGTCAACACACCTCAAAGTAAATTCATTATCTTTTCCTTAAAATCTACCTTTAAAACTATATCTATTGAGGGTATCACTGTCCTAGGCACCCAGATTTTCACCTTTGCATAATCCTTAAATCTCTACTGCCCCATAACCTACATGAATCAATGTCAACTCTTATTTTTTCTACCTTTACAGTATCCCTTAAGTCTGTCCCTTTCTCTCTACTCACCCAGTCACCACCTTAGTTCAGGTTCTCATACCTCTCACTTGAATTCTTACAATCCATCTCCTAATTAGTAGTATTCTTGCTTCAAATTTCTCACCTCTCCGAATGCATGTACTTCACAACTGAAAGTCTGACCATGTTACTCCCCTACTCAATGAACTGCAATGGCTCCTTGTTGCCTCTAAAATCAAATATGAACTCTTCTCTTTGTCTTTTTTTTTTTTGAGACAGTTGGGGTTAAGGGACTTTCCCAGGGTCACACAGTTAGTAGTGCCTGAGGCTAGATTTGAACTCAGGTCTTCCTGACTCCAGAGTCAGTGCTCTACCCACTAAGCCATCTTCTCTTTACCTTTTAAAGCCCTTATTACAAACTACCCCCTTTTATCCTTTCTACAGTAAAACTAAACTGGCCTTCTTGCTATTTGCCTCATACAACCCTCCACCTCTCATCTTCGTATGTTTTTCCTGGTTGTTTTCTCTATCTGCTGTGTATACCTCTGCCTTTTAGAAACCTTTATTTCCTTCCAAAGTTGACTCAAGTTGTACCTCCTACATGAATCCTTAGCTGCACCATCACTTGGTAATAGCCCTTCAGCCTATGAAGTCCTGGCAGTTTGCACCATTGGCATTTGCTTCTTCCTATGAATTTAGCCAGAAGAAATAAGCAGAGATAGCATGGAATTTCATTGGAAACATACAACCTCTATAGTGTAGTCTAGTGGTATCAAACTCAAATAGAAATTGAGTCATTTAATCCTGTCCTGGCCTTATATTGACATATCATCTATTTTCTACTGTATTTTAATTTATTTTGTTAAATATTTTCCCGATTACATTTTATGTCAGAGTGCCACCTAGGGCCAAGTATTTGACCCCTCTGGTGTAATTCAAAAAGCCTTGAATTCTCATCTTGATCAAGAGGCTTTGTTTGGAATCCCAGCAGCTGTACTGCCTGGATTCATCCTGGGTGAGATACAAGTGTTTTCTACCTCAGTTTCTTCCTATAGAGAATAACACTAACATGACTTGGCAGTCATAGGCCAATGGGGCTCAGCTACAATTGACAAGAGCTAGGTTCAAATGCTGTCTCTGATGGTTGTTATCTTTGAGACCTTGGGCAAGTCATTTCATCTTTATGACGAGAGGGGGTTAGATCAGATGTCTACTGAAATCCCTCTAGTTCTAGGTTTGTGATTCTATATTTCACTTGGACTTTCAGGACGATGACCAAGTACTTTGTAAAAGCAAGGATATACATACATACACACATATATTATATATGTATATACACACATCACATGTGAGCTGCAGTTAATAATCAGAGATTCTATGGCATAGAAAGATTGGATGGATGGATGGATGGATGGATGGATGGATGGATGGATGGATGAGTTTGAAGTCAGGAAAATTTGGGTTCCCTTCCCTTATCTGACACTAATTAGCAGTGACAACACGAGCACTTCATGTAATCCCCTCTGAGCTTCAGATAACTCTATAAAATTAAAAATTACAGATGATTGTTTTCACACTGATAAGGTCACAAATTCATTCAATATTAATAAGTCTACCTCTTAATAAGGTCTAAATATTGATACATATTAATAATAATTTTAAACAATAAAAATAATTTAAAATAATTAGAATAAAGATTGATAAAATCTAATGCTTGATATTTTCATGAAACAAAAGGCTAATCTTTCTTGTTATCCCACAGCTGTCCTTTAATAGGTGTCTTCCTCACCAACTTTATAAAATTGAGCACTAGGAGTTAGAATTTATCTATTTATCTAGCAAGCCAGGTTACTACAAAAGAAAAAGGCCCAATTTCCAAAAGAAACTTCCTGGTACTACATTTTATACACACAGCATGTTGGAAAAAAAATCTCTTCGAACTTTCAGAACTGCCCATTTTATTCCAGTCAGGGTATTAAATTAAGAACAGAGAAATGATTCCTTGTAGGTAATGGAGAATCTTTCCACCATTCATTAACCTGTTGTATGATCTTGAAGAAGTCCCTTGACTCTCCCTTGAACATAGGGAGATTGGACTTGATGGAAGATCTCCAAGAGCCGCTCTGCTCTAATGGCTCATGCTGGTGTTTTAATTATGATGAAATATTAGAAGTGTGAAAGGTGTTCTGTTTGATGAGAAGTACAGAAGAGTTCATTCTTAAGTCAGCAGTGTGTAGAGGTAAGTACATAGGGGAGATCTTCTACTTGATAATCAAGAAAACAATGGGATTTAGACATAAAAGAGTACAGTATGGATATACTAATTGGAGCTCCCATCCCTGATTTTGTGACACTTTACACTGTCTTGAATCATCAAGAGAATCATCAGGGTCAGTGTCACACCACGTATCCTGGATGTGTGAATCTTAGCTTTAACTCTCACTAATTTGCGTGGCCAGTTAAAGTGATGCATTTAGATGACATGATTGCCAAGATCCATTCTTGTTCTTGGTCATATAAATCACAATGTTCTCAAATTTAAAAAAAAAATATATATATATATATACATATATATATGTATATAATAACTTCATTAACTCATCTATTCATTTGTTTGTCTATTTATTTTTGCAAAATGGATACGCGCCCTGTCCTAATTTCAAATATTGGCTCTACCACTTATTATCTGTGAGACTTGGACAGATCCCTTAACCTGCCTATGACTTAATTAGTCATCTATAAAATCAAAGATGACATTTGAGATCCCTGCCAACTCTAAATATATGGCAATATAAGGGGGAAGCAGCATGGCACAAGGTCACACAAGAGGGTGAGAGAGTCCTCCAAGTGTTGGAAGTCATTGACTTACTGAATAGCTGCTTCATCTTCTCCAAGCTATCAGATCCTATGACGTTTTTTGTAGTGAGATGTGAGGTTAGTCTATTTCCCTGAGATAAGCAATGACATACGTTTAGCTTCATTTGGTAGCTAAGTCAAAAAAGAGGACCTAAAATAATGAAAGTGAATAAAGGTCCTAAAGTAGATGTCCTCTGCAGGGGAGAAAGGACTGTGATAATTGAACCAATGGTATTGGAAGATTTTATTTGGGAGGCAAGAGGAATGCCTTTGCCTTCTAAAAATTCAACAAGAATTTATTATGGGCCTACTACGTAAGCAAAGCCCTCTGTTAAGTCCTGGAGATACATAGATGTCCTCAAGGGCTTGTCATTCTACTGGTTGGATGCTGTGCTTATTGATTTCTCCTTTAAGGGAAAAATAACTTTATATCAAGTCAACCATCTCTCCTAATTCAAATTTTATATTAGAGAGGAATGAATATGATACATTATCTTTTTTAAAAGATTATTTTTTTTGAATCTTTATGAATTTGGAAATCTCTGAATGTTCAAATGAAATATTTGGGGAAAAAATACATAGCACATTGCCTAGCACATAGTAAGCTCTATGTGAGCTTTGTTTTGTCTCCCCCGCCCCATGCTTACTGAGAAAGAGGCCTGGTATGGCCAAGTCAACCCCAGCCCTTGTGACTGGAATCAGAGAGTCGATGATCTCCCAATTCTGTGTCTGTATCCTTTGTGATGTCCACTTCTCCCAAGGCCATATATATACCCAATATATATATAACCAAGGCTGGAAAACTCCTCCAAAAGAAAACAAAGATGAAAGAAAAGTTATTAGGCCTATCTGCTGCTGAGCAACTCCTCATTGTAATGCTTGAATTAACCTGATACTTTGGCAAAGTGTCCATATGATTCCTAACAAGAGTCAACTTGTTAAGTATATCTGAGACTAAGAGGCTATGAAAGCACACCACTGGTGAGTGTCAAAGGCTGGATTTTAACCTGAACCCAGCTAGAGAACACCATCAACAATGCTACCATGATGATATTTTGTTGGTAAAAAAGAGTGAAATATGTATATGTATGTATGTATGAATGTATGTATATATATACACACACATGCATGTCTATATGTGTGTATACTTATATGTATATTAGATATATACACATATAATATGTATGCACATACATACACAATGTACACATATTTGAGACCAGCATGAGATTGTATTAGAGAAGCGGTTCTCGACCTATGGTTTGGGGGTCGAACAACCCTTTCACAGGGGTCGTAGGGGTTGCCTAAGACCATTGGAAAACACATATTTCTGATGGTCTTAGGAACCTCCTCTATCTGTCTCCAGGAGGGTCTGCCCACATGCAGATACACCCACAAATGAGTATTAAAGGGTTGTGGCATTAGGAAAGTTGACAACCACTGTATTAGAGGATCCTTTGGTGCAGGATTCATGTCATTTATGGAAAAGGTAGCCATAACTGTTAGCAGAATTGCCACAGCAAGCTATTTTTCAAATCATAAAGACTTCACTTACATCTTTCAAATATGTATGTGTATGTATATGTATATGTATGGAAATAACCTTCAAGTTACTGGAACCTATCAGTGACAAGTCTGAGAAGCAGCATTGTCTAGTGTAAGGGTGAGGAACCTGTGGCCTCAAGGACAGATGCAGTCTTTTAGGTCCTTGGCTGCAGCCTTTTGATCCAAGTCCAAGTTTTACAGAACAAATCCTTTTATCAAGAGTATTCTGTGAAATTGGATTTGGTCAAAGGGCTGCACTTGAGGACCTAGAGGACCCCCTGTGGCCTCAAAACTGCAGTTTCCCCCACCTCTGGTCTAACAGAGGACTGACCTTGGAATCTAGAAGACATGGCTTTGAGGCTTGTATCTGACACATACTAGCCAGCTATGTGACCACTGGCAAGCACTTAATCTCTCAGTGGCCTAGCCAAAGCAAGAGGAAGAAAGTTATTCCAGGCAAAAGAACTAAGTTTTATCTAAGAACTAAGACAATACAGAGAATCTGCCCATCTGAATGAATCAGCAAATGGAGTTTCAGTAAGAAATTCTCAATGCTAATAATAAAATCCTGGTTCAACAATCACACCAAATTGGCCAGACCACTTTGAGATCTGCACAAGAATGTATTAGAGAATCCTTTAGTGTAGGATTCATGTAATTTATGGAAAGAGTAGCCTTAATTGTTAGCAGAATTGCTGCCTCAAGCTATTTTTCAAAACATAAGATTTTGCTTGCATCTTTCAAATGCCAGTTGACAATAAGTTTCTTAAAGGCAGGGAAGGTGTGATTGGCTTTCCAGTGGGGGTGGGTGATGAGGGAGGAAGGGAAAGAATCTAGAATTTAAAGTTCTATAATCAAATGTTAAAAATATATGTGTGTGTGTGTGTATGTGTGTATAAAATCATTATTATTATTACATGCAACTGGGAATTAAGATATACAGGCACTGGGGTAGGGAGACCCATTCTGCCCTACCAGAGAGTCAGAGGGGCAATGGGGGAGGACATAGGAGAGAGCAGATTGGGGGAGGGGCTATACAGTGGGATCGCTGTTTTGGGATGGTGGGTGGGGGAAAGATGGGGAGAAAATTTGTAACTCAAAAATCTCATGGAAATGAGTAATGTAAACAAGAAAATGAATAAATGAATAAAAAAAGAACCAAAAAATGGTAGGGAAGGTGTCACTTTTCAACTTTGGATAAAACCTAGTTTAGTGTCATGTACACAGTAAGCATTTAATAAAATGTTTGTTGAATGATTTCTTCACCATCTACTCCCTCACATAGGGACTATCTGACTGACAGATACTTGTGGAGTAAGTGCGAAGAACCTTTAGGCATTGTACCTTGGAACGTGACTCTCTTCTCCCTCCAGCTGGGATTAGGTTGCGCTGAGTTGACAATCTGTGTGATACAAATGTTAAATGCCCTCTTGGGAGCAATATGTGGGGACTGGAGATGTAGTGAATGTTGTTAGGTAAGTTCATTGTTTTCCATTTCTCATCTCACACCATTATCCTAGAAATAAACTCAAGAGAGTACTGTTTGGACAATTGAGTCCCATAGACTTCTCCATCCAGCAAAGAACTAGGCCAAGAGCAAAGGATCCAGTCAGCCTGACTGGCCACAGCTCATCACAGTCAAAACTCTTGATTAAATCCTAGAAGCAACAAAGTGACTCTTGGTGCAGCATTAAGACCTTCTGTCCTCACCTCTCCAGTTCTCAATATGAGTTCATAGTGACAAAGCATTGATGAATGTCTGTCTACATAGAGCAAGTAGTTGCCAAGGACACAGAACATCATTATTCGGCCCCAAACGTAGTTTTATCTATTTCCCAAACAGATCTAGAACTTATAGGGTAAGATGAAGAGTCTTACCTAATTACTTTACCTTATTTAGGGGGATTTTCTATTACTTAGTTCTCACTAGCATAGAGTATGCCACTTCAAAAGCAAAAGATTTCATGGATATATTTCTTAGTGTAAGAGAACCAGACTCCAAAATGAAGAATGTAACACCCACAATATGAGTCTTTGTCACATAGACAATGCCAGTTTAAAAAAACCCAAAAACTCAACTACTGAGTGCAGAAATGGTCTCATCATTGTTTCAGCTAAAGTATTATTTAAGAAATTAAGAAATTTAAGTTCACATCGAACTTTCCAACAAAGTAAATATGAAATAGTCAAAAAAGGCTAAAATATATAGCAGGTTTTTTATGACGTATGGTGGAAGATGAAAACCTTTGTACCCAATAGAGTTGGGCCAATAGAATTATTTTTTTATAATTATCAAGAGGATTATTGAAATAACCCCTTGAAAAATTCAAGCAAATAGGACTGCCTATAGGTTGGACATTTCCTTAATCTTTCATTGCCTTCACCAGATAATGGCTTACGGTAGGTAATCAGTATATCACACAGTTAGAACAAGCTCCATAAGCAATGATGCCAGGCAGATAATAAGGATTATTGATTTTATTTTCCTTCTTTGGGTGAAAACTAGGTTCGATTTGTCTCAGGTAAGTTTTTTCCTCATCCACAAGGCTGATTACAAATGCTATTGAGATCTAAATGAAAATGTTTCTGAAATTAATGTTTCAGAAAGTGTTCAGAAATATGAGAGTCTCCTAGACTGAGGTATCATTTATATGCTGTCACAAAAATCTTTTTTCCAATTAGTTCCATTTTATGAGAGTTACCATAATAGCCAAACAATCTTATTAGTCTGACATCCTAAAGATCAATGAAAAGCATTTTAGTATAATGAATTAAGGGACAGCCTTGAGGTCAAAAAGATTAGTGTGTGAGGCCATACTTATTGTGTGACCTCGGGAAAAATCATTTAAGCTGTTGGTACTTAGGGCAACTTTAAAAAATTACAAACATAAAAGAATCACTAATCTACATTGGCAGAAAGGATTTCTGTGCTGGAAATTCCTCACACAAAAAAGGTCCAAAAACAAAAATAACGAAGATGAAATCAGAGCAATCAGTCCCCAAATTTCTCCATGCCTAAATATTTGAGGGTCAAGAAAGACAATTGGTTGGGGGACGGGAAGAGGGGAGAAAATTTGAAACTCAAGGGATTGCGGAACTGAATCTTGTAAACTAAAAGTAAATAAACAAATCAATTAATTTTTTTCAAAAAACAAAATTCCTTAGAGACCCCCATACTCACATACTGTGAAGTGGCCTTAATTAAATAAGAGAGTTAATTGGGTTGTTGAAGCCTCTATGCTAGCATGTGATGCCTAAATGTTGCCACAGTCAATCTTTTCATAAGGACTTTTCCCATTGCTTCTCCCTGAAGCTGGAAACATGAATGTATTCCTATCAATAAAAATTTATTTTTGCCACAAAAAAAAGACAAATGAAATAGACTCACAGTGAGTAATTTATGGACGTTGAGTGAATGATCAAGAAAAGGAATCTTCCCTTTAACAGAATCAAAGTGCAAGGACAGAAGTCCCAAGTGAAGTCTAAGAAAAAGAACTGGTTCCATTTCCTAGGCCATCTCCCTTTCATTAATCAATCTCTTCTTTTCTCCATCCTGATTCATTGGCAAACCATTTCAACTCTACGCTATCCTCTTCTTTTGGATTCTTAGCCCCTTATCTTGCCAATTTTGTCCTGCGAAACCTTTCTTAACCTTGATTCATTCCCATCATCCACCCACTGCCTCGGATAACTTCCACTTCCACCTACTGCCTTTCTTCTTACACACATACTGCTGAATGAAAGTGGAGAAAATCACAAGACCATTATGTATTAGATCAGCATTGACTGAGTCCTTACTTCTGCTAGGCAATCCTACTACATCCCTCTTATCAACTCACTATCCCACTCTCTGCAGCAGCAATTCCAAACCTTTTCATCCCTCCTCTAACTTTTCGTAGCTCCCCCTCCCCACACCCATCAGCTGAGATTCCTACCTCATATTTTACAGAAAAAAATGAGGGCATTTGCCATGAGCTCTCTCTTCTCCTTTTTTCCTCATCTAACACTCCAGTGCCTTTAGGCATTTTCTCCTCTTTCACCCCTGTCTCACATAATGGGGTTGTCTTACTTTTTATCAAGGCTTACTCCTCTAGCTGTACAAGAGATCCCATTCCATTCCATTCCATCTTCTCCAACAGACTGTCTCATCTACCATCCCCATTCAATCACTTACTTTCAATCACCCCAAAATCTCAGGTAATGGCTCCTCCCCTACTGACTGCAAATATGCTCATGTCTCCCTCATCCTGAAAAAACCCTCCCTTGAACCTCCCATTCCTACTATCATCCTATATGTTCTGCCCTTTGTAGCTAAACTCCAAAAGCCCTTTTACAATATAGGTACCTACCTCCATTTTCTCTCTTCTCATTCTCTTATAATCCTTTATAATTTAGTGTCCAATCTTATCATTCCATTGAAACCTGGACTGTCTTTTGCCTACCAGTGATCTGTTAGTTGTCAAATCCAGTGACGTTTTCTTCTTCCTCATTTGCCTTGACCTTTCCGCAGACTTTGACACTGTTGATCACTTTTTCCTCCTTGATACTCTCTGCTCTCTAGGTTTTTGAGACCCACTATCTACTGGTTCCCATTTTCCCTCTCTAACCATTCCTTCTTAGTCTCTAGATCATGCCCTCTTACTGTAGGTGTCCCTCAGAGTTCCTTGTTTTGCACATGGTAGACACTTGATAATTGTGTATTGGTCATGAATTGGGAGTGGAAGAAATCCACAAATTATAAATTCTTTGATTTAATTAAGAATGCTATATCATACTAATATGTGATCCTTTTCTCATATCTAGGGTTAGTCATCTACTTAAAGCTCTGTGAAGAGCCTTTTGTCATCCTTGACTACCCTGACAGAAGAGCCGCCATCTTTGGAAGGTTCCAAAGGACTCCCTGCTCATTTCCCAAGAAGGACTTAGTACAAGGCAACTTTACTGATCTCTTGTCCAAGCAACAGCTCATGAAATTCTATGTTAGAAAATTCATTCAAATAAATCAAAATCAGGAAAACCAGAAAAATATCTTAAATAGTGTTCAAAGAACATGAATAACATTCAAAAGAACTATGATCTAATCCAAATAATTAATAGGGGAATGCAAATTAAAATAACTGTGGTTTCATCCCATACCTGGAAAATTAGTAAACATGTCAAAAATACTAATAGTGTTTAGGGTGTCTGGTTACGAGAAGGACACATAAAATTGGTAGAGCTGAGAAGTGATTCAACTCTTTTGGAGTCTGGACCAACAATCTGGAGTTATATAAGAAAGTGACCAGATTATTTGTATACCCTTTGGCCCACTATGGGTATCTATCCTAAGGAAATCAAAGAGAGAAAAATTAAGAGCCAATATTTACCAAAGTATTCATAGCGTCACTTTGGGTGATACAATTGGAAACAAGGTAGACATACAGCAACAATGTCCATTGTTTAGTGAAGGGCAGAATAAATTATATCATCTGAATGTATTGGAATATGCTGATGCAATCAATCCCTCAACAAGCATTTATACTATGTCAAGTACTTTGCTAAGCACTAGAAATAAAAATACAGTGAATCAAACAATCCCTAACCTTAGGGAATTTACATTTTAAAAGAGAAGGCAACAAGTATATGTGAAGATATAAGGAAAATAAATGTAAAGAGAATAAATACAAATTAAAACAAAGTGGTCAGTGCCTGGTAGTTTTGAAGAGAGGGCACTAACAGAGAAATTAGGAGAAGCTCCAGGCAGAAGGTGATAGTAATGCAGTATGAGAAACATGAAGAATTCAGAGAAACATGGGAGATTTGTAGGTTCTGGTAAGAAACAAGAGCAAAGCAACCATATACTATATGCCAAAACTATAAAGATTTAAATGAAAATGATGAAAATAATCCTGAGTTATTAATTTGCTAATAAGTCCTAGAAAATTTAAATGTGTTGACAGGACAGTGAACATTTTCTTTGTGATATTGTCAATGTTACACTACGGCTTGGAGCATCCGACTCAAAGCAAGCCTAAATGTCTGTCTACTCCAGCCTTCCTTGGAAGATAACTGAGAAATCAATTATCACCAACAAGTTTAGTGGTTTTGCTGGGCACTCTAGTTCCCAGATCATAGGATTAAGAGATCCCAAGAAGATCATGTATTCTGACCTCCCCACCCCCATTTTACAGTTGAGGAAATGATGTCCCAAAGAAGTTAAACAACTTGCCTGGGGGTAACACCAAAAGAGAGTGGGCTCTCCACACTGTTTATCAAGTGCTAATGTCAAACCCCACAATGGTCCCTGGAGGATTTCACCACTATATCAAACAAAAAAGTATTTATCCTTACTCATTTTTTCCTTTATGTTAGCTCCCTAATCAATGAAAAAAACATCTCTTCCTCCAAAATTCACAGCAACTCTCTTTTTCATGGTATTTACTAAAGACTGATGGTAGTAGTTCTAGTACACTCAAATGGAAATTGACCTGTGTTCTAATCACAGCTTTTTCAGCTGCCATGAACCTTTGAGCAAATCACTTCTCAGCATAATTTTTTTTCACTTTACAAAAGGATTGGAATAGAAAATGTCACTTTCCTTTCTGCTGTCACCTTCTGTGACTATGACATAGTCAAAACTCCTAAAAGTTTAAATAAGTTATTAGTATCCCTAATCCCATCCATATGATTTACATAAGGAATTCTAGTCAATTATTAAGCTGTGATTTCTCTAAACTCCTGCTGAACTTAGAATGGATAGGTTTCATTTATCCCTCACCAAGTTCCAGCCTTTCTTGTCCTTCTTCATGCAGAGGTGCCCAAAGCAGCAGCAAGCAATAGGCAGAACTCCATATCCTGAACCAGATTAAATGTAATTGGGAAATGTTTGACACAATTAAATACACAAACACACACACACACACACACGTTAATTCGGGGTTTTCTACATCAATAAAAGTCCCTTCAGAAATCTAGTTTTTTCTTGAGTTTAACATCACTGCCTATGTATACACCTAGTCACCCCAACTAGAGTCTAAGCCTCTTGAGGACAGAGACTTCATCTTATACCAGATCACCTAGCCCAGTACTCTACACATTTCAGTAAAAGTCTGATGTTGATGGTGAAAAACCACGTCTTCCCCTCAATAGATTTGGCTTGTTCAAGCATTTGACGATCCCCAGCTATGTAAAATCCCATCTGGGTGTCCCATATGGAAGAAAGATGCAGTAATTTAAAGTTCTCAGGTCTTTGCCAGGATGGGAGAAATGTCAGTAATTGGTCACCCTTGCTTTAACCAGGGACCTCTAAAAGACTGACTGACCACACAGTTTTCCCCTGACTTCATCAGCACTCTTATGTGGACAGCTCCTAATTCAGTCATTTACACTTTAGCTGGATAACCTCATTTTGCTTTACCTCACTTGGTCTCTATTTCCTCACCTAAATATGCTTCTCTGTGATTTCTATCAATGGCTTCAAGTTCCAGCCTGTTGGATCAAAGTGAATAAGAATAAAATTACATCTATATAGTGTTTTAAGGTTTGCAAGGTGTTATAAAGATGTTGAGTCTAATTTGGTTTCCATAGGACAAATACCTGAATTCTGCTCAAATCCTTAAATACCTGAATACTGCTATCATGGGGGAAATGCAGGGAAAGACAATTGGCTTGGAATTTAAAGATTTTCTTGGTACGGATACTGAAGTCATTTTATTTTCCTTCTCCAGTTCATTTTACAGATGAGGAAACTGAGGCAAACATGATTAGGTGACTTGCCAAGGGTCACACAGCTAGTATCTGAGGCCAGATTTGAACTCAGGAAAATGAGTCTTCCTGACTCCATGTCTGGCATTCTATGCACTGGAGTGCCTTCCAGGTGCCCTTGCAAGTTAAGGGAACTAGGACCAAACACTGATAGTGCAACTGGTTATCCATGTGTCCTTAGGGCAAACTAACCTAAGGTGTCTTTTAATTCTAAATTCTAGGGTCCAGTGAGTCAAAATCAATAAATATTAAGTGTCTACTAAGTCTCAGGTACTGTGCTAAGGGTCAGGAATGCTTCCTGCCCTTGAGGAGCTTACAGTCTAACAGAAGGCAATACATAAAAGGCTGGAAAGGGTGTGAAGGAGGTACATGTTATAGCTGGGGAGGTCATGATGACCAGAAACTGGAGAGAGAAGATATAAGTTACAGAGTTGATTTCCTCTTGCAGGACGAGCTTTGGGAGATCATAAAGTTCAGGAAACCAACCAGGTGGGAAATGAAGCAAAAAACCATGGGTACCCTTTTCAAATGGAGGATCTGGGCATGACCAAAGGGAGCCTTGAGTCTTCTTTAGTTTAAATAACTATCTCCAACCATATATCTGCTGTGTGACCCTGGGTTGCTTAGTTCACTGAGCCTGTCTCCTCATTTAAAAAAGGATTAAATGCCTACTTTGACAACGTATGCAAAGTGCTTTGTAAATTTTAAAGCTCTATAATGAATGTGTGTTTTTGTTAAACTAAGGAGATCAAATTTGTCCATGTCCTTCCTAAAACATGGCCCCAGATCTGAGAATTGGTCTGACCAGAGCAGACTGTGACCTTGGACTCAATGACTTCTATGACTCTTTCCATCTTTAAAATCCCATTTTGCTTCCATATGCTTTCTGAACCAAGTTAAGCATACTTCCTTTTCTTTTCATTCTTTTTTTTTTGCATATCCTACACCTTCCAGTTTCAGACATCATTTTGCTTTATGAAATGTTTTTCACTTCGCAGAATCTTTGGGAATCTAGAAATACCACTGTCCATCCCCTTGCCGCCAGCTTCATTTCATACATCAGAAAACTAAAGTACAGACTCATCAAGGAATCAGCCTCTTCAGTAGAGAGAGCAGTGAAATGGAGAAGCCAGAACTTACACCAGCAAGTCTGTCACAAGGGACAAATCCCTCCAAATGCACCTGAGGGGGTGGAATGTTTGAAGGTTTCCATTGATGAAGATGGAGAGCTCAAGACACAAGGACCCTTGCAGCAGGAAAGAACTGTCTGAAAAGACAGAATCACGGGAGTGAGGAGCATTGGAAGGCATCTCAGTAGCATTTAGTCTTTTTTTCTACCCCGAGGAAATCACCATAACATACCCTAAAAGTGGTTATTCAGCTTTTCCTTGAAGACCTCCAGTGAAGGGGAAACCCACCACTTCTCATGATAGCCCATTACACTTTTGGATAATAATGGTCAGGACAAGTCTGTCCTCAATTTTTTCTCTTTGTGATTTTCATATATTTATCATGATCCTGTCCTTTGGGGACAAAAACATTACGAAGCTGCTGCTAAGAGATCACGGCCAGTGGCCAGGCCAAGAACTCACTTGGGGTTTGACTGCTATTAGAGAAAAGTAGCTTCCTAGTTACTATTCCCCATTGGCTAAGTGCTAAACTCAGCTTTTCCTACTTGGTGAAGCACAGCATGAGTTGTTAGCACCCTGTAAATGTTGACACCCTAAGACATCATTTGCCCAGTCTTAGAGGTCTATTAGATACCCTGAAGTTTGAATCCCTGCCCTTCCACTTACTAGCTTCTTGACCATATTAGCCAAATCTACTAATTACTCTGGCCTTCTTTTCCTTGTCTATAAAATGACACAAGGGAAGAGTCATTTAATCTAACATTTCATGGTTCTTGAAGTAGAGACTGTCACTCACTACTTAGGGGCATGTCAAAATGCAGAACTCAGGTCTTTCACCTCCCAACCCAGGGCTTCCTCCAACAAAATGATGCCCTCCCATGGATTCTATATCAATTCTTTTGTTTCTCTTTGATCTTCCCACATATGATGCCTAGTCCACCCCTCTATGATAAAGGGTTTAAAAATGTGCTCCTCCAGAGACAATTGAATTATAAGTAAGGGCAAGACAGCAAGATGACTTCTCCAGAACGGCTTCTCTTTGTACACATTGACATTTCTTCAGGTGAGAGCTCAGCAAACATCCCTGAGAAAAAGTGACAGGGATGTTAACAATTTTTCCCCTCTTTTCCTTGCTGGAATGCAGAATTCTAGAGAAAAGCAAGGAGAAATAATGTTTTCTTAAATTAGCAATGCAAAGAAGAGAAGGAAACAATGGAATGGGAAAAAGAGACCTTCCAAAAAACTTAAGAGATACCCAGGGAACATTTCATGCAAAAAATGAGCATGATATAAGACAAAAGTATTAGATATTTAGAAGAAGTAGATTGAGAAGAGAGAAGAATACATATTAGAAATATACAAGAAAGATCTTAATATCACCAATAACCATGATGGTATGATTATTGATCTAGAGCCAGACATCCTGGAGAATGAAGTCAGGTGGAGCCTTAAGAAGCATTGCTAACAATAAGGCTAGTGGAGGGGATGGAATTCCAGCAGGCCAAGAAGCAACAGTTAGAACCAAACACAGAACAGCTGATTGGTTTAAGATTGGAAAGGAGTATGATAAGGCTTTATGCCACCTCAGTTATTTATATGCAAAGTATATCATCTGAAATGTTAGGCTGGATGAATTAAAAGCCTGAATTAAGGTTGCTGGGAAAAATAACAGTCTCAGATATGCACTCTGATAGCAAAAGGTGAAGAAGAATTAAGAAGCCTCTTGATGAGGGTGAAAGAAGAGAGTATAAAAGCTGGCTTGAAGCTTAGTATAAAAAGACTAAGATCCTGGCAACTGGTTGCATTACTTCCAAGCAAATAGGGGTTATATAGAGACATATGTATGTATCTGTATATGTGTATGTATGTCTATGTGTATGTACATATGTATATACATATATGTATATCTATCACTAGAGATAGCTATTACAGCCATGAAATAATTAAGATATTTGCTCCTTAGAAAGAAAACTGCAGCAAATCTGGATAGTATACTTGAAAAGAAACGATATCAACTTGCCAGTAGAGTTCCAGATGGTTAAAACTACGGTTTTTCCAGTAGCAATGTATGGCTGTGAGCTGGACAAAAAGAAAAAAGAAAGCTGAGTGCTTCAAAATCAATGCTTTAGAACTGTGGTGCTGGAGAAGACTTTTGAGAGTCCCTTGGACAGCAAGGAGGTCAAAGTAGTCAATACTTAAATTAATTGAGAATATTTACTGGAAGGACAAATACTAAAGTCAAAGCTTCAATACTTACACACACACATTTGAAAAGATAAGACACATAATGAAAAGATAGGACTCACTGGGAAAGACACCAATGTTGGGAAATATTGAAGGCAAATGGAAAAAGAGATGGTAGAGGATGGGATGGATCAATAGTATCATAGAAACAATAATCATGAACTTGGATAGATTCTGATAGTGGAGGATAGAGGGGACTGGTGTGCTATGGTTCTTGGGGTCATGAAAGAGACAGACATGATTGAGCGACTGAACAACAGACCTTGCCTCAGATACATTATACTGCAATTAAAGAAAAAAGATCAGTAGAACTGAAAGGTCCATCAAAATGCAGAGAAAATGACCACTGGAAAAATAAAAACCACTTACAACATATTTTCCCATCACAAATTTTTCAAAAATACCCCAATTTGCTCACTCCCAAATGAGTTTCCTTCTGAATCAGGCAAAAATTCTAAGAGATTAAATAGCTGCTTAAAAGACATATTTTCCAGAGATATCACATACACAGTCCATATGTGGTCCACAACTCTCCAGAGTACAGCCTGAGCCAGATAAAAATCGAAGTGGGAAATATTTGACAAAATATACAATAGTCCATAGGTAATAATTACATTTTAAAACTAAGGTAATATGTGACCCATAGGGATCCTTTTGTATTGATTAGTGGATTCATTTCTAGTTGAGTTTGATACTATTGCTTTTAAGGGGTTCAAACACGATGACTTAAGGTGTTTGGTTTTATAAACACAAAAAGAGACTTGAGGAAATGATCTTGCATCATGTATGGCCAAGATCTCAAAAATGGTTCATCTAAACTGTCATCAATACTGCCAAACTTTTTTTTTAATTTAAATATACATTTCTCTTTGTAAGGGAATACCACTGATAGAGTCACAGAGGCTCAGAATTTAATCACAAACTTTTAAGTACAAAGATGGATACACACTTTTAATGAGTATACAAGATGCATCTATGTAATGCACTGTGACATCTTTATGAGTTGTGAACTTCTTAAATGAGCCAAGAAGGGAGCATAATAACTTTGAATATAGGTGGACTGTGCCTCTGAAGGCTTTAAATAGCTGGAGGCATTTAAGTGACAATTAAAAGTTGGAGCCAGAAGTGGAGGAAGAACCAGTCCACTGAGAGGAAATCATTTTGGGGTATGAGAGAACTTTTTCTGCGCCCCCCTGTTAGGTCTCTGATACCTCACGTGGGGAGGAGACTCCTAAAGAGGGTCGTTGATACTCCACGTGAGATGGACGGGTTGAACCGGTCCTCAGCTAACAGGAGTACAAGTGATCACCTGGAGGCAGCGGCACCTGCTTACAATAAGCAGGATAATCTCTCTGCCTTCGGGGTGAGACACATTGGCTCGCTGTGGCTAGGACATGGCCAGGGGAGGGGCCCTAAGGGGCCCTGGAGAAAGGACTTAAATGCAGGCTACTTGGAGGCAGGGGCAGTCCAGCCAGGCCAGTCCAGTCCAGTCTAGCCACACTAAGATAGAGGATGAACTCTCAATCAAAGGTAGAAGCAAGTCCTGTGTCCTGAGTTTCTCTGTGCAGCTGTTTCTCCCGGAGTGGACCGGGAGCCGGGGACGCTGAGGCCTGTTGAGGTGGGTATAGGTAAGCCCTATATATCCTGACCCAAAAAGATAACCCTCACCTGAATAAAAAACCACTAACACCCCCCCTCACTGGCCACATAATTGAGGGTATTAGATTACTGAGACAAAGCAGACAGGCAGGAAAAGAAAAACACCCTGAGAGAAGGCACTGATGAAAAGAGACAGTCATCCAAAGGAGAGGCTCACCTCTTAGAAGGTGAACCCTTGTGGTGAAAAGAAGTGATGCTTATAAATTCAAGAAAAGGACAAGCTCTGGGAAATTATCTGAGCAAACTGACCAAAAAAAAACTGCACCCATAGTGAGGAAGACTCCAAAAAACAGAAGACCTTCTGGTACTAAGAATTGCAAATTACCCTGTACCATTCATGTAGCATACATGTGTGCCTCACTATTATGTCTGAACCCAAGTCATCCCATGAAAACTGGGTATATTTATGAATGTCTGTACCCCAGGGTTTTTGATGAACTGTTTTTGTACTAAATGTCCTTATCATCTTAATGAATGCCTTGGCTGAAAGTTAATTAAGTCTACTGACTGGTTGTTAATAGGAAACACACTGGTGAGGGCTCAGGAGTTATAGCATTAGGAACAGCCACCCAAAGGCTAATCACTAGACCCAGAGGAAGTAGATATTCTCTACGAAAACCAAAGGATGAGTAGAAGCATAAATATGGAGAGTAGCCAGAAAGACTGTTTCATGTATTGTTCTTGGACAATAGCTTGTTGATCTTTTTAACATATGATTTTAAAACGTGAGTTGACATCCAGAAAGGTTGTCGCATGGATGAGAAAGCAGCAAGGTGGTTTTTTCTCTAGTCCTTCTCATGGAGTGTATAGATGAGGAGTTTTCTAAAGATGATGAAATGGAGTATTCTTAGATTTTTTGGCAAGAGTAGTAGAATGTTGCAAAGAGTCCAGAAGCTCTAGTCTAGCTCTAGAGAGGAGAAAAAGGTCACAAATTATATTGTTATTCAGTCTTTTTTATGTTTTTCACCTTACCACCATACATAATCAGGTGCAAAAAACACCAGATTTTGTTTACAAGTTTATTGTGTAAGGGGCCTATGTGGCAGAGTAAATATAGCACTGGCCCTGGAGTCAGGAGGACCTGAGTTCAAATCCAGCCTCGGGTACTTAGAAAAGATCAAAGAAAGACTGAAAATACCAATAAGTGCAAAATCATTTCCATCAATTTTCTTTGTACTAGTGCCAAACTGTAAACCAGTGGTTCTCAACCTGTGGGTTATGTTCACTTTGTAACAATGAAAATACATCCTGCATATCAGATATTTACATTACAATTCATAACAGTAGCAAAATGCAGTAGCAATGAAAATAATTTTATGGTTGGGGGGTCACCACAACATGAAGAACTGTATTAAAGGGTGGCAGCATTAAGAAAGTTGAGAACCACTGCTGTAAATTAAGTGTCCACCCGTTATTAGAGAAGGCCAAATTATGGTATATAATATTGTGGCTGTTGTTCAGTTGTTTCAATTGTGTGAGTCTTCATGACCCCATTTTGGGGTTTTCTGGGCAAAGACACTGGAGTGGTTTGTCATTTCCTTCTGCGGGTCATTTTTCAGATGAGGAAACTGAGTCAAACAGGCTTAAATGACTTGACCATGGTCACACAGCTAATAAGTGTCTGAGGTCAGATTTGAACTCATGAAGATGAGTCTTCCTGATTCCAAACTTGCTACCCATATATAAATAGAAGGCAATACTATTTTTCCATAAGAATGATGAAAGAGCTAGTTTCAGAGAAGCTTGGAAAGACTTGTGTGAACTCATGCAGAAAGAAGTGAGCAGAACCAGGAGAAAAATGTAAACAAATAATAAAAAATATATATATAATAACAAAAACACTACAGTGGCAAACAGCTTTGAAAAGCTCGAGAACTCTGATGAATGCAATGACCCAGCACAGTTCTAGAGAGCTAATAAAGCTATCTACTCCCAACAAGACCAGTGATGAACCCAGAATACCGAATCAGACATGGACTTTTCAATTTCAAGGCCAGGGTGGCAATTTTGCTTCACTATGTATGTCATTGTTTTTCCTTTCTTTTTTTTAAAGGATGAGAGAGAG
Organism: Pseudocheirus occidentalis; assembly: GCA_028646575.1. Lineage (NCBI taxonomy): Eukaryota > Metazoa > Chordata > Mammalia > Diprotodontia > Pseudocheiridae > Pseudocheirus > Pseudocheirus occidentalis. The sequence continues at coordinate 171,787,218 of CM053600.1, forward strand.
AAAATAAAATAAAATGGAATAAACTATCATATGATATTAAAAAATTTTTTTAAAGAAACTGAATACTCTGAAATTGAAATGACCAAGTTTGAGATGCAAGAACACACTTTCCCCCACTTTTTTGTGGAGCTGGGAACTTTAGGTGTGTATGAAATGTGTATAATATTATTATATTAATATAATTATGTTATATTAATAATATTAATATTAATTGGATGTTATGTTCACAATTTCTCTAAGAGGAGGAGAAGAAGGAGGTATATTGGGGAATGTAGGCGATATAGAAACAAAATACATAAATAAAAACAAAATCAATTAAAAATAATGTCTCCTAACTTTAGAACCATTTACCCTATATACATATTCACCCATACTTTGTCCATGTGATCACAGGGACCTGGATAGAGAGCTGAAATATTGGGTCAATTTGTTTCATCATAAGTAGTTTTACAATTGGTGCTTCTAGGATCCAGTCACACAACCTTACTCAGATGGGGACCAGGCAGACTGACGAGCTTTTTCGTCACGGTCTGGTGCTCTGCTAGGAGGATGCAAAAAGCTATTTGATTCTATTGACCAAACAGCCCTGCTCTCCTCAGTTAACTCATATGATGGGAGTGTAAAGTAAAAATGGCAAAACAACTCACTTACCCCTTTGTGCCCATGGGCATTTTTCTGATACAAAGACTGTTCCTAAGAGACCAGAGATCAGCTCAATGATGCATATTACCAACTCAATGGTGCTTACTAGCGCCTGAGAGATGAAAATACTCAAGTGCCAGGGCACAATATGGGCTGGACTTTTGCAGTCTTTCCAATATTTCCAATCAACCAGATAATTCCTAGGTGAGAAAGGAGAAGGTAACTGAGAAGACTAAATTAATTCTGCATCTTTTTTCTTGATCCTATTTACAATTAATTTGTTTCCTGTAACTAAATAATGGTTCTCTGTCTCAGAACTCAGTTCAGAAATTTAGTTATCCTGTAATGAGTTAAGTTTAGAAACCCAGTTCTTCTGCTAATCACTGTTGTATTCTTGTCTCAAGGAAATCTGTTATCTTTGGGGGATGCAAGTGGACACCAGGGAGGGTAGCCTCGTATCTTTACACCACCAAGCTATACTTCAATCATGTCTGATTAACCAAAAAAGTGGGCCCAGTTCTTTGACCTTGCAGGTGGACTCAAGCGATGAACTTTTCTTAGTCAAAGGAGGTAAAGAGGAGGCTATTGCTGGCCCCTCATGTCCAATTTCCAACCCAATCATATTGTCCTCCACACCTCCATTCTGTAAATATGTCCTCACTGCCATGATGTTGCCAACCTATAACCAATCGTATTCTTTTCCCACCTATGAAGTCCTGTTCTTTGTTCTATAATACTCCCCAAAAATGATAAAAAGGGGGTTGTTCTTCTGCTCAGGATCTTTGGCTAAAATGGAGGCAGTCATAAATCCATTCTCTTGGCAGGTAGCACTCCTGTTAATAAAATATTATCTTGCTCAGAGGGAATGTTTTTCAGTCTACCTTTGTTGAATTTCATTCATGACATAAGGATGTTCATTAATTCATTCTTTCATTTATTCAACATTTACTGTCTACTATGAATAAGAAATTGTTCTGGGGCTAGGAATATAGGAGTAAAAAGTGACACAGTCCTTGCCTTCAAGAAGTTTATAGAATACTGGTATTTGAAAGAAATGATCCTGAGATGAGCCTGAGACATAGAATGGAATGAATTTATCCATAAAATGGAAGAACAGCAGAATGGATTAGAAATCAGAATGCAACAATATGTTGTCTACAAAAAACATACTTGAAACTGAGAGACACAGAATTAAAATAAGGGGCTAGAGTGGAATCTATTATGCTTCAGTTGAAGTTAAAAAGGCAGGACTAACAATCATAATCTTAGACAAAGTAAAAGCAAAAATAGATCTAATTAAAAGAAATAAGGAAGGAAACTACATTTTGCTAAAAGGTACCATAGATAATGAAGTCATATCAATATTAAACACATATGCACCAAATGGTATAACATCCAAATTCTTAATGGAATAGTTAAATAAGATGCAGGAGACAGTAAAACTATACTAGTGAGTCAAAGAACAAATGATAGTGACAGTAATTTCATTAAAGATAATGACAACAATGAGGTAACAATCCAAAATTTCTGGGATGTAGCCGAAGTAGTACTTCAAGGAAATTTTGTATCTCTAAATACGTACATCAATAATAGAAAGAGTAAACCAATGAACTGGGCATGCAAATCAAAAAAAAAAACTAGAAAAAAGAATAAATTTAAAAGCCTCACTTAAACACCAAATTGGAAGTTCTGATAATCAAAGGAGAGATAAATAAAAATGGAAGAAAACTACTGAATAAAAATAAAACTAGGAGCTGATTTTACATCAAATAAAAACAATAAAATAGATAAACCATTGGTTAATATGATTAAAAGAAAAAACCAAATTACTATTACAAAAAATGAACAGGGTGAATGCACTGCCTAAGATGATTAAATTAAGGACATTATTAGGAGTTATTTTGTCCAATCATAAAACTGACAATATATAAGTGAAATGTATGAATGGTTACAAAAATATAAATTATTCAGATTAGCAAAAGAGGAAATGTAATGTTAAAATAACCTTATCTTATTAAAAAAAAAGCTGGACAAGTCATAAATGAGCTCCCTAGGGAAAAATCCCCAGGACCAGATGGTTTCATAAGTGCATGAATGTGTTTAATTGATTAGTCATGTCTGACTGTTTGAGGTTTTCTTGGCAAAAATATTAGAGTGGTTTGCCATCTCCTTCTCCAATTCATGATGTTGTTGTTGGTGGTAGTTTGCTCATTCATTCATTCTTCCTTCTCGAAGAGGACCATTGACATTACCTTGCTGATGAATTGGATTTAAGTGAGGCAAAGTCTTTAGCCTCACTCTCTCCTCCAGAGTCATTAGAGTCCAGGGACAAGACATAAGTCAAGATGACTGGCAATGCACCCCCCCATCCCCAGCACATTTTACAGATGAGGAAACTGAAGCAAACAGGGTTAAGTGACTTGCCTGGGGTCACACAGCTTAGTAAGTGTCTGAGACTGGATTTGAACACTAGCTTTGTGACCCTGGGCAAGTCACTTAACCTTGTTTGACTCAATTTCCTCCTCTATGTGGGGAGAGAAAGTAGAAACTGCCCAGAAGAATGTAACCAACATTGACCTTTGTAACAGAGTGCAAATCTAGATATTGCCTGTCCTTACCCTTTATGGAAGGGATATTCCCATTTATCACCTCCTACAAAACATTTGGGACCCCTATAAATACCAAGAAATGCTATAAATAATCCATATGATGATCCTACGATTCCAACAGAAGAAAAGATTACGGCATTGGCACTCTGAAAAAGGAAGGAAAAGAAGTTATTCTTCATCCCTTTGAGAATAACCTCACAAAAACCACTGGTAAGCAAAGCCCCTATTCTAATAAAATGGATGATCCTGGTGATTCTTCATAACAGTGATTGGTTTATTGGTTTATTTGCAATATGCCTTCCTCTCAGTAACCACATAAGGTCCTTGGTGCAAACATCTGTTGAGTCATTTTAGTCAGTTTGGGACCCCTTTGGGGTTTTCTTGGCAAAGATACTGGAGTGGTTTGCCATTTCCATCTCTTGCTCATTTACAGAAGAGTAAACTGAGGCAAACAGGGTGAAGTGACTTACTTAGGGTTTCACAGCCAGTGTCTGAGACTAGATTTGAACTTGGGAGATCACTCCTGACTTTAAGACTGGTGCTCTCCACAGTGCCACTCTATGACAAATATCACTATCGTCATTATGTAAGAGAGGAAATTAAGGTTCAGAAGTTAGATACTCAACAAATCAGTTTATCTCTACAAGACTCAATTTTCTCATCTAGAAAAAAAGGATAACATTAACAGTCTTGTCTACCTCTCAGAATTGTTGCCAGGCAGAAGTGAACAAACATCCAAAGAACGCTCTACAAACTTTAAAGTTACATGCCAGTACTGACCAGTTATTGTTATATGAAAAAAAACGTTAGGTGCTGATTTCCTATTTGTCACTGGCTTCCAAGAGGTGCCTGCCTCCCTTTCCCCCTTTCTTTCCCTATTTCCCCTGCTGCCTTCCTAACTCACTTGGGCCAATACCAACAGAGCAAGCCTCCAAAGTGAGACTGTGGGGTTATCTTTCTGATCTGCCCTGGGCTGGTGATGCCTCTGGGTGTTAATGTTCTTTATTTACTTACTGAAAGTGACCTCCCCCACGCAGGATGTTTAAAGCATCCCCAGCAGTCAAACTTCCTTAGCCGTAAGTACACAACAGCAGGGAAAAGAATCTGTCAAGAGAAGAAGAAACAAACAGTGAGCTTGATCAATGGGGAAAGAACTCCAGAGACTTCTAAGATGAAAACAGTTTCTGTGATTGAACAGACAGTCATGAAGTACATTGGCAGAAGATGAAATGTCACGGTCAGTATTCTTTATTTTGATCTTTAAATGATCATTGAACTTGGTTAAACGCAATACTGAAATGAGACAGAAGCTCACCATGTCTAAACCTGGACCCTCTTTTATCAGGGATATGAAGATGGTGAAAACTAGAAAATCTGTCTTCATTTGAGAAAGAGACATCGTCTGGAAATCCTACGATTTTTTTTTCTTTCTAGCAAGTTAGAGTGTAGGATCTGGAGCCACAAAGACCAAGGTTTGATTTCTCCCTCAAACACTTTCTAGATGTGCGACTTTTCATCTCTCTGGGTCTTAGTTTTCTCATCAGTGAAATAGGGATGACAACAGCGCTTACTTTATAGAGCTGCTGTGAGATTGAATAAGGGAATATTTGTAAAGTGATCTGCAAACAGCTACGATTATTAGAATTATTTGCACCCAAACAGCACAATCCATGCCTGGAACAAAGGACGAAACACATCCTGGAGTCAACTTCTTAATCTGGGGCCAACTGGAAAGGCTTCCACCCAGGTAATGGGGGAAAGGACACAGGCTGTTTGGTGGCTTCCTCTTTCTCCTAACTCTCTCAGCCAACTAGGTGCCAAGATCACTTCTATCTATCCATGTTGCTCAAAGACAAGAGCTCTTAAGATCATTTAAATTCAGTGCCCTGGGAAAAGGTCCCATCACCCTTCCGATTTATAGCTTTGAATATAATTCTAATAATTTCCTGTTATTTAGAAGGGACACATACTACATGAGTATATGATTCTTTGGTGTTTTTATGGAGAAAAAAATAACTTTGTCTAATCAGGATATTGGGAGACAACAAACAGCCCATTTGATCAAAATAGTATATAGGCAAGAGATTTTACTTTAATGACTAAACAAGTCAGAGGGCACTTAGCTTATAATAAGTCCTTATAAAGAATACACAAGGACAATGAAGTCAGTGGCTTTTTTAGTACCAGACAGGCAGTTAATCAAGAAGCATGTTTAATAAGCACTTACTGTATGCTGAGCACTGGGCTGTTAGACACACACACACACACACACACACACACACACACACACACACACACACACAGGCAAAGACATAGTGCCTGATACCTCAAGGAGACAATATGCGAAAATTGTACATACAAAGTACTCATGTGTTTTTCATTTGTGTTCTATTCTTTAGGACCCCACTTTGGGTTTTCTTGGCAGAGATACTGGAGTAGCTTGCCATTTCCTCGTCCAGATCATTTTATGGAGGAGGAAACTGAGGCAGAGTGAAGTGACTTGCCCAGGGTCACACAGCTAGTAAGGGTCTGAGGCAGGATTTGAATTCAGGAAGATGAGTCTTCCTGACTCCTGGTCCAGCACTCTGTCCACTGTACCCCCTAGCTCCCATACAAGGTATAAACAGTGTAAATGGAAGATAATATCCAAGTAAAGGCACCAGCAGAGAGCCAGACTCAGTAAGCAGTAGCTGAAAGTATCCCTAAATCAACACACAACCCTCGAATGCCTAAGTACTGGTGAAAATGAAGGGACAGGAGCCAGTCTAATGCCCCTGAAAGGGGAAAATGAGTTGGGATTTTTGATTCACTTACTCACCATCACCCCACTTCCTAGTAACCCTCCAAGCTTCCAGGCCTCATCAGGAACTTTGTCACTTGATACATGTTGCAATGCAGGGAAGAAGAGGAGAAAATTAAGCAACATACTCATCACCGACAAATTCAGGAGCGTTCCCCCCAGGCAATGGGTAATGTTTATAGAGCACATGGTACTGACTGATAGACCAGCGCCTCTCAGCTGGTAAGAAAGCAGCCCCCATAGACTAGGGAGTTAGCAGTGCCCCTTGGAAAGTTGACTTGACTGGACTTCACCAGAGCTGGTGAATGGTCTCCTCCTCTAATGCAGTCCTGAGGGGCTGGTGAGGGGTGGGGAGTAGGGGGTAAGATTCTAAAGCATCTGCAAACCCTGTCCTTGAGGGATGTTGCCACTTCTTAGATCTAGACAGGGCTCACCACAGCATTCACAGGCTCTTCTTTGCCCTGGAAGCTTTTTGGGTTTCTGTGTCCATATAGCTGAGTATCTACTGAGTGGTCACTTGGCCATGGAGTCCAGTACACTGTATTATTATTCTGGCAATCCAGAGAAGAATATTGCATATCTGGAACTGGAGGATGGAGCTGGAAAGAACATAACTTTACATCTGCCTCGCTATCAACTCTTACAAGTTCATACTCTTGTCCACTATGAAAAAATAAACAAACAAGAAAAGGACAGCTTCAATTTCCACATCTTTACAATGTGGACAATAACAGTAACCAACAGAGTTGTTGTGAGGCGACAAAGTCTTAGATAAATGGGGGTGTAAAAGGAAGGCTTTGTGAGACCTACCAAAGCTGGAGTTGAGCAGAGGCTGAAAGGTAAAGACATGGAATCAGAAAAGAGGGGGGCCTCCTGACAAGAATTCTTAACCTGGGATCCATGGAACCTATTAAGTCCATGGATAGATTTCCATAGTTTCATGCCGCTCACTGAGGGAAGGAAGGGTTAAGTTGGGACGGGATGATGGGAACAGAAAAGACTAGATCTCTTCCAGTTCCTGCCTGGAGGTAACAAGTTATCTCAGAGCTAGGGTTCTGGAGGAATCAAAGGAAGAGGTTTCTGCTGATGCTAACCTAATCTGAAAGTTCATTGAGCAGTTGATAAAGTAGTAGGCGTGGAGTCAGCCTGAGTTCAAATTCAACCTCTTACACTTACTAGCTGTGTGACCCTAGGCAAATCACTTAACCACTATCTGCCTCCATTTCCTCATCTGTAAAATGGGGTTTATAACAGCACCTCCCTCCCAAGGTTTTCGTGATGATCAAATGAGATAAAAAAAATCTAAAGTATTTAGCACAGCTCGAGTGCCTTATAAATGTTAGCAATCATTATCATTACTACTGATACCAATACTGTCACCATTGCTCTTTCTGAAAAATACACTGTCTGGCTAATGAGCATAATCTTACCCAGCAGAGGCCCATTAAAGGGCAAGCCCAGGAGCCCAGCAGAAGAGCCCAAGGCCAATCAGTCCCCCATAGTCCAGCTAAGCAGGAGCAGCCCAAGAATCCCAGTCACCTGCCTGGCACTGACCTATGGCCACTGCCTGGTACAGCGCCACCTGGACTTCCAGATCCTATCCAGTGGCCACCAGCAGTTGCCCAACAACAAAAGCTGGCCACCTACCCATCCAGCAGAGAAGCTGTCTCTTTTGAGAAACCAAGCCGGCTGATCAACAGAAAAATCCACGTATCCTTTCCCTTTAAGAGGACTTTCCAGAGGAAAAAATGACATCAAAGTTGTGAGTTGCCTGGCCACAATTCTCTCCCCATTGCCTCACTATCACTACATTTTGCCTTTGCCTTTGCAGTGTGCAAGAGTTAGAAGGATAGCGACCCGCAGGGTTATTACCCTTAGAGCACCAAAAGCTGTAGCAACCACTCTTCTGGAAAACCGTCTTTGCCAATCAATGTGTTTGTCTCCTTTTTGAGGCAATCAGGATTAAGTGATTTGCCCAAGGTCACAAATAATTGTCTGAGGCTGGATGGGAACTCAGGTTTTCCTGACCAGGGCTGGAGCTTGAAGGGGCAAAGAAAGCCCCTCTGTGAGAAATAAGATTATACAAACCAAGACCCCAACTTAATATGACCTTTCTACCCCGAGTTGTTTGGGAACAGAGAACCCTGAGAACATGAGGGCTGATCTCCTGGGACCCTTGTTGTGGGTCCACCAAAGGGCCAGCCTCAGGTGTGTGCAGGACGTGGGTGAGAGGAAAAAATGACCAGGGGATAGTTCAGGAAAGAACCATGAACTCCATTTAATCATTGTAAAAGTTTATTGTTATGCTATTCAGTGGGCAGGAAGATTTAGGAAGCCTGTAAATTTACTCTTCTTAAACCTTTTACTCTGTTATCTCTGGTTTCCTTCCCATTTGACTATATTCTAAATAAACTATATTGGATCTTTTGAAGTGCCAAGTGTTCCATTCACACGAATCCTGAAACTCCTTAATCAGACAGAGCTCCATCCACTGTACCACCTAGCTGCCCAGGTTATTACATAAGTTAAAGAGAATTAAGTTTCATTCCATCTATTCAACAGCTGCTAAGTTCCCTGTGTATCTACATAGTATTAGGTTAGTTGCCATGGGGGTGAGGAAAAAAAAGAGATGCTGCCATCTCTTCACTCAAGGAGCATATAATATTTTGGAAGAGACATGACTAATGCCAATATATAAAGTACCTGTGATCACAGCCATGTTTGAACAGCCTCCCTATAACTTTTGGGCTCAAGATACTTGCCTGAGGTTCAGAAATTAAGTGACTTGCCCATGGGCACAGTGCTAAAGCAATGTAGTTTCTGGCTACCTAGTCCAGCATTCTCTCCAATAAACCACATTGCCTCTAGGGTTAAGAGTTGAAACAATCTGAAAAGAAAACAAGGATTGTAGCCTCCAGCCTAGAGACCATGTGCTTTAAGTGGCTTGTTAACTACCTGCCCTGTATTTTCCCACATAAATTAAATTATGAGTCATATTATATTATAAATGGTAGTCAGCATGCCCAGATTGCTCACCAAAGCCCTGTTTAACATAACATAGCTGAACTAAGGAGCCTATTAATAATAAGGCAGAAGCAAACAGTTGTGCATAAAATTCATTCTCTGGGAAACTCATTTTGAGTTCTATCTCCAATGCTGAGGACTCCTAGGATTTTTTTTTTTTAATTTTGCTTCTTGGAGGGGGGAAGGCAGGGCAATTGGGGTTAAGCGACTTGCCCAAGGTCACATGGCTAGTAAATGTTAAGAGTCTGAGGCTGTATTTGAACCCAGGTTCTCCTGACTCCAGGGTGGGTGCTCTATTCACTACACCACCAAGCCACCCCAGACTCCTTGCCACTATAACTATTACTCAAAGATATAGACTACAAGCCCAGCCCCAACTTCAATACTCTGGAGGATGGAGAAGCAAGAAAAGACGTGACCCCTAGCCTGGTGGAGCTTACGTGCTTACAGGGGAAACAATGTCATGGCATGTGAAACCAACACAGAGCATGATAAGGTAGTTCATATACTTGAGAGTTGAATTAGGTGGTTCAATAGCCCGGTTTGGGGGCTATGACTCTTGATTCTCCTCCTACCAGCCAACATCTCTCGCTGATGGACTTCACATGGGTTTTCTCAGCTGCTCCTCACAACCAGCCTGTGAGATGAGTTCCATCATATCATCATTTAAAGATAAGAACACTGAAAGAGAGAGCCTGGGGGCTTGCAGGGGTCACACAGCTAATTAAATATCTGAAGCAGGACTTGAAATGAGCTCTTTCTAAAACCAGATCCAGCATTCTCTCCTTTCAGACATAGACCTAGCTGCCTCATGGCTAAAGGGCTAGCCTTCAAGTTAGGAAGACCCGAGATCTTCTAGTGCCTCTGACCTAGCCTAATAGGATGACCACGGGCAAGTCCCTTAAGACCCAAGGTCCCAGACATCTAGAGCTCAACTTTAGCTTGCCTGTATTTCGGGAAGCAGATTCCATACCCCAAACCGCAGCTCTTGGCCCATAGGAGGAAGAGAGTGCCAAAGGTCACAATGGATCCTCACCTGGGGCTCTCATTCTCCCAAGGATCTGAATTTTCCCTTGGCAGCCCCAACCCCTCCTATGAGGTGTGGCTAGTGCTTGGCTTCGTGAAGGGCCCAGTTCCGACCTTTAACCCTGGGAAAGTCACTTAACTTCTGCTCTTTTTAACTGTAGAGGGAGGATAATAATAGCGCCTACCTCCTAGGTTGTGGTGAAGATCAAAGGAAATAATTTTTGAAGGCACTGGGATACAGCAGGCGTTTAATACAAGCTTGTTCTTTCTCTCCCTTCCCATTCCCTTCTCTCTGCTCCAAACGCACACAGCTCCCTGCATATAGCAGCTTCTTGGCTACTGGTCTGGGAGTCCAATAAAATCGGGCTCCCAGAATTCCCCGGAGAGTTGGGCGTCAATAGCTGGGACTCCCCAAATACTGGGGGAGGGGAGTCTCAGTCCAATAGGGGATGTCTGCTCCTGAGGGAGGCTCAAGAGAAACAAAAGAAATCGGGCGTTATGCCCGCTGTTTGTACAAATCCAGACCCAGCATTGCCTGGATCCGAGCTCAGTATCTTTCCCTGAATGGTTCCGATCTTCTCTGGATATTAGACGCTGAATAAACCGGAGGTCCTTAACCTGGGGTCTATGAGCTGGATGTTGAAAATATTCTGCTAAATGTTGTCCAATGTAACTAGTTTGCTCTGTAATCCTGTGTGCTTTGGGCAATGGAAAAATTTCATTCTGCCAGGGGCCCTACGGCTCCTAAGCGCTGCTGCCGTAGGTGCAGGCACCGTGTGCCCAGGCAGAGGCCCGGTCTGGAGGTGTGCCCGCATGCCAACCTGTTAGGGAGCCTAACGCTCAGCCCCAGGCGCCCCCGCAAGAACCCTCCACCTTCGGCTACCCAGGCCCGCCACCGCCACCCCCACCCCGTCCATCAATTACTTGTGTCCACGTTGTTTCCAGTTACCTTCGTTTTCGTGGTTTCCTCGGGACTGGGGTGCAGTGACTGTTGGCAGTACAGAGTGGCGATCAAGAAGCCAGACCAGGGTCCCTGGCAGCAGTTACGGGCCTGTCCACTGTACTGGGCGCGCGGGGATGGGTGTGGGAAGAACAAACGGCTGGGAAATCGACGAGAGGACTCGCGGTTGGACCGGCCAAGCAGCTGGAACTTTGGGAAGGGCTGGCGCCAGCGGAAGTAAATGGCAGCAGGGGTGGTAGTAGCTAAGTAGACCTAGAGAAGACAAAGGGGGCTTCCTCTTTAAAGTTCAGCTCAAGCCGTCGACGACTTTCGACCTTCGAGCGGCCATTCCAAGCCCAGCCTCTTCCAATCGCTGTGTTTCTTTTGTTGGCATCCTTGTACTTACTCGGACAACCAGTCCTGTCCCTCATTTCTAATATAAACTCTAAGGGCAGATCATTATCTCACCTCTTTACTTACTCCTATGTCTCAGCCCTGCACCTTAGATACTTCATGGTTGATTGGGGGGGGGGGGGGGGAGAGAGGGGAAAGGGAGGAGAGGACTGGAGCCTTTGAGAATTGACCCATCCAGGAGCTGAGGAAGGAGGGGAGAAGGTCGGATAACAGTTGGGTGATTGGAGGTCTGGAATAGAGGCCCAAGCCACAAGGGAGAGAAGAGAGCCTTTGAGCATAGCCGGGAGCAATTAATTTGAATGTCAAATGACTTAGTAAACAGAACTGAAACTTGCCTAGCAGGATGGATGGGTTCTTGAGACTCAGGAGCCATCATCAGGCATCTAAGTTGATATTGTTCCTGAGCTGGGGGAGATGAACATATTTTAATTACCATTAGATCTCTTTGGCAGAAAGCATAGCTTTTGGTACAGCAAAACACTGTATCAAAGGTTGGAAATATTATAGAAATATATCATCATAAAAAAACCATATATATTACCTACTAAGGAGGCTTGGCTCTATGATCTCATTGCTTCTGGAGTTCCTCTAAAGATGTAGATGTCAACCCCTCAGTGCCTGCCAATCCATTATGATTCTTCTCCGTATTCTCCTAAATTATCTAATGTCTTTTTCTGACTACTTTTATGTTATCTAACCAGTACCAAATATTTTTGATGATTACTGCTCTGTAGTATTAATTGGAAGTCAAGAAGTGTTATTCTAAATTTGTTCTTACTTTTTTCAGCTGCTACTCTTGAGATGCTATTCCTTTGAATGCTACAAATGAAATGTTTTATCTCTGTAAAGTACCCCCTTTCTAGTTTAATAAGGATAGCACTTAATCTGTAAATAAATTTAGCAGCAATCTGTAAATTGCATTGGTAAGGCCCAGCCATGCATACTAAATACCCTTCCAGGTAGTTGAGTCATTCTTTAAAAGCAGTTTTCATTTATTTCTTATTTATAGAGGTCTTGTGTTTGTCCCGGTAAGTTGATTTTCAGATATTTTATGTATTTTGAAATTTTTTAGAATGGGAATTCTCTTTTCTATTAATCTTTTCCAGATTTTGGTGTTATATAGATATTTTGTAAATTATGGGTTCATTTTGTGTCCTACTGCCATAGTGAAGATGTTCTTTCAATTAGTTTTTGTTAATTTTCTAGAATATTCGAAGAAAGCCATTGTGATCAGCAAGTAAGAAATACACGGTCATTTTTTTGGTCTATGTTTACATCACTGGTTTCTATTGTCTTATTGCTATCAGTAACATTTCTAGGACTATGTCAAATAGTAAAAGGGAAAGAGGGAATCCTTACATTTATTGGGGGGAAAGAGTTTTCAAGCTGATAACACTAGCTTTTAATTTGAGATACTTTAATCGTATTAAAAAGTCATTCCCTGCTTTGTATAAGTTAATGTTTTGTTAAAGTGTTTTCCTGCATCTATTTATATAATTCTGTGGTTTGGGACACTTCTATTTTTAATAAATAACTATGTTAATTGTTTTCCTGATGTTGACCCATCCACATATTCCTGGTATAACATCAATATTTTATACATGTACATATGTATGTGTGTGTTTATGTATTTATATGGGTGTGTATGTGTGTATGCATGTGTAAATGCATACATATATAGGCATATGTATACATATACATACTATATATAGTTTTCTATACTCATGTCTCTGGTATAATGCCAACACGTATGTATTTCTAGGAGATTAGAAAGTAAACTTATATAGCAAAATATTCATAGCAGGTGTGTGTGTGTGTGTGTGTGTGTGTTACCAAAGAACTGGGGGAAAAGTAGGCATCCATCAATTCAATATCGGTTGAACAAATTGTCACATATAAATGTAATGGAATATAATTGTGCAGGATCACAAGAAGTATTTGGAGAAATATGGGGAGAGATGAACTGATGCTATGGGAAATGATCAGAACCAAAGGAACAGTATCTATAATGAAGACAATAATGCACATGAAGAAGCTGAATCCAAAGTAATAACAAGAGCTCTAATTGGTCCCAGTAAACAGATAATACATATGCTCCTCTTGGCAGAGAGGTGGGGAGCAACTGGGGCAGATTGTTTTGCATGTTGTCCGATGAGGTCACTCACTGTACAGTGATTTGTACTTAGCTGTCAAAAGAATGGCTTCAGGTGTGAAGGGACAGGGAAGATCCAGAAATATATGAGATATAAAAGCCCGAAATAGCCATTTTAAAGATAAAGTTAGTGATTCCTAAAGCTTGAGTAGCAAGTAAATCAGTAATGACTGAGTGTTTAATGTTTCTTATTTTCTTTGGAATGCTAGATGCTCAGCTTGGTTGGTTCTACCTGGTGAAGAACAGTAAGTGTTCTCAGTACCTTCTTCATTGTGGGCCCCTGAGACAAAGCTCCACTTGTTCAGGCCTTGTTGTCCATCTAAATCTGATCATTGCTCAGCCACTGAGTATCTATGCAACCTTGGGCCACGGTCTCAGCTTCCTCATTTGTAAAATACAGCAGAGAAGGACATCAATGACAAGAGCTCTTAGGTCTGCTCAGCATTGACATCTTGTAATTCATGAAGTAGAATGGTCACTAAACTAGTGAGTATCAGAACCAAGACTAGAATACAGGTCTTTAGCTTCTCGGCTCCTTCTACCAAACCCTTGGAAGTGCAGTGGACAGAGCCTGAGTTCAAATCCAGCCTCACACACTTAGCTGTGTGATGATGGACAAGTCACTTAACTTCTGTTTGCCTCAGTTTCCTCAATTGTAAAGTGGGCATCATAAAAGCATGCAACTCCCAGGGTTGTTCTGAGAATCAAACAAGAAGATATTCATGAAAAGAGCCTACCTTAGTACCCAGAATGTTGAAGGCACCATATAAATGCTTATTCCCTTCTCTCTTTTCACCAAAACAAGATGTACCTCCATGGTTTCCATCTTCTCAGTCATCTTTTTATGCCCTTCATCATAACGAGCGGTGCACCACCCTAATGCAACAGGTTAAAAAAATGGGCTCCTCCAGAGATAATCTTGTTTCTATGCAAAATTAAAGCATATCACTTAACTGACAAAAGGACTTCTCCCAAATTATTTCTCTTTATACATTCTGACATTTCTCATTGGGGAGGGAGGTCCTAGTAAAGCTAACAGGATCACTATTAATGTATTAATTATTTTTCCTCTTCTCCTTGCTTTGGGTACTGAAAACAAAGGAAAAAATGGAGACATCATAGATTACAGTAGAGTCAAAAGGCCCATCACAAATAATGCAAAGAAAATTACCACAAGGCATCAAACTAACATCTTTGTGTTCCATCCTCCCTCACCAGTCTATGCAAACCCTTCATTTGCTCACTTGTAGGGAATCAGGCAAGCATTCGAAAAGGCAGAAATGTCTATTATCCCCCTGTTCTAGGGGGAACAATCTGGGTAGTATGAGGGGTCTGGTTTTATAATCAAGAGAGATTTCAAGAAATGAGTTTGGCTTATAACTCTAGATCTCAAAAATGGGGCTGTACCTAAAAAACTGTTAAACTTATAGTCACTATTGACAAGCATTTCTCAAAGTTTAAGAAGAAACACACATGTATTACTCTCAAAGAACACTTTTATTATTTTTATTTTTTAAAACTAATTTTCTAAAACAAATTTTGAACTGGACCTAAGTCTGAGAAAGGTTTGTGCCAAAGACTTCATAGAGAGCATAGTAGGGATGAGGAACTTTCCAAAGATGGAGACTCTTGGGCCAGGGTAGTTGAGTATTTCAAAGGGTTCATCACAGCTTTAAGAATTCTTCTCACCTTGATCTGCCAAGAGAAACCCAAAGACTATGTGAACACAATTACAAAACACTTTTCACACAAATAAACATAACTTAAATAAAAGTCCATCTGGTTCTCTGCTGGGACAGAGAGACAAAGTCTACATGGGTCTATTGTCTAAAGAGCCCACATTTTCTGAGTTGACTTAGATGATCACTAAGGAATGTAAAAATAAACAATTATTAACCTTTCCCACAGGTTGCAGGTCACTAGCACTTACGTCAGAATGTCATACAGAATGTAACAATTACCTGAAAGCTGCAGAATAATGTCTCAGTGCTGCTGGTGCCCACCTAAATGGGACAGAGAGTCATGGACCAGGGTACAACCTGAGGGGGACCTTCACTCTGACTCCCACAACTTCACATTTTTCAGATAATTCCTGCATGAGGCAGGAGTAAGTAAGAATGATGATTCATGCCCAAGCAAACATTTACTAAGTGACCACTATGTTTGAGGCATTGTGCAGAGTGCCAATTGCAAAGATGAAAAGTGTCACCAGTGCTGTCTTCAAGAAACTAAAGTGGGTCAGACATTTGAAAGAAATAGGCAAAAATTTTAATCTTAGCGAAATAACGGGGCATGATAGTCCTGAGAAGAATAATAGCAATCCTTTCTACTTAGGATACGTACCCTGTGATGTCAGCCTATTGGTGTATGGAAATCGCTTGTAGAAACTCAATCTATGGATGTAGGTGGCATCACCTCGGTAATTATGAATCTTAGACAGTGGCCTAGGGCTTTGAAAAATTAAGTGACTCAGCAATGGTTCTATAGGTACATACTTTATTTATATATGCATGTGTGTGGGTGGGGAGAAGATTTTATTTGAGTTCAAGCTTGCCCTCTATCCAGCACCCTACATTGCCTTTCAGTCTTGCCAATAAGAGGTTCCAGTAACCTGAAGGCCCCTTTATTTAAAACAGACACATGCCTGTGTAAGAGAGAGAGCCCTGAGCTTGTTTTCAGGAACACCTGGGTTAAAATCAGCCTTTCATCTCCAGCGAGGTGATCATATCTGAGGCTCAGGTATCTATAACAAACTGATAGCTATGAGACATTAGGCGAGGCAGGTAGATGCTTTGTTGGGGTTTGTTTTGTTTCGCATCAGGGAAATAAAATTGCTTTCCTTTGATCTGAGTTTATATTTTGAGTGATTATGTTGGCCTTGTCTAGGCACGATCATCATTATGTTGCTGAGAGGCAAACATACAAGAACTGAATTGGGGGACCTGCTGCCCTTGGGTTTCAGCCGGAAAAGGGGTTTGACTTGGTTGTATTTGAGATAGTCTCTGGTAAATACCCAGAAATCTGTGAATACATTAAGATGGAAAAAATCCAGCATTTTCATTGCATTTTTACAGAAATTTTTAAGTAGCTGCCTAACACTAGGTATGAAATAAATTAATTTCACCAAATTCTCTTTCTTAAAAAAAGAACGATTTTTTAAAAATTCAAACAATTACCCCAAGTCTTTCTTCCCTGTCCTTTCTTAATGAAAGAAGACATATCCTCTCTGTTCAGAACTTTCCTCTCAATCATTTCAGGACCTGTCTATTGATCTGTCTAGAAAAGAACTGTCATTGCTTAGCTCAGACCCACAGACCGATTTCACCCTCTAATCCCTGGGAATAGGGAGCTGCTGAGTAGCCAGTCTCAGTAAGCCTGTGACTTCCAACCTTCAGAAGCTTCTGCTCCCATCCATGGTTAATTTTGTGACAAAGACTTTGTCCCCTCTAAAAGTACCTAGATGGACGGTCCCAAAGTTCTCTCTTGCTCCATCTTTATGGACAGAGGTTTTTAAAAAAACATGGAGTGTTAAAAAAAAAAAAAGCAGATCTAGTGAGAAGAACAAAGGAAAGAAAGCCTTTCAGTGAAATAAGTGAATAAATGACGGGCTTTAGAACAAGACCGTGAAATGTGGATGGAGATAATGCCGGCAGGAGCTCCCAGCTTAGAGCTAGAGCAGCCCTTCAAGGGAACGCAGCCCAGCTCTTTCCTTTTACTGATTTAGAAACTTGGAACCTGAGAGAGCAATTGTTTACACAAGTCAAGAGGCAGAGTCACGACCTGAAAGCCAAGCAGGGCACAAATCCATAAAAATAACAGCTCTGGCTCACAGAATTTGGGAGCACTTAGACAAGTAATATGTAAAGTCTACGGTACATATAGCGGGGGAGGCATCTAGCACGGTATATAAAGCACATATGACATGTAGAGCATATACTCTGTATAGTACATATAGTATGAGAACATTGTGTGTATGAGCATGTATAAACAGGTGTGTGTGCATGTATACATACACACGTGTGTATATGTACACGTATGTATACATATATGTAGTCCCTATAGTATGTAGGGCTGGAAGAGACAAATGATGCCCTATCATCCAAGCACTTCATTTTACAGGTGATGAAATTGAGGCTGAGACAAAGTTCGGTAACTTGTCCCCCCTTATAAGAGCTGACAAAACCACATAGGGATCCAGGGCTCTCTGCGCTATTCTGCAGCACCCCCTACCCTCACCCTCCAGGGCATCCCGCGGCACTCCAGAATCAGAGCTGGGAGCTCCTGCCAGAATTATCTCCATCCGTGTTTCACTCTTATTATGAAGCCCATCATTTATTCACTTAATTCACCAAAAGGTCTTCTCTCCTTTGCACTTCTCACCAGGTTTATATTTTTCTAACACACCATGTATTTTTAAAACCTCTACCCAGAACGTTCGAGCCTGAGGAATCTTTGGGGCCATCCATCTATAACTAGCTCCTTGTTTTGCTGAATCTCTGGGAAGCCACTGACTTGACCAAGGTCATACTGCCCAAGAATCAAGCACACGGCGTTGAAGATTCTCCATTACTCGTACATGACAGCTTCTCTACTAGCCACCTAATATGGATCGCAATGACATTTACAGTCTGTGTAGTACAGAGTTTCCAGAGACATTTTCTGGTAGGCTTTGTGTAGAAAATGTGGCACCAGAGAATTTCATTGAAAGCTGGGCATGCTTCTTTCCCTGCAGTAATGACTTTCTAGAGAGGGAGGGCAACAGTGACCTCTTGTGGTGAATGTGACAAAATGAGGAAAAACCCTTATTGCAAATCCAGTATGTGAGAGCTGGCACCTGAAATCGGGTCCTTCTGATTCCAAGTCCACCACTAGCCATTAGGTCACACTACCTCTTCTTCTTTTTTTGGAGGGGGGAAAGTAGGGCAGTTGGGGTTAAGTGACTTGCCCAAGGTCACACGGCTAGTAAGTGTTAAGAGTCTGAGGCCGCATTTGAACTCAGGTCCTCCTGACTCCAGGGCCAGTGTTGCATTCACTGTACCTCCTAGCTTCCCCAACTACCTCCATTTCTTTTTTTTTTTTTGCTTTTTGGAGGGCAGTTGGAGTTAAGTGACTTGCCCAAGGTCACACGGCTAGTTCTTGTGTTAAGTGTCTGAGGCCGGACTTGAATTCAGGTCCTCCTGACCCCAGGACCAGTGCTCTATTTGCTGCACCACCTAGCTGCCCCAATTATCTCTCATTTCTTAAGAATAATTTACATTTTCTTGTCCTCAGATCAGCTCTGAAAGTTAGAAAGTCCAAGTGTGAGTCTTGGATCTAAAATTGAAGGGAGCTTCAATTTAATCTCTCACAACTGATGAGGAAAAAGATTCAACAACACAAGGGACTTGGCCAAGGACACACAGTCAGTAAGCATCACAGACAGAGGTGGATTCAGGCACCTTGCCTCCTGGCCAGCAGTCTAATTACACCAAGCTGTGAAGTCATTTTTGTCCCTATTTCCTACGTTAAGAAACTGGAGTTCAGAGACCTTAATGATTTTCCCATCATTGAGCTAACAAATATAATGGATAGAATCATATTGAGCCTCTGGACTTAGAAACCAGTGCTCTTTGGACTATACTATATAGATATGAAAGTGATGGGAGAGGATGTTAATAGTGCAGTTTAGAATTAAAACTATCATGAGTTCGTTTTCAAGACCTGGTTGTTAAACATTTAACAACCTGCCCCCTACAGGATCATATATTTCATTTAAATGTTATGCTTTCTCCAAGCATTTGCTTTGACTATGTTTTCTTTTTTTTTATTGACTTGTTTATTTACTTTTAGTTGACAAGATTTTGAGTATGTTTTCATGGAGAAACACAGGCCATTAGAGCAAACAAGCATTGCTTCCATGGCGGTAAACAAGGGACTCTGAATTCCCTCCTCTGGCCCAGCTCCTCCTTCACAGCATCTTCTCTTCCCTTCAGTCTTTGTCACTCACATGGGAATCTGTCATTTAGCATCTTACACCATCTCTCAAAGAGCCCCCGTTGGAGGTGCAAGGAGTTAAGCATAGGATTAAGTGTCCAGTTTTCTCAGAACCTCTCTCTGCTCCAAAGCATCTGAGAGCAGGTTGAAGAAGGATTCCCAGATGCGTTCCATCTGTTACGTAAGAACGTGAGTGAGCCAGCAAGAAAAAACATTTCTGCCTACTTCTAAATGGAAATCGCTTATGAAATGGGCTTTTATGAATGTTGTTGTTCAGTCATGGACCACGGCACACCAATACTGTCTATCAGGGTTTTGCTTTTGTTTTTTGGAGTGGCTTGCCATTTCTTTCTCCAGTGGATTAAGGCAAACAGAGGTAAAGTGACTTGTCCAGGGTCACACAGCTAGTATGTGTCTGGGGCTAAATTTGAACTCAGGTCATCCTGACTCCAGCCCCAGGGCCCTAGCCACTAAGCCACCTAGATGCCCCCTGCTTTTATGATTGTACGAAGTAACTAAGGGCCAGGTCACTGAGCGCTGGCTGTGATGGAGTTGGGTTTTTCCCAAGGAATATTCCAACAATGAGTCCTTTTGCAAACCATTAAGTGCTTCAAGAGAGCAGGGGAAAAGAGGAGTGTAATGGAGGAAGAGGAGGAGGAGAAAGAGGAAGAGGAAGAAATGAAGGTGACGAATGCTCTTCTTCAAGTACACCAAGAGAGGAACTGATATAGATCCATGTCCAGCCCAGTGGTGGGGCCCTGTCCTCTGAGGAGCAGACCAGCTGGGTCTGAAGAGGTCCGTCGTTGGGAGTCATGGGGCAGAGGATGAGGCGGCTTCTCTGAGGATTTCCTACGTTGCAACGATATTCACCCTCTCCCCTTTAAGGATACACCAAGTCAATAGGCATTTATTGGCACAGTGGATAAAGTGCCTGGGTCTGGAGTCAGGAGGATCTGAATTCAAACATGACCTGCAACATTTACCAGCTGGGTGACCATGGGCAAGTCACTTAACCCCGACTGCCTCAGCTTCTTTATAAATAAGCCGGAGAAGGAAATGACAAACCACTCCAGACAAACCACGCCAAGTAAACCCCAAACAGAGTCAGGAAGAATCAACCTGATTAAAGTGACTGAACAGCGGCGACAAAAATGCATCACAAAAAATAGTCTGACACAACTGAAGCAACTGAACCACAACAAAAAGCACGTAAGTGAGGCGGCTGGATGGAGAACAGGACCTAGAGTCAGGAAGATTGGAGTTCAAATCCAGCCGCAGACACTTACTGTATGACCCTGGGCAAGTCATGTAACCTCTCTGCCTCAGTTTCCTCAAGTGAAAAATTGGAATAATCATGTTAGCCGCTCCCTCGGGGCTCTGGTGATTAGTGCTTATCTGTGTTTACTTTAACCCTTCAAACAATCCATGGCTTCAGCAAGGAAGACACTGTCTCTACTGGCCCAGGACACAGCCTTCACTTTGGAAGACAGATGGTTTGCAGGAGCATTGTGGCCAAAACCCAAAATCCATGGCTAGTGACCGTCCTTGTGGTGACATGACTAGTCTCCCCTGATGGATGTGACAAAGCTGGCCTTTGCTCACCACCTCATGCCTGGTTTATTGCAGTAAGCCTTGTGATTGGCCATCTTGACTCAAAAGGCCCTCCTCACTCCAGACCATCCTTCTCACAGGCGTCAAAACATGATTTTGCTAAAATCTGGGTCTCTCCATGTCACTTCTCAATAAACCCCAGTAGCTCCCTGTTCCCTCTAGGGTCAAACAAAGACTTCTTCATTTGACATTTAAAAGTCTTCACAACTTGATGCCTTATTACATTACTTCCTTCCACTCTCTAGATATCATTCAACCGTACCGTCCTACCTACTATGAGATGCTTCATCTGCTCTCTCTGTGACCCTGCATGGGATTATATCTTTGTATCTCCAGCCTTTTAACAGTGTCTAGAACCCAGCGGGTGTTTAATAAATTATTGGTGATGAGCTGATCTAGCTAAGATTTAATCTTGGAAAAATAGTAACAGAATTTCTACTTCTTTCTAATTTTGTACCATTCAAAGATTGCCTCATTGAAAAAAATCTTTGCATCAAGTTTCTCTGATAAAGATCACACTTCTTAGTATAATAAGATAACAGATATAATACTTTTGCCATCTTAAAGAGCTATATAAATACTAGCTATTATTATTATACAAAATGAATGGATTTAAATTTATAAGAATAAGAGCCATTTCCCAGTTGATGAATGACCCAAGCATATGATCAGTCAGTTTTCAAAGAAATAAATCCAAGTTATCAATAGGCTATATGAAAAATGTTCCAAATCACTAATAATTAGAGAAATGCAAATTAAAGAAACTCTCTAAGGTCACACCTCACACCCACCTATCAGACTGGCAGAGATGACAAAAAGAGGAAGATGAAGACGTTGGGGAAGCTAGAAGACAAGAGTGTGTTAATTCACTGTTGGTAGAAATGTAAATTGGTCTAGGAATTCTGGAAAGCAATTTGAAATGAAGTCCCCAAAGTTACTAAACTGTACATACACTTTCATCCAGCAACACCACTACTAGTCCTGTACTTCAAAGATATCAAAGAAAGAAAAAACAAACCCACTTATCAAAAAAATTGTACAAGTTCTTTTTGTAGTGGCAAAGAGCTTGAAACTAAGAGTGATATGATATATCAAAATCAAGGCTTACTACTGTGCTGTAAGAAATGATCAAAGATGTAGTTTCATAAAAGCCTGAGAAGACTTTTCTGAAATGATGCAGAATGAGATGGGTACAACCAGGAGAACAATTTAGACAATAACAACATTGTCAAGATAAGCAACTTTGAAAGATTTAAGAACTTTGATCATTGCAATGACCAGCAATTCCAAAGTGCCAGTGAGCAAGCAGGCTCCTCACCTCCTGAGAGAGGTAAAGAATCATGATGCAGAATGAGACACATTTGTTTTGTCATGGTCAAAGCAGGAATGGGCTTTGCTTGGCTGTATATTTATTACATTTGTTATGAGGGTTTGGGAGTGGGAGTGGGTGTGGGAATGGATTCGAGGAGAGAAAACAAGTGAATAACAGGCTTTTTTTTTAAGTTGCCTAATGGGTTTGTTAATGAGACCTGTCAAAGTCAAGTAAGGAGAAATTCTCTTTTCTCTTTGAAAGATTTTATATTACTTTTACCTCTCTAGTTGTTAAAACTGGATGGCTAATACTGATATTAATCAGAGTTACAACTCAGTTGGAAAATCCAGAGCTCCATGTATGACACACACATGCTTTCCTGTCCCCAGAGCTTTTGAATGTATACATCTTTAGCCCTTTCTCTTGAATCTCTTCCCTTTTCCCATAAGGGATTCTAGGTCTGAAATCTTGTGAAACGGCCATAAAACAAAACATAACAAAAGAAAAAAATCTTGCTTCTGAAATGCAATTCTTCTCAAATATCAATTAGTTTCTCTCTCTCTCCCCTTCTTTCTTTTCCTTTGCTTTCCTGTCTCCCTCCCCCCTCTCTCCTCTCCTCTCTTCTTTCTCTCCCTCCCCCCTCTCCACTCTTTTTTCTCTCCCTCCCCTCTCCTCTCCTCTCCTCTCTTCTTTCCCTCCACCCTCTCCTCTCCTCTCTTTTTTCTCTCCCTTCCCTCTCTCTCTGTTTTTCTATCTGTCTCTTCATGTCCATTTATCTTTCCTTCTCCCTCTTCTTCTCCCACCTCCCCACACACATGCACACACGTCCTCCCTCTGAATGTCTGTCTCTGCCTGCTTTCCTCTGAGGAGCAGTGTGGTACACAGCAGAGGAATCAAACTTGTTGCCCACTTCTGAGTTCAGCTCAAATTAAACTAAAATACAATTGGGAAATATTTAACAAAATAAATAAAAACACTATACAACGTAGATAATGTAAGTTTGTTGTTTTCTAATATGAGGTTTTCAATATGTGGCCCACAGGAATCTGTCCATTTCTATTTGAGTTTGACACTGAAGAGGTTGAGTGGGAGGAGTCCCATCTGGGTTGCCAAAATGAAGAGGTTGGGGAGAGTTGGGTGTCTGAGGATCTCAT
Source organism: Pseudocheirus occidentalis (assembly GCA_028646575.1). Lineage (NCBI taxonomy): Eukaryota > Metazoa > Chordata > Mammalia > Diprotodontia > Pseudocheiridae > Pseudocheirus > Pseudocheirus occidentalis. Next base: position 171,810,875 of record CM053600.1, read on the forward strand.
ATGAATCCCTAGAGGATTCTTGTCTAGAAAGAATTTCACAGGACTCAGAGCTATCTTTTGGCAAAGTTACAAAGTTTATTATTATGCTGACTTAGCAGCAGGCAGGAGAAATAGGGGGACCTGCAAAGTGCAGGGATCTAAGGCAGAGTTATAAAGTTTTTACACTCTGCAGCAAGCAGGAAAAGGTTAAGGGAACCTGCAAAGTGCAGGGGCTAGAGACACTATTTTTATAGTGATAAAACTGTCAGTAAAAGGTTAATTATGCTAATTCGGTGGGTAAGGGTGGAGTTAGGGAGGAGTTTAGGAGTAGTCAGTGCTTAAAGGGACATGCACTTTTTATATCAACTGCGCAGGCGTATTGCCCATAATTCACTGGGACATCCCCCTGGGGGGCTACCCGGAGGTGTGGTTTTTGCCTTGTGACATCACTAGGTTACATTTGGTCAAGGATGAATGAGCTATGTCCAGTCTGGCTGTTGGGAGGATAGGCTTAATTGTTTCAGGAGGTGCCTAGTCTGGGAGCGAGACCGATTAGGGCTTCAGGAGGTACCATATTGAGATGGAATTATCTCTCTGATAATGTTGTTCAAGGCTTTTGGGTGCAGCTGGCCACTTAGAACAAAGGGGCTAAGTATTTCTCTAAGGGTTTGTTTGTAGAATGCTTTTGAAGTATTCATAGGTACTGTCTCTAGGCAGACTGCTGGCTCAGGGAAAAGACTTTTAGGCTGGAGGAAAGAGAGAGGCAGAGTCAGTGTCTTTATGGCTGGGGGAAAGTGTGACTTTTACAACTTAATTGCACAGGCTTATTACAGACTGATGTTATATACATAGCTACCCAAACACAAGTGAGATTCTACAAACTGAGGTCACAGACAAAAGCATCCCAGCCCGCATCAACACCACTGGTTTATAGTATGGTCTACTCTGGCAAAAAACACTGGCCTTGGAGCTAGGATACCCTGGTTCAAGTTCTGGGTTGGCCGCTTATTAGCTCTGTGCCCTAAAACAAACTACCTGACCCTTCTCTGCTTTAAAATCAGTGCAACGGGGGCGGCTAAGTGGCACAATGAATAGAGCACAGGCCCTGGAGTCAGGAGGACCTGAGTTCAAATCCAGCCTCATACACTTAACACTTACTAGCTGTGTGACCTTGGGCAAGTCACTTAACCCCAATTGGCCTGCCTACCCCCCCTTCAAAAGGCAAAAAATAAAAATAAAATAAAATAAGTGCAACAAAAAGTTGATTTCCAAAGTCCCTTCAGTTCCAACAATCCATAACAAGTATCACTCTGGTCTCAGAGCAAGCCTCTCCTTCATGTAAGATCCACACTGACTATTCCCATGAAAAGCTCTTATAAGGGTCTTCCTCACTTGATATGAGACACAATATTTTGCAGAATTGTGGCGGCTAGGTGGCATTCAATGGAAAATGCACCAGTCTTTGGGTCTAGAAGCCCTGAATTCAAATTCCAACTCAGAAGTTTACTAGCTATGTGATCATGGGCAAGTCATTCTACGTGCTTTGGTTCCCTTACCTACAAAATGGAGGTGATAATAAATGGCAGGGCAGCTGGGTGATACAGTGGATAGCACCAGGCCTGGAGTCAGAAAGACTCATCCTCCCAAGTTCAAATCTGATCTCCAACACTCACTAGTTCTGTGGCCCTGGACAAGTCACTTAACCCTGTTTGCCTCAGTTTCCTCATCTGTAAAATGAGCTGGAGAAGAAATTGTATCTCTTCTAATAAACCTCAAATGGAGTCATAAGGAGTTGGACATGACTAAACAACCCAACTAGAAACATAATGTAAACTTTTGGGAGACAACAGCTGCCCCTTTGGGCTGGCAAGAAGACAAGGAGGAAGTGTACTCTAGAGACAGGAGACCTCCCACACAAAGGCACAGAGGGAGGAGATGAACTTTTATGTACAAGGGACAGCTCTCCTGCGGTTTATTTGGACTTGTTTGAACAAATCTGGGACTAAAAGGAGTCAGGATCTTTCCAAGGGGCAGAAACAGAGTGAACCTAAAATGTTTATTCCCATTTAGCCTAGAAGAAAGCTGGACTCAATTCTGTTTTCCTTAATTTCCTTAACTATTAATGTTCTGTCCAAAGTGATGCATATGAACCAAAGGCTGGGACAGGGCTGTCACTAGCAATATTTGTACCTGGATCAAGGATGCCCTCCTGTCAACTTTTTAATCAAGAGATCTATAGATGGAGGCTGTAAATGTTGGAGATAAGACACAGACCATCTGCTGTTTTCCCATTTCAATTAATTCTTCCTGATAGCTAAATACTAAGCTATTTCTAAGTCTGTGGTGCTAAAAACAAGACAAAACCATAAAGGGTTTTCAATATCCCTGTGGAAAAGCCACCATACCCTCTCTGTAACAATGGACATATGGATTTCTTCTAAAGTAGTCAAAAGCAATTCATATGATGGAAGTAAATTATTTCTTTGGTATTTTTAACTCATTTTGTAACTTAAAAGTATACTGGTATTTTTAAAGGCTTTATTTCATGGTAAAATAATATAATATTTAGGTGACAGTAAACAATCTAATTGGACAAAAGAATCAATGGCCAAAGCCATAATGATGGTTTTACCCATGTTAATCCCTACTTGGATATTAGATTATTGAACTGTGAGCTCCTTACAGGCTAGGACTATCTTTTGCCTTTCTGTGTACCCCCAGTGCTCAGCAGACTGCCTGGTACATAGAAGGCATTTACTCTGTCTTGACAGACTGGCAAGGAACTTTCTGTGTACTCCCAGTGCTCAGCAGACTGCCTGGTGCATAGAAGACACTTAATCTGTATTAACAGACTGGCAAGGAACACACAAATTTACTGCAAAGATTTTTTTAGCAGGCCAGAAAAGGATTCCTGCAAGCAATGAATATATTCCAGTATTGTGGGATTACTGGTTTCAAGCCAGAAGGGTTCTTAGAGGTGATCAAGTCCCACCTGATCATTTTACAGATATGGAAACTGAGTCTCAAAGTGAGTGAGTGATTTGCTAAAGGTCACACATCTAGGAAGTGTGGGAGATGGAATTTGAACTGAATTTTCAAGTATAGCATACTCTTCCCACTTTCCCATGCTACTGCACAGCTCAGGTCACCCAAATGTCAAAATGTGGATGACATGCAAAGGGCAGAAGCCAAAGACCTCCTGAGGGGGAAACGTGAATGGGGCATATTCAGTTCATTTACTCACCATGTGCCTACCTCCTATGAGTGCTCCCAAGCACCAGGCCTCTGGGGTCATCTGTGATTTCTCTAATCCCATGCCTCAGGGAGGAAGACAAGGACATTAGCCAGTGCTATAAGGAATGCACTGTTAACTAGGGTGGTCATTGCACATCCTGCTGATAGGCAGGCAGAAAGTAATGAGAAAATGAGAAATGAGGTCCCAGTGGTCATTACTCTCCCACCGGAGCCTCGGTAGGGCTCCTAGGCCAGAACTTCTGCTTATTCTCCTCTCCCAACAACGCAGTCTAGAAGGCTGGGAGCAGAATGAGGACATTAATGAGCCTTCAGACTGCATCTTGGAGAACTGTCTGGAGAATTTCCAAGTTTTCTTCTTCCTGGAAGGCTGTTTTTTAGTTTGCACCTCCATAAATCTGATTACTTACCAAGCAGTCGCTTCATCAAGAAGATCAACCACATACTTCTGCTTATGAGGCGCCAGCAAAGACAAGACGTTCACATTGCTGGAGTCACTGGATAAAGCTGGAGGGCTTGTTTGCAGGGCCACTTTGCTGTCGCCTACATCCTCCTGTTCTCAGATGGCAAAAAGAAAAGGCCAAAAAGTCCACTCAACAAATACCACACACACTGAGCTTCCAAGGTTTGGTTTTTCTTTGAAATAGTCAGTTAGTGTCACAGATTTACCTAGGTCCTGGTTAAATCATGTTCATAGGATTCAGAGCAACATCTCTATCCTCTCCCTAGACCTGTTCCTTGATGGCATTGTGTGCTGGCTGCCCCATGGCGTGGGACGATGGCATCAACAAAGGCCTTCTCATCAGCTCCTCCCTCCCCCCCTTCTCAAGAATAAGGATGATCCAAGTGAGCTGAAAGGGTTTGGGGGTGGGGGGAGAAAGCTGAGAGCTGAAAGGAGAAAGTTAGAAGGGAAACTCAAAGCCTAAGACTGAGGCTAACGAGAAGGTGATTACATATTTTGACGACTGCTCCTCTGTTTGTAGTGTTTCTACATCCCCTCTGTAAGTGTTTGTCTCAAGTATGGACCAAACTCAGCATTGTGTGATCCCACTTGGTTCCAGAGTGGACATAACAGCCATCTCAAAGTATCCAAAGGGCTTCTTCAGTGGTTCTCAACCTGTGGGTTATGTTCAACTTAAATATATCCTGCATATCAGATATTTATATTATGATTCATAACAGTAGCAAAATTACAGTTATGAAGTAGCAACAAAAATAATTTTATGGTTGGGGGGGTCACCACAACATGAGGAACTGTATTAAAGGGTCACAGCATTAGGAAGGTTGAGAACCACTGATGTAAATGGATCCTGGGTAACGGTAACTACCATAGACTTACAGGAAGCTCTAGAATCTGAAAAACACTTTCTCACTTGTGAGGGAGGTGGCACAGACAATATTCCCACTTTACAGCTCAGAAGACTGACTCTGAGAGAACAAATGACTTGCCTGTGATCATACTGCTAAATCGGTATGTTAAGCAGGATTTGAATCCAGTGCTCCTGACCAGCAAGTCTAAAACTCTCCCTACCACCCTCATGGAGAAAACAAAAACAAAAATTAGGGAGGCTGAATTTGGTTCAACACTACTTAAAAAAAAATAGAGCTATTTCACAGGACTATCACACAAAATTGTTAAGTACTCCCATCACTAGAAAACAGCTGGATGACCAGGGATACACTGAATAAAGAATATTCTCATTTCTAGTGATACCTCATTAACTTAAAACTGCACCAAGACTTTGGGGACACACCACACATCAGGGTTTCTTTTCTCTCTACATTTACATAGTACCTACCAATTGAGTACTAGGTAAAATTGATTTTTGAAAAGCTAATAAAACCCCATTTTAGCGCAGTTCAAGGTACTATTTATCACAAGAATCCCCATGATAATTAGGGTGCTTTCAAAATTCTGGGAGAAAAGAAATATGCAGAGTTCCCTTTGAGCAGAAGGCAATTCATATAGTGCACAAGTGGAAAAAAAAAAAAAGCTGTCCGGTTTTTTATTCAAGACTAGGACAGGCTTTGGAATCAATTTCCCTCACAGAAGTTCTTGGAATTAGTCCTACCAAAGGAATGGTTTGTTTTATAGGAGCCAGAGAGCTTCCAGAGCACAGAAATGATTGAAAAAAAGCAAAGCCAGCTCGGTGATCAGAAGCACATTCTGTTCCACAAGCATCTCTGTTCTCACTTGTGCACACACACGTGCACAAAAATAAGTCGAGGATATGAGCTGGGTTTGCACCCTCGAAATCCTCAATTCCATACTGTCCCTCACCTTTGGTAGCCATTCAGTAGCTAAATTTTGTGAATTCTCCCTCCACAAGATTTCTCATAGATTACGCCTTTTGTCCACTCATACAGCCACCACCAAGGCCCCCACCACTTCTCCTGGGGCTACTTGTAATGTCTTCCTAATCCTGCTTCCAGTCTGTCTGCCTCTCTCTGTTTCTGTCTGTCTTCTGTCTGTCTCTCCTCTCTCTGTCTCTGCCTGTCTGTCTTTGTTCCTCTGTCAATCTGTCAGTGCCTCTGTGTCTGTGTGTGTCGTGTGTCTCTCTCTAAGTCTCTCTGTCTCTCTCTCTCTTTCTCCTTCCCTCTCTGTCTCTTTCTATCTCTCTGTCTCTGTTTCTGTCTTCTCTCTTCTTCTTTCTGCTCCTATCATCCACAAAGTTGCCAAAATGATAGAATATTCCTAAAGCTCAGGTCTAATCACGTCATTCAAGAAACTCCAGAGACTCAGTGTATCCTAAGCATCCTTAAGAAAAATTGCAAATTCTCCTTTTTGAGGAGTTAAAGCTTCTCACCATTAGACTACAGCCTCTCTCCAACCTGATTACAAATTACTCCTACATTGTATGATCCAGCCAAACTATTCCCTGGACATGACATGACATGACATCTCCCACCGTCACTTATACTTCTAAAGATCTCACTCCTTGCCTTCACCTCTTTGAAACCCTGAATGCCCCCCCCTTTCAAGGCTCAGTTCAAGGGGCACTTCCTGATTCCCCCATTTGTTACTGCCTCCACCCCAATTACTGTATATTTATTTTGTATACCTTCTTTGGGCATTCAACCTGGCATACTGGATTCATTCAGGAAGACCTGGGTTCAAGGCTGACATTTGTGATTCTGAGCAAGTCTGAGTTGTCATATGTCTCTCAGGACCTCCCGCTTCCCCCCTCAACCCGGAAAAAAATACCCCTTAGTAAACAAAACATTGCAGAACAGGTGGTAATCTACATTGACAGAGAAAAAGTATTCATTTAGAGTTCCCTATACACACTGCTGTCACAGGATCAATTTTTTAAAATGAATAAAACTGTTGCTCCTGTATTTGAAATTCTCACTTCCCAGACTTTCCTCAGAGTACTCTTCCTATTGTACCAATCCGGTAAGCTAATCATTTTACTTTGAAGGCCAGGATTAGTTTAAACTTTATTCATCCACTGAAAGATTCGGAGTAAGGTAGTAAAAGGATAGATTCCTTCTAGATTTTGCTTGTGTAAAAAACACAACAGGAGTGTCTAATGAAAGAAAATAAGAAAAGTGTGTCTGAGCAAAGGAAGAGAATGCTATTCATTATCAATGCTGGGGGACGTTGCAACTGTCATGGACGTGGATTTGCCTGCCTAATGGAAGAAGAAAAAGAACTTTGTTTTCAAATAAATTACTAAAACACGTGTAAGGAAAAATATAGCCTTGAGATGGAATTTGAATCATGAGCATCCTGACTACCGAGAACGAGGCTAGTTTTCTCTTGTTGAACGTTTGAATATTTGGAGACCCTATTGTGTCCACTGTGGGCTAATAAGATCACTCCATGCAGCGCTTGGACAAACCAGAGACAAAAAACAAAAACTTTTAAGAGGTTGTGAGAAACTGATCAAAAAGGAGCAGCTGATGAATGTTGTAATGGCTGTGTGTATGTATATGTGTGCGTTTATGTATGAGCGTTATGTATATGTATACATATGTGTAGATGTAGATGTATATATGTATACGTGGGGAGAGAGAGAAAGAGAGAATCAGATTCCCTCCTAGGCTCTAAACTTCCCTTCCAGCTTTTTCCCTTTGGGCTACTAGTTTTCTCTCCAAAACCCTTTTCCATCCACCTTGGAATTTCCTTTTGTCCCCCAGATTTTATCCTTGAAATCAGGGGAGAAGCTTGACAAAGTAGCTTTGCTGATGTCATTGCCCCATGAAATGGAGAGGCTAGTATGCCGGATGGAGAGGCTGATGCCATTGGATCCTGAGTCTGGGAACAGGCCACCCATTCCCCCCAACCCTCCCCTCTTTGTCTCTGTGTCTGTCTCTCTTTCTTTGTCTCTGTCTCTCTGTCTCTGTGTGTGTCTGTCTCTCTCTGTCTCTCTCTGTCTCTCTCTGTGTCTCTCTTTGTCTGTCTCTGTCTCTCTGTCTCTGTCTGTCTGTCTGTCTGTCTGTCTCTCTCTCTCTTTCTCTCTCCCCCCACACACAACTCCATTACAGTCAAGCTGGTCTGTCCCTGTTCCCCATACCTGAAATTCCATCCCCTGCCTCTTGTCTTGGGCCTCTTGGATTCCTCATCTTCCATCAAAGCAGAGCTCTGGATGAAGTCGCCCCTTAGTCCCCCTTAGTATTTGCTGGTTGGCCCTTTATTAGTCTACCTCTTGGAATACCTTCATATAACTTTGTATGTAGGTGGGATCTGGGTGCAGTGGAATAGAAGTCCAGGGGCAGGTACTGTTTGGAGTCTGCATCCCCAGTTCCTAAAATCTTTCCTTTTACATAGTAAGTGCTTAATAAGTTTGGCGCATTGTTGAATTAGTAGCAAGGGTACATTGCTTGGTTTCTTAGAAATTCCTGGGGGTGGCAAACCACTCTAGTACCTAGCCAGGCATCTAGATGATCAAAAAGTGTTCATTTCCCTGGGTGTCTGGGGCCGTGGAGACCTGGGGTTCTTAATAAGGAGGTCTGGATTTGTTTGTTAAAAATATTGTGCTAGGTGTATTTGGATGTAATTTATTTCCTTTGTAATCCAGTGTCTGGTTTTATCTACTCTGAGAAGCTCCCCCCACCCAAGCTTCACCAGCCTGCCAAAGGAGGTGACAAAGAAAGGTTTAAGAACCCCTATCCCAGAGAGAGCCCCCGACTCCGGGGAAAGGATCGGGCTTCTGGGGGACCCCACGGGCCCTTGGCTCAGATAGGGGTGAAGGTCACATGGCTCTACCCTGAGGCGCTGCCTTCAAGAAGCTTGTCCAGCCCCCCATTACTAGCTCCTTCTACTCCTCCACCCCAGAAATCATTACTACTTTGTACACATTTTGTGTCTTCTTACCGATATTTTGTTCCCATTGAACACGCACCTTACCAGCACAGATCGTGAGTCGGTCGTGGAGATAAGTCTACACAGTAAGCTGAAGGGCGTTTGGAGCGGCAGTTATGGGGGTTCCCGAGGACTGGGGCTCCCGCAGAAACAAACCACCCGCCCGCGGGAGGGCTTCTAAAAGGGGCTGGGGCGTTGGAGGGGCGCCCCTCCGCCTGCCCGCTCTGGGTGCCACATCTGGCTCCACCACATACCAGCTGTAGGACCTTGAAGTCCCTCCCAGCTCCAAAGGAAGGCAGGGGCGTGTGGACAGGGAAACTAATCAGATCCAGAGTAAAGAGAACCCCCTTTCTAAGGCTCATCTTAAGTTCCACTTCCAGCGAGGGCTTTTCTACCAGATATTGGGGCTACACTCAATTACGGCCAATTAGTGTTCTTAGCCTTCCCACCGGCTTTAATCTCTGTGAGTGTGGTGTATTCTCCTATTAGAATGTAAGCTTCCTGAGGGCAGGGACTGATTACTGAGCTTTTATCCTTTGTGCCTGGCACATGCTTGTTCCTTTGTTGATAAAATGAATAAAATTATTCATTGGCATGGAGGTGACCCAGAATTCTCAAGACTGTCAGCAGATCCCAAGTTTTCTGTAGGCCTTTTGTTGTTGTTCAGTCATTTCAGTCCTGTCTGAGTCTTCCTGACCCCAGGGGGTTTTCTTGGCAAAAATCCTGGAGTGGTTTACCATTTCCTTCTCCAGTTCATTTTACAGATGAGGAAACTGAGGCAAACAGGATGAAGTTGATGTGGTCTGGTATGTTTTTGTCTATAACCTTAGTTTGTAAAATCTCCTTTGTGTTCTGGTACCTATGTATGTAACATCAATTTGTAACAAGCCTGTGTAATTAAGTTGTAAAAGTCACACTTTCCCCCTGCCATAAAGGCATTACTGTGTCTCTCTCCCCTTCCCCTAGCTTAAAAATCTTTTCCCCTGAGCTAGCAGTCTACCTAGCAACAACAGCCATCCCTATGAATACATCAACCAAGTATTTCATAAACAAATTCTTTAATCTAGAGAAATGCATAGCCCCTTTGTTCTAAGTGCCCAGCTGCACCCAAAGCCTTGAGCAACATTATCAGGAGATAACTCTGTCTCAATATGGTACCTCCTGAATCCCTAATCAGTCTAGTTCCCAGACTTGGAAACAATGAAGCCTGTCCTCCCAAACAGCCATATTGGCCATACTTCATACATTCTTGACCAAAAGTAACCTAGTGATTTGTCAAGCATAAAATCACACCTCCAGATAGCCCTCCTTAGGGGGATTTATTAGTGAATTATGGGTAATTTGCATGCACAATTGATACAAAAAGTGCATGTCCCTTTAAGCACTGACCACTCCTAAACTCCTCCCAAACTCCCTTTGCCCACCTAGTTAGCATAATTAACCTTAGACTGACAGTTTTATGGCTATAAAACTGTCAGTCAAGCCTCTGCTCTTTGCAGGCTCTCCTTAACCTTTTCCTGCCTGATGCAGAGTGTAAAACTTTATAACTCTACATCACTAGCCCCTGTTCTTTGCAGGTCCCCCTATTTCTCCTGCCTGCTACTAAGCCAGCATATCAATAAACTTTAAACTTTTCCAAAAGACAGCTTGGGTCCTATTTGAAATTTTTTTCGAGACAAGAACCCACTAGGGGTTGTATGACACCCCTCAGACACCCCCTACCCCCACACCTCTTCAAAGTGATTTGCCCAAGGTCTCACAGCTAGTAATATGATCTGAGGTCAGATTTGAACTCAGGAAGATTGGTCTTCCTAGTTGTCTCCCTAAAAAGGGACAAAGCTGGGATCTAATCAGACCCAATTTCCCTCACACAGCTTCCTGGTGACTTAAAGGATTTATGAAGACCTGGTGAGTCACCATGTCCTTCACCTTCACCCTGGTGACCAAATATGTTTCCATGTAGAAATGGGGAGAGAGTGGGGAACGCTGAGAGAAGCCAGGTCCTTGTTGCGTACCCTTATTGTGTTGAGGCAAAGTAAACTTGCTTTTGTTAACTGTTCAATGACTTTCCAATGCCTCATCTTATCCCAACATTGAACCTGAACTGGGAGTGTTAGCATTAGAGTCCCCTCAAATAGCTACTTGTTCTTCTTTCAAAGAGGACCAATGACATTACAGGGTGAGGCTTTGACTTGCTCATGAACTGGATTTCAGTGAGGCAGAGTTGCCCAGAGTCATTAGCCTCACTCTCTTCCAGAGTCATCAAAGTCTAGTGGTAAGACAAAAGTCAGCATAACTGGAGATGGCCCAGAATGCAATCTATGACCTTGGCATCTTAGATGACTGACCAAGCTCTAAATGCTCTAAAAACAATTTAGGAAAATGAGCTTGAGGCATGCCCCCAGTTCTCAAAAAAGGGACCAAGTATAAAAAATGTTTAACTTACACTATCAAGCTGCTACTGCCAAACATTTTTTAAAGTTAAAATGTCTACATGCATTATTCTTGAACAATTTACTAATTTTCTTTATTTTCTATTTTTTCTTAAATTAAGTTTCTAACATGGAACTTTAAAAAGCTTTGGCCTGTACCCAGCAAAGTTGCCTTGTCCTAAGACCTTCTTGAGCAGTGTGTCAGGGATGAGGAGCCTTCCAGAGATAATGGTTCTTTATCCAAGATGGTGGACGCAGCTTTAAGAAGTTTCTTTTCCCTAGGAAAGAGAAAGTGTTCACAAATTACTCTGCTAATTCAAGTCTTCCCTTTTTGATTTTCCTCCCTTCACCCTCAAAACATAACCAGCTGCATGATCTCAGATTTGCCTTCTACTCCTCTTCTGAAACGTATTTCTGCTAAAACCAAGATGCTCTTTTTTTCCATTCACACACCATATACCTATGAATGGTTCCTTTTACATCTGTTCCTTTTTTTTTTTCTTGACCCTCAAATGGTTGAGTTTCAAAGTGCCTAATGAAAGAATGAATGGCCATTGTCCTAAGGCCAGTGATTTCATTAGAAAGGGTGGGGAAGTCCCAATGTGGAAACTTCCTCCATCGGTAGAGACCAGTGATTTCATCTGTAACTTCATAAGTTAAAAGAGTTGCCTGGAGTATAGGCATTTTACTCCTGCTCGTGTGTCTGTATCTGAAGCAGGACTTGAATCCTGGTCTCCCTAACCCCGTGGCAGGTCCTTTATCCACTATACCACGCTGCTTCTTATTAGTCATTAAAGTGGCAGAATGACTGTTTTGCTTGACCATCATTTTTTTTATAAAGTATAATTAACCATAAGCAGTGTCTTGGCAGTACCATATAAATAAAACCATACTTTAGCCTAGAGCTCTCAAATTTTGGAAAATATTGTCATCCTTGTGGATGGGGAAAAGTTTCCTATTGATATCAACTTAACCCAGATCTCAGATAAGGAAGGAAAATGAACGCACATTTCTTATAATCTACTTTGCCTCTAGGACTCATGCAAACTGAGTGAGGAAGCATTTCAAAACTGTTTAAAGTGTTCATACTCTGAAAAAAAAGCCACCTCCTGACAAAAGCAATAATTGTTTAGAGAACACTGCTTATTCTTTGAAAACAAAAAGCCATTTTTGGGTGAATGGAGGTTTTGATCTTTCAGAAATATAACAATACATCTGACCCATTAGACTTTTTGACCATTCAGTGTTTAGTTTGTTAGAATTTTGTATTACTCATTAATAATAGATGTTTACAGGGCAGCTAGGTGGCATGGTAGATATAGCACTGGCCCTGGAGACAGGAGGATCTGAGTTCAAATGCCACCTCAGACACTTGACACTTACTAGATGTGTGACCCTCGGCAAGTCATTTAACCTCTATTGTCTCAAAAAAACAGACAGTAATAGATGTTTACTGACTTGATTTTGCCAATAAATGGTTAAAATAAGTGATCAAGTTATTTGCGTTCAATAATTTCTACTTTATGGACATGGTCTTTGTCACACTCAAAGACTCATAGGAGAACAGAACCATAGGGTCATAGATTTAGATCCAGAAGAGACTTCAGAGGTCAAGTCCAAACCCCTCCTCTTACAGAAGAGGAAATTGAGTCCTAGAAACCTTAAGTGACTTGCCTAGGTTCACCTGGTTCACAAGGATCTGAAAGAAGATTTGAACTCAGGTCTTCCTGATACCATGTCCAAAGTTGTATCCATTACACAATGATCTCTCTAAGTCTCCTATGAGTTAATTCCTTCACAGTAATATCCAGTTCTCTCACATTAAATGCAATCATATTGGTTTTGAATTGATGTGCTCTATGAGGGCAGAATTGTGTTTTTAAAAAACCCAACAACTTGTAAATGGCCATCAATCCAACTATCTCTAGATCTGCGTGGGAAACCAATAAAATGGTATGCAAAGGGTCTAACGCTGATGTGTATCCAACTTCCTTGGAAACTGCATGCCCCTTATGGACATTCATCTATTCTTTCTCTGTATTTCCACAAGGAATTACAAGGAATTAGACAGACGATGAAACACTCTGGTCCACCTGGTTCACCACAGGTGATCTTAATGATGTACAAAAAGCAAAACCAGTGTTTCTGGAAGCCAGCCAATGATCTCTGGCCACAACCATGATGAGCAGTGGCCAGGCAGGCAAACTGCCCCCTTTAGTCCCAGACTGGCTTGTTGTCTTGTGGATGGAGGTAGTCTCTTGGATGTGGATGGTGGGAGTCTCTTGATCAAGCAGCCCCTCCTCTTGAGGTAACTCAGAAGGTGGTGGCATCATACGGAAATAACAAACAATTAACCTACCCCACAGATCTCAGGGCATCGGCACTTTGTGCAGATAATTACAAATAAGCATTTGACCACGTGGGTGCCACAGAGCAACATCTGAATGCTGCTTATTATGAGCTGGATGGAGAAGAGACTGAGGTTCCAGGGTACAATATTAAGAGGTTCTATACAGGCACTCCACGAGTCTCTGTCTTTGAGATAGTTCCTGAGATAGTAACAGAAGAGAAGTTCATTCATTCATTTATTCAACAAACATGTAGTAAGTGTTTGTCACAAGCAACGACGCTTTGATTTAGTTCTATGCAGATCTCAGAACCATCTGAACTTAACCAAGTTAGTTCTTAATCAATGTGTGTAGGGGTGCTTTGAAGGTCATATGAGATGATGGGGAGCAGCACTTTGCAAACTTTAAAGTGTTATATGAATTTCTATTAGCATGATTTATTAGCTGTCAGCAGGCCTCCAGTCTGCTGATGACTTCATTCCCTAAGCTAGTGGTAGGGAACCTGCAGCCTAGTTCTTTTTCATGGGACCACAGATTTTGACCTGGAAGGAACTTGACCCACTATTTCAACCCCTCACCTAACAGATGAGGAACATTAAGTAACTAGCCTGGGCTTCACACAGCTATTAAGTGCTTTCTGATTTCAAGTAAAAAACTACAAGTCTCTGCTTCTTAAGTTTCCCTTCCTTTGCTCATTTCAAAATCCTACCTTCTGTAACAGGCCTGTCCCAATCTCTAGGCCACATTCTAGGTCCTCGGGTGCAGCCTTCTGTCCAGGTCCAAGTTTTACAGAACAAATCCTTTTATTAAGAGAATTTGTTCTGTGAAACTTGGATTCAATGAAAGGGCTTCACTTGAGGACCTAGAGCAGTGTTTCTCAACCTTCCTAATGTCACAAACCTTTAATACAGTTCCTCATGTTGTGGTGACCCCAACCATAAAATTATTTTTATCGCTACTTCATAACTGTAATTTTGCTACTGTTATGAATTGTAATGTAAATATCTGATATGCAGGATGTGTTTTCATTGTTACAAATTGAACATAACCCACAGGTTGAAAACCGATGACCTAGAGGGTCACCTGTGGCCTCGAGGCCACAAGTTCCCCACCCCTGCAAGCCTTCTACTGTGTGCCTGTTGAGTTCAAGTAATATTTATAGAGCAGTATAGAGGTCTGTTGTTAAATGTTTAACATCTGAGATTTTCAGAAAAAAAAAATATTGGGGTGGCTAGGTGGCACAGTGAATAGAGCACCGGCCCTGGAGTCAGGAAGACCTGAGTTCAAATCCAGCCTCAGACAGTTGACACACTTACTAGCTGTGTGACTTTGGGCTCCAAAAAGCTAAATAAATAAATAAATAAATAGTATTGCCATATGCTGTCAAATTTAATCTGACTCATTACTGCTTAAGTCTAGGCAATGAAGAAAACAGTACTTCAAGCCGAGATTTGCAGTAATTGCCAATTTCTGAGGTGCAAATATTTGTTGCTGTTGTTTAGTTGTTTTCAAACATGTCCAACACTCCGTGATTCCATCTGGGGTTTTCTTGGCAGAGGTACTGGAGTGGTTTGCCATTTCCTCCTCCAGCTCATTTTACAGATGGAAAAACCAAGGCAAACAGGGTTAAATGACTTGTCCAGGATCATGCAGCTAGTAAGTGTTAGAGGCTATATTTGAACTCAGGTCTTCTTGACTCTAGGCCTCATATAGGCCTACTACTCTACCACCTAGCTGCCTCCAAGGCCTGGTTGGGTCTAGGGCTGCCTGAACTAGATTAAAATGTAATTAGAAAATATTTAACAAAATAAACAAATACAATAAAACATAGTGGTTTCCTAAGTCAATTTGTGGCCCACAGGTGTCTGCTTCTCTTTGAGTCTGACACTGCTTCATTGGTGCTTTTTTTCCCAAGGTCATCCAGTTACTAACAGAGCCAGGGATTCAAACCCAAGATGCCCAGCTCCAGATCCAGGGAGCACTGTACAATCCCCACTAATTCTGACTGTACCGTGGTGCTCCAAAATCCTAGGAAGATTCCCTCCGCATTTCACTCTTTATTTCCACTTATTAATTCGAGGCACTTAAAGAAAGGACTCTCCTTTTTACTTGCCTCTGTATGCCACTGACTTAATATTGAACTCTCCTTGACATCCCCCCAAGTACAACAATGGAAAAGCTTCCCATCAGGCCATTCTCTTCCCAGATCAATCTTTTTCTTCTGCATCCCTTTCTTTTAACGGACAACAGTTTGGCAGAGGTAGCTAGGGTGTGTGGTACATAGAAGCTGGGACTAGAGTCAGGAAGACCTGAATTCAAATATGGTCTCAGATGCTCAGTAGCTGTGTGATCCTAGGTAAATTGCTTGATCTTTATTTGCCTTAATCTACCAGAGAAGGAAATGGCTAACCACTCCAGTAACTTTGCCAAGAAAACTCCAAACGGCGTCACTGAATGACTGAGAAACAACATTCCATTTCTGCTGAAACATCCTAGAATAAAGAAAGCATGGAATGTTAGAGCAGAGGGGCCTCAGGGATCATCCAACTAGTCCAGTTGGTCATGGGTCCAGTAATTTTCCCAGGATGCTACAGCAGGTGAAGGGGAAGTTTCTCCGTTACTCATGTGCAGTATGGTCACAATTTCATAACTGACTGTGACAAAATTTATGTGCTGAGGTTCTGGACATATATTTTTTCCTGGCAGACTATGTAGAGAAAATGTGGCTCTGGGGAGTTTGGAGAGAGTGGTTGTTGTTTGTTTTGTTTTTAAATCAAGCCTCCTTTCTTTTCCTTGTGAGAGTGACTTGGAAGAGAATTGGGCCAATACTGACACCTTGTGATCAACTCGATAAAGCCAGTGAGGAAAGCTTGCATTTACAGGGCGGCTTTGGGAAAACAAGGCAAATATTAAGTCTGATGTTAAACTTTAGTTTTTACTTAAGAATATTTCACCAGTCTGTGATTTTATCCCTGTGGGAACTCCCTCCATGGATCCAGATTGCCATCCATTTGTAATTTATAGCTTTACAGAGTTGCCTGAGGTTCATCGCCTGGGAGCTCATTACTAATTAGCCTCAGAGTTGGAAGTTGAAGCCAGGTTTTCTCTCTATTGTACTGCCTCTGCTTATTTTTAAGTTACAGAATTTGAGAGGCAGAAACTACCATCTAGTCCAGTAGGTATCCAGAAGGAATCCCACCATAACACACTTAACAAATGATTATCCAGCCCCTGTTTTAAAGACTGCAAGAGAGCCCACTGCAGAGCTAGGAAACCTCTCGTCATTACAAGGTTTTCCCTAGCACCAAGCCTAAACTGGCCCCTTTGTAACATCCTCCTATTGTTCCTGGCTTTTCCCTCTGGGGCCAAAAAGAGCAAAAGGACTCTTCTTGCAGAGTATATTACTTATCCGTTCCAGTTTAGTGTTATCTGCATATCATTTATTAAAGTTGTTTGAGTATTAAACAGCACAAACTTCCTGACACGTTGGCATCAAAGAATGAGTCCCACCATCCAATCTCCTTTCAGTGCACTGCATTATCATCTAGTTGCCAAGTGAGGATATTCCCGTCTCTGGCCAGACAGCTGTCAGTCCTATCATTTAAGCCGTTGTTCTGAAATCCACATCCCATTCTCAGATACTACCTCAGTTAGCTGTTTACTTCCCAAATTCATTTTTCTCTTCTGCATCCCTTGCTTTCAATGGCCAACAGTAGAGAAAATACAGCCTATACTTTTAGGTCAATTTCTTACCCCCAAACTTTATAACTTTTGGTAATATTTTTAAGTTCCTCCTATTATCTCCTGGAAGAGTTATCAATAGAGGAACCAGCCTGTCACTGATCCAGTGACCTCCAACTTTGCAGTTCTCCCTCTTGTCAGATTTTGGGACATGTTGACCCACTCTAAACATATCATGGATTTAGAGTTGGAATAGACCTCAGTGCCATCTGCTCTTTTTACTGAGTTACAAACAGAGACCCAGAGAAGTACAGGACCTTGCTGGGACAATTATCCTCCATTTTGATCAAGTCTTAGTGGACCGTGTCTTAGAAACACATCCTAGGAAGACAACAGAACTCTCTGTTGTTCTCATCAGGCCAATAAATAGCTTCCTCCATGCACCCCCAAAAGAAAATCGTCAACTCTTGCTTCTCTTCTTCCTTTGCCCCTTACTCGATAATCGATTGGCTCAGCCTGATAGAATTAATCTTGGCCCTGTAGCTTTTTTATCCTGAAAGCATCCAGTTAGCTCCCCGCCTAGCAGAACCTCCAGTCTGGTTTTGGGGAGCTCTACACTTCCAGTTGTCCTTTCTCTTCACTGTCTCCTCTGGGCAATACCTGTTCACTTTCCCATCTCCCCTCCTCCACCCCAAATCCCCCATTTTCTCCATTAAAACCTCACTTTCATTTCTTTTAGTAACATGCCATTATCTCTAACAGCCCAGAGCATTTTTCTGGTCTTTTTCTTTTCTCCTCCAGGAGGGAACCAAATGTGGGGCACAGACCATGACTGCACTGTGGCAGGAACACCAACATCCAACACTGAAAGCCACTGCACCGTTTCCCATCCTTAATCCTCAGTCATTTTCTTTGAACCTACTTGTGGGTCTTTACACATCAATTCTAACTAAGCACCTGGTTAAAAATTTAAAGCTATTTATGACCCCTTAATAACATGACAAGGGAGGGAGGAAATCAGCTTCTCCTAGATTTGCTAGAGCTGAGACTCACAACAACTGAGGAAACTGTGGGTCACACAGTGAGTAAGGGACTGAAAAAGCCAGGTTTGAATTCAGCTCTATCCTTATTTCAGGTCACCTGGCTGCCTGTAGGCAGCTCATAACCTCACTCATCTGCTTTTCCTAGTCTCATCAACTCCAGTGCCACACTGGAAACCTGCCCCAGACGCCTCCTCTGCAGTCCCATAGCAACCCTGCCCTCCAGTTCCCTCAATCCATTGACTTGGCCCTCCAATTGTTCCACTTCCAACCCTTCCTTCACAATCCTCCTGGATCTTCTGTAGTCTCTTTATATCCTTAAATTCCCCAGAATCTTGTTCCTTCTTCCTCAACAGAACTAGGAGTCAAATGCAGACAAGAGTCTGAATCTGGAGGGTTGTTTTTTTTCAAATTGTCCTTAATTTGTCCCACTTCTCTCCTCAAATTCAGTCTCTGCCCTTCCTCATTAGTCTATGTTGTCAACAGGAAATCACACTTGAACAACATCCTTCTATGTCCCATATGCAGTTTTGTTCTTCTGAATTCAGATGAAACCCTTCTCTTCAATTCTGATTCTTCTCCCACAACTTTCTCCCTTCTGGAAACCAGAATTTGATCCTCTGAATTAATCATACTAGTTGGTAACAGCAAAAGACCTCACCAGAATTCCACCAGGAAGGTCCAGTGAACAAGGAAGAGAGAAGAGCTTCCAATCCCCATGGGGCAGTGACTCACTTCCCCAAGGTTCCTGAGTAAACTAGGGCTTTCCTAAGGTCAAATTACTTGGAATGCAGCCTCAACTCAAGGTAAAACTCCATCTAAGGCTAACACAGTCATTAAATGGATAGTCATCAAGTACCCAAAGGAAAATGGAATCTTGATGAGTAAAAATTAAAGGGGCCCCGAAGGCATTGAGAGGCCAATAGACATGAGGCCCACAAATGGGCATCTGCTGCTGGGAAGCTGTCTCCAGGCTGGCTAAACCTTGGAGTATTATTTTGCTACTCCAGAGATGACTCAGCAAGCTAGAGAATCTAAGCAGAGGAGTGTGTTTGATACAGTGGAAAAGGGCTTTGAAGCCAGAGAATCAGGGTTCAAATTCCTTCTCCATATTAGTACTATCTTGCATCTCTGGCCCTTAGTCTCCTTATTTGTGAAAATGAGAGAATTAGACTAAATGGCTTCTGGCATCCTTTTTAATTCTTGATCCTAATAATCATGGGAGGGGAGAAGTAAATGATAGAAGACAGAGAGAGAGAAAGAGAGAGAGAGAGATGGATAGAGAGATGGATAGATAGACAGATAGATGGATGGATGGATAGATATATGGGTAGATGGATCTATGGAGAGATACATATGTAGATATATAGATAGATGATAGATAGATAGATGGATAGATTGATGGATGGATGGGTAGATGGATGGATGGATGGATGGATGGATAGATGGATGGATGAATGGATGGATGGAGAGAAAGATAGACAAACACACAGATGGACAATAGATGGATAGAATAGCTAGATTAGATAGGGTACATAGATGAGATAGATCCATAGATAATTAAATAGATGAGATAGATGGGCAGACTGGTAAAGAAAGAGAGTATATGTAAACAAACTTGTAAGGTCCACAATGGATAAAGGAGCCAGGAAAACCTGAGTTCAAATATAGCCACAGACACCGTCTGTGAGACCCTGGACAAATCACTTAATTTCATTCTTCCTCAGTTTTCTCATCTATAAAATGGGGATAATAATAGCACCTACCTCCTAGGATTGTTGTGAGGATAAAATTGGATGAACTTTGTAAAGCACTTCTCAAACCTTAAGGCACTGTGTAAATTCTGGCTATACTCCTCCTCATCATCATCCTTTTCCTCATCTTCTTCCTCCTTCTCCTCCTCCTCCTCCTCATCATCATCATTACTCCCATTCTCTACATGAGGAAGCCAAGATTACAAGAGCACCAGGGATATTTGCCCATGGTGAAATTTGGGTGAGTTGAGGCCAGAATTCCTGGCCACCTGGATAGGTGCTGGAGTGGTTTGCTTTTTCCTTCTCCAGCTCCTTTTACAGATGAGGAAACTGAGGCAAACAGGGTTAAGTGACTTGTCCAGGGTCACACAGCTACTAAGTGTCTGAGGCCAAATTTGAACTCAGGAAGATGAGTCTTCCTGACTTTAGGTCCAACACTATACACTATGGCATCACAGCTCCCAAAGAGTGCATGAAGGTAACCAAAAACCGGGACGTTAGCCACTGACCAATTGCCCTGGGGATGGATAGATAGATATCTATCTATCCATCTATGCATCTATCTATCCATCTCTCTCTCTCTATATATATATCTGTCTGTCTTCTATCATTTACTTCTCCCCTCCCGTGATTATTAGATCCATCAAACTCCAAGTCCCTTTGCCAAACCAAGAATTATCTTCTTTTTTCCCCTCTCTGATTTCATATGGTTTACTCATTAAGAAAGAAGTAAAGGAGGAGTCAGAAAATTAAATCAACTTATCAGTATTAAATACTCCATTAGAATTATCACCAAGGAATATTACTGAATATCCCCTGGGATGGAAGGATAGCATAAGGATAGGAGTCATCTGCTCCGAGCATTGTTAGGGTTTGCCACAAGCTTTCTATGGTGTAGTGGGGCCTAGCTCTATCCCACTTGAAGAATGTGTTAGGCCTGAGAGCAGTGAGGAGTGATAGAAAAGGCAAGGAACCCAGTCAGGAGAGGCCTGGCCTCAGGTCCTACCTATCAGGAACCAACAGGTAGCCAAGGTACTTGATATGAGCCTTAGTTTCCTCATGTGTAAATCAGAGATAATTACAGAGGTCTACAGTGCCCATCCCACTTGGTTGTTGTGTGAGCCAAATAAGATGGTATCTGTACCATAACACACCAGTTAAATACCAGTTATTAATATAACACAACAGAGTCACGGGATTTGGAACTGGAAAAGAACATCCATTCCAAGCCTCTTATTTAATGTGTGAGGACACTAGAGAAGTTAAAACGCATGGTCAAGATCGCTGGGTTTGACCGTTGTTTTCCAGCTCCAGTTATATAGCAGGTTATGATTTATAAAAGGGTTTCCTTGCAGGAACCCAGTGAAGCAGTCAAAGCAAATACCATTATCCCCATTGTACAAACAGGGAAACTGAGAGAGAGAAAATTAATGAGTCACACAACTCATAGGAGTCAAAGCCAAGACATAGATAGGAATAGATCTGCAGCTGGAAAGGACCTCAGAGGACATCGGGTCAAAAGCTCTTACTTTACAGGTGAAGAAACTGAGCCCCAAGAAGATTAAGTGATTTGTCCAGGCAATTAGTGGCACGCCTGGGATTTAAACCCAGGTCCTCTGACTGCAAAAACAGTATACCTCCCACTGTACCATGAAAAGGGTACTCCAATAGGTTCAATGCAATCAGGATATAAGATTTCCTAGAGACGATCCAAGGCCTACCATTTCTAAAGTTCATGTTTACCAAGCACTCTTTGGATCTTAAGTGAGTGCCCTTCTCAGACAATTTGATCAGAGGCCATTGTGCCTTTTGGGAATGGGAAAATTGTTGTTCTTTATGTTGATTTTTTTCTAATAATAAAATAATATATGAGCAGAGGGGTCTGTAAATCAGTATCTGGTTGATTTATCTTGACTCATTCTCAATCTACACTAAATAATATAAATATCAATTAGTCGCATTTACATCGTTCACTCATGTCTAACTCTTCATGACCATACTGTCCATGGAGTTTTTCTGGCAAAGATGTTGGAGTGGTTTGCCTTTTCCTTCTCCGGTGGACTAAGGTAAACAGAGATTAATTGACTTGCCCAGGGGTCACACAACTAATCAGTGTCTGAGGCCAGATTTGAACTTAGGTCTTCCCAGCTCCAGGCCTACCACTTTGTCCACTGAGTCACCTAGTCACCTTGTATTAATGTGGTTAACATGGAATCTTTCAACGACCTAACATAAATTTTCTTTCTTTTTGGGGGCTGAGCAGGGAAGAGGCTATCAGAGTTAAGTGACTTGACTTAAGCCAGAGTCACACAGCCACTTAAGTGTCTGAGGTCAGATTTGAATACAGGTCTTCCTGATTCCAAGGCTGGAGCTCTAACCATTGTGCCACCGAGCTGCCCCTACCATTAATTTTCAATGTCATATTCACTAATCTTTCACCATCATAAGATTTACCATTATTGGCACTTTGAGTCTGTTAATGAGACATGTCTAAGACAGGTAAGAAGAAAATTTTCCTTTCTTTCTGAAAGATTTGACATGACCTGAACCTCTGAATGGTTCCCTGTTGATGCTAAGGAGAATTTAACTTCAGTTGTGTAACACCTAGTTACAACCATTAGCTCATTTCAGCCTGGGGACAATAGAATGGTCCCTAAATCTCACCTGTTTCCCTCCTCTTCAGATTCAGGGAGTTTATTTTATTTTATTTTTTTGAGGGAGGAAGGCAAGATAATTGGGATTAAGTGACTTGTCCAAGGTCACACAGCTATTGTCAAATGTCTGAGGTTGGATTTGAACTCAGGTTCTCCTGACTTTGTCTGCGCCTCCTAGCTGCCTGCAGGGAGTTTATTTTAGACAAAAGTTATGAATTCCAGACAACCAGCCAGGAAAATGCTTAACATTTAAGGCAGAATTTGGACTCTCCACTTAACTCAACATTTAGATCCGTCTCTCACTAATCTCTGGTCACTTTTTAGACCAAGCAAAATTCAGCTTACTGGAGACATTTAGGGAAGGAAATTACAAATGATATTATGATTGGATGTACCCATCCTGTGAATGGATGGGCAAAAGGAGAGGAAGTTTGGGAAAGAACCAGCCTTTTCTTGCATGCACCATGCCCATATCTCCTTCCTGTATCATAGCTCCATTTTACCTTTGCCCCTCAGGAGTATGCTGGAATAACCCATTTGCCCAGGCCGCCTCATTGAATCTCTTCTCATTCTGATTAATAATTTACAGATGAGCCCTGAGGCATGACCAAATGTCCCGGGCTATCCAAACACAGTACTTGGACATCATCCTTCCACTTCTGAGGATTTTTCATATTTAGGCTAAAGTCTATGACTGAAATAAAGTGATCAAATAGCATTACTTAAAGTGAGACAGGGATGAATAAACCATTCTTTTCACCTGTATAGCTGTAACAGAAACACTTATATTTTCCTTTCACCAGGCCTCTTGCTGAGCCCTTCTTTACCTTTATTTCTTTTTCCTCCTCCTGAAAGATATTAGGTCTGAGATCTTGTGAGATTCTACTTCCAAGTAAGTTCTTGCAAAAACCTTGAGCCTGCAAGATGATCCTTGTCCTGTTATCTAGCATCAAATATTCTCTCCCTCTCCCTCTCTCTCTCTCTCTCTCTCTCTCTCTCTCTCTCTCTCTCCACTTCTCTCTCTCTTCTATCTTTTTCTCTTTCTATTTCTCCTCTCTGTCCTTGTCTCGGTCTTGATCTCTCAGTCTTGCCTCTCTTCCTCTCTCTTTCTGTCTTTGTCTCTCTCTGGCTGGATCTCTACATCTCTTTCTCCTCTCTCTGTGTCTTTTTCTTTGTCCGTCTCGATCTCTCTGTCTCTTCTTCCCCTTTCTTTCCACATCCTCCTTCAACTTTGTGTGACAGCAAAAGTACAGGAGCACTCTCTTGAGTCAGGAGACCCACTGTTCCAAACCCAGCTTTGCTTCTTGCTTGCTGTGTAATCCCAAGTTTCACCTTTCAATGAGCTCACCCAATCACAGGTGATGGCCAGAGTGCCCTCCAGCTCCTGACTTCCATGTCTGCCACCTCTCTTGGCTCAGAGCTGTTTAAGGTTACTCTGGGCTCCCCACCTTATAAGATCCACCCTGATTTATTCACAGAGAAAGACCTCTTCTGTTAGAACAATCCAAAGAGCAAATAGAACATAGACAGTAATAGTGGAGTACATTTTATCTCCAAAATGTAATCAGTAATGGTTCTGGTGGGAAAAGTCTATATGTCCGCAGTGCTTGTCTTACCCATTATGAAAGGGATATTTTCATGTATCGTTTCCCACAAAACATTTGGGCCCCATAGTAATAGCAACCACTGAGACGATGAATGCATATAAAGCTCCTGCAATGCCAGTCCCAGCAAATAGCATAGTGTTAAACATCTGAAAGAAAGAAAGGGAAAAAAAAGTTATTTTTCCCTCCATTAAGATGATACAGCTTCACAAAAGCAGTCAAAGGCAACCTGTCTCAGGCTGGAGTGATTGCTCCTCTTCTAGGCTTGTGAAATGCCTTCATTACAACAAGCAGAGGAGGGTGAGAATTTAAATACAGAAACAGAATGGCGGGAGCCACCATGGATAGAAAGTGGAGTGGAAAAACCAGCACCCACCTTGCTGGGAGGATCCAAGGAGATCATTTCTGTAGAAAGTGCTTAGCACAGTGCCTGACACATTGTTGGCACTAGATAATCACTTATTTCTCAAATAGTATTGTCCCCAATTTATAGATTATGAAGTTGAGACTCGGAAATTGTAGCACTTCCCGGGAAGCCATTGGATTATGTTCTAGGCGCTCTCCTAGGCCACCTAAAGGCCACAACACCTGACTTGTCCCCACCAAGGCCTCTCCCCACTTCCCAGCTCTCATCTCTATGCCAGTTATTCTCAGGTTTATTTGTACCATCCTCTCTTCTCTCTGAAACTCCAGTTTCACAGATATTGAAGGAACTATATTTCTCATAGACATCTGAATTCATTATCTTTCCCCCAGAATTTTCCCTATTACTGTCAAATAAAACCCCCATTCTTCAGTCAACCAGGCTGGCCACCTAGGTATCACCCTTGACCCCTCCTTCTCATTCACCCTCCATATCTAAGTAGCTGTCATGTCCTGCCTTTTCTGTCTTCATAGTGTATTTTATGTATCTCCTCAGACACTGCCGCCACCTTGATAAAGGACCTAATCTCCTCACTACTGCACTATTGCAATAGTCTACTGGTAGGCCTTCCTAACTTGTTTTTCCTTTCTCTCATCCATCCTTCACTTGGCTGTCAAATTGGTCTACCTAAAGCATAAGTCTAACCATATCACCTCTCCCACTATTTAACCAACTCTAATGGCTCCCTATTGCTTCCAGAATCAAATATAAAATCCTTTGTTGGGCTTTTAAAGCCCTTCATAACCTGGTCCCTTCCCATCTTTCTAGTCATTTTTTTGTGAGGCAATTGAGGTTAAGTGGTTTGCCCAGGATCACACAGCTAGTAAGTGTCTGAGGTCACATTTGAACTTGCATCCTCCTGACTCCTCTACTATGCCACCTAACCGCCCCTTTCCCATCTTCATATACCTTTCTACCTACCCCATGGTCCAGTGGCTCTGGCCTCCTAGCTACTCTGGGCATTTTTATTAGCTGCCCCCAATGCCTAGATCTCTCCTTTTCTTCATCTCCACCTCCCGCCTTCTCTCAAATCCCAGTTAAAATCTTATCTTTTGCAAAAATCCCTTCTGAATCTCCCTTAATTCTAGTACCTTCTCTCTGGTCATCATCTTCAATTTCTCCTGTGCACACACACATACACACATATGTATATGTGCATGTATGTATATGTGTCAAGATATGTATGTATATTCGCACATATACACACATGGTATATAACTATATATCATGACTATAGTATTATACAAAGAGCAGTTACAATGCAACAGTCAAAATTGAATGCTATGAAATTATAATGACCAAAACTGGCCCCAAAGACGAGATAAGAAAATATACCTCCCTTCCCCTCATCCTGCCTTTTTTTGCAGAGGTGGGGGGATTATGGAATATAAAATTTTGGTTTCAGTCTTTGTTGATGCATGGGTTACCTTTACTAAATTGTGTCCAGTTTTGTTTTGTTTTTTTAAATGGAGGAGTATCTTTTTTTCAATTTGTATATTTATTTTTGTTTGTAAGGGAGGAAAAGGGAGATATACATTGGGAAATGTAGGTGATGTAATAAGTAGATAGATAGATGGATAGATAGATAGACAGACAGACAGATAGATAGATAGATATAGATAGATGGATAGATAGATGGATGATAGATAGATAGATATAGATAGATGGATAGATAGATGATAGATAGATGGACGGACAGCCAGCCAGATAGACAGCCAGATAGACAGATAGATAGATAGATAGATAGATAGATAGATAGATAGATAGATAGATAGATAGATAGATAGATAGATGATAGATAGATATAGATAGATGGATAGATGGATAGATAGATAGATAGATAGATAGATAGATAGATAGATAGATAGATAAATTTTTAGAAAGAAATATACATGTACATTGGGAGCTGAATACTTGCCCTGGTATGTTAGTTTAAATTTTGGGTCCCAAACCTGTAAGAAGGGAAAGTAATTTCATCCTGCTTCCCCTGGAAACATCTTCACTCTACAACCTGGTGGTGGTAGAGGAAGCTTCCCCTTTTTTTATGGGTACTCTCCATATACATGGTCATTGGGGTTTTCCTTTTGACCATTTGCTCAGACTTTCTTGTTATCATCAGGGCCATTCCAGAGGAGAAGGAGAAGGAGAGATCACTGTATGAATTATGTTGTATATAGGGAATAGGGGGAAACCTGAGCCAACTAATTTGAGGGCCCCGTATCCAAAACTTTTTTGGATGGATGGAGTCAGAGGAGCTTTGTCTCAGTCCTTAATCTGACATCTTCCAGCTATATAGCCCTGGGGCAAGTCAGCTAATCATGTGTAAAATGAAGGGGGCATATGTGAGAAATCTATGAACATCAAAGGCAATGGAAATAGAAGGACATGGAAAATACTAGAAGAAAGCTGAGGCGTGGTTCTGATGACATGGATATGATGACATTGCATGGTGATTGAAAGGTGCTATGGAAGGAAGTGGTATCATGAGGACTTAACACTAGGAAGATCTGGGTTCCAATCCTCCTTGTTGATGCTTGCTTGTGTGTTCTCATGGCCAAGTGTCTTAACCTCTCTAAGAGTCGGTTTTCTCATTTATTAAAATTTTTAAAAAGTAAAATAATAATAACTCACTCTCAGGGCTGTTGAAAGGCTCATGATACAATATATGTAAAGTCCTTTGAAAACTTGAAAGTGTTATATAAATGTCAGTTGTTAATTAATTATTAATTACTATTCATTATTAAGGGGTTGTTCTATTATCACCAGCTGTGAAACTGCCCCCCATTCCCTGTCGCCTCCACAAGCTACCTCCATTTCCAAGAGAACGGAAGCCCCTCAAAGGAGGAGGTCAGGGCGGTCACTCTGACCTGGGTATTCTGCTGGCTTTTTCTGTCCCTCATTTACTCACTTTGAGCCTCTTCCCAAAGTCCTCCTGGCCATAGTATACACAGCAATCACTCTTCCTCAGATTCAACAATGAGACAGAAGGAAAAATCATCTGCCAACAACAGAAAGATAACCATGGTTAGTGTGGACCTCAGGAAGGGGTCCCTTATGCCCTCCACGTTCAACAGCCCTGTCCCATAATGCTGAGAGGAGTTAGGAGATTCCAAAGAACATGGTGATGACTTTTGCAAAACAGTGGGTGCTCATAATTGGTTCATGCTATAGGTACAGCTAAGAAAGAATATTGTTCCTTGCAAAATCATGGTACAACTATGGGTATGAGAATTGTGGTTAACAATCTATATTTGTTCCTAAGTAATACACACAATGTAAGAGTAAGCAATTGTTTTGGTGGTTTGGAAGCAATTGCAGGCCAGAGTTCAAACCATGCCCTTCCACTCAGGCCATCACACCCTATTCTTCCCCTCTAGAAACTTGAACTCCACTCTGGGAACCACTTGAATGACTTTGCATGGACGCAGTAGGTGTCCACCTCACTTCCAGGTCACCAGCTCCATGCTACCAGTTTCCCCCTTCCCCTTTCCAGCTCCCCTTTATGTCTGGTCTTCCCCTTTTAGAATGTAAGCTCCTCAAAGGCAGAGACTATCTAGTATTTGGATACCCTGTGATTAGCACAGGGCATGGAGTATAATAGGTATTTAATAAATGTGCGTTGTCTAGCAATCCAACTATCATCTATCCATCCAATTATTTATCAGGAATAATACTGGGTTTTTTCCCAAAGATATTATGTTATGATAAAATAATAATTGAGCCTGTAATCAGGCTGATGGGTGGCAGATGTGATTAAAGGAGGAAGAGGAGGAACAAGCGGAAGAGGAGGAGGAAAGCAGTCATTCATATTAATTCTTTCAAGCAATGCATCAGTACCCCAAAGTCACTGGCCTGGGATCGTTTCTGCTAACAACTGAACAAATCAATTCACAGACTTGAAGTGCCAAAATGCTAAAAATACCAAAAGAGGACAGAAGCCACCAACATGTCCTGAAAAGGGGAAATGAACTGGGGGAACTGAAGGAATTGATCTGGGTTTTTAGAAGTTCTTTACTCACCAAGACCCCACATCCTAATATTCCTCCAAAATACCAGACCTCTTCAGATAGATTGACATTGTTGTCTATTTTGCGAGCTCCAGGAAAGAAGAGTAGAATGTTTGCCAGGGTGCCCAAAATGGCCAGAGGGATGAGAGTACACCCCAGGCACTTTGTACAGCCCACAGAACACATCTTCCTGATGAAAAGATAGACAAAGGAAATTAATGTGCAAAAGTTACCCTCCACCCACTCCTGGCAGCATCTCTTCAGAGGTCCTAAACCAGAACTTCCAAATGTTCTTCCCAAACACGTCCTAGGGGGATATTTCAGGTTCTCATATTCAGGTGGAGCACCCCAATCGACTTACGTGCTCTCTTGATTGTGGTAAGCTTTTTTTCATGGCCCTTCTATAAATGTGATTATGTATAAGCAATCGTTTCACCATGGAGACTGATAAAATCTGTTAATACTCTACCAGCAAAAAGGCAAGCATACTAATATGCTATTGGTAGAGCTGTGAACTGGTTCAATCATTCTAGAAATGGACTTGGAATTATGCTAAATATGATTAAAATATTCCTAACCCTGGACTGGAGATCCCTTTGCCAGGCATATATCCCAAAGACAAGAAGAAAGGTCCTCCCTACACCAAAATACTTATGGCAGTAGTGTTCTGAGGCAGGAAAGAACTAGAAACAATGGAGATGCCCAACTGAGGGATGCCTAAACATATCATAAAATGTAAATGGAATGGAATGTTATCATGACAAGAAACAACAAAGAACATGAAGAATTCAGCAGAGCAAGTATTCTGGAACTGGGAAAACAAGACAAGGCTCCAGAGAGATAAGAGGATCCCTTATTTACAGAAACCAGAACTGTAGATATGGACGTATCATAGACAGCTGGGTCTGACTGATGTTTCTTTTTCTCTGTTCCTTTTTTCTTTTATGTTGTGAAGGATGGCCCTTTGAGGAAAAGAGAGCGGAGGATGGAAGCAGAAATGAAGGGCTGCGAGAACAAAATATAATTTTTTTTAAGGAAGAAGGAAGGATGTACTTATAGTAATTTCTGGCTATATTGCTTCCTTATGTTTCTTCCTAAGAGAATAAGAAATGTTCTTGTGAAAGGACAGTATATGATATAACACAATATAATATAATCAATATAATATAATGTAACAAAATATAGCACAATATAACATATATGATGTGATATGATATGATATATGACATAACATGATGTCATATATTTTATTGTATACCATATAATAATATTATCATAATATGATATGGTATCACATAATATGATATAATCTGATGATATAATATAATACGACATACTATACTATAATACTATACTATAATATAATAATGCAATACAATACAATATAACATAACATAACATAGCATGACATAACATAACATAGCATAATATAACTAATATAATATAACATAACATAACACAACATAACACGACATAACACGACATAACATAACATGACATAATATAACATAATATGACATAACATAACATAATATAATATAATGTAATATAACATAACATAACATAACATAACATAACACAACATAATATAATATAACATAACATAACATAACATAACATAACACAACATAATATAATATAATATAATATAATATAACATAACATAACATAACATAACACAACATAATATAATATAATATAATATAACATAACATAACATAACACAACACAACACAACACAACACAACACAACATAATATAATATAACATAATACAATACAACACAACACAACACAATGCAATACAATACAATATAATATAATACAATATAATATAACATAATATAATTTATAATATAATTAATAATATAATAAATAATTATATTATTGTATTATATTGTATTGTATTGTATTATATTATAT
>CM053600.1:171841779-171878023 GCA_028646575.1 Pseudocheirus occidentalis
CTGAATGTAGACCTCTCCTTCCATCCTGAGACTTGTAGAGTTGTCTTTTAACTGTGCGTTGCTGAGAGGAGTCCAGTTTTTCAAAGTTGATTGTCACACATATGATGTATCTGTGACTGTACAAATTTTTCCTGGTTCTGCTCCTCTCACTTAGCATCAATTCGTATAAGCCTCTCCAGGTAATTATGAAGTCCATCTCCTTCCCATTTCTTATAGCACAATAATATTCCATCACATTCATATACCATAACTTGTTCAGCCATTCCCCAATTGATGGGCATCCCTTAAATTTCCAGTTTTTTGACACCACAAAGAGTGCTGCAATAAATATTTTTGTACATATGGAACCTTTTCCCACTTATATGATCTCTTTGGGATACAACAAGGGTATGCAATTATTTATAGCCCTTTGGCATAGTTCCAGATTGCCCTCCAGAATGGTTGTATCAGTTCATAGCTCCACCAATAATGCATTAGAGTTCCCATAATTCATTTTAAAGAAGCTAGTGGGAAGGAGAAGGCAAGGAGGGTCATGAGTAATAAATCTCCGCCACTCTAGAAAAAATTAATGTCCTTGAACATTAGGGAAGTTCAGTGTCTGGAGCTCTGCCCCCAAAGTAAGAGGACCAAGTTTCTGTCCCTTACACTACCTTTATGCCCTTAAATTACTTAACCTCCCAGGCCATAATTTCCTAATCTACAAAATGAATGGTTTGGATGAAGTGGCCTCAGAGGTCCCTTTCAGCTCTTAGGTCTGGTCCTATGAGCTGTGCTCCATTTTTTAGGCTAAAATGGTTTTGTTTTACTTTGGTGTGGTAGCAGGATGGCCTGAAACAGATCTACATTTCAAGTTTTCAAGTCTCATTAAAAAAAAATCCTATCTCTGTTTTCTTTTTTTGATCTTCCTTTAGACAATACCAAATTCCATGGCTTTCTTCTGAATGTTATCTCTTCATAAAGTTCTCTGCCAGTCCTTTCCTCTTAAAGCTTTTTCTCTCCATGAAATCACTGATTTGTTCTTATTCTTGGTATTGCTTTGGAATTGAACTGGTGCATCTTTAGAAAGCTGGAAGGTAAATTCTTTGGTAGATACTCTTTGAAGGACTTCATAGAGCATTTCTAGAGATGACATTTTATTATTCTCTCCCCAAATAAATGTTAGAAAAAAACAAAGCAGAGTTTCTCTTAGGTAAGCTATAGGACAGTTATTCTCCAGTTGGCTGAGTGTTTTATTTTTTACCCAGTCCAAATATTATACTAGGCAGAATGCCAATCAAATTCATTATTGGAGCAGACTTATATGAAGCCAGCTCCAGAGAAAATGAGATTAGTATCATATCCATCTGACTATGCTATAAGTTTCCAAAATCCATCCTTTTACTGGCCTTTGGAACACTATTTTTCTTGCAGATTACATAAAACAATGCAGTAGTTGATACTTCCAAGCTTTATCTGGCTTATTTTTTTAAACAAACAATTTTTTTTTTTTAGTTTCAGTTTTCAGCTCCAAAAAAAAAGTCTGCCAGTAAAAATAAAGAGTGGTTTTGGGGTCATTTGGAAAGAAGAGGGAAAAAGGCCAGTAAATAGGGCTTTTGTGTTTTTGAGGTTTTTTTTTTTCTTTGCATGTTCTATTACTGTTTGTCAGAGCAGTATGATGTAGGGGAGAGCGAGGCTCAGAACCAGAAACCTGAGTTCAGGTCGTGACACTGTGACTCTGGGGAAATAAATTTATTTCACTTCTCAGTGCTTTAACTTCCTAATACTAAGTTGTTGAAAGAGTCACGTCTTACTTAGGAGTCCCACATACCAATGAAATTACAGGTCCCTTCCCTATTCTTATATAAAGTTATTGTTGTTTTGGTAAAATCTTCATTAGTTTTGCCTAGCAAAGAGAACCAACAATTGACTTTTGATCAAAATGCCTCCGGTGGGTCCTAAGAATGTCCTTAAATTTACTTGTGCAAAGCAACCCTGGAGGAATTTACTCATCTGATATTTTAGAACAGTGCTACAGGAAAGGGCACTGCTGAGATTCACAGAGGAAAACATTTCCTAAGATTTTCTTCCCTAGTCATAATTACGGCTAGAGGTAGACTCAGAAGCAACACAGCCCAAGGTTTGAGTTAACTGTTAGCTATCCTTGAAATAAAAACTGCCAGTCTGCTTGATGCTACTGGTGCCTGTAAACAAAATTTTGAGACTTGGCTTCTCCAGTGAGCATATAGAACCTTCTAAATGATTCAAACCATTCTTAAATGGAGGTGGGATGGAATGATGAAATGATAAGATGTCATTGAGAGAAATGACCAAATGTTGGCAAAGAATCTTGTTAATTCAATTTAGAGAGCATTAATTGATCAAACACTCATTAAATGACAATCAGTTCTAGGACTTTGAGGTATAAAAACAGCAAAACACTTCCTTTCTTATGGGGGTGGAGGGGTGGGCCTCAGAACCAGGAAGACTTGGTTCTGATTCTCTTCTGCTAATCGACAAGTATTTATTAAACACTTGTCACAGACTTGTATCATTACTGTATGCTTCTAGGCTATGTGGTGGTCTCGACTCTAATTCCAAACTTCTTGGAATAATTTTGAAGCCAATATTGGAATGGACTATTAAAAAAAAAACCCCTACATAGACTTTTAAAAATGGTTAATTCAGTGGGTTTGCCTGCTGAACCACTTTTTGCTCTTAGCTGGTAAAAGGGAGAGGTCCTTACCCCTCACATTTGGTTCACCAAGGTCTTGGACATTGACATGGTAGAGGAACAAATTTGAGGCAGGCTGTATATATAGTGCCTCTTTTTTTTCTCTTTTGGACTCCTTTCATTTAATGTGGACAAACTCAGCACTACCACGAACCTGCTTCCCTTTGAAGGCATTTTAGAAACCATGCAATTTTACTTTCCACTTCAAATGTAAAAGCTAGTTTCATGGTAGAGCCATTTGGGAACACTTTCTTAAAATTCTCTGTCCTGTTATTTATTTTAACATTATTGGAAAATTTCAATCAAGATTGCAAGATTTTGGGAAGAGTCAATAATTCTATGATAGAATTATAAAGAGGGAGAAGCATAAGCTCAACAAAAGATAGTGTGTGTCTGTGAATAAAGTTTTATAAGTGAATTATGTAAATATGGTCATTACTATTTGAGAAGTTTTGCAAAACCAGGTTATGTTATTGAGGCTCAAATGAGAATGCATACACATTGAAACATTTTGCAAGCACCATATAAGTAAAAATATTCATAGTATTCTAATAAAAAATAAGCATTCCACTTGAATATTTGGCCGCACAGTCCTCTGTGCATAGTATCCATTTAATAAATGTTTGTTAAATGGAATAATTTGCTTAGAATCTTTTCATGTTTTTCTTATTTCCTGCCTGATCACTTATTTCCTGTTTTACTTATGAACCTTTAAAGTTTTTAGTCATGTGGTGTTGTTAGGAAGATTAGGCCTGTTTTGGACCTTTTGACTAACTAGGGAAGAACTTGTATAGATTTGGGGTCTACTAGTTGAGAGTATAGTCAGAAAAGGACTGAATAAAAGGAAATTAAGCTAAGCTCTATCCTGCTCCATTGGATATTATTCTAGGAAAAGAGAATGAAAGCTAGCAGAAACCAAATCATATGGGACATTGCCAATTGCTGGATGAGTTTGATAGGACTATTAGAAAGTAATTCTCAAGAAAGTTAAAGTAGTTACCAGATGGGAATCCATTGTTTTGTTCATTGGCATTAACTACCATGTCTCTCCTAGACTTTTCCTCACTTTCCAGAACTAGCCTATCTCTTTTTCTTTCTTCCCTTTCTGAACATCCCTCCCATACATCCTCTCCTTATTTATGTAGCTACCACTTTTAGTTAAGGCCCTCATTCCCTGGCTTCTGCATTAGAGCCATAACCTAATTGTTCTCTTTGCTTTTGGTCTCTCCTCACTCTAATCCATTTTCCACATGACTGCCAGAGTGATTTTCCATTTTTTAACACTGGTCTGACCTCGCCACTTTTGTTCAACCCCATGTTCCCTATATTCTCAAACTCTAGGGGCTCATTATTATGTCTGTAATTAAATAGAAGCCTTTTTGTTTGGCATTTGAAGCTCTTTATGACTGAATTCCATTGCATCTTTCTAGCCTCATTGTATACTATTAAACTCCTCTTTATATTCAATGCCCGTCTTCTCTCTCCTTGACTTTGTACTAGATTTCCCTCATGCCTAAAATTCACTCAAGTGTCGCCTTCTGCACAAAGCCCTTACTAGTCCCCTGAAAGCTAGCACCTTACCCCCCAAAGGTTATCTTGCATGTATCTTATATGCTTCTACCTAAGTTACTGTACCCCACCCAGGAGAGGTCCTCCTAGAGAGTGAGGGCTGATTCCCTCTTCTCTTTGTATGCTGGCATCTAGCACAGTACTGGTCCTATAAGTGCTTAATAAATGCTTGCCCATTCATTTACTGATTCCGGCTTTAATACTGTTCCTCGTCCTCAATACCAACTCCTATATCTCTCCCTCTCATTTTTTATACTGTTCTTGTCTCAAACTCAAACTCAGTATGTCTGTGATACAGACAATATTATCTAGGGCCTTGTTATATATGCTGGAGTAATTTTTTTCTCTAAGGTCCCACCCCATGCAGTTTAGGCTACTTCTTTTTCTCAAGGGATAGTGGAACTTTTCGTTGGTTGGCCCAGAGGACTGGCTCAGTCAGGTTGTCGATGCTGCTTCCTGTTCGCCTGAGCACAAAAGCCATGAGTAGCTGCTTCTAACTGGACCAGTAGGATGACTAACACAGGAAGCTGTGCTCCGCTGAATCAATGGGGGTATCCTCACAAAATATCCTTGTTGAATGTTCTTCCTCTGTTTGGCTATGTAAATCTCCATTTGTTCATTGTTGAGTGACCTACAAGTGTCTCATTTCCTTTCAACATCAGACCAAAACTACCAGGGAATGGGTCTGAGTCAGGCTTGGCCCGCAACAGTGTCCAGAACACAACTTATTATCTGCCCCAATTGGGTATACTCCTCTTCCAAACTCCCCAATTACTATGGAGAACGCCACTATCCTTTCAGTTCTCAACACCTTTCTCTGCTTCCCAAATATCCTATCAGTTGCTAAATCGTGCTTCTATTACCACAACAAATTTTGAATATGGTGCCCTCTCCATTCACACGGCTACCTCCTAAACTTTGGCCCTTGTCACCTCCTAACTAGACTATGACAATAGCTTCCTAAAATTATTCACAACATGGCTCCTTCCTGTCTTTTCAAGTAACAGAGAGAAGTAGAGTATAAACCCAAATTCTCTTTCTCCAAATCTATCATTCTTTCCCCTTCCTCCTGTCCTGAGAATGAGCCTCTCTGAACTTAGCCATTCTGATGCCTGGGCCATCACCAAGCCTTTCTGTCTGATAGAGCTTGCATTTTGCTGGGGTAGTCTGTTGAGAACTCAAGGACACCTCCGTGTCATGAGAAAACATCAGAGGAGAAGTTTAGGGGAAGAATTTAAAGCTAGTTTTCTTGGCAACTTGGCTTCTTGTATAATTCTATGTGTGTTGGTTCTGTTGGTGTACTGGTAGAATAAACAATTCTTTAAAGCATATTTTAAAGATGCACACTTTTTAAAAATAATAACAAAACATCTGTATCCAATATCAAATGTATACAATAACAAATTTACCCACCAACTTTTCATTTTGAAATGCATTTATTCACTTATGTCTTAGAATGTCCTGCCACGTAAATACAAAAAGCTTTGGAAAAGTATGTGACTTTGTAAAGAAAATACACTGTATTTCTCAAACTGTTATAAATCAGCATGCTTGTTTGCTGAGTCCCATCTAAAATTAAACTTTTACTGCTTGATTTAATTACAACTTACTGAAAATAGTGTTCTGTGCTATAAGTAAATAATAGCAGAGTTGTTATTATAATGATGACGTTAGCGCTTTGCCGTTATAGAGCAATAAAAACAAAGTAACTTGGTGGGCCAATGGCTATAGCACTGCTGTGGAGAGAATCAGGAAGACCTGAGTTCAAATCTGGATTCAGACACTTAGTATGATGCTTAGCCTCTGTTTACCTCAGTTTCCTTGTCTGTAAAATGAAGATAATAATAGTACTTATGTCTAGGGTTGTCACGGGGATCAAATGAGATTATAATTGTAAAGGACTTAGTGTAATGCCTGGCGTTGTAGGCGCCATATAAAAGTTAGTTATGCTGATGATGAGTATTGCTGTGTAAATGCCAGCTATTATTAAACATCAGAGGATTTCATTTTAATTGTCCCTGTAGAATTAAAAATTATGACCATCCTTTTACACAAGGCATGGATTGGTTAACAGCTAATTCGAGGTAATTCCAAGAATGAATGAAGAGCAGGAAGGGTGGATGAGTCATAAGACTCCAACTTTGCATCAGCTACTTCAGTTGTTGTGAACACTGTCTGGAAAGCATATTTTAACTTAAAACAACTTGAACCAAAGAGTCTATTGTGAATTGTCATAGCGTGACTCTAAATCTGTGAGCACTTTTCTCTTGATTTTGTAGTTGGCCAAAATGATCAGGCAAAAAGAAAAAAGAGGAGGAAAGAGAATGGTTTTATATTGTAGACAATGTGGTGGATGTGAGCGGGCTGCAACGTATAATCAGTTAGGAGCTTTGAAGAAAGGAGTAAAAGGTGTTTTCATTGAAGAAATGTATGACGAGAAGAAAAGAGACTGATCCCACGGTGAGTGTGAAGGATGACAGCTGGAATAGAAAAGAATCAATACTTTTCAGATCTTAGTTCCATGTATCCTCGCAACAACCCTTGGAGATGGGTGCTGTCACCATCTTCATTTAACAGTTGGGGAAATTGAGGCAGGTATTCCCTGGTCACATCTGCCCAGCAGGCATCTGACGCCATACTCGAACTCAGATCTTCCTAACTCCTGGCCTACTGCTCCATCTCCTTTACCATCTAACTGGAAATCCTGAGTGCTTCGCTGGTACGGACATTTGCAAAGTCAGGAGGAGTTGAGGGAGGCTTCCCACCTGTTTGAATAGGTTCTCTGTAGTTTACTTATGGGAGGACAAGGACAAGACTAGCCCAAGGTGACCAGGCTGATGGATGGTGATCATCACTGAAGAGAACCCTCAAAGCGAGGAGATCACAAATCCAGTGGAGGATTTGGGAGTTTTTCAGAGTGCTGTTCTAATTAGCCAGAGGGATTTGCATTGATTCCCAAAAAGAACATTGGACCCTGGGCATCAGGGGACCTGAATTCTAGTCCTTGTTCCTGCCAATAAAACAATTTCATGACCATGGATGAATCACTTACCTGATTCAGTGTGTGATATAGGGAAAAGAGGCCTGGATTTAGAGTACAAGTTTGTTTTCGGGCCTGTCATTTCCTTTCTCTCTTTGGTTCCCAATTTCTTTTCTATAGAATAAGGGAGTTGGAGTAAATATTCTCTACTATCTCTGCCATCTCTTCTAATTAGAAATCCCATGAGACCGTATTTCTTCTCTCCAAGTCTAATTTTCTCATTTGTAAAGTGAGGGGCTTAGATGAGGTGATTTCTGCAGAGCCAGAGGAGAAAAAATGAGCTCCCAAATTGCAGAGTGACAAGAACGAGGAGGAACAGCTTGGAGAAAGTAAGAAGTTAGGAGTTGTTTGGGAGCCAAGGGCCCGGTGAGGATAGGAATCTGGAAACAGTCTGAAGATGTGGAGACCAGCTCCAAAATGTTGTGACTTTATATGTGTAAGTTGTGGCTCTGGGGACAAGAATTGGAAATGAGGAAAGCATGAGTTAAATTCAGTCCAGCAGGATCCCTACAGAAACAGAGCATTATTTAACATGGGGCCGCAAAGTGGTACAGTGGGTGGAGCCCTGGAGTCAGGAAGATCTGAGTTGAAATCTGTTCTCTAACACTTCCTAGCTGTGTGACCCTGGGCAAGTCACTTCATCCTGTTTGCCTCAGTTTCCTTATCTGTAAAATGAGCTAGAGAAGGAAATGGCGGGTCACCCCATTATCTCTACCATGAAGCCCCCAAATACAGTCATAAAGAGTCGGACTCGACTGAAGCATCTCAGCCACAGGAGCATTAACACAGCTCTCTCAGGTCTGCAAAGCACTTCACACATGTTCTCTCTTGATTCTTATCATGAGCCTGTGATAATCTCTTCTCTCTGGGTTTTTATGTTACTGATTAACTCTTGGTTCTCCCAGTCTGTCTGACTGCTCCTTCTCAGTCAGATTAAGAGGACAACCAGGAGTACATATAGGTATGTCCCACAGTCCTGTCTCCTTTTTTTCTCTCCATTCTCGCTTGGTGATTTTATCCTCTTCCAATAGGTTCAATGATCATAGTAAGTGGTCTATGGCACTGTTCTGACTGAGCAGCGCCTGATTCATTCTTGCTGGCAGTCAGGGGGCACAATAGATCTCTCTTCTTTTTTAGGGGTGGGGATGGGGGATGCTTTTCCCCTCTCTACTTCCTAGCTCCTGAAAATTTGAGTTTTGTCCAATTTTGCAACACAGGATGGGGGCAGTGAGGTATCATTGGAAAGATGGAGCCCCTGTGGGAATCCCTTGGATTTTTCTGATTGCTGAGTAAACTTTTAAAGTCCTTGGGCAAATTACCTTATGTTTACAGAAGCAAAGATAAGTGGGAGATTAGGCAGTTGACCTGTGAACAGTGATTTGGTCCTTAAACCTCCCTTTCTCAATAATTTGTTAAGGGAGCACAGGACCTCAGTTACCTGAATCATTCATTCAGCCTTCTTCCCAGCAGTGTAAACAAAGCCTTCCTTAGTATCTCGGCTGTTACTGTATTCTTCTTTAAACTCTAACTCTAAAATGGAGATGTTATCATATTTGCTTTGAGAATTATATG
Source organism: Pseudocheirus occidentalis (assembly GCA_028646575.1). Lineage (NCBI taxonomy): Eukaryota > Metazoa > Chordata > Mammalia > Diprotodontia > Pseudocheiridae > Pseudocheirus > Pseudocheirus occidentalis. The sequence continues at coordinate 171,850,671 of CM053600.1, forward strand.
AAGCCGGGCGACTAGGTGACACAATGAATAGAGCACCAGCCCTGGAGTCAGGAGGACCTGACTTCAAATCTAACCTTAGACACTTAACACAAAAACGAGCCGTGTGACCTTGGACCAGTCATTTAACCCCAACTGCCCTCCAAAAAAAAAGTTCTCTAAGAATTATATGAAGCTGTTTTTCTTTTGCACATTGTTTTTATATCAACTATTGTCCTGGTTTTGCTCGCTTTACTCAGCATCATTTGAAAGATAGTCTATGAAATGATGCAGAGTGAAGCGAGCAGAACCAGGAGAACAATATGATTTGGTAAAGGAAAACAACTTGGGAAGACCTAATAACTCTAATCAGTATGATGACTAACCATGATTCTGACTGACCAAGGACTGACCAAGAAACTGGCTACTACCTCCTAGCGGAGGGGTGACGGACCCAACATGGTGACACTCTCAGGCATGGCTGGTGAGGGAATTTGTTTTGCTTAGCTGCAAATTTATTACAAGTTTATTTTTTTTTTCTTTTAAATTGGGGAGGGTGGTAGGGAAAGAGGTAGCCAGAAGAAAGGAAGGAAAGAAGAATAAAAAGAAGGAAGGAAAGAAAGGAAGGAAGGAAGGAAGAAACCCTCTAAGGAAAGTCATTATTATACTCATACCCTCCATTTACCTAAGACTTAAAAAACAGGATACATACTTTCCTTCCCTACAATACGGTCATTTCTCTCACTTTCTTTCCCCCATCTCCTAAACTGAAGACTATATCATAAGCGCAATGGGGAGAGATTTGGATTGGTTTTGGATTTAGATTTGATTCCTAGGACTCATTCAGCTTCTTTAGGTCTCAATGTCCTCATTTGTAAAAATGAAAGGTTGCATTAGATAATTTCCAAAATCTCTTCCAGTTCTGAATTGCTGAACCTGTGACAAATTTCGCATTAAGTATCAATCTCATTAACATTGTCATGCTTTTCCTACTTGGACACCAGAGGGCAGGAATCTTCCCTTGTTCTTTATCAGTGCCTCTTTTCACTGGGTTTTTTTTTTTTCATCTTCTTTCCCCTCCTTCCCTTCTACCATTCACACACTGTGCCAAAACTGTTCTATGAGATACACTTGCCCCAACAACAATCCCTGTTCATGTGTTACTTTAACAAGATCATTCCTGTTGGCACAGATGTTCCTGAAATCCTCAGTACTGCTCATAACCAGGGTTTGGGGGAGCAGGAGCAAATTGGAAGGAAGTAAGGGGATTGGCAGGATCAGGATGGCAGATGGAGAATCAAGGTTCCAGGGAAAATATGATTTGTCCTAGTGATTCCTCATGATTCCTAGTGGCATATCCTTTGTCTCTCATGTCCCCTCACTCTTTAATGTGAAGATATTAGCAGAAACACCAGCTTTCTATTCTTTCCTTCAACATCAAAATTAGTAGCTCTAGCTAAACATGTGGAATAATCAAGGCAGATTTCAAGAAGGATGCAAGTGAACAAGTTACCCAATTTCAGGCTCCCTGGTTCACGGAAACAACTAATAACACTTTCCTTGCCTTAAGGTTTTTAACTAATAGTGTTTCCCTAAATAATAACTACTTCCAGTGATTGCTGGGAGAACTATGCTTTGCAGACTTTAAATCCCCATGTAAATAGCTTCTTAGAAGCCACTGTGGGTGGACTGAAAAGATCACTGGATTCAGAATACAGAGAGCTGGGTTAAAATCCCTGACTCTGGCTTTTTTAACCTGGATGACCTTGGAACACCTAAATTCATCTGGCTCCGGTTTCCAGTGATGGAAGATGAGGTGGGTGGGTGGATGGTGGATGGGATGAGTTCTAAGAGGCCTTATTGCTCCGAATCTGTGATTCTGTCTTTATCAGCTTCATAGCTCAGTGATTTTGGGGAAATCCTAGAGATTCTAGTCCTAGAGTTGGGAGGAATGTTAGACGTCTTCTAGTCCAAATAAGAGGCTCAGAGAGGGAATTGACTTGCCCAAAGTAACACCGGCCGCAAGCACAAGGCAGCATTCTGACCCAATCACTCTGATGCCACCCTACAAGGCATAGCTGCTTGCTGCCTTAGTTTCACTTTCTGTAAAAGGAAGGATTGGACTGGTCGATTCCTAAGACCCCTTCATCTATATACCGAAGGTTCTATGATGGTGCTAGCTTTAGTTCCCTCACAGGGCTTTGTGTGCATCATATCCCTGTACCACCTCCCTTTCCTAGGAGGGGAATAAGAGTATTTAGTAGCTATGAGACCAAAGGCAAGTCATTTAAACTCCTCATCCTCAGTTTCCCCATTTGTAAAATTCAGATAATATCACCTACCTCGCAGGGTTGTTGTGCGAATCAAGTGAGATGATATTTTTGCACTTTAAAGTTCTATATAAACTCTGGCTGTTTTTATAGTAGTTCTTGTAGCTGTAAGGAGCCTTAGAGATTAGTCCAGCAATGCTCAAAGTGGGGGGAAGGGGGCAGAAGGGGAAAGGATGACTGAGTCAAAACTATTTCCGTAATGTTTAGATGTTTTCATTTCTACTTAGTAAATGTCAATAACCAAAATGCAGAAGCAAACGCTCTTTAAGGGGGTCCTCAGTTTTTAAGAATCTAAGTGGGTACTGAGAACCACTGATCTGTTTGAACCCCCTAATTTGACAAAAGAGAAAACACACCCGAAGAGATTAAATTATTTACACAAAGTCACATAGGGAGGAAATAGAGTGAGACTCATGAGATAATGTATGTATGGAGCTTTGAAATATATAAAATTATGAAAATGTCAGACATACAAGCATTTCGCCTCACAGTTGTAACTGAAGAGTCTTCAAGCATTCTTGACCAAAACATCTTGATGGCCTGAGTCTGTTTCGGTCTGGGATCAGCACCTCTGGCCACTCTGTCCATGGTGAGTTCTGGTTGATGACCCAGTCTGTGATACCCTGTGTCTCCAGACCCATCATTTCATCCCCCATATCAAACAGGACAGTAATAAAACTTGCTGACTCTCTGTGTTTAGGGTTTTGGTAACATCCATGCATGTAAACGCTGAAGTCCAGGAAAGAAAGTGGCAATTTAGAGATAAAATAAGATTATGTTTACTCTTTCTTTTTCCTCCACTTTATTTTTTCTTTACAAAAAAATGAACCTGAAATAACCCTCTAAGTACAAACTAAGTAACTTCCCAGGTTATTACTACGAAGTTACCAGTTACTAGTTACTAGGAAGTTACTCTTTGACCAGGAGGCCTATGGGGCAGTGTCGTTAGAGAAAAAAATGGATTCTTCCTACCCCCACCCCCACCCCCACCCCAACAACAGAGAGGGTACCTTAGCAATTAATACACCAATCATCTTTCATGACATTTTTGTTTAAATCATTTCAACTTAATTAAACAAAAACTTCTTAAGGCATTTATTGAGTACGTATTCTGTAGAAGACATTATACTAGGTGTAATACAAAGTGAAGAAATATTCCACTCCTCAAGGACTTTACCTATGTACATATTATAAACTAGGCACTGTGCTAAGTACTTCACAAGCATTATGTCATTCAAGCCTAATAATAACTCTCCAAAATATGTACTGTTGTTACCCCAATTTTACTGTTGGAAGAACTGAGATGAATGGAGGTTAAGTGACTTGCCCAGGGTCACTCAGCTAGTAAGTGTGAGAGGTCAGATTTGAACTCAGGTCTTTCTGACTGCAAACCCAGTGTTCTATTCACTGGGCCACCTGGCTGCCTCATTCTACTGAAAGGTTACAGCATTTACATAGTTAAGTAAGTACAAGATAATTTAAGCATATACTAGGAGCCGAGGGAGATAGTTTGTGGAGGGTGCTGACAGTGGGAATAGAAAGGTAGATTCAGTAGCTAAAGAAGAGGTAGAATAAACAGGTCTTAGTAAGAGGACTGATTGCATGGGTAAGATATGTGTGTGGGGCTGTCTAAATAAGGCAATTTTGTCCTCTTGGTGTTTATACTCTAGCAGATAGAGAACATGTCTGCATGAGTGCTTGTGTCTCCCATTACCCATGGGCACCTCAGAAAGGCAGCCAAAATTCTAGGTGCTTTGGGAGTCAGTTTGTTGTCCCAGTCATAGCTCACAGGCTCCCACCAACGTGCTTGCTTTTTACTGCCGGAGAAGCTGAGATACTTTTACAGTTGGAGAAACTGAGATAAACGGAGCTCAAGTGACCTGCAAGCAAGAGGATACACTGAGTTCAAAGTCAAGTCATTGGAGGGAATGATACAGAAAGAACAAGAACAACAGGATGTTCTCCTCATAAGCGGTGACGTCACTCTCTGTCCCTCTCCCACACATTGTGCATTTTCTCCTGGTAGCTCTGGGGAAACATGACTTTGCTTGAACAGGGGAGCAACATGGGCAGCAGATCTGTGCTTTTGGAATATCAACTTGGCAGTAGTGCAGAAAATGAAGGGGAGCGCAGAGACACTTGTGGCCTCACAGATGCAGGGAGACCGATGGAGAGGGTATACACCACAATTTCAATCTATTCTCTGCAGGTGATAAGCGTTGGGCTCCCTGCTGAAGACTGAAAAGTCAGATGACTTTTGCCCCTAGGTGCAACAAATCACAGGCTGCTCTCTCTGCACAAAAATCATCGACAAATAGTATTTATCAGTATATTATACCGAGGGAAAGTACTATGTGGAGGCTGAGGAGGAGAGAGGTCCTTGACAAGTGGAGAGACTCAACAAAGGCTTCATTTACGGGGTTAGGTTTTGAAGGACTGGGTAAGTTTCCTTGGAGAGGTGGGGGACTATGGGTGCATAAGCTATCGGACATGCTGTATTCTTTGGTATAGAGCAGGGTTACTAGGATCCTGGGAGAATTAGATTCAAGTAGGAATTAGAGAAATGACCAGGATATCTTTTTCTTAAAAGGCATCAGTCAATCAGTAAACATTTATTGAGACCTACTGTGTCCTAGGCACTGTGCTAAACACATCAAGAGAATCTTAACATAAATAAATAACAGAAGAGGAATTTAATGGGCAGGGAAGACATTCCAGGATGGGGAACAGCATGAATATGGAGGTGGGGAAAGTGTAGGACATGCATGGGGGATGGATGGCCAGTAGAGTATGCAGAAGGGGGAAATAGTCTGAGATAAATCTGGAAAGAAAAATTAGTATAGATTGTGACAGGTCTTAAATACCAGGTATAGGACGTCGAAATTTACCCGAAAGGCCATAGGGAGCCTCTGAAGGGTTTGGAGCTGAGGAGTGACGTGAGATGATATATGAATTAGAATGATAAACCTGGAGGATGATTTGGAGGGAGGAGAGGGTGGAGGTGGGAAGACTATTGTAATCGTTCATGTGGGTGGTAGAGAGGGCTTGTCCTAGGGCGGTGACAGTGGGAATAGAGAGGTAGGAACAGATTCAATAGCCAAGGCAGAGGTAGAATAAACAGAACTTGGTAAAAGGATTGATTGCATGTATAAGATATGTGTGTGGGGCTGTCTAAATAAATAGACACAAATCTTGGGTGGCATGGATAAATAGTCCATTCTGGCTCACCCCATCTCCCAAGCTGTGCTAGCCCCACCAAGATGCAGGCAGAGGAGAACTAGGCAAGGTCTGGAACGGCAGGAGGCTGAGTTAGTGATCTCTTCTTTGGTCACAGGAATTACAGCTATCTACCCTGCTCTGGTCTAAGGGGACAGATCTGGTTCATAACTAAAGCTCTTATTTCCCTGGTCGCAAGCTCTTAGCCCCTTCCCATTAGATGACAATTACATAAAATATCAGTACAATTAGCAAATATGCCTGTTTACCCAGGCAAAACATCGAACAGAAATCAAGTTCTCCAGATGAGTACATGCTAATGCATTGTTGTTGTTCGGTTTGCCCAATTCCTTATGACTCTGTGGACCATAGCCCATCAATACTGCCCATGGAGTTTTCTTGGCAAAGATACTGGAGTAGTTTGCCATTTCTCCAGTGGATTAAGGCAAACAGAGTTAAGTGACTTACCTAGGACCACTCAGCTATTAAGTGTCTGAGGCCACATTTGGACGGAGCTCTTCCACTCTATCCAGCGAGCCACCCAGCTGCCTCCCCATATGTCCCCTATACCTACTGATGAACATGCAAGAATAAATAATTTATCCACCTGGGAGCAAGGAAAGCTCTGAGCTGAAATCAGAAGAGAGAGAACAATCTCATCCAGGGGAAGTCTACTTTCATCAGCCTCAAGAATTGCAGACCCTGGAGGTCCAGGATGGTGATGGAGCCAGCTCCTGGATGAGCCCACAGCTTCAAGAGCTCCAGTGTGACACTCAAAAGCATTCCTTCCCTCTGCATCCTGTGGAGTATCTTTATCTAGCAGTGTCTCCAAATTCTCTCGCCTAGGTCCCTAACAAACTGAAGCAAGTCTCATGCACAGCTATGGAGCATCGTGCTCAGCATTCTGTTAGACAGTCAAGAGTCATGTTGTCTTATATAGAAGCAGCACAAAGGGATTTCTCTCTGGCACCCAAGGCTTGAGCAGAAACAGAGCCATACAGATGAGGGCCAAGGAATGCGGAAGAATTCAAGAAAACTCCAAGGTTAGGCCTAGGGAGTCTGGGGGCTGCAGAGACCATCTGGTCCAACCATCTTGTTGGATAGATGATGAAAATGAGGCCCAGAAGCTTCAATGACTCACCCAAGGTCACTCATGGCATTTAGCATCAGGAGAATTAGATTCAGGAACTCTGATACCAGATGCCTTTTCCATGATACTATGTTGAGTTCAACCCTCTCAGTATACAGATGAAGAAACTAGAACTCAGAGAAGAAGTTAGGTGAGTTGTAAATTTAGAAATTTAGAAATTATGTACATGTAGTTATGTTATGTTTATATTTATGTATATGTACATATAAAGACTACATTATATTTATATACGCATGCATGCATAACATATACTTACATATATGTGCACACAAATAGATACAGATAATATATGCAGATATATGTATATGTTCATATATTTATATGTAAATTTTAATATGCATGTATTTTATATGCGTGTAGTTATATTTATGTATAAATATGGGAACATATCATATAGACATATTTGTGTATGTATATAAATATACACATATATTTATATATAAGTATATAAATTTATGTAGTAAAGATATAATTTATATAGTAAAAAGATATAGTAAAGTTCAGGACTGAGATTTGAACACAGGTCCTCTGATTTCAAATCCAAGGCAATTTCTACCAAAGAAACAGTGATGTCAGAAAAAGGAAAAAGTTTGAGATGAAACAGTCTTCCCAACACATCATGATAACAGTAGGTAAAGCCATGATGCTAAAATATGGGTGAGGGGGTCTCTGATCTTTCCATCAGGACAATTTCATTTTCCTGAATTCTTGACCCCACCGAAGCAGGGAAGAAGATGGGTGGTGAGTTCTTTGGACAGTACTTGAACTTTTCTCTTTCCAGGAAAGCATAGGAGACCTCCAATTTACTAGTTAGTTACCCCTTCTTCCATAAACAACATAATGTACTAGAAGGGGAGTGACTAGGAGAGAGGATACTTGGATTTACATCCTACTGTGGTCCCTTAGCTAGTTGTTTGACCTTGGGAAAGTCATTTCTTTCCTCCGGGCCTCAGATACTCATCTAAAAGAGAAGAGGATTAGACATCAGAGCTATCTTTTTAATATCATGTTTTGTAGTGACATTGCTGGCTTCCATTCAAGACCACATATTTTTTTACCTTCTTCCCACAGTGGTGATGAATTTGCATAGGCCTATCTACCCTCCCATCCCTGTTATCCCTCTTGACCATTGACTCATATTTTATAAGATGGGTGGTTAGTCTAGCTAGTTCACCCTATTCTTTAAGTCCACCTTATGTGCTTCCCTCCTTGGCCCCGTTTAGAATTTTTCTCTTTGATAGTTAGCTCACAGGCTCTGCCCTCTGTGAAACCTCTCTTGACCCCTGTGCTGAAAATTATCTTTTCTTTTCTCAGTTTAAAAAAAAAATTCATTTTTTTCTGTTTTGAACTTTATGAACACAAACAAAAATAAGTAATTCTGTATAAAAAGAACAGAAAAGAGGGTTGTACACAAATCTGAGGGTCTCTGTTATATATAGCTTATTTTTTAAATTTTTTTTAAAATTTTTGCTTTTTGGAGGGCAGTTGGGGTTAAGTGACTTGCCCAAGGTCACACGGCTAGTTTTTGTGTTAGGTGTCTGAGGCTGGATTTGAACTCAGGTCCTCCTGACTCCAAGGCCGGTGCTCTATTCACTGTGCCACCTAGCCACCCCCTATAGCTTATTTTTTAAAGTATACTATGAATTCAACACAATTACAAAGTTCCTTCTTCCTCTGAGTTTCCTTCTGTTCCCTTCTGCATATTTTCTCTTAAATGTATCAGTTATACTCCATTCTTGTCTTCTTTTATTTTTTTGGCATCATTATCCCTGTCCAATGGGAAAAAAAAGCAACACTCCCTTGTAATCAATAAGCAAAGCAAAGCAAAATGAAACATGGTGGCCGTGTCCAAAAATCCATGTGGCATCTGATACCTCTATTTCCTCACCTCTCTGGTAGGTGGCGAACTTTTTCATCAGTCTTCTGGAGTCTTGGTTTGCCATCATATTGATAAGAGTTCTCAAGTCTTTTAAACTATTTTTTTTTCTTTAGCGTGTTATAATGTTTGTATAAATTGTTCTGCTTTAGTTCATGTAAGTGTAATTTCCCAAGTTTCTCTGAATACACTTTTTTCATAATAATGTATCATGATTTGTTCAATCATTACCCAACTGATCCAGTTTGGATCAATTCCAATTGACCTTGCTGCAGCAAAAAAAAAAATTCTTTTGTGAATATTTTTGGATATGAGGGTCCTTATCCTCTTTTTTTCCCCTTTTGTTTGGGGTAGACACCTAGCAATGAAATCACTGGATCAAAAATGTGCACAGTTTAGTGATTTGGGGAAAATATTTCCAAATTGTTTTTCAGAATGGTTGGACCGTTTCACAGTTCCACCAACAGTGCATTAGTGTGACTCTCTTCCCATGTTCTCTCCAATTAGCATTTTCCTTTTTTGTCATCTTTGCCAATCTAATAGAAATGAGGTGGAATCTCAGTTTTCTTAAATTTGCATTTCTCTTATTATGAGTGATTTGGAGCATTTTCTTTTTTGTATGGTTGTTGATAACTTGGATTTCTTCCCTTAAGAAGTTCCTATTGGGGGTGGCTAGGTGGTGCAGTGAATAGAGCACCGGCCCTGGAGTCAGGAGGACCTGAGTTCAAATCCGGCCTCAGACACTTAACACAAAACCTAGCCATGTGACCTTGGGCAAGTCACTTAACCCCAATTGCCCTCCCAAAAAGGGAAAAAAAAAAAAAAGAAGTTCCTATTGATAGTCTTTGACCATGTATCTATTAAGGAATGACTCATTCTTAAAAATTTCATCAGTTCCCTATGTAGTTTAGAAATGAAAGCTTTATCAGGAAAACTGAAAAAGTATTTTTGCCCAGTTAACTTTCCCCTTTTGATTTTTAAGTGCATTGATTATGTGAATGCAAGAAAAAAAATTAAATTTTAAAGGATCAAAATTTTTCATTTATTATGTATTGAACCATTTCCCTATGTATCTTGAATATTCAATTTTTATCATAGTAACTTACTGCAAAGATTTTTTTCCCCCAGTTAGCTGTTTTCCTTCTCATTTTAGGTGTATTGATTTTGTTCATGCAAAAGCTTTTCAAGTCTTTAGGGTAAAAATTGTTCATTTTACCTTTTAGGATCTCCTTTATCTCTCATTGGGTCAAGAACTCTTCCTCTATCTAGAGTACAAAAAGAGATAACGTATATACTCTATACTCCTAGTTCCATAATAAGAACTTATATGACTACACCTCCATATCCATTTGGAGCTTATTGTGGTATGTGGTGTGAGATGTTTGTGTAAACATATTTTCTATCTTAGTAAGGGGAGTGGGCAGAGCCAAGATGGCAGAGTAAGACATATTTTCTATCAACCCTCTTACCTTTTTTTTTTCTGGCAGCTAGTTTTCCCCCAAATAGTGAGCCCTTATCCTTGTAGTTGGGGTTTGGGACTTAACAACACTGTTATTCTTGTCCATTGATTTGCTTCCAAATGACTGTATGTTGTTCTTCTGATTAACTTTTCTGTTTTTTAATGAGTGTCAAATAGTTTAGATGATTTCAGCTTTGTAGTATAGTTTGAGATTTGGTGCTGTAAGGTTGTCCTTCTTCCCATTGGTTTTCCCTATTTTCCTTGAGATTCTTCATCTTTAGTTCATCATTATAGATTTTTTTTTTTTTTAGTTCTACAAGGTTATCCTTTGATCTTTTAATTAACATACACTGAATAAGTTAATTTAGTTAGTATTATCATCTTAATTACATTGGCATAGCTAGCTCAACAATGAATAATTAATAACTCCAATTATTCAGCCCTCTCTATTTCTTTTTTTTTTTTTGCTTTTTTTGGAGGGCAGTTGGGGTTAAGTGACTTGCCCAAGGTCACACGGCTAGTTTTTGTGTTAAGTGTCTGAGGCCGGATTTGAACTCATGCACTCCTGACTCCAGGGCCGGTGCTCTACTCACTGCGCCACCTAGCCGCCCCCCTCTCTATTTCTTTAAAGAGTTTTTTAGACTTCTATTCTTGTGTATATTGTGGAATTCGAACTCTCAAATACTTTGTGTATTCTGTAGTTACATTGAATAAATTTTTTCCTATCTCTTTCTGATGGGTTTTATTAGTAATATATAGAAAGACTGATGAGTTTGTGAGCTTATTTTATATCCTAATTATCTGTGTTATAAATTACTTACAGTTGAATTTTTAGGATTCTCTAAGTAGAGTATCATATCATTTGCAAAAAAGTGATAATTTAATTTCCTTTTCGCCTACACTTAGTAGTACAATTTTTTCTTGCCTCATTACTATAGATAGAATATCTAGAATTACATTAAATAGTAGTGTTTATAATGGGCATTTTTGCTTTGCCCCTGATTTAATTTTATTTGACATACCTCTAGTGAGCATTCCAGATCATGTAAGCAGTATGATGAAAGACTAGACATTTTTTTCTGATTCCCCATGCCCTCTCAAATTTTTCCAAAATATAAATTATGCACTGAAGATAAAGCAACTTCAGCTGCCTCTAGAACACCCAGAATTCAAAAGAAGATTTAAATAATCCATGAAGTGATGCTTACTGGCCTTGAGCTCACTCAGTACCCCTCCTTCACCTCCCATATACTGGAAGTAAAGCTGCATTAGCAGACCCAAGGATATGACACAAGCTTCCAACAAAACTCCCCCTTATATCCTAGTCTCCCCCTCCAATTTGCTAGTGCCATGGAAACCCTAGTACCAGGCTGTGGAAATTTGACCTGACCAGAACTGAGAGCCAACACAACCATACTCCTTTCGGAGCAAAAGACTGTCAGGAACCACAACCCTGTAGCACCAGTGCTATGAAACTCTCAACAGCTGGTGTCAGGCCAAAGAACTAGGAAGGACCGTATGTGTATGGCAGGCTGTGTACCACACCATTAAACCTACAGCAGAGCATAGCTGAGAGTAGTTCCGTCCACCCAAAAGTTATTTGTGGCAAAAACCAAGGCTGGTGAATCATGGATCACCCAGCATAGGAGGAGACTGAGACACTTTGAGATCTATCCCTCCCCCCCACCAATGAAACCATCAGAGGGAACAGAGTCAGAAAGGGAATAGGGGAAATTTTGGAGGAAAACCAACTGAAATTACTAAAGATTTTAGGAAAAAAAGCTCAAAGATTTATAATGTAAGTAAATTAATTAATAGGGAAAATAGTAACAATGGAAGGAAATATGTCCTCCAGGTCTAATAAATGAGTTCAAGCATCTATGAATAAATACTGCAAAATAAAGAAAAACAAAAAGCCTCTAGTGTTTCTCCATTACATATAATGTTGGCTCAGTTTTAGATCTATAACATTTACCATATTAAGAAAAAGTCTATTTATTCCTATGCTTCTTGGTGTTTTCTTTTAAATAGAAATGGGTATTGCATTAAATGATGGCTTTTCCCCCTCATTGGGAGTTCATTTATGGCTTGTCCAATTCTATTCCTGAGATTAAATTATCTATTTTTGTCCTATTATTCTGGACAGTTTATATTTTTATAAATATCTATTTTATTTATGTTGTCAAATTTGTTTTTTAACAATAATAATAATTTTAATAATCTAATAATTTCCTTATTCCCTTTTAATTTGTTGTAAATTTTCTTTTTAATTTTGATATAGGGAAATTCAGGTTTTTTTCTTTTTTAAAAAAATCAGATAACTTAATGGTTATTTATTTCATTAGTTTCTTAAAAATAATGCCTAGTTTTGTTGATTCAACTTTTGGGGGGAGTTTTCAGTTTTATTAATCTATTCTTTGATTTTCAGAATTTCTATTTTGGCATCCAGGAGATTTAAAAATCTGTTGCTTTTCTTGCTTTCTTTCTTCTTTTTGTTGATGAAAGCTTTTAGTAATATAAATTTTCTCCTAAGGACTACTTCAACTGCATTCCAGAAATTTTGGTATGATGCCTGCTTTTTGTCATTTTTCTCTGATGAAATTATCTGTTATTTCTATTATTTGTCCTTTGACTTAACACTTTTTTTAGGATTAAACTATTTCTCCACTTAAGATTGAACATTTTCTGTTGGAGAAGATGTGGGAAAATTGGGACACTAATGCATTGTTGGTGGAGTTGTGAGCTGATCCAACCATTCTGGAGAGCAATTTGGAACTATACCCAAAGGATTATAAAATGGTATATACCTTTGATCCAGCAATACCACTTTTAAGTCTGTAGCCCAAAGAAATCATAAACATGGAACAAGGAGCCACATGTATAAAAATATTTATACCAGTTGTTTTTGTGGTGACCAAGAATTGGAAATTGAGGGGATGCCCATCAATCAGGGGATGACTGAAAAAATTGTGGTATATGAATATAATGGAATGCTATTGTTCCATAAGAAATGATGAGCAGGTGGACTTCAGAGAAACCTGGAAAGACTTGCATGAACTGATGCTGAGTGAAGTGAGCAGAACCAGGAGAACATTGTACATGGTAACAGCAACATTGTGTGATGACCAGCTTTGATAGACTTAGCTCTTCTCAGCAATGCAATGATCTATGACAATTCCAAAAGACTCACAATGGAAAATGCTACTACCTACATTTAGAGAAAGAACTATGTAGTCTGAATGCAGATCAAATTATACTATTTTTCCTTTTTTTTTCCTTTGTGGTTTTTCCCTTTTGTTCTGATTCTTCATTCACAACATGACTAATGTGAAAATATGTTTAATATGACTGTACATATCAGATTCCATGCTGTCTTCAGGAGGAGTAAAAGGAAGAAAAGAGAAAAAATTTTAAACTCAAAATCTTATAAAAATGAATATTGAAAACTAAAAATAAATAAAATAATTATTAAAAAATAAAAGGAGTGCCTTAAGGAACCCACCTGTTTTGTGGTCTATTTCTCTCGGTATTGGAATATGCTTTTCTTTAAGCATTTGGAAATTAAGTTATATGGCGCATATCTATTAAATATTTATATTTAATTGTCTAGCATCCCTCTAAGATAATATAGTTCCCCTATTTATCTCTACTAAACATTTTTATTTTTATTATTGTTTTGTATGGGATTGCTACATCTGCTTTTTAAATTTTATCTGAAGGTATCATTCAATACCTCATTTCAACTTTGTGTCAGTCTTTTTTTTCAAGTATATTTCCTGCAAATACCACATTGTGTTATTCTGTTTTCTAATCCATTCTACTATGCTTTTCAATTTTGGGGGTGAATTTATCCCATTCATCTCTATGGTTATGATTGTTAGTCGTATATTTCTATCACTGATATTCTCTTATACTTTTTCTTCTAATAGATATCTGTCCTCTCTTTTCAAGAGATAAGGAGGCAAAAAAAATTGATCTGTCCTAATGATCTATAATTAAAATTTTGTAGCCAACTTTTTTGTTTGTTCATGGTTTTTAGGCAGTCTGTTGCTTCTTTAATTTTCTCTCCTTGAACTGTTTTCCATTTCAGTTGTTTTTGATAGGAGACACTTAACATTTTCTTCTATTTTATTTTCAATCTTTTGATTTTGTACTAATATTTCTTGTCTTGCTCAGTCACTGAATTATATTTGGTCCATTCTAATTTTGAGGGAGTTTGTTACTTGGATAAGGTTTTCCACCTTCTATTCTAAGCTAGTCGCTCTTCTAATCTTTTCCTCTAGAGATCTTATTTTACTTATATAATATTATTGTTTATCTCTTGCTTCACTTCTTCCAGAGACTTTTTGAATTTTTGTGATCAATCCATTTTCTTCTTCCAAGGCTGTGCCTATAATTATTATGGAATTATTCTTGTCTTCTGTGTGTGGTGTATGTCTTCAGTGTTTCTTCTGCTCTAATATTTCTTCATAGTGCTTGGCATCTTCTATTTACTTATAGCTCCAGCCATAGTTCTTGATTTGGGATTAGGGTCAATCTCATCTCTTACTCTTGAATGGGATCATCAGGTGCTGTTTGTTTCTGACTTCTGCTAATTGTGATCTTGCCACTGACTTTGCCTTTCCTCATGTATCTTGGTCAGAGTGTTGGCAGGTTTCAAGCCTTCTAGACCATTCCAGTTCCATGATCTGTGGTCTTTAAGGCCCTCTGGATCATGCCAGGTCAGATATCTACTGATTTCCAGACTCTCTGGCCCTGAGTCCATTGTCAGAACGCTGTGGCTCCCAGACACCCTGAAAATTTCTGCTATCACTTCATTCAGTCATTCAGGGCTTTTTGTCAACTGGATACAGACTCCTGCAAGCTTCAGGTGGCCTTAGAGCATCCCTAGTCCTAGCACTGGTCAGCTTCCAACTTATTTGCCTGGGCTCATTCTGGCTTATCTAATGAAGATTCTCACAGATTTGCTGGCTGCCTTTTTTCATAATCTTAGACTGCTTGAAAATGCTTACTATGCTTTCTCTTTGGATTTCTTGATCCTTGTCAAGTCTAAGGTTCTTTTAGATCTTTGCTGAAATGGCAAAGCTTTGACGTTCTGTTATGACCATCGTAGTCACACACATCCCCTGCTCAGATTTTCCTGGAGGGCCTGATTTGTATTTCAACTTTTATGTCCATCACTCTCTGCCATATATTGTTATTCTTATCTATGTATATATCATATCTCTCCCCTCAGTAGAATGTAGGATTCTTAAGTAAAGCAACCATTTCCCAGTGCTCCAAACCTTACGCATTGTGGGTACTTATTAAATGTTTCCTGGTTTGAATTGAATTAAATGTACCTGTAAATACAATTGAAATCACAAAGTCCAGAAGTGCTTGGAGTCAAATGGGATAAATTAGGGAAAACTTCTCACAAGAAATGAGCTACACACTACATTTAGAAGTTGGAGAGAGTGAGTTCGAAGATGATATTGTAAGTTGGGAACTATAAAGGAGAGGGAAGGCAAGGGTATAGAAAGGAAGGCAGGATGTAGCAAGTGGCAGTCAGTGGCAAAGAGATTAATTTAATCAAACTGAAGGGTCCTTATAAATGAGTTATGAGAATGCTGGTGAGGTAAGGGAGGCACACTTGGTCCCAGGCATTGAAGGGCAGACTAAAGGGTGAGAATTTAATATGAGGGACAATAAGGGAGCCATTGTGCGTTCTTGAACCGAGAAGATAGATTATGTTTGAAGAAGATTATCCTAGCAATTATGTGTAGGATGGATTTGAGGGAGGAGAGGCTAGAGGTAAGGAAACCACCTCAGAGGCCATTTTAATCACGTGGGCGTGAGATGGCAAGGGCCAAAACCAGGTGGCAGCCATGGGAATGGAAAGGAACAGGGTTGATGGAAAACACACTAAAATAAGAATCATCGAGTTTCAGCTTTGGAGCAGAGTGAATTCAAAAATAGAAAAAGGACTCCAATTGCCACAGGGTGGTATAATAGAAAGAATGTTGGATATTAAAGGATTGAGGTTCAAATTAAGCCTGATACTTATTACCTAGTGACCTTGGTCAAGTCACTTCACCTCCATGGGCTTTAATTTCCTTTTCTTTAAAAGGAGGGATTGGATAAGACAACCTCCAGGGTCTCTTTCATCTCTAAATCTAGTATTTATAGTATAATATACTAGTATAATGTAATACTATATTAATATAATTAATAGAATACTATAATAAAATATAATACTATATCTAGTATAAATACTAAATCTAGTATTTAGTCTGGGGGCCCAAGAGGATGATTCCTTCAATTCAGGAAATATTTAATAAGTGCCTAGGAGCCTCTGGGGAATACAGTGATAAATTAGTGACCTGGTTTCTGACCTTACGGAGCTTATGTTTGGAGAGAAGAGAGATGATTTAGAAACAGATAAGAATAACAATGCAAAGTAGGGAGTGATGGATGCAAAAGGCAAGATACAGATCCAGTGCTGCAAGAAAATGTGAGGATGGGGTCTCTAGCCAAGATAAATGGATAGAAGGTTATAGCTTCTCTCTATGTCTTTCAGCAAAGATCTAAAAAAACCCAACCTCACAGTCTTGATGAAGATCCAAATAATAAGAATAATAATAATGATAAGAGTCCATCGATGGCAATGGGGAGAGTGGGGAAAGATGCCTGTTTGTGGTGAAGGCAACGAGTTCAATGTTGGCGAAATAACCAGAAACATCCGTCTGTACCTGACAGTGACTGATTCATGGATTGCTGCTGCTGCCAGTCAGAAACCAGGGCTCTGCAAACAGGAACACGGTTAGAGATGTTGGAGGTGAGACTAATTAGACCCATACAACAGTCCTCAAAAACAAAAAAAGAGCAAGGAAAAAAAAAACCTTTAAAAAGAGCAAAACCAAAAGAAACAGGTTTGGCAGTATTTTGGAAGCTAAGGTTTTTATGGAGAAGGGTGTGGTTATTCTCCCAAGGTAGCAGAGGAATCAAACATGATGGAAATTAAGAAAGGGTCACTGGATTTGTTCATTCTCCTGAGGTCATTAGTAACTATAAAGCAGGAGTGGTTTTACTGAAGGCATGAAAATCTCAGGGCTCTTGGTATAAGATTAACTTTTATATGGCATGTCCCAAAAGTCTCAGTGCAGTTTTAAGGTATTAAAGCTTAAACAAGTTGTCCCTTGTTCTGTCCTGCTTTCCTACCTAGTATTAAAACTGCACTGAGACTTTTGGGTCGCCCTGAGTATTGTTGCAAATCTGTCTATCTATATATAGAGAGAGGGAGGGAGGGAGAGAGGGAGGGAGAGGGAAGAGAGACAGAGAGATAGAGAGACAAAGAGAAAGAGACAGAGAAAGGAGAGACAGAGGCAGAGAGAAAATCACATTGAGTCTCAAACCAACTTTAGGATTTGAATATTACAGGTATTATTATGCTTATTTTGAAGTCTTATAAATGAGGAAACTGAAGCTGAGAAAAATTAAATCACTCAGCAAAGTATTAGAAGCAAGATTTGAATCCAGATCTTCTAGTTTCTAAGTTTGCCATGCTATCCACTACATAAATGGATTTGCTCAGTTTTCCTATAATGTAGATCATAGACCAGTGTTATCATCCCCATTTAGTAGATGGGAAAGCTTGAGGAAAACATTTAGGAACCAGGAAAACCAAGAAAGAAGTTAATTGATTTCCCAAGAATAATTAGAGTTAATTGGTGAAAAATGAGACTTATCTCTCTGAACTCTCCATTCACCAGGTATTCTGTTCTCTTTCTTAACAAGTAAAATGGGGTACTTTTTGGTTGGGGAGGAGGGGAGATATAAAGGACTGAGGAAGTATGGTTCTTCATCACAGCATTTGAGTTGGGGGCTTGGGAGTGGTGGCGTCTGGATCTGTGATTTCATTTCTGTAGGGACCTTTCTGATGTGGAAATTCCTCCAAGGCAGAACAGCAATCTGTCATTTCCAGAGCTGGCCTGAGGGACTGACAGTTTAGATGGTTACATCACAGGACATGTCAAAGTTAGGACTTGAACCCAGGTTCTCCTGACTCTGAGGCTGATACTCTATCCATGATGTCACTATGCTGGGGATTAGGAAACCATGATAGCAGAGAAAGGAAAGCAGGCAAAGAATAGAAGTAACAGGAAAAGGCAGGGTCACTGTGAGTTAGTCTTTCCAGAGGGTGTAACATTCTGCTGATCACAGAGCTGTCAATGCAAACTACTTTGTTCAATCTTAACCAAGTGATTCTTAATTATAGGTAGCTATAATGTATACTGTATTTACCACTAGTCTTATAGGGGTGGGGTTAGGGGATCTAAATCTGTGATTTCACCCATTTGGGGAGTACCTAATGTAGAAACTCCAGAGAGCAGTCAGCTGCTTCTCTGTTACTTACAGAGAATTTTTAGGGGGCACTGAGAGGTTAAATGAGACTCTCCCAGGGTCACATAGCCAGTATGTAAGAAAGAATTCTTGAACCTGGGTCTTTCTGACTCTCACCAGAGATCTTAAGGCTACTGAATAGCAACATGGGTCAAATACTAACACTGTCATTATACAATGAGGTAAGCAGATCTGGGGATACTCACATACTGTGTTTTCGATTTGTTAACTCTGATGTGCTTTGGGCTCAAGCAAGTAGAGATGTACTATTGAAGAGGTACCCAAAGAGGGTTAGGGTTGCCCAAGACCCCAAAATACCAACATGCCGGGTCTTGTGGAAAGAATTCCACTCAAGTCTTCTCAGCCAAAGAAAAAGTAAAGTTTATTGAGATATATGGGGTAGACTCTTAAGGAACCAGTCTATACTAGGTCATTCTATGGCACTTTCACAGAGCAAGTCTCTGCTAGGCCAGATAGAGGGAAGATAGGGTCTTATATACAGAGGAATCTAGGGGTGGTTCAGAGGAGGAGCCTGGAGAAGGTCTTCAGGAGGAGTCAATGAAGTCAAAGTCCAGTAATGAGTTTGGGGAGGGACTTCTGGTGGAGTTAATGAGGTCAATGCAAGATATCTTGATAGGCTCCAGGGTGGGAAGCAGATGGACAATGGAGGGCCAGGCTAGTAACAGGTTTGGGCCCAGCCACAATGAAATACTTATGGCCTCTGCAAATGCCTCCTGAAGATTCAATCAGACTTGAAGAGGTTTCCCAGAGTATGTACCTCAAAGATTCAAGGAGAGCTCAAAAGGGGGAGGGTGGGGGTCCCAGAGCCTACACCTCATCACTAGGTGAGTTGGAGCAATAGTTGACTTCTGAGTAATTGACCTACCAGTACAAATTGGGTTTAGGAGAGTGAGCCCAGAACCTATAGGTGCTTTATTTGTCTCTCTCTGATTCCTCAGACAGTGTTGTACACATAGGCACTCAGTATATGTTCACAAAATTAATAACATAAATAATTAGTAGCAAATAAATCCATATCCTCTGCTAAACTGTAAACTCCATGATGTCAGAGACTGGTATCTTGGATACACTTGTATCTCCCATTCTGCACACAGTAGGTACTTAGTAAAAATTGTTGAGAAGCCGCCAAGAACCACAAGGTTGCCAGAAGAAACAGTTAAGACTCAAACTCTGGCCCTTGGATTCCAAATTCAGTGAATTCTCTAATGTACTGAAATGCTTCCCTTCCCAGGACCCCTGTGAGATAGGTATTCTGAGCTCCTTCTCATGGAGGAGGAAACAACTCTATTCTGCTCAAAGTAAGGAGTGTCCTTACTTTGAGTTTTCCTTTTTTTTTTTTACTTTGAGTTTTCTTTTAAAAAAACTAAGACATTTTCTATAATTCCATTTCATAATAACAACTCATCTTACAATGCTGATTTGAGATTCACAAAAGCACTTTTCCTCCTACAACCCTTTGAGGCAGATAGTCTCCATGCTATCGTCATATCTGTCCATAGATAAGCAAACTAAGGCCCAGAGAAGTCAAAAAACATCAAAAGACATGCAATTAGGATTGGAGCTCAGATCCAAGCTTGAGTCCAAAACCAATGCTCACCCCATAACATTGCATTGCTTCTCTATTGTATGTTTGGCTTCCAATTAAAGTGAGCTACCTCTATCCTCTGGACTTCTGATTTTAGACAACAGCCTTAGGGAGAGTTGTTCATCTGCCTATGTCCTGACTCTCTAGGTCTCCACTTGAATTAGAGGAGAGAACAGATGAGTTGTTGTCACCGTTGATCTCTTGGTGACTTTCTCCAGCCCTGATTTGTAAGAGTCTCAGCACAAGATAGAAACTATTGAGATTAGCACCCCTTTCTTACCCAAGCTCGACGGTGGTGGGGAAAGGGATTGGCTGTTACTGTTCCCATTGCCCATGGGTTGGCCATTCTCTTCTCATATCACACACACACACACACACACACACACACCACACATTTGTCTTCTCTTTGCCTTACCTCAAACCAATATTTCCAGTCCAACCTCTTCTTGACTTTGTTTTCACCTCTTACTGCCCTTCCATCTTCCTCCTGTCCTTCTCAATTTCATCATTATCATCATCATCAACAAACATTTACCGACAGGTGGAGGCCTTCATGTATTTTTCTTGGCCTTCCTCTTGTCTAAATATTAACACTGTTTTGACGGTGCCGGAGTAGAGCAGAAGAGAAAGAGGTGATGCATAAATTGAATTTCTGGGCACTCACTGAGTGATCATGGTGTTCTAAAGCATTTTTGTCACTTTAAAGAAAGTTGGTGAAGATATCTGATATGGTGAAACATCTGCACGAAGCTATAGTGCCTGTACCTATGGCAAACAACGAAAACTTCAGTATGGTAAACTCTGTGAGTGTGTACTATATAAGTAGAAATAGTTCACAGACCATCTTATAAAAGCTTCATGAGAACCCCTGCTCTTATTTTGGAAAGTAATCCCACTCTTCAAGAAATCAAATTATAATCTGGCTGACTCGTCAGATATTTTTGCTCCTTCACAAGCTGAAACCCTTAGGATAGGCTATAATAAAATTCTTCCTAGATTTATCCATTTAGTTAACTTTTGACATCTTGTTTGTAAAGTTAGAGTTATTTGTCTCTCATCTGGAAACATCTGAAAATATAATCCAAAGTACTAGTGGAAATTTTTCTGTTCTTTCCAGGAAGTGATCACTCAATAAGTCTTTATTAAATGCTTACTATGGGGCCAGGCATGGGGCTAAGGGCTGGAAGCCAGTATACTCAGACTTTTCCATTTCTTTCCTAAATATCAGTTACCATGTGTAAACATGATCTTTGGTATTCCCAAAGCATTCAAAATCCATGGATTGGAAATCACTGGGACACAGATTTATAGTTAGAAAGAATTTAGAAGTATTCTAGACTAATCCCCTCATTGTACTGAGGAGAAAAATGAGACCCAAAGAATTTAAGAAGGAAATTTCCCCCTTGGATGTCCAAATAGTTCCTTAAACTCAACATACCCAAATCTTCACTCATTATCTTCCCTTCTCCCAACTTCCTTTTTTTTTAAATGTAATTTTCCCTCCTGTCATCCAGGCCTGTCATCAAAGGATCACTTCTGAGTTGAGCAGCAGAGAAAACTCCAGCTAATGTCCAAATAACTGAGACCCACCATGACTCTGTATCAGTTCTGTGATCTGTTTCAGAAACTCCTCATCTGTTGCCTACTTCGGACCAGATTTCTGTGGTTCTCTCACATGGCCATATTCCTTCTGGTTCCCCTTCAACTGATCTTTACCCAAATCCTCTCTAGCATATTTCCACCTCTAGTTTCTAGCTTTCTTCATATTAATATATCTCCTTAATAGGCAATGCTACTTCATTCTTTAAAACCATGTCCTTAACACACACACACACTCATCCCTTTTGCTTCTTTTGAACTATATCCTTGCAGAGGCCTGTTCTAATCACAGCTTCTATCCTACCAAGTCTTAGTGATACTTATGAGGTCAAATTTACCCCCATGCAGTAGGATCTCGGGTGCATCTTGCTTATTTCCCTTTCTTTACATTTCTAAATAGACATCTGAATCCCTGATAAAGACCCCTCAGTCAGTTCCTAAGACCTCCAAGCTAAAATGAAAGAATCCTATGTTTGGTATGTGAAACCCTTCATAATCAGGTCCCATCCTTTTACTATCATACCTCTTGTTGTTTAATCATTTTTCCCCCAATTGTTTCTGACTCTTTGTGATCCCATTTGGGGTTTTCTTGGCAAAGATACTGGAGTGATTTGCCATTTCACTTTACAGATGAGGAAACTGAGGCAAACTGTGTTAAATAACTTGCCCAGGGTCACACAGCTAGTAAGGTCACACAGCTGAGGCCAGATTTGAAAACTCAAGATGAGTCTTCCTGACTCCAGCTTGGTCTCTATCCACTGCACCGCTTAGCTGCCCTACATCTTCCTCCCTTCCAAAAACTCTGTGATCTAGTGATTGGCCTCCTGGCTGCTCCATGCACAGTACACTCCGTCTCCCAACTCCATGTATTTTTCTCTGCTTTCCCCCATGCCTGGATTTCTCTCCCTCCTCTTTTCTACCTCCTAGTTAGTATCTTCCAACTTCTGATTATCTTCAAATGATCTGTTATGTATCTTCTTTGTTGGTAGCTGTTTGCAATTTGTCTGTCCTATTAGACTGTGAGCTCCTTGGGAACAGTGACTGGGCTGGGGTTTTTTTCCCCTTGTTATTCTCTATATTCCCCACCATTTAGCATTAGGGGGCCTTTAATAAATACTTACTTCCTTTCTTTTATAGATGAGGAAACAGACCCAGAGAGGTAAACCATCCTGTCCAGGGTCATATAGTTAGTAAATGTGCAAAGTATGATTTGAAACCACTTTTTTTTTTCTGACTCCAAGGTCAGCATTCTATACACTGCACTACCTTGGGTCGAGGGACTTGAGTTCAGATCCCAGCTCAGCCACTTCTCTGGATGACCTTGGGACTATTACTTTAATCCCCAGAACTTCATTTGATTCCTTGGTCAGATGAGGGGGTTCCTTCTAGCCTACAATGTGATTCTGAGTTCAAATCTGGCCTCAGATACTTACTAGCTGTGTGACCCTGGGCAGACTGCTTAATATGTCTGCCTAAGTTTCCTTAATGGTAAAATGGAGATAATAAAAGCCCCTCCCCTACCCCCAGGATTGTTGTGAGGATCAGATGAGACATTTGTAAACTGCTTTGTTAATTTTGAAGCTCTGGCTACTAGATAATCAATTCCTTTATTTTACAAAGAAAGAAACAGAAGCCAGAGAACAGAGGTGATTTGACCAAGGTCTTAGAGATGATAAGTAGTAGAATCAGGATTTGAATTCAGGTCCTTTGACCCCATAGCCAGTGCTCTTAACACCCCATTCTTCTGCCTCAAGTTTTAATCAGCCATGAGCAGAGCCAGGAACATATGCCTAAGGAGCATGGAGGGCAAGGAGTGAGGAGGGAGCTTAATAAAGCATAGTTTTTTTTTTGTATTCTTCTTAATAAACACAGAACATGCTGCTTTCCAAAGCCAGCTGGTTATTTGTTTTGAAATGAGTCAAGTCGCACATTTCATACTGAACCACAGGGGGTGCAATTTTCAAACTCTCTCTAGGGTTTGAGTAAGTTACTTCAGATCTGAACCAGGGAGTTGCTGTCAGTGTAAGCAGCATTTCTCAAGGGACAGCTCTCTCAGTTCTGTTCTAAGCTCTTCGGTTAATGGCACATAGAAAGAAGCTACACCTCACCCTGCCCACTCCCCTTTATTTCCCTCTGGAAGAAAAAAAAAATCACATTTCTGATGTTTCTTACACCTAAAGTTAGGCAAACAGCATCAGGACCAACATTGTATTGCTGCAAATAGCTGAGTCATCCATAGTCATCCAACATTGCATACAACGTTGCAATTACTGTTATTGTATACAATGTTCTCCTAGTTCTGCTCATTTCACTTTGCATCAGCTCCTTTAAGTTTTTCCAGGTTTTTCTGAAATCTGCCTGCTTATCATTTCTTATGGAACAATAGTATTTCATTACATTCATACAATGGAAAGAGTGTTGACTCTGTAATCCAAGGACCTGGCTTTGAATCATGACTTTACCTCTTAGCCTCTGTGGACCTCAGTTACCTCATCTGTCAAATGTTCATCTGGACGAGATAATCTTGAAGGTCTTTCTAGCTTCAAATCTATAGACATAATTATTGTTTATAAATAGTGTTTTTCTTTCAATTACATGGAAGATAAATTTTAACATTCATTTTTTTCAAAATTTTGAGTTCCAAATTTTCTCCCTTCCTCCATTACCTCCCTCTTCCTAAGACTGAAGCAATTTGATATGCGTTATATGTGTGTGTATGTGTATATACATAGATAGATAGATAGATAGATATGTGTGTGTATATATATATATATATACACACAATCATGTAAAATATGTTTCCATATTAATTAAATTGTGAAAGAAAAAACAGACCAAAAGAAAAAGAAGTAGAAATAGTATACCTTGACCTGCATTTAGGCTCCATCAGTTCTTTCTCTGGATGTGGATAATATTTTTTAATCACGAATCGTTTGGAATTGTCTTGGATCATATTGTATTGCTGAAAATAGCTAAGTCATCCATAGTTGATCACTGTACAATGTTGCTGTTACTGTGTACAATGTTCTCCTAGTTCTGCTCATTTCACTTTGCATCAACTCATATAAGTTTTTCCAGGTTTTTCTGAAATCTTCCTGCTCATCATTTCTTAAGGAACAATAGTATTCTATTACATTCATATACCACAACTTGTTCAGCCATTCCCCCATTGATGGATATCCCTCTAATTTCCAATTATGAATATAATTATTAAGGATTTTTGGGGGAGGGAAAGCATGATTTTATTAATGTAGGTAACCCCTCCACTGATGATACATCAACCACCCTTATGTAGCTAATAGTCTTCTTAAAAATTTTTTTCTTTACTTTTAGTTTACAACATTCAGTTCCACAAGTTTTTGAGTTCCAACTAATAATCTTTAAGAATCTCCTAAACATTGACACACTTACTAGTTGTGTGACTTTGGGCAGGTCATTTAATCCCAATTGCTCTCCAAAAAAAAAAAAAACCACGCTCCTAAACAAACAAACAAACGGTTGGCCAAATCTACTTCAGTTGGTCAAATGTTTTGCGAAAATAGTTGTAGCACTGAATTTTGTAATTCAGAATGTGCTGCTAATGAATTGTCATAACTTCCCAGTGAAAGGATGCCAGTAAATAAATGAATTCAAGGGAAAAAAAAGAATCTCCTGGGAATATTGACCAGTTAAATGATTTGCCTATGGTCACAACTATATCAGAGACCAAAGTTTTCTTGACTTTGGGCCCTATCTACTACATGACACTACCTCTTAACATGGATAATACAAAAACAAAATGTTCCCTTGAAGCCAAAAGAAAGAGATGTTAGATTTAGAGGTTTGGATTAAAAAAAAACAAATTTTTCAACATCACATTACCTTTTTCTAGATATATAAAGACACATAAGAAGACACTTGGATAAGGTCAATTTTTTTTGTGCCATCAGCCTCTTTTTTAAACTCTTCCTAGTTATTCTATATTCTTTTTATTTCTACAACCTCCTGGTTCTCCTTCACTTAATTGTCTAACTGTCCTCCTTCCCTTTGTGGGATGATCATATTGTGAGCATTAAATATGGATATTTATTAAGATTCTATCTAGGTCCTTCTATTTTCTCTCTATGTTCTTTCTCAATGATGTTATCAGTTTCCATGGGTTTGGTTAGCTCTCTGCAGAGAATTCCTGAATCTCTATTACATATTGTCCTCATGTCTCTTTTGAGCTCAAACTCCCCTTTACCAACCACCTCCGGATGTGCATCTCAAACAAAACATGATGTTCAAGCTAAACATGAATTTAAAACAGAACTCATCTTTCTTGCTAAGGCTGTTCCCTCCTCCTATGTTCCTATTTCTGTTCATGGTACAACCATTCTTCCAGTCACTCCAGTTTGCAGCTTTGGAGTCATTCTTGGCTTTTCACTCTACTCCACAACTCATGCCTCCATATCCAAACAGCTGCTTTTTCTTTGTCTTTTATGTTGATCATATCAAACACCACTGTCTTTTCTGTCTCCTGCTCTCTACTCCTTATGACTGCCACCCTGTAAGGTCCTCATCAGCTCTCATGCAGACTGTTACAACCTACTTCCAATGCCTTCTCTCTCCTACTCCTACTCCACACAATTATGGTAACATTCTTTCTAAGCACAGATTAACCAAGTCACTCTGATGATCATCAGTGACTTCCTCCTGCCTCTAGAATAAAATGCAAACTTCTTGTTTGGCATTTAAAGTCCTAACCAGTATTGCTCCTTGCTCCCTTCCCAGACTTTCTTCATGTCATGTCATGTTCTTCAAACACTATCAGATTGGCTTCTTTGATATTATCCATACGTGACAATCTGTCTGTCACTTCTGTTCCTTTGTACAGGCTGTCCCATACCTTTATTATCCTTCCTTCTCACCTTTGCCTCTAAGGATCGTTAGTTTACTACTAGACTTAGCTCAGGTGCTATGAGATCCTCCCCCTACCTCCTCCTCCTCCCTGCTCTTTGGATTTACCTTTACGATTCATGTTCTATCCCTCTCTACACGTTGTATTTACTTATTGGATCTATGCTCTATCATCCCAGTACAATGTAAACTTCTCAAGGATAGTGGCAATTTTGTTTTTGTCCTTTTTATCCCCAGTGCCTTGAAAATAGCAGGTGCTGGTAACAGCAGCATTGTGAGGACAGTCAGCTGTGAAAGACCTGGATGCTCTTGATCCATATAATGATCCAAGATAATTCCAAAAGACTCATGACAAAAAAAAATGCTATCCACTTCCAGATGATGAACTCAGTGCAATTTAAAGTCTAATTTTCTTTGTTCTTTTTTAAAAAAAAATAATTAATTAATTTTTTTTGAGGGGGGAAGGCAGGGTAATTGGGGTTAAGTGACTTGCCCAAGGTTACAGGGCTAGTAAATTTTAAGTGTCTGAGGCTGGATTTGAACTCAGGTCCTCCTGACTCCAGGGCTGGTGCTCTATTCACTGCTCCACATAGCCACCTCTCAATTTTCTTTATTCTTTGTAATATGGTTAATACAGAAATGCATTTTGAATGATTTCACATGTACAAGTGATATAATTTGCCTTCTCAGGAATGGAAAGAGGGGTGGGAGGGAGAGAATTTGAGACTCAAAAATGTATTTATTTATTTGTCAGTTCAATATTTTAATTTTTTTATTGACTTGTTTATTTACTTTTACTTTATAAGATTCAGTTCCACAATCCCTTGAGTTTCAATTTTTCTCCCCTCCCTTCCTTCCTCCCTTCTTCCTTCCCATGCCTC
>CM053600.1:171878523-171919797 GCA_028646575.1 Pseudocheirus occidentalis
ACACGCTTCTGCTCTCATCTCTTCCATCAGCTTCTCCTTCATCTTTAAGTCTGCATTATCTATCTACCTACTCCCCTTCTCTGTGCAAATATACCCAGGTCTCCATTCATTAAAATTAAGCAAAGAAACAAATGAATAAATGAATCTTCACTTGACTCTGCCATCCCTCCAAGTCATTATCCTATACCTTCTTCTTCCTTTCACAGCCAAAGTCTGAGAAACGGTTCTTCTACATGGGAACCTACATTTCTTTATCTTCCACTTGCCAGACACTTGAAATCCTGGTTCTGTGTCTGTGTCACTCAGCTGAAACTTTTCACTTCGAGGTTTGCTAACTCACAGGATCACAGATCTAAAGCTTGAACGAGACCTCAAAGGCCTTTTAGTCCAATCTCTTGAGAGAACTGGTACATGGGGGATTGAAATGACTTGTCCCAGGTCCCTTATATAGTAAGTGTCTGAGGCTGGATTTGAACCCAGATTCCAATACCAATCCGCCTCCAGTCTTTACTTCAGCTTATCCTTTCTAACTTTTTTCAACAGTAAATCAAAGCTGTCCCCAAGACTCTTTGCAATAGAACAAGCTTTAGAAACCATTCCCAGGGTGATGAGTAAGAAAGGCACCCTCAGCTGGGGGAGAAGGTCTGTCCTTCCAGAAGAGATTATTGCTCTAGACACAAGCTTTCCCCACCTCCTGTCCTGGAATTCTGAGACACTACAAAGCCATGACTGGAGAGGCTGCCCAGTCTCCACCTCCCAGGAAGCACCGTATCTTGTAGCTTCCTATTTTAACTAATTATTCTTGATAGCAAAGTGCCAAGGTCAGTTGTTTCTTCACACTTGGCATGTAAGAAACTCGATTACTGCAGGGCAGGGATAGAGTTGTAACCTTTACAGCAAACAGACACTTCAGGTGGGAAGGGGATGGAAAAAAGACTTGAAGCTAGCACTCCCCCCCACCAAAAAAAGCCCCTTCAAAGTAGTATTCAGAGCTGGAAGGGATCGTAGAGATTATACGGTTTAACTACTTCATTTTAGAGAGGAGGAAGCAGCCCCAGAGAGGGAAATACTTGGCCAAGGTCACAGGAGGCTCATTTAATTTTTACTGAAATTAAAGCTAAGCTCAGACCCCAGTATCGGAGATAGGCTGACTGTTGGAACAGCCCCTTCATTTTATAGGAGGAAACAGAAGCTCAGAGTTAGTATCAGGGCAGGGACTAGAAACCAGATTTTCTCACCTCCTAGGCCTGTGGTCTTTCAGTCAGGTTGTTGTCACTTGCCTTTCCTTTGGAACGTGCTGCCCTTCCCCCTTTCAGAGCACCAGCCCGGGTCATATGCCTCAGGTTAAGCAGCTGAGCTGGTGGCTGGAGGTGTTGGTCTTTTAAAGCTCCCTTGGTCCCAGGTACCTGCTCCCAATTTAACTGTGGGCAGAGAAATTGATGAAGCTGCAATGGAAGGGGGAAAAAAGGTCCCTGGGATGGGGAAGGCTGAGGCCTGTCAGAGGGGATAGTTCATGAAAGGTTGTAGAGAAATCCTATCGGAGGGGAAATATCGGCCCCTCCCAGAGTGGAGTGTCCCTGGCAGGGTCCTGGCAGGTGTCTCAGCTCATGGGACCATTCATCACGCTTTTGGCTAGGTTCCCCAGGCCTTTATTTTCTTTGGACTGCCTTGCTGGCTTGAAGTGTCCTGGTGCCCAGACTATGCTTGTCCATGGACTGGAGGCAGAATGTGCTTTGAGGCAACTCCACAAGGACCATTGCTCTTTGCACCAAGGGGATTGGAGTCTCCATCTTGCTAAGCCAAGGGAGACCTTTTGTTGTGGCATCTGTGTGTGGGGTACAGGGACCCCAAAAATCCCCTAGTTAAAAATCAAAAGTCAGAGGTATCTTGAGGAAGGAACAGGAAGTTTTATTCTCTTCTCCTGAAGTAAGAGGGTGGTACTCTCCATGGGGGGGGGGGAACTGACAGGGAGAAAAAACAAATGACAGAACAAGAATTTATACCCTAATGCAGTCAAGTCTCCTGCCCTGGCTGTCCCTTCTTCCACTGGCTAGTAGGCTCTCAGTCTCGGCACAAAATCTAACCCAATCAAGGATAATAAAGAAGCCCATCATTATCTCCTATTGGTAGGGAGGTGGGACAGGAAGCCAAGGTATCATCCATGGCCTTATATGGTAAATGCCCAAACAAGGAAGGGGAAAATGTCACAAGTAAGGGTGGAGGTAAAAAAACTCCTGAAAAAGGGCCTAAAGCTTAAGGGTGTGGTATACAAGGGTGGAGGTCTAAAACTCCTGAAAGGGGCCTAATGTTGATGACAACAAAGGAAGGGGGAACGGACCTAGGTTGTGTAAACCCAGGACTCAGGTGAGTCCAGTCTTAGCAAAGTCTCTCTGCTTTCCAGATAGTTTCTCTCCCTTCTCATTCTGAGGAGTCTTCACAGAGGGTGCAGAGAGCGCACTCCACTCATCCACAATTTTGAAAGTGAATTGGAACCTCTCCAACATTTCCCCCCTTCTCTTAGCCTGTCACCTGATCCACACAACTACAGCTCCTAGTAATAACACTAGATTTGCCCTAGATTTTGGTTCCTTAGAAGATAACAAGTCCTCTCCTACTGGGGGCTCTGTAAATTTTCCACTCTAGGGCAAAAGCCCTTTTATCACAACTTGGTTAAGCCTCTGATTTGAACACTGCAAGGGCAGGGATGGAGTTGTTAACTTTATAGAAAACAGATGGATACTTTGGGTGAGGGGGAGGAGGGAAGAAAAGAGAGCTGGAAGCAAAAAAATTAAACTCCAAGTGTCATGTAAGAGCTGGAAAGGACCTCCATGATCATCTAGTTTAACTTTCATTTTAGAAAGGACGAAATTGGACACTCTCCTCTCCCTTGGCTTCCAAGATACTCCTCTCTTTTGGGTTCTCCTTTTCAGGTGCCTTTGGTAGATCAACATCCCACTA
Source organism: Pseudocheirus occidentalis (assembly GCA_028646575.1). Taxonomy (NCBI): domain Eukaryota; kingdom Metazoa; phylum Chordata; class Mammalia; order Diprotodontia; family Pseudocheiridae; genus Pseudocheirus; species Pseudocheirus occidentalis. Next base: position 171,881,482 of record CM053600.1, read on the forward strand.
AGTGTAGAGGCCCCCAAGGCTTTGTCCTAGACTCTTTTCTCTGTCATCTCTTTGCATCTGTAGCCCAAAGATGGATGGATGGATGGATGGATGGATGGATGGATGGATGGATGGATGGATGGGTGGGTGGGTGGATGGATGGGTGGGTAGATGGATGGGTGGATGGATGGATGGGTGGGTGGGTGGGTAGATGGATGGGTGGATAGATACTATTTAGGCTAAACAGTCTGATATCACCTACCAGCTGGGCATGTCCATCTGAAAGTCTTGTTGCTGTCTCAGATTCGGCACATCCAAAACAGAAGTCATTACATCTCTCTACAAACCCATCCCACCTCCAGACTTCCCAGTTTCTTAGTTCCTTCCCTTCACCCAGATTGGGAATCATCTAATCATCCATTCTCTCATGCCCTCCCCAAACTTACATTCCCACTATCCAATAAATCATTAAGCCGTGTTAGTTCTTTCTCCCCGGATCTAGCATCTGTCCCTTTCTCTCCACTTCCGGGCCTTTGTCACCTCTCACACACAATAATCTCAAAATTGTTCTCCCTGTCTCACTTGTCTCTCCTGTTTCTCATTCATCCATTTTTTGCACAGCTGCCAAACTGGTTTTCCTAAAACACAAATTTTGACCCTGTTACTCTGTGCCCAATGGCTCTTTGTTGCATCTAGAATGAAATACAACACTTTGTGTTACATTTGAAACCCAACATAGTCCGACTCCCACTTACTTTTCCCATTTTATTTCATGGTACTGTACTCCCCTCTGAAGAGGTACCCAAAGAGGGTTAGGGCTGCCTGAGACCCCAAAATACCAACATGCTGCGGAAAGAATTCCACTCAAGTCTTCTCAGCCAAAGAAAAAGTAAAGTTTATTGAAAGTTCAAGTTCTCCACATGGGGTAGACTCGTAAGGCGCCAGTCTATGCTGGGTTGTTCTATGGAGCTTTCACACAGAATGAGTCTGTGCTAAGCTACCCTACGGGGCTCTCACAAAGATGGAAGGAAGATGGGGTCCTATATACAGAGGAATCTAGGGGTGGTTTAGAGGAGGAACCTGGGGAGGGTCTTCAGGGGGAGCCAATGAGATCAGACTCCAGTAATGAGTTTGGGGAGGATCTTCAGGTGGAGTTAATGAGGTCAGACTACAGTAATGAGTTTAGGGAGGGGGACTGATATTTTGATAGGCTCCAGGGTGGGGAGCAGATGGACTATGGAGAGCCAGGCTAGTAACAGGTTTGGGCCCAGCCACAATGAAATACTTATGGCCTCTGAAAATGCCTCCTGAAGATTCAATCAGACTTGAAGAGTTTTCCCAGAGTATGTACCTCAAAGATTCAAGGAGAGCTCAAAAGGGGGAGGGTGGGGATCCCAGAGCCTACACCTCATCACCTCCACATGCTCTCTTTTAGTTAAATGGTCTATTAGTTGTTTCCCATAGGTCAAACACCATCCCCTGACTATATGCCTTTGCACAAGTGGTCCACCATCATGTCTACAATGCCCTCTCTCCTTCCCTCTGCCTTAGAAACTCCTGGCTTCCTTCAAAGCACAGCTATATTGCCACCTCCTACAGAACACCTTTCCTGATCTTTCCAGTTGTTAGCATTCTTTCCTTGATATTATTCTGTACTATTTTTATAATGGGGACTAACCAATGAGAGGTTAGTCCTTTTAAGTATTCACAAGTGCGTTCTGCTTTAAACAGTATTCCATGTGGATTTCTGCACATGCACAGATATTATTAATATGAATAATTATCACATATTATCATCAATAATCAATATATTTAAAATATATTGTTAATATTATAAACCAATATTGTTAAACAAATTTGTTTCGTTAACATGATAATTATTAATAATCAATATTGGCTAATAATAACTAGCATTGATCTATTGTTTGAAGGTTTGCAAAGTGCTACATATGTGTGTAGCTGTATGTATATACATATAAATTCATTTCCATGAGTTTGCGATTTGATTACTTTGGGGGAGAGGAGCCTTTCAAGGTTATATGCCTTATGAAACTTGGACAGTCTACCAGCGCCATGTCAGGAAACTGAATCTGTTTCATTTGAACTATCTTAGGAAGATTCTGAAGTTCACCTGGCAGGGTAAGATATCAGGCACGGAAGTCCTTTCTGGAACTAAACTGCCAAGCATTCAAATTGTGCTTCCGAGAGTGCAACTCCGATGGACTGGCCACATTGTTTGAATGCAAAACGTATGCTTGCCAAAAAGACTAATTTATGGAAAACTCACACAGGGCAAGCTTTCACACAGCAGTCAAGATACGAGGACACTCTCAAGGTCTCTCTCAAGAACTTTGGAATTGATTGTGTGACATGGGAGACACTGGCACAGTACGGCTCAGCATAACGTGTCCTCATCAGAGAAGCTGCTGTGCTCCGTGAGCAAAGCAGAATGAAGGTAGTTCAAAAGAAACAGGAGATGCACGAATTTAGAGAATCCACCCCAAATGTTCACACAGACTATTTGTGCCCAACCTGTGATCAAACATTCCTGATTTATATTGATCTGATCAGTCACAGCTGGACACACTGTAACTTGCCTAGATAGTGATGTGATTTGGTCCTCTTTGAGAACTTAGGACAATCACCTACCAACCAACTTTAGTGGAGAGGAGCCTTTCAAGAACTAGAATGGATGTCCTTACAGAAGGCATTCAATGGCCAGATTGACTTATCTTTCATTGAATGCCTTTAAGTGTGGAAAATGAACTTCTGTCAGCCTTTAGGTGGGAGAGTGTCCTCCTTACTCGTCTCTCCCTGGAGACCCTCTCTTACATTCAACTGCCATGAAGTTGGGAGCATATACACGCTCTTTTGTCCTTGTTCTATCTATTCTTTCCTGTCTTAGGTGAAGGAAAAGTGGAGACAGCTATGAGCTCGAGCACTTCCAAAGGTAGAAAGAGGAAGGTGTGAGGGGTCCAGGAATTGTAGTTCATGGCAAAGAATTTCAGCAGCTAAGCAGGTGAGGTACCAGAGTAACCCTGAGGAACAACCTCAACTGTGGGACTCAGTGCAAAAGTGAATTCACTCAGTAGGTGAGACATTGAGTTTTAAAGGCTAAAGATTAATTGGTTATTCACATTTGGAAGTAAATTTGGTGGGGAGGATGCTTTGTTTGCAACCACTTTAAGTCTGAGCAGGTTCTGCCCAGTGGCCAAAGTGGCAGAGGAGGGGAATGCACCCCTGGTTTTCAAAGAAATATGTTGTGATTTCTATTCTTACTATATCTTTGCAGTAAATATTCCTTTGTAAAAGTTGATTGATATTGATTAGTTAGAGGATAAAGGGGTATTTAGTCCCTGGGTTAATCAGTGACATAGAGAGGTTACTAACTGGCACTAGTTAGATACTATTAATGAGATAATTGAATTAAATGATCCTGATGAGAACCCATTGTAATGGTGGGTCCAGCCCAGAGGTTTCCAAACTTATTTGACCTATTGCTGCTCTTAAAAAAAATAAACCATCAAGGGTTAAAGAAAGTAGATTTCCAGCCCCTCCCTGGAAATCTACTTTCTTTAACCCTTGATGGTTTTTTGAAAATTTGAAATTTTTTGAAATTTGAAAATGGAAAATATATACACACACATAAATACATATGTATACATATTTATGTATAAAAATTTTGAAAGTTTTTTGAAATTTTGAAAGAAATATGACATTTTTAAAAACGTGTCTTAAATTTAATAATTTAGTGTAAATTTGTGGGGTTTTTCCTGCATTGAGATTTTGATGATGCAATATTGAGTCATGTAACCATATATAGTATCTTATTGTAAACAAGTCATTACATTCACGTATACCTACTGGACTTCACTGCATTGGCGACATACTTGCCTGCCAACACTTGGTTGGTAAGTCCTGCCAGTGGACTTGACCACTGATCAGTTATAACTTGTATTTTGTGTGTTTGTGTTTATTTGATAATAATGTAATCACTAGGGGCGGCTAGGTGGCGCAGTGAATAGAGCACCGGCCCTGGAATCAGGAGTATCAAATCCGGTCTCAGACACTTAACATAAAAAAAAAAAAACAACTAGCCATGTGACCTTGGGCAAGTCACTTAACCCCAACTACCCTCCAAAAAGCAAAAAAAAAAAAAAATAATGTAATCACTACAACTTTAACTCAGTTATACAACAGATAAAACATATATGAATGGTTTTTCAAATTTTTCTTCTCTTCTTTCCTTATGCTTCCACTGCCTCCTTATTTTTATTTAATACCCTGCCCCCAATTGCACCCAAAGTTACTACCCCCTCCCTGAACTATTCCAGTGCTACCCAGGGAGCAGTATAACCCACTTTGGGAACCTCTTGTTCAACTTGTGTTATTTTTTTTAAAAACTCCATAATCCTTTAGAGTTATTCCCAGAACCCAGAAATATAGCTAATTGCTTTCTGGGGAGCTTCACTCTTCTACTGTGAATGGGATTTGGGATAAGGTCAGGCAGTCATAGGTTCTTAACACTTGTCTAATTAAATAGATTTGAATATGTACATTACTTGAAGGTTTTGGACCAGTTTCAGTTTGACCCTCTATTGTTCTGCTGTGGTTTCACTCAGATTTTAACTGTTGTGCCTCTGTTTTGAATTTCATTGCTGGTTTAGGGCCTCCTCTTCCCACCCTTCCCATATTTTTCAGGACTATTCATTATACTTTTAATGAGGCTTTGTTAAGGGAATATCCTTTGTCAAACCTTGTTTCTCAATCTGTGGTCCAGAAAATATCTCCACCATAAATATCAAGTTATAATGACCATTTGTAAAGTGACTCATTGGGGTGGAAGGAGGGAGGGGTTCAGCTGGTGCCTAACTAGGAACTGAACTATGACCTTGGCCTCTTTAGATCTAAGCTCTAACCAGCTGAGCTAACTAGTAACTGATTGACACACTGAAGAGAGTGAGGCTAGCCTTGAAATTTTTCTCCCTGCCTCAAGCCTCTTGCAAATCCAATTTGTCCTCCGGGCAGCTGCCCAAGGGATTTTCCTAAAGCATAGGTCTGACTGTGTCAGCCCCTACTCAGTAAACTCCAGTGGCTTCCTATTATCTTCCAGGAGCAAATAGAAGGATCTCTGGCATTTAAAGTCTTTCATAATCCCTCCCCTTCTCCCCCCAGCCCCAACCTTTCTAGTGTTACACATAGGGCCTCTCCACACACTCCATGACCCAGCTTCCCACACCTTCCTGCTGTTCTTCACACACAATCCTCTGTCTCCTATTTGGGAATTTGCACCGGTGACTGTCCCCCATACCTACAATGCTCTCCCTCCTCATCTCTGCTTCTTGGCTTCTCTGGCTGCCTTCTAGCCTCAGTTCAAATCCCACCTTCTGCAGGAGGCCTGTCCTTGTCAGTGTGTCCCAGCTGCTACTGTGCTCTTCTGAGATTACCTCCCATCTACTACTCTGTATACCTTATAACCTATGGAGTTGTTTACATGTGAACTCTTTGAAGGCAGGGGCTGTGCTTTTGCCTCTGTTTGCATCATCACAGTTTAACAAAGAGTCTGGAATGTAGTAGGTGCTTAATAAAAGCTTCACAGTGTCTGGCACACGGTAGGCCCTTAATAAATGCTTGTTGACTGACTGATTACATTTTACTTTTTTTTTTTTTTTTTGTTTTTTGGAGGGCAGGGCAATTGGGGTTAAGTGACTTGCCCAAGATCACATGGCTAGTAAGTGTTAAGTATCTGAGGCTGGATTTGAACTGAGGTCCTCCTGACTCCAGGGCTGGTGCTCTATTCACTGCACCAACTAGCTGCCCCTGACTGCTTACATTTTAAATCAAGAAGGAAGATAAGTCCTTTTCTCCCTTCTTTCCTGTCTTCTTTCTTTCCTTCTTCTCTTCCTTCCTTCCTTCCTCATTTTCTTACTTCCATCCTTCCTGCCTTCCCTTTTCCCTCTTTCCTTCCTTCTTCCATTCCTTCTCTTCTTCTCCTTTCTTTCCACTTACCAAAGTGGCAGTGTTGGCCAGTGGAAAGAACACTGGCCTAAAAATCAGGAAATGTAAGCCCTAAACTGTATTCTAGGTTCCTTATCAGGAAGATGAGCTAGGGGAACCAGGTGACCTCTAAGGTCTCTTTCAGTCAGGTCCAAGATTATATGCTTTAAGGAATTTCCAATCTCCCTGAGAGGCAAGATGTCTCCATGTGAGGCTTATACATTGATGCTAAGTGAGAAGAGCAGAACCAGGAAAAATCTGTACATAATCACAGACACTTTGTATGTATGACGACCAACCTTGATAAACTGGACTCTTCTCAGCAACACACAGTTAAAAGACAGATCTACAAGTCTCAGAATGGAAGGAGATGTCTACATTCAGAGAAAGATCTAGAAAGAGCAGAGTTTAAATGGAGACTGAAGCAGTGCATGCTATCGTTCTTTTCCGTGTTTGGTTTTCTTTCTTTTTTCCCCATCATTCACTCCATTGATTACAAGCCTTCTATACAACCAGACTATTGTACAATGTGAAAGTATTTGTCGATCCTATACTTGATTGCATGCCACCATGGGGGGCAGGGGGAGGGACTGGAGAAAATTTGAAACTCAAGGGACTGTGGAACTGAATCTTGTAAACTAAAAGTAAATAAACAAGTCAATGAAAAAAAAAAAGATGTCTCCATGTCCCGAGTTAGATCACAATGCAATAGAGGGTGGAGGTAGGTGACTCTGAGTCTGAACATTATAGATAATGTCAGATATTTTATAACTTGCTTAGTTTTGCTGAACATTTTTGTTTGTTCTTTGTTATAAAGAATGGCTCTTTAGGAGGGGAAGAGGGATAGATTACACTGGGGAAATAGAGGTAATGTTATAACAAAGTACATCAAAATTTATAGTGTTGGCAGGGACCCAAGAGTAATCTAGCCCAACTCCATGATTTTATAGAGGAGAAAACTGATCCAAGGGAAGAAACAATGACTGGTACAAGGTCACCCTGGCAGGAAGACCCAAGTCTTCTGCCTCGTGTTTCAGTGTTCCATACTGCTGTTCTTTTAGTAAGCCTATATACCTGGGGTGCCTACTTTTCCTAGACACATGTGCTCCCTTAATGAGTGCTCTTCATACAGGTTCCCTGGTCGTGTGTGTCCTCCCTCCTGGTAATTTGGTTTCACATAATCTGTCATACTGTGCAATTAAATGTCTTTTGCTTTGGGGGGAAAAAAGTCCTCTAAATCTCTTGTTCTAGGAGACATCTTGATACAGTGGAAAGAACACTGTCTTCATTATTTGAGCTGGGTTTGAACCCAGCCTTTGAAACATAACTACTTGTATCACCCAGATTCCATCTTGTACAGCCTTTGGTTCTTCACTGATAAAAATAAGGGGGTAGAATTAAGTGACTCTCAAGGTCCTTTCCCAGACTCAGATTTAGAACCTTATGGACTTTGCTAGTGACATCAGGAGGCCCTCAAATTAGAAAAATTGCTTTCTCACTGATCCTTGACCCTTTTCACTACCCTTCCTCTCAGTCTCCTGGTCTCTTTGTCTGTTTTATACACACTTGTCACTGCCACTTCAAACCTACTCCAAAACCTCTAGGATATGAGAAGGAAAAGACCAGGAGACATCCTGGGAAGAGCACTGAATTTGGAGTTAGAATATCTGAGCCTAACTGTGGACCATTACTGGTGCTGGTTGTACAACTGTGGGCAAATGAGTGAATTCCCTTGAGTGTTAATCTGTAAAATAGGTATATTTCTTCTTGTTCTACTTACCTTATTGGACTTCCCTAAGGAAAACACTTTACACGGTGTAAAATGTTGTATAAATGTTGGAAATTTGCTATTCTTTTCCAGTTCCTGGACTTTATTCTTCCCTGTCATCTGACTAGCCCTTTCTATAGTATCTTATAGAACCCCTGTCCTGTCATGGGCAAAAGTTCCTTTATGCTCAAATATTTCCTAGCTAGTTCTACCTATTGACCTTAAATGAGACCTGGATTTTACCAAGTGACACGGCATTTACTCTCCAGTGGAAAATCAACCTTTTCCCACTTCTCTTGATTTATTAGGAGAGGATGCTGGTCCACCCTATTGGTTCTCTGCTGCCATCTTGTCATTTCTCTTTCAAAAACCTCCACTGCTTCTATCACTCTCCCTATAACCTTGTCTTTGTTGTTGACAGCCCACCAAAGCATGATTCTAATTTGCTTTATTTCTGTACCTGGTTTAGTATTTTCTTTTTCACACTTTTTTTGTAGGACAGGGAATGAGATAGTATGGATAGAGTATGGGATATACCTCTGGAGGTCAAACCTATCTGGTTAAGACCAATTTGTGCGTTCTTTTTTTTTTTTTAATATATCAGGCACTTAATAAAAGTTCATCACATTAAAATTTTAAGGCACCTAGTAATCCACCAGAGAATGGGGCTCTTCGATATTTGAATGGGTGAGTCAAAAGCCACAAGTGCTAATTAAGAGCTGGTCAGTATTAAGTGGAGCCTGATTTTCTATGCAACAAATTGAGCACTCACACAAGCATGTATATTTGTATCATCTATCAATTGTTCAACTTCCTTGTCTCCAACACCCTTCTTCACTCCAGCTTTCCATAGGTATAGAGGTTATGATATCTGAACTTTCCATCTCCAAGATCTTGAATGCAGAGGCCTGAATCCTTACCTATAGGCTCATAGATTACATCTTGTCCCAACCCTTTCATTTTACAGCTGAGGAAATGGAAGCCCAGATACTCTGTGAGTTGTCCAAGGTCACACAGGTAGGGTGACTCAAAGGTAGTATTTGAACCATAGTTCTCTCATTCCAAGGCCAGGGCTCTTTCTTGGCTGGGTCAAACTTTCACCTTAACTTCTTTCTCCTCTTCTTGCTTGAAGCCTTCAGTGACCTTGCCCAATCCATTGACCCTCTGAGCTTTTTACTTTCCTTTCTGAGTCCCATAGTTAGCTATTTAAATGCTGACCTCTTTAATATCCTAGAGAAGGCTTTGCTTCTTGACCTTCTGGCATGCTTGCCTGACCAGTTCCCAGCTCTGGCTTTCTCTGTTCTTGTTACTTGGCTACTACTGGGCATTATCGGAAAAAATTATGAAACCTCATGTGGACTCCACAGCTCGCTACCAATTTGTGCTTTCTAACTTCAGCTGGATTCTCTTGTTCCTCTGTTGTTGACTCTATGTAGAGTCCTCAATAGCTTGCTTTTTCATGGTCTTTTCACATTCCTACAGCCTTCCATCTTGTTTTCCATCTCTGTCCCTCTAGCTCAGCGGTTCTCAACCTGTGGGTTGCGACCCCTTTGGGGGTCCAACAACCCTTTCACAGGAGTCACAGGAGTCGCACATATTTCCGATGGTCTTAGGAATTGAGACACCACTCCTCTCTCCATCTCCAGGCTGGTCCGCCCATATGCAGACACACCCATATACAAGTATTGAAGGGTTTTGGCATTAGGAAGGTTGAGAGCCACTGCTCTAGCCAGTTGACCTTCCCTCTGACTTTACTGAGAAGATTGAGATTCTACTAGGTTACAAGTTTCTGGAGTGCAAAGGCTGTCTTTTGTTTGTTTGTTTGTTTTTATGTGCTCAGGGCCTAGCATAATGACTTGCAAATAAAAGTGTAGTAAAAATTGAAAAACAAAATGATAATTTTTTTAAAAGTTGAGTTGAGGTCTTCTTAGCTGTGAGGTCAGCTCTCTAGTCACCTTTCTAACCTGTGTCTCTCAATGGTTTTTCTTTAATTTAAAAAACAAACAATAAATAACAGAAATTTCCATATCATATATATACTTTTATTAGTGCTTATTAAAGATTTTGTTTAAGAGTGCAGAAAGGAGGCTTAGTCTCCAAATGATAGATAATTGAAAAAGAAGAAATGACAGATGGAAGATATGGAATCTATTTTGAGGTACAGAGGAGGGTGGATTGTGGGTGCGTTGAATCTTCAATTCAAATCCCAGCAGGGATGTGCTAGAATCAGCTGTTACAAGCTGATCGTTCAAATTTCAGTATAAGCATTTACACGTCAGAAACCTTCAAACTATAGATCATGGCTTGATTTATATTTTGGTGATTTTCTAGACTTAAGAAAGTGAAGGAAAAAGCTTTAATACTGTAGATCAAACTTAAAAGTATGTCCTTATTCAGTTTTTTCCAGAGAGTGTTCATTTTTTTTTTCCTTCCTTCTACCTCTCACCACCCAATGGAAAAAAGGAAAAAGAAATAAACAGAACCCTGTATTGCGTAAGCACAACTGAGCAAAACATATTCCCTCTTTAGTTATGTATAAAAATAAATTTCTTATTCTGTTTATTAGTCTATCATCTCCCTGTTATGAAGTGGGCTGTGTTCTTTTCGATTGTCTGGAATCGTGGTCAGTCATTTAGTTGATTGTGGTTCTTAAGTCTTTTGAAATTGTCCATTTTTATAATATATATAATATAAAATATATTGTATATTATATGTAAATGTGTTTATACATAAAACTTGCATCTGACTTGGTGACTTTGTGATCCTATGCAAGTGATTTAATCTCCAATTTTTCTAGAATAGAAGTGTCAGACACTGGCCCCAACACTCTTGAATGAGTTGAACCAGATTAAAATGCAAATAAATACAAATATAATAAAACATAGATAACGTTATTTTTTAAAGCTAAGTCAATATGCAGTAGGCAGGGACTCTTGACAAATTAGTGCCTTATTGTTCTTATCTCTTTGAATTTGGAGATCTCATCTATTTTCATGTCGTATAGAAAACAATAATGCCCACATTTTTCAAGCTTGACCTCTTTGCTGAGTTGTAATTGCATATCTCTTACATCTGCTTTTGGATGTCTGCGCTCCTGGGGAAGGATACTCCCCCCCCCCTTCTTTCTCTCTCTCTCTCCCCCACCTATCTCCCCCTTTCTTTCTTTCTCTCATCTCCATCTTTCTCTTTCCTCTCTCTCTCTCTCTCTCTCTCTCCCTCTCTCTCTCTCTCTCTCCCTCCCTCCCTCTCTCTCTTTCTCCCTCCCTCCCTCTCTCTCTCTCTCTGTCTCTCTCTCCATACCCATATACGCATACACATAGAGAGCACAGAGGATTTGATCCTTCCTTTCTCCCCATCTACCTTGCTATGCTTTGGTCTGTGTCCAATAAAGAGGCTAAGGTGAAGAAAATTCAAAAGGGACAAGGGCATTCTATCCATGCCATCCGTTACAGAGACATAATGGATTTAGGGCACAGAATGAGAATTTTTTTCTACAACCATTGAGAACATTTATTTTGCTTGACTATGTGTATTTGTTACAAGAAATTTTCTTTTGCTTTTCTTTTTTTTTCCAGGGGAGTGAGGTTAGAGTCCTTTATGATCACCAAGGCATCCCAAAACAACAGTTCATTCTAAAGCTAGCCATCTTCAGGGCAGCCTCAATCACTGTAAAACAATTAGGGATTGTCAATTGACCTCTTTAATAAAATGCCAATTCACAAGTCCATATTCTATAGGAGGAGGTAAATGCTTAAATTGATTTAGGGAACCTCCTCATTAGTATCAACTCTCGCCTTCCCCCTCACAAAATTATGGCAAAATGTGAGGCTTGGACCTACCAGTGATCCTAGCTGAAAGACATAGTTCCAAAGATAGCAGGTCTGGGTCACAAGGAGTTAAACACAATTGGCAAAATAAATAAGTGTTTATTACATGTTAGGCACTATGGTAATTGTTAGAGATACAAAGGAAAGGCAAAAACAGTCCTTGCCCTCAGGGAAGCTTGCCTTCTAAAGGATGACAAATCATAGGTCAAGCAAGGGCAAAGAGATCAAGAGGTCATAGAGTTTATAGTTGGGAGATATTTTAGATATCATCTGGTTCTACCTTTTTACTTCATAGATGTAACAACTGAGAGCTCAAGAAGTAAAATGACTTACCCATGGTCATGCAAATACCAAGTAGCTGAGTTGCTGTGATAATAGGAGGTAATAGTTATGTTTCCATAACATGTAAATACTGTAAATACTTCATAAAAAATGTAAAAACTCTGTACTTTGTTTTAATTCATGGATTTAAAAAATGTTATATTGATATGTTTTGTTTTTGTATTACATACATTTACAGATTATTCCCACTTCTTGAGTTGTGCTTTGTGATAAAGGGAAACACTTCAGTACAACTAATAATAGAATGACTTCATCTAAAAAAACATTTCACATCTATAGCACCCCTCATCACTCTAGTTTAAAAAAATGAACAGAAATCTATTTTGACTCCCTTACCCTATTGGAAAGAAAAAAAAAAGACATTTCCCATAATAAATATGCATAGTTAAGAAAAACAAATCCCTCCAATGGTGGTATACCAAAAAATAAAGAGAGTTTTATTCTGTATCCTGAATTCATCATGTTTCTGTAAGTGGATGTTTCATCATTGGTCTTATGAAATCATAAATGGTCATCATATTGATCATAGTTTTTAGAGCTTTCAAAGTTGTTTGTTTTTACAGTATGGCTACTATATGACTTTTTCCTTCTTGGTTCTAATTTCTTTATCAGTTTATAAAAGTCTTCAAAATTATTCATTTTTTGTATAGTGATGCTATGATATAAATTGTTCTCTGGGTTCTGCTTATTTCAGTCTGTATCACTTCATGTAAGTTTTTGTCTTTTGAAATTGTCTATTTCTTCATTTCTTTTTTTAAATGTAATTAATTAATTAATTAGTTTTTAGTTTTCAACATTCACTTCCATAAGATTTTAAATTTAAAATTTTCTCCCTCTCTATCACCTCCCCCCTCCTCAAGACAGTATGCAATCTTATATGAGCTCTACTTATACATTCATATTAAACATATTTTCATATTAGTCATGATGTAAAGAAAAATTAGAACGAATGGGAGAAATCACAAGAAAGAAGAAACAAAACAAAACAAGAGAAAAGGAAATGAATAGTTTGCTTCCATCTGCATTCAGACACCAAAATTCTTTCTCTGGATGTGGACAGCATGAGTCTTTTGGAGTTGTCTTAGATCCTTCTACTGCTGAGAAGAGCTAAGTCTATCAAAGTCAGTCATTGCACAATGTGGCTGCTACTTTGTACAATGTTCTCCTGGTTCTGCTTACTTCACTCAGCATCAGTTCATGTAAATCTTTTCAGGTTTTTCTGAAGTCTGCCTACTCATCACTTCTTATAGAATGATAGTATTCCATTACATTCATATACCATAACTTGTTCATCCATTCCCCTCAATCTCCAATTCTTTGCTACCACCAAAAGAGCTGCTAAAAACATTTTCATACATGGGGATCCTTTTCCCATTTTTATGATCTCTTTGGGATACATACCTAGTAGTGGTATTGCTGGGTCAAAGAGTATGTCCATTTTTATAGGCCTTTGGCATTATTTCCTCATTTCTTAATAGCACAATAGTTTTCAATCACATTCATATACCATGAGGTGTTTCAGCCATTCTCCAGTTGCTGGACATTCTCTTAGTTTCTAGTTTTTTGTCACCATAAAAAGAGCTTCTCTAAATTGGGGAGGGGGGGGATACGTAAAAGACCTTTTTCTATTTCTTTGATCTCTTTTGGATATAGGTCTAGCAGAACTTCTTGGATCTGGCCAATCTAGGTACCTCTTCCAATGGTTTTGTAAACTACTCACAACTTATTCTGTGAAGTTCTTTTCTATGGCTTCCTGAGGATTCTCAAAACTTGCTGGAGACCTTCTTCTAGGCCTCTTAACATTCCATGTTAAGTACTTAGAATGAACATCTAGCGGGAGCTACTCATTCTACATGACTTTCTCACCTCTTTTTCTGAATATGTCTTTTATAAGTCTTTCCTAGATGTTTTGCCCTTAATACAACTCCAAACAACCCTCCAAACAACTCCAAACAACAGTCATGTGTTCCTTCTGTGTCCACCATGATGTGAGCAGAGTAGCAGAAAAGAGAGAAGAGGATACTGAGAATCACATGGCTCTTAGATGGCGAATAAACATTCATTTAGCTGCTGGAACCTAAATATGGAACATGTCAAGAGTCCTGGTCTAACAACCCACATGTTGCCATAAGAATGTAAGAACTGAAACATGTCGGTGTTGCCGTTCTTATTTCAAACGAACCCAGAAGACATAAGACAATTACTACTAAATACAAGCTGTCTGTATTTTTATCATCATTATTAGTGTTGTTAACTAAAAGTAAAGACCATAAGAAGATCAGGCAACATGATGTAGTGACCAGAGAGCCAGTGACTCCAGGCGAGTCAGTTAACTTCTCAGTGCCCCACAGCTCAAAGGCTTTAAGATACAGAGCAGGTGCCAATATGCATTGGTAGAATGAGTCTCCTCATCAGAAATTTGCTATACTGATAAAATCACAGGTTGAGTTTAAAAAAAGGAGAGTCATTTCTTCTTGGAGATATTAAGGCAGTGGCTATTCACTTCAGTGATGGCTTAGCAGGGTGACATGGTAAATGCCAATATCTATCCAGAAAGAGCAAGGCCAGTCATCTCCATCTCCACAGAGAATGCAAAGGAGAGAGGTGAGGGCTAAGGTTCCAGAGAGCTTTCAGTCTGATATAAAGAACTAGCAGTATGTGTGATCAAAGGCTACACAGTGTGACTGTGGAATCTCCAACCCTAGTGACTTTGAAGGATAAACAGCTCTCTGCATTAGATCATTGGGACATAATACCACGGAGAGGCCAGAGGCTTACGTTCTTCAGGTTCCTTCTGGTTAGAGAATACTGTGTGTCCATGAATGCCTCCTATTTAGATGGATCAGCCTTTTGCCAAGATCTCTTGGATGAAACTTGGATGTTCTCTGTGGGTGAATTCACTTCCTTCTTAGTAGCAGAGAGCAAAGATAACCTTTGCCTCTACCATTGTGTTTGGGAAGAAGGTGACCATTGTGGTACAGGCAGATCTGGAACAGTTGAAATATGTGGAAAGTCCATTTCAGGCATTTGGGTCACTGTGGAATTTAGGGAGAAAAGCAGAATTTTTGTCTACTCCCTGCCCCTCATACACACAGAATTCCTGTACTTTTACCAAAGCTGTGCAGCCTCTGAAAGGAGACTTGACCACATTAAAATACAGTTTTGGTGGAAACAAATTCTAAGTGAAGTACTATCACCTTGTAATTAAATAGAATGTGCCATCAGAGAGTTTCATGATCTCAATGTTAGAAGGGCCTCCAAAGCCACTGAGTCCAGCTCATACCTAAATACAAACACCCTCTAAACCATGTTGGACAAAAGGTCAAGCAGCCTTTGCTTTAAGACCTTCAGAGAAGGAAAACTCACTTCCTTCAAGGCAGTCCATTCCATTTGGGGATTGCTCTGATGGTTAGTAGGTTAGCAGGTTTTTCCTGATACCAAGACCCTGTCTGTTTCTCTGAAATTTCTGTCCATTTCTCCAAGTTCTCTCTTCTAGGACTGAATAGAACAAATTGAATCTCTCTTCCACAAGGTCATCTCAAACACTTGAAGACTGATCTCATGTTTCCCTCTTTGTCTTTTCCTCTTCAGGCTGCTTGTGGTTGTTTGTCCTTCATTCTTGAAGAGGACCATGACATCAGAGAAGTGATGCCATGATCTTCAGGCTCTACATAGATAAGTAAAGCATTTATTAAGCTCTGAATGTATACCAAGCACTGTGTACCAAGCACTGTGATAGGAGCAGAGACAGAGAGGCTGGAAGGGACCTGAGAGGTCATTGAATCCATTTCCTTAATTTTACAGATGAGGAAATTGTATCCTTGAGTCATTAAATGACTGTTCAAGGTTGCCAAAGTAGTAACTAAATTAAAATTCACACCCCAAATCTCTAACCTTAAATTCAATGCTCTTTCTGCTGATTCCTATATAACCATGTCAAGAACAGGTGAGAAGATGTCACTTCTCCAGAGGGAAGAAAAAAACCACCACCAACAAAACCCCATAAACCTTCTTCAAGGATTTCTTTGCTAACTCCAGTTAGTGGCATTTGATATAAATGAGGGGGGCAGTGCTGGAGACTCCAAGCCATGCATTTCCTGGGGATTAGGCATGATAACATGTCCTGCAGAGAAAAATGATACTTTGCACTTGTATAATACCTTTCTTCCATCCAACAATAATAATAATACTTTGTACTTTCAGCCAAGCATTGGTAGAGGGAGTTCCCTATATCAATGAAATCACAGGTCTAGGCCCAATCCCCTATCCTGTTGCAAAGTTCTTAACAAATGTTTAACTCAGGCAAGCCTCACAACACCCATGGAAAGGAAGGAAGAAAGACCTTTTATCCTGATGATTCAGATGGGAAATCTAAGGTCACTGAGAATCAGTCCACACCTTGCATGAGTGACACAGTTGGCAGGACTCCTGACGCCCAAAGCAGCTCTTTCTTTGGGACACTGTCTGGGCTGAGTGAGACACGGCCCTCCCAAAAGCCAGGGGACAGACTCAACGGCCTCTTATTCTCCTTTCTAGTCCCATAAATCATGGTTGCTTTCAAGAGGAGTTGGGGTTTGAATGGTTTCCAGGAGTTTTCTGAGGGATGTGGTTTTGGGCGAGTAAAAAAAACGTTTTAGGGAAAGCCCACAGTTTTTTTTTTTCTTTTTCCTATGTAGAGCTTGAAAGTATTACTCTAAAAACTGACTCTCTATCTCCAAGGGCCTTCTATCTTCCCCTATAGCTCCAAGAATCTATAACTCCTAGAGTCCTAGAACATCAAACCTAAAACAGATCATAGAGATCATTTAGGCTAACCTTTTTATTACACAGATGACAAAGTTGAGCTCCAAAGAGGCAGGCAGTTCATCCGATGTCCCCCAGTAAGTAAACTGTTAAACCAGCCTTTATGCCAGATCTCCTGACACCCAACGCCCAATGTTCTTTTCTCCATGTCACAGAGTTCCACCTAGATCATAGAATTTGACTGCAGCAAGCACCCAACCAGTCTTACAGGGTGAAAGTATTGACTATAGTGCCAGAGGACCTGCTTTAGTTACTGCCTCTGCTGTTTACTACCTGGTTTCAATGGGCAAGTAAGTCTGGACCTCAGCTTTGTCATCTGTTAAATGGGAATCTAGATGACCAGCAGCTATCTTCACATGAGAGCGAAATGGTGTTTTGACAAGCTTGATCTGACGGGAACATGCAGGATGAACAGGGTTGGAGAGGGGATAGTAGAGTTAGGGAGCTAGCATCCAAAGTAAATAAGATTTTTTAATTGTTTGTAGAGATTCATGGAAGTTCTAAATAAATGTGGATCTGACTAATTTGGAATGATCCTTATCATTACTTGACCTGGAGTAGACTTCTGCAGGAGAAAAATCTGCTCCAGAAGGTAGTATGCATTCCTCTAGTCTGGGGCTGCTGTGAGAGGGGACAGAAGACTAGGGTGCTATCAGTGCTGGCTTCCATTATCTACAGGATATGTTCCATTCAAGGACAGAAGTGATCCTCTTTCTCAATATACTCTTTTCTCTTGGTTTCAGGGACATCACAATGTACTGTTTTTCCTTCTATTTCTCTGATCACATTTCTGACTCCTTTGCTGGATTCTCTTGCTAAATCCTAATGTTCTTTTCCTCCAAGGTTCCATCCTTGACACTCTCCTCTTGTCACCATACACTCTCTCCCTTAGCAATTTCATTCCTTCCCATGACCTTCAACTACAACTTCATGAAGATGACCCTCAGATTTTTATCTCTATCCCTGAATTCCCTCTTGAGACTCCAAGATATTGATAGCTAGATATTGAATGAGCCCCTCAAACTCATACTCAAAACTAAACTTTGTCCCTAAACACTATTTTCTGTCTCTTTCAAGGGTTATGCCTTTTTTTTTTTTCCCTTTTGCTTTTTGGAGGGAGGAAAGGAGGGCAATTGGGGTTAAATGACTTGCCCAAAGTCACATGGCTAGTTTTTGTGCTAACTTGTCTGAGGCTGGATTTGAACTCAGGTCCTCCTGACTCCAGGGTCAGTGCTCTATTCACTGTGCCACCTAGCTGCTCTAAGGGTGTTGCCTTTCAAATAGCCACTGCTGGCCAATTCCCTCTCTTTAAACCACTCTCCCCAATATCCAGTCAACTCTTAGATTTCATATTGGTCATGTTGTTTCCATAGCATCCTTTTCTCTTGAATCTGTTTATATTTACTATCCTAGGCCAAACCTACATTACCAGTGGACTCTTAACTGGTTATTTTCCACTTTTATTTTCCCATTTCTAATACGTCCTTCACACAATCTTTCTCCCTTTTTTAAAAATTATTTTTAGTTTTCAATATTCACTTTTATGAGATTTTGAGTTCTAAATTTTTCCCTCTTCCTTCCCTCCTTTCTCCCCAAGACCAAGGCGAGCTGATATAGGCTATACACATAGTCATCACACAATCTTTCTAATGCATCCACCCACTGATGTCGTTACCCAGGAACATCATTCTCTCTCAAGACCCTTCCATGGCTTCCTATCGCATACTGAGTCAAGTGACAACTCCTTGGTCTGACAGTTAAGAGTCTTTCTAATCTGACCTAGCCAATCTCATTATTAACTCCATGTAACCCTCACTCTGCTCAAATGGTACCATTTTCATCATATGTTCAGACTCTGACTTTTGCTAAGTTACCTACTCATACCATTTTTCCCCCCTTCCCATTTCAACTTTCTCACATTGAAATCTGGCCATTTTAAAAGATATAACTGAAGTACAGTCACCATCATGGAACCTTCCCAATTTTCCCTAGTCAGTAATGATGCTTCTTCAGTGGGAATTCAAATAACACTTAGTTTTCTTCTCTCTTGTGCACTTATCTTGCTTACTTCCCTCTTATTCAACCCCCTACCATTTTGTGAGTTCCATCAGGGCACCCTGTCTTTCATTTAAACTTTGCATTCATCTTGGTTGAGGCAGCCCCATGTAGTGGGTAGAGAGAACCAGCCTTGGAACCACAACATAATTCTCCTAGTGCTTTAATTAGCACAGGGCTGTCTGTATCCTGTGGGTCTGAATGGACAGGCTCAGGAGCCCTCTTTTCAAGTGTTTGCTTTGCTTCTAACTAACCAGCTGGATGACATTGGGAAATTTACTCTGTTCCCTTGCGCTTAAGCTTTCTTCTCTCTATAAATTGTTTCATCCTAGAGCTTTACTGACTTGAAGTGTGGGAGATGACAGACACCTCCATCAATAATCCCTGGTCCAGACAAACAAGGATTATTTTATGAGGGTTTCGTAGAAGGAACATAGAACTTCTTTGCTTATTATATTTCTGAACCGTCCATCTTAGGAAGGACAGAAATGAATTGGGTGGTTCTAGAGCAGGGGAGAGTGATCAGGACAGTGGGGGAGAGAGGTCATAACACATAGCATCAGTCAAAGGGGTATATTTAGCCTAGCCTGGAGGAGAGAAGACTTGGGGGGAAGGCCATGTGCAGAGAGGGACAATAAGGCTTTGAATGTGTGAAGGGTGGTTATGTAGAAAAGTGCAGCTTGGCCTCACACGGCAGAACCGGGGCAATGTTTAGGAACTCACAGGATTATAGATTTAGGATTGGGAAGGACTATAGAGTTCATCTAGTCAAACCACCTAATTTTTACAGACGAAGAAGGTGCAGCCTAGAGCAGTTAAGGGACTGGTCCCAATCACAAAGGTCAAAAATGACAAGGATAGGATTTTAACCCAAGTCAGTTGACTAGTTATAGGCATGTACAATATATCAGTTATGTTGTTGTGAGGTACAGTTGGATTATTAATAATAATAATAGCTAGCATTTATGTAGTGCTTTAAGGACGGCAAATGCTTACAAAAATCATCTCATTTGATCATCACAATAACTCTGGGACGTAGGTGTTATTATTATCCTGATTTTAGAGATAGGGAAACTGAGGCAGACAGAGGTTAAGTGACTCGCCCAGGGTCATACTGCTGGGAAGTATCTGAGGCTGGATTTGAACTCAGATCTTTCTGTGCTGAGGTCCTAAGCTCTATCTACTCTGCTACCTAACCACCCCCTTCCAGCTCTCAGATACCAGGAGGCAATGAGAGGATCTTAACAAGTAGAAGTTTCCAAAAGCAGAGTGGGCCATCTCTGGACAAAGGGAGTTCTTCCTCTGTAGATGTCTTCAAGCATGGACTTGATGGCCCTTTTTCAGAAATGTCATAGAGAAGATTTATATTCCGAAGTCCCTTATAACTCATGATGCAGTGGGAAGCATCCTGCAATCTGAGTTAAGTATGACCTTAGTCAAGGCCCTTCAGTCTTCTGGTCCTCAGTTTCCTCATCTGTAAAATTGGAAGGTTCAACTAGATGACCTCTGAAATCCTTGTGTGTGGCAGGGGAGAAGGTTACCTTTGAATTTTTCTTGGATTACTCTCTTCATTTCCTTTATAGAAAGGGGCAGTGTGTTATAATGGATAATACTGTATTTGGGGTTCGGAACACTTGAGTTCAAATCCTGCCTCAGATACATACTAAATGTGTGACCTTGAAGAAGTCACTAAACTCTCAGTTTACTGAGACTCATTAAATTCCCATCTGTAAAATGAGAAGGCTGAAATCAATGATCTTTAAGGTTCCTTCTTCCACCAAAGCTACGATCCTACAGCTTATAGTTGGGGATACCATTTGAGTCATCTTCATTCAGGAAAAGAAACTGAAGTTCAAATGCAATTTCGTTTCCAGAAGAATGAAAAGTTATGCTTGAGATTAGGGCCTTTTTATGTCTAGCTGCAGGATAGCCAAGAGCAGGACGGTTCTTGTTCCCAGACAGGTCACAGACCGCTGCTCCAGGGTGGGGATGAATGGGCTGGGGCAGGAATAGACTTTTTGGTTGGATGTCTTAGAGTCACACACAGTCTGTCTTGTGGGATTTTATGACTACCTAGGAGGCAGTGTGTCCTGGAAAGAAGCTTTCCTTGTAAGGGAGGAAATAAGTCTGGAAAAACCAACCTATATGTGGGACAATTTTGGCAGCTACTTCAAAAAAGACAGCAACGCTGAAATAGACAAGGCAAGGGGAAAAAAGACAGAAAGAAAACAACTTTCATTTTGCACAAAGACCCTCGGTCATTGGAGATGAATTGGGTCAGGTCTATCCTGAGCCAACAGCTTACTTCTTGGGAGACCCTGAAGTTACTTGTTTGGTTCTGTTGCCTGTAGGGTAATAGAGAGTATTCATTAGCAAGTATGAAATTCACCACCAGATTATTTTTGCTCTGCTGCCAAAGGGTGTTTCTTGTTAGTGTTTGGGAGATGTGCTCAAATAATCCCACACAAAAAAAATTGGAGACTAGTCTGAGTTGGGTGGGTAGGGCGGGGGGAGTTGGATGTGAATGGAGGGTGTTGGTGGTGTTGGTTGAATAATAGGCATGTTTATGATTCTAGCTGAAATGGACCCCACATTGTAAGGTGGCTGACGAAAGGGGCCCTTCTCTCTTGTAGATCTGTGTATCTTGTGGCAATGATATTAGGAAGCTCTGACTTCTTGGTTAAGTCCCTACCTATCTGACTTTTGGTTATTTCAAACAGAATTTTATCTCTTCCTCTTTTTTCTTTTACATTAGTTTTTTTCTTTTTTGTTATTCTGAACTTGGTGTGAACATTTCCATTGACAAAGATGGAGAAAAAGAGGATTATATATGAAACCAAAGGTCTCTATTTTGTACAGCTTACTTTCTAAAAAAAAGTATACAACATATTCATTAGGTGACTCTGCATCTTTGTGACCATCCTCAGGACAGCTGGTTCACTGAAGGGCTTAGAAATTTATTTAAATGAATAGTAGATGAGTCCTACCATTCCTAGTTGAAAGGTACAAGTTACAATTTTAAATTGGACATTTGTTTTATGTAGGGGGTCCTTATCTCAACTTAAGCTTCCTGGTTGGATACACAGAGTGAAGTTACATCTTCCTTCAGTGCTCTACAGGTAACTCGAAGGGCTTGGGAGAGTATTTCTCTCTAATATTATTCTGAGTCCTCATTCATGGTATTCCCTACTATCAATTGGGATTATTGTTCCAGTATAATTTGCCAGTGACAGCTAGTATTTTCAAGTATTATTTAACTAGTTGATATCTCCTTGACATCACCAGTGAATCATCAGAAAATAACTTTTAACATTAATTAGATTTTTACAAAAGGATATTTATTGAGAAGGTATGGCAAAAATGGAGATATTATCACAATCTCCTGAACTGGGCTTTGAATTGGGAGAGGGAGATTGGATATGTATATTTGGGGGTGGGAGGGAAGGTGTCAGTTGAGTAATAAGGACTCCAACCCAAGCAGATCTGTCTACTGTCTTGTTCCCTGGGAAAGTGGTTTCAAACTTTGTGGGTATATATGTGTGTATGTATGTGTGTAGGGGAAATTGGGGTTAAGTAACTAGTAAATGTCAAGTGTCTAAAGCTGGATTTGAACTCAGGTCCTCTTGACTTCCTGGCCAGTAGTCTATCCACTGTACCACCTAGCTGCCCCAGCTGTCCTAGTGGGTATAAACTTAAAGGAGCTGCTATAAACATTCTTTCTGCCTCCAACTTTTGAATGAAACATAGTCAGTGGATAAATCAGTCCCTTGCTTGTGGCGGTCTTGACTATTGAGTTATTTAACTGCTGGACTAGGTCACAAAATTCATTCCTTGGAGGCAATATTGGTTCCTTTGCTGCCTCATTATGGTGGCTCTGAGAGTCTGTGGTAGTGACTCCCAACATTGGACCTCTAGAGACTCTCTCGACCTTTCAAAGGTCGGCAGGTCATTCTGTCTCCAATTTTCCTTTACAAAAGATCAGAATAAAAATAATACTTGCTAAATGCTGGGGACAGTGCCTGGAGCATTGTGGGCACTATATAAATGTTGGCTATTATGAATATTACTTAAAAAGATAATTTATCTTTCTCTCTTAAGCTACTAGCCTTTTATTCTGCAGATTGAGCACCAACCTTATACCTATTAGGAAGTTGGGTGGCCCAGGAGATGGAGAGTTGGATTTTTAGTTGGGAAGACATGAGTTCAAATCTCATCTCAGACACTTACTAGCTATGTGAAAGACAAGTCACAACCTCTAGAACCTTCAATTTCCTTAGCTATAAAAGGAAATAAGAATAGCACCTGACTTCACAGTTGTTGAAAATGAGATAACATATAAAAAATGCATTGTAAACCCTAGAGGGCTAAGAATGCCAGTTAATGTTACCATAGTCAATATGACTTACTGACTCCCCAATGTACCCTTTCTATCCTGTAGGAAACACCAAGGCATATGTTTGTCTTAACTGTTGACAATGTTAAAAATAGGAGATGCTGGCTCTCTTTGTGATGGCAAAAAACTAGAAACTTAGGGGATGCCCATCAATTGGGGAATGGCTGAACAAGTTACGGTATATGAATGTAATGGAATACTATTGTGCTACAAGAAATGGGAAGGAGATGGGCTTCATAATTACCTGAAGAGGCTTATACGAACTCATGCTAAGTGAGAAGAGCAGAACCAGGAAAAATTTGTACGCAATCACAGATACATCATATGTGTGATGACCAACTTTGATAAACTGGACTCCTCTCAGCAACGCACAGTTAAAAGACAGCTCTACAAGTCTCAGAATGGAAGGAGATATCTACACTCAGAGAAAGATCTAGAAAGACCAGAGTTTAAATGGAGAATGAAGCAACACATGCTATTGTTCTTTTCCATGTTTGGTTTTGTTTCTTTTTTTTTTTCTCATTATTTGCTCCATTGGTTACAACGCCTCTACACAACCAGACTATTGTACAATGTGAAAATATTTGCAGATTCCATACATGATAGTATGCCATCATGGGGGGGAGGGGAGAAAGAAGGGGAGAAAATCTGAAACTCAAGTGATTCTGTAACCGAATCTTGTAAACTAAAAGTAAATAAACAAATACAAAAAAAATAGGAAATGCTGGTGTAAGATTGCAGGTTGGTCTCAGAAATCCATGAAATCTTTCCAGTCAAAAATCCAGTGTATTATCAAGGATTTCAAACTATCTTTGAAAATTGTCTTCAGATCTTTTCTTAGAGCTCTTAATTAGAATTTTATTTGTTTTTTAGTGATTTGTGGTCAAAATATTGTTCATACTTTCCCCTTTTAATTTCCATTAATCTTAATTTCATTTCCTTTTAATTTAATTTCCCATATTAATTTCCAAATGTACTCTCATCCACAATTCAGAGAGCTTTTTCTTGTAAAAAAATTTAAAAATTAATCTGCAAAAACCAAGCAACGTGTCAATTCTCAGAGCGTATGCAATATTTCACCCTCATACTCTGCCACAAAAAGGAGGAAAGCATGTTGTCTTGTCTCTTTCAGGATGAAACTTGGTAAATGCAATTATACACAATTGATTTCATTGTATTGTTCCATTTGTTAACACTGTTCTAGTCAGTATGTACATTGTTTTTTGGGTTCTGTTTGCTTCACAGGTTATCAGTGTCCTCTATATACGTCTTCCATGTTTCTGGGAATTTCACATAATCTCTGTTTGTTTGTTTTTTTTTGTGATATGATGCTATACCACTACATGAATTTACCATTATTTGTTTATCCATTTCTCAGTTAATGGGCATGCACTTTGTTTCATGTTCTTTTATATTACAAAAAGTGCTGCGATAGATATTTTGGTATATATAGAACCTTTCTTCCTGTCTCTGGCCTCCTTTGGGTATATACCTAAGATTGGTATCTCTGGGTCCAAAGGTATGGACATTTTATTCATTCTTCCTATACCTTTTTCAAAATTAAATTTATTTTTTAATCTGAATTTAATGGATACCTCAAAAAGAACATTTCCATATACAAAGTAGAATAGAAAAGAGGGTTAAAATGTAAAATTCTTTTACATATAGCTTGGCTTTTTGGGGGGTAAATTATGTGATAAATTTGCATTTTAGATATTCTACTAATTTTAGTAGAATTTTAGATATCTACTACCAAAGTTAGCACAACATGTTATTTTCAAAGCTATCCTGCTTGTCTGTGTTTCTTTTTGAATTTCTTTAGAAAATACTTCAGTGACTCATTTCCCTAGTTAGTATTCCCATTTCTTCATAGCTCCTCCTAACAATTTTTTTTCATTTATCTTTGTTATCTTTGTCATGATAGACATGAAATTGAATCTTGGAGCTGATTTAATTTCAATTTCTTAATTATCAGTGATTTGGAATATTGTTTTATATGGCTGTTGGTCACTTAGATTTCTTCTTTTGAGAACTACCTGTTTATATTCTTTGACCATTTAACTACCAAGGAGTTAATTAGAAATTTTCTCTTGAGGCAAAAGCAGTTAAGTGAGGGAGATAGGGTAACACAAAAGGAGTATAGGACCTGAAATGTAGCTATTCATGGAAAGGGAGCTGTATGACCCTCACCCCTGTAGGGATTGGGGGAAGAAGTGGGCCCTGGAGACAGAACTACATTGATGGCACCCCAGAGGAGGAAGTTGGGCCATGTTCTTTCATGGGTTGGCTGAGGACCTTGAATGGAGGTATGGGATCACCAAAGGGAGGAAGTATATCATTCTAGGGAGATATCTTTTTCCCCACATTGTACCTTTGGGTAGAATCTGATTATGAGATAACACATGGAGATAAAAGGGAAAAAACAGGCAAATCACTCCTTACAATATCTCTTACCCCAAATCTTTTCTGAAAAGACCAAAGATAATTTAGTTGGAGTGAATTTATTCATCCCTATTCACTGCTGAAATCACTCTGTGATCAAGAACATTGGCCCCAAAGTTTCTTGCCAATGACTTATATTTAAATAGGACACAGGCCTTATAGGTTGGGGACTGATTGACAAGACTGTGTCATATGAATGTATAAAGTGACTAATATGAGAGATTCAGAGAAAAACAAGGGAAAAAAATACCCCCAGACACCAATTACCTTTAGAAAAAAAGATGGGAATGACTTTTTGAAAGCTGAAGGATCTGGGTAACTAAATAATGCTAGTCATGGGTGAATTTACAGGGTCAACCTCTTTTAAGAGGAAGCATATGGGCAGCTAGGTGGCACAATGAATAGAGCACTGGCCCAGGAGTCAGGAGGACCTGAGTTCAAATCCTGCCTCTGACGCTTAACACAAAAACTAGCTGTGTGACCTTGGGCAAGTCACTTAACCCCAATTGCCCCCCAAAAAAGCAAAAAAAAAAGACTTAAGATATGCTATCTGAATCATAAGGTCACACATGGCAGATATCTAGGGGACTGAGGTGGTTTACCCAAATAGGGTTAGGGTTGCCTGAGACCCCAAAGTACCAACATGCTGGGTCCTGGGGAAAGAATTCCACTCAAGTCTTCTCAGCCAAAGAAAAGTAAAGTTTATTGAAAGTTCATTAGAAGTTTGCTATATGGGGTAGACTCTTAAGGAGCCAGTCTATGCTTGGTCATTCTACTGCACTTTCACACCACATGGAGGGAAGATGAGGTCTTATATAAAGAAAGGTTGTGGGAGGAATCTAGGAGTGGTCTAGAGGAGGAGTTTGGGGAGGAGTCAGATGAGGTCAGACTCCAGTATTAAGGGTGGGAAATTACTGGAGGCTCCCTGGGGCTGACAGACAATGGTGGGCTAGGCCAGTTCAAGGGTGGAACTGGAGAATCAAGGGTGGGAAATTGCTGGACAAAGGAAGGCTAAAGACTTGGGCGGAGCCACAACTTAAGGCTCATGGCCTCAGGCAAATGCCTTATATGGGAAGATTCAAGGAGAACTCACGGGGCTCCCAGAGCCTGTACCTCAAAGATTCCAGGAGAGCCCAAGAGGGTTCCCAAAGCCTACACCTCATCAGAACCTTAGACATTATTTAATCCAACCTCTTAATTTTATGGTTGAGGAAACTGCAGGCCAGAAAGCCTGACTGCCACCCAAGTGTCAGAGTTGGGGCTTTAACCCACTTTCTGATTCCAAATCCAGAGACTTTCCTACTAGATAGAGCTACACTTTCTTCTAGGTAGTTGTTTGTGAATCATGACTTAGCAAAGTGGGGAGAAAGTAAGAGAAGAGAGGGCAGAGGGAAGCAAGGTGAAAGCAAAATATGGATTGGACTCTGGGAGTTTCATCAACCACAAGTCTGATGTTTTCACTTGGTTTTCCATTGCTCTAGCCAATCCCAGACCACCCACTCTTGTTTTCACATTTTCATAACCTTATCACTTAGCATGCATGATGTAGACTTTGGCTTGCTACAGTTCCACCTTCTACAAGAGGCCCTGATCTCCCTTAATATTCCTTCCTCCTGAGATTACCTCCAATTTATCCTGTGCACATCTGTAAAAATGAGCTGCAGAAGAAAATGGCAAACAACTCCATTATCTTCGCCAAGAAAACCCCAAACAGGGTCATGAAGATTCAGACATGACTAAACAACAGCAACAACAACACTTTGTTTGTACAGAGTTGTTTGCATATTCTCACTCCCCAAGAGCAGGGAGAGCAAGACTGTTTTTTTCACCTCTCCTTTGTTTCTTCCAGCATTTACCACAGTACCTGGCTTGTAGTAGATTCTTAATAAAATGCTTGTTGGTTTGAGGAAATGATGTTGAATTCAATTTAATATATAAATCAATGGAAAAGTATGATTTGAAAAAGTTTGATGTCTCATGCAACTTTTCAAGAACACAGCTGTTACATGATGGGAGGTATTCCAATATTGCATGTTGATAAGATGATTGCTTTAGAAAGCTTGTTGAAGTCTAAGTATGGCCTGGAAGATAGGTAAATATAGGTCCCTTTTTAGAAACACCTAACTGTAGTGACTAAGCAAGGACCATTTTTGTATCACTAGGTCAGCATGGATTCACCGTTTTATCCAATGGCCTCTTGAAATGTAGATGATTGTGCCACCAGGCTTGTGGGATATAGGATCTATGTGTTGGCCCCCTCTCTATATCTATCCATTCTTGGTTATTATTCCTCATCTCTTCTCCTTGACTCATGCACCATAATCTGCCATTTGTTGACTAGGCAGTGAGTCTGGTCTTACCTTAAACTGGACGGCGTATGGTGAAGAAATCTGAGCAGAGTTTCGAGGTACTCAGCCTGCTGTCATTGTGACAGCTATGACTGAGAAAAAATCAGGATCTTGAACAGCTGGTGTAACCAGATCCAGGACCCATTTGGGTGGAGATGGGAATGGAGTGACATCCTCAACCAATCTGTGTACTCTCAGGAGCCAAACTCCGCCAAGTTCCAAAGACTTCTCCTTGGAGAGATACTGTAGACCAAAGACATCATCAGTGACCATGATTTAATGATGGTCATCACAAAATCATGGGTCTCAGAGCTGGCTGAAGCCTCCGGAGGTTACTTCCAGCTAGCTCCCTCTGAAGGTGACAGCCTTTTGGGGCTGGAGCTCTTAATTTTCCAGAGAGGCAGCATAAAGGACCATATGGTTTTATGGCTGCCAAGTATGCTCCGGAAGTCTGGCTGGGTTTTTTTCCCCCAGAATATTTTAAAAGCAAATTAGTTCCTCAAGCTATTTTTTGCAATAAAAAAGTAATGCTAAGTGACTTGTACTAGTGAATACCAAATCTCATAGCTCTAGCCCCTCGGTCCCAGGGGTCCCTGGTCTAGTCCATCTCTAATACTCATTGAGGTTCCTCAGTGGATAGAGCATTAGGCCCGCGGTGAGGAAGACCTGCGTTCAAATATGACCTCAGACACTCACTAGTTGTGTGACCCTGGGCAAGTCACTTAATCTCTGTCTGCTTCAGTTTTCTCCACTGTAAAATGGGAATAATAATAATAATAATAATAATAATACCTCTTAGAGTTGTTGTGAGCATCACATGAGGTAATCTTTCTAAAGCACTTAAGGGATATACCTTGTGTGTAATAAGCTCTTATTAAATGACTGTTTTCTTCCTTTCCAATTCTAAATCTGGGGAGCCCTAGATCCACTAAATGAAATAGATATGATCCCTGCCCTATCTGAGCTCTGATGAGCTTTTGAGGTGAAACAGTCTGTAGGCCATTGACTGGCCATGTATATAACACAGGTTTTCTTTTTTCCTTTTTAGTAGTGGGGCTAGAAGGGAAAGTGGATTTTTCATTGAAAAAAATTATTTAAAAAAAGGAAAAACTAAAATAATTTTCAATAACAAAGGAGAAATTTATAGAAATATAAATACTATGGTACAGGGACCAAATCACAGATAGAATCGCAGAATCTCAGGTTTGAAAGAGACTTCTGAGTTCATCGAGTCCAACAAAAACTTGCTCAAAGCCAGGTCTCCAGCAAGTGGTCATTGAGCTTTTACTTGAAGACCTCCCTGGAGGGGTGACTCACCCTAAGGCAGCTCCTTCCACTTTTAAATAACTCTAGTACTGGCAAGTTTTCCCTTACTTTGAGCTCGAATCTGTAGCTCTATGTTTCTACTCCTTGCCAGTCCTGTTCTCTGGGACCAAGAAGAACAAGACGGCCCTTCAGATAATTGGAAAGCATGACTTGGCTTCCCAAGTTTTCTCTTCTGCAGCTTCAACAGCCCCAGTTCCTTTCACCAGCCCTCAAATTATCCTGGTCAAAGGAGCAGAGGGTCAATAATTTAGAGCTGGAAGAAACATTAGAAGCTGCCTAGTCCTGCCATCTTGTTTTGTAGGTAGGGAAACTGAAATTTAGGAAGGTTCAGTTGCTTTCCCAAGTTCACCCAGGTACAGTTAGGATTTGTACCCTGGCCCTTTGACTCTAAATCTATACATAGCATATTGGATGCTTTACCACTTGCCAGTGTTCTTTCTAAAATGAAATGGCTAGAACAGAAGGCAATGGTCTAGATGTGGTCTGGTCAGTGCTCATCTGGTAACTTGACCATACCCAGCACAATTATACAGTGGGGATAATACCTGAGTTATGCAAATGAAAGCCAAGCTATCCTTAGCCTCTTGCAAGAAGGACAAAAGAACAAAGTTTCCCAGATTCTGCAATATGATGGCATAACTTCACATGAAGTTACTATTAGGCCCTTGATTGTTTATGGAATTCTTTATCTGTCCTAGCCTATGTCTTCAAGGTCCTCTATCTATTGAGGCTCCTTTTCAGGAGCTAATCATTACCAGATCTCAAAGAATCTTCCGTGTACTGGTTCTGCAAGTCTAGGCAGGTATGGGCTGCTGCTGCTGCTGCTGCTGCACAGGGAGGTTCTGCTAATTCCAATGGCTCCTGCCAAGTATCTCACCTCTTAGCTCACACCTGGAATCTAGTCAGCTTCCTCGAGGGATGGCTGAGCCAATCTGAGGGAAAAATTAGGCTCTCCTAGGGCAAAACTGGAATACAAGACTGATGACAGCCAGTCAAGTCAGTCAACAATACAATTAATATTTACAGTCAACATAGCCACCATATTGGGCATGGTTTACAAAACAGGCACCTTTCAAGGACTTAGAACTGAGGTCTGAGAGGCAACTGATGGAAATAGTCATAGAACATTATAGTGATGAGCACCCTCTCAATAGAAATACTTAATAAGATGCTGAATAAGGAGATGGGCACAATTAGGTTAGATGAATCCCAGATGTGTATGGCTGAGAGTGCATGGGACCCATAGATGGTTGGAGTAAGGAAAACTAGGGTTTTAATTCTGCTTCTGATGTATTCTATGTCTTTGTGACATATGCTTGGTCTTGGACAGCCAGAGAGGAAGCGGAGTATATCCTTGTAGAAGGCTTGGGAGGAACAATGAACAAGATGTGTTTGGGGGGCTAGGAGGAGATCAATCTGGCTATCGTAGAAAGAATAGTGGGAAATTGGGTTAGGAAGGTATCAGAATACTGAGGGCCCTGAAGGCCAAGCCAAAAACCTCTTCCTGTAAATGATGGGGAGTTATTGACTATTTTTGAGGAAAAGAGTGACAGGATGAAAGGAGAAGAAGAAACTGGGTGGTTTAAGAGATGGACTGTAAGGTATGGTACAAAGAGCTGTGGACCTAGAGGAAGAAAACTCTGGATTATTATTAGCTGTGTCACCATGGGCAAATCACTGAGGCCTTCTGAGCTTCAGTTTCCCCACCTATAAAAGGGATAATCATAATATATGCATTATTTTTTTGTTGTTGTTGATGTTGTTCACTCATGGTTGACTCTTTGTGACCCCATGAACCACAGCACAACGATACTGTCTGTGAGGTTTTCTTGGCAAAGATACTGGAGTGGTTGGCCACTTCCTTCACCAGTAGTTGAAGACAAACAGAAGTTAAGTGACTTGAGTCATTTTTAGCTGTGTCAGACTGTCTGTGACTCCATTTGGGGTTTTCTTGGCAAAGATAACCCATTTCCTTCTCCAACTTAATTTACAGATGATGTTGGTGACTTGGTTAAGTGACTTGCCCAGGGTCATACCGCTAGTGTCTGAGGCCAGATTTGAATTCTGGTTTTTCTAACTCCAGCACTCCAGCCTCTGAACCAACAGTTGGCTACCTCGTTGTCTACTTTACTATAAATGCAGAAATATTTGTTATTAATAATAGATTGGACACAGGGAAACTAAATGAGAAGACTATTGCAGTAGTGAAAATTATTACCTTATTTCATTCAGGGTAGTAAGGACGAAGACTGGAAAAGTGGCCGTGAAAATGGAAAGGAACGTCAAGGCAGTTGTAGCGTTAAAGCTCAGATTTGGAATGATAGGACGTGGGTTTGAATCCTCATTCTGCTGCTTCCTGCTTCTATGATGTTGGACAAGTAATTTCACCTCTCTGAACCTTGGTTTCCTTATCTACAACATTAAGGGCTTGCCTTGGATGATATTCGTGGTCCTTTTCCTACTTTAGATCTTAACCCTATGGCATTAGACAGAAAATTAAGTTAGATTTAGCCACTCAGTGGATATGGGAGTGAAGACAAAGGACGACAATGAAGATGACTCATAGAAAACTCTTTGAAGGTGGGTTTCAAGGACCACTTACTCATGGGACTTATTGGGATTCCATTTCCTTATCTGTGGGGCAGCTAGGTGGCACAGTGGCTAGAGCACCAGACCCGGAGTTAGGAAGACCCAAGTTCAAATCCAGCCTCAGATACTTTCTAGCCATGTTACCCTGGACAAGTCACTTAACCTGTTTGTCTCAGTTTCCTCATTTGTTAAATGAGCTAGAGAAGGAAATAGCAAACCACTGTAGTATCTCTGGCAAGAAAACCCCAAATAAGGTCATGAAGAGTCAGACAGGACAGAAAAATGACAAAACTACAACAAATGAAAATTCTTTATCTATAAACTTGGACTAGATGTATCTGAGGCTCCTTCCATCTCTAGATGGTCCTATGAAAATGTTGGAAGTGGATTGGAGGAGAGGAATTAAGTTGGTTATTTAATTAATTAAATTAAGTTCAGTCACCATTGGATAAGCAACATTATTCACCCATTTCTTTAAGCAGGTGGTGTAGCAGCAACCACACTGGCATATCCAGGAAAGCTGTTGCATAGGTTCTTAGATCTGGTTTACTAGGAAAGATAGCTGTTTAAGGGGTAAACAGTCTTTTTAAAATTATATTCACTAGTTCAGGGGGAAAGTCAGCACTCTGAACTTCAGAGAAACTACATCGAAAATACAAGCAAAGAAATAAAGACTAACAGACAAGGGCTCTGACTGCCTGAATCAACTATACACTTTACTCGTACCCCTAGATGGAGAGAACCTTTACATCTGACCAGTTGGGGAACTCTGAACATATGGCCACTCAGAATTTCAACCAGGGAATCACAAGATCCTTCTCATAAGTGAGCCCCCAAAGCAAAATACCAACTTAGGGTATGTATACGCTTCTCAGAACCAGAAGGCATCACAACCCTTGTGACTCAGTGCTTAATTGGAAATTAGCAAAAGTGTGAAAGCCTTCCTATAAGCAAGCCTCCCCTAAAGAAGCTTCCCTTAATGGGCTCCATATGAAGTCTATTAATGGGCAGGGAAGATCTTAAATCCCATTAACATTACTGCAGGCAATACAGATAACCTCTCTGAAAATTTTTTTTAAAAGGCAATTGGGATTAAATAATTTGCCCAGGGTCGCACAGCTAGGAAGTGTCTAAGGTCAGATTTGAATGCAGGTCCTCTTGACTCCAGAGCCAGCCCTCTATCCACTGTGCCACTTCTGTGCCCCTCTGAAGTTTTTGACACTGTTTAACCACCCCCTCCTATTTGATTCTTCCATCCCTTGGTTTCAGAAATACCTCACTTCTAGCTCTTTTGTTAGTTTTCCATCTTCTTTCCTACTCATAATATTGGTGTTCCCCAAGGGTCTGTCCTATACATTCTCTTTAAAGTCTCTCCCTTTGCAATTGCTTACAGGACATCTTCACCAGGATGTTCCATCAATATTTCAAATTCAACATGTCTCAGACTAGCTCATCATCCTTCCCCTTAAATGTCCTTCTCTTTCTGACTTTCACTGTTTCTCTCTGGGGCTCTACCAAGCCCCACTCACTCATACCAAGGTCAATATGGTATCTTGATATTGCTGCTTTTGGGGAGTAGCCTCACACTAGATTACAATGGATTTCTTCCACCTGGTCTGAAGAACATGGTTCTCAAGGGGCTCCAATGACAGGGAAGTTTGTTTCTCTTTTTGAGCCTTTCCATTCTCACTCTGGAGGTATTAATCCTGGCTTAGAGTGGGGGACCAGTGAGCCGCTCTGGTTTGGAGCCATGGGAAAGGAAAGAGTTAACGTACACTGAATCCCTAGATATTCTTGCCTGGGCAGTGACTCAGGGAGGCAGCCATTGGAGGTGGGGGGGGGGGTGGTGGAGAGGGAGAAAAGGGAGAAGAGGAGGAGATAGCTCTAACAGCTGATCTTAAAAAATAAAAAGACCCTGGGATTTTATCAGTTGGAGCCATCAGCAATGCAAAAAGTTAATAAATAAATAAAAAGGAGACTGGCTCTCTTTCACGGATATGTCTCAAGTTGTCCTTAGTTTTCATTAATTTCACTTTTTAAAAAAGCCTATTTAAATTGTGGCAGGCAGAATCATTTCATAGTTGGAAGGGATTCCAAAAATATATTGACAGGCGAGAGCCTTGGGTAGAATCTAAAAATTCAATAGGGATAAATGTAAAGTTTTGTACTTGGGTACAAAAAAATAACGTCACAAGCATAAGATGGGGAAAGTCATATTATGTGATAACCTCTAAATGTTGTCCCCTGAAATCCTAGGTGCAAGGGAGGCATGTTCATGGGGGCCTCCAGGGATAATGTCTCTCCCTAGATGCCATAATGTAATCATCACTTCTTCCTCTAAAGCTACATTTTTGTTTGGTTTTTAAAATGTTAATTTATTCTGAACTTAACAAACACAAAAAACCCCATGAGCATTTCCCTATATAAAACAGAACATAAAGAGGATCATGTATGGACCATGAATTTCTATTTTATACCTCTTGCTTCTTAAAAATGTATTTAATAAATCCCACACATTACTTTTAAAGCTGTTCTTACTTCTGTACTCTTCTTTTCACTTAAATCCCACTTTTCATGAGCCTATTTGAAATTTACTTGGCAAAGATACTGGAGGGGTTTGTCATTTTCTTTTCCAGCTCATCTTACAGATGAGGAATTGACACAAACAGGGTTAAGTGACTTGCCCAGGGTCACACAACTAGTAAGTGTCTGAAACCAGATTTGAACTCAGAAAGAGGAATACTTTCTGACTCCAGGCTGGACACTGTGCCACCTAGTTGCCTTTTTTTTTCTATTATTGCTGCTAAATTTTTTCTAGGTTCTGTCAACTTCAATCTGTATCAGTGTATAAAAATCTTCCTAGGATTCTCTGAGTCTCTTTGACCATTTCTTACTTTTATTTTATTATTTTTTGCTTTTTGAGGGGGGAAGGCAGGGCAATTGGGGTTAAGTGACTTAATATATCTAGTGTTAAGTATCTGATGTCAAATTTGAACTCAGGTCCTCCTGACTCCAGGGCCAGTGCTTTATTCACTTTGACACCTAGCCCTTCCTTTGAGCCTTTCTCACAAGTCTATTGTACTCCATTACATTCATGTACAACAATTTAGCCATTCCCCAAAGATGGGCACCTGACTCAGTTTCCAGTACTTTCATTTTCTCCTTTCAATTCTCTATTAAGGAGGCACTCTCTGAAGCTGATTTGTTTTGCTTTCAACCATTCTCTCCTCTTATTATTTATTCTCTTTTTTTCTTTATCTCTGTTATATTGCCACAGTAAACTCTCTCTGTGTGTGCTGTGTGTTCAGTCTTCCTTTGTCAGCTTCGGAGGTCTATCCTGACTCCAGGCTCTGGATCCTATCCACTTCACCACCTAATTTCTACACCAAACTTTGTGTCTTCAACACACCTTTTTCCGTTGCAGGGAAGAGGGAGGTTCATCTGATTCCAGTTATTCCCCAGCTCTTCGTCTTTGTACACTTATGAGGAATAATTTTCTCCTTTTTCTTTTCTATTTTTTTTAAATACTAGTGTATTCTTTATTACCTTTCCTTCTCTTTACCCTCTTAAAACCTTTAGAATCGAACCACCCACCTGAAGATTCTCTGTTACCCTTAACTCCCTCAATACACTTCGAAGACAAGGTTCGGAACAAAAATTCATTTCACTTTCCCCATTAGAATGTTAGCCCTTTATCATAGTATAAAATCTTTTCCCCTACGTATAGATAGAGGCAACCTTAACTGAGATGCCAGTTTGTGGGGAGTAGCTTTTTTTTCCCCCCTAATCTGAGGTTCTCAGTTCCTATACCTGCCACCTGCTCTGCTTCCATTTCTGCAATGGAAATGTCAGTATCATTCCAATCCTCCCACCCGCACTAGGGGCGGAATGGGGTGGTGGCTCTTTCTACTCCTTCCTAGCACCCCGCGTTTGACCCGGTTTCCTCTCTATCCCTAGTAACCTGGAGACAAAGGATTAATTAATGGTTCAAAGGGAATTTGTTTACAGATCGTTAGAAACAAAGATTTGGTAGGGAAAAGCACCCGAGCACTTGGGGCGCTGTCTACACTGGAGCCGACTACAAACAACTCCACAATCCGAGCCCCACCACGCCGAGGAGCTCGGCGCACCAAATATGGTCACATCTGAAAAGCTGCCTCCCAGGAAAACATTGTTCTTGTTTATTCCACCAGGAGCGCGGGGTCGTCGGGGATCGAAATACTCAGTTCTTTGCGGTCCAAGCAGTTCCGCGGGTTTACTCTATCTTCCTGTTAAGGGAGAGTGTGGCCCGTCCGTGACAAATACCTCGAGTGGAAGCCGGAGTTGCGTCTTAAGTCTCCTCCCTCCCAGTCCCTTTGGGGCCGCAGCTCCCAACCCCCTGCTTCCAGCCTCCTCCGTCTTAGTCCACCAGCACTTTATTAAATAGGGTCACTCTCTGCCTTTGATCCAGTCCCAGACCCTGTCCAAGGCAGTGGTAAACTCAAAGGAATGTAGATCCTGAACCCTGCGGGAGGAAAGGGAGGGAGGCTTCAGGGAACTTCTCGGCTTCCGAACCCAGGAGGAGGGGAAAGTGTGTGTGTGTCGGGGAAGGGGGGGGGGTATTTTGCCTCCTCTTACCCAGTAAAGTACCCATCACTCCCAGGACTAGCAGAAGCCAAGGAGGAGGAGGAGGAGAAGGAGGAGGAGGAAGAGGAGGGGCGAATGTGGGCAGGCAGTCTCTGGACGCGGAGGTCATGCATAATTCATAAACTAAACTTTCGGCTCCGCCCCTTTTCTGAGGGTTGGAGTTTTCCCTAAACTTTGTTTATGGGACAGTCCGGGAGCAGCGGCAGCCGCTCGGTCTCCTCCTCCTCCTTCTTCTTCTCCTCCTCTTTCTCTTCCTCCTCCTCCAGCTCCGGGATAATCCAAGCTTGATGCTGGGTAGATGGAGCGGAGGATGTGAAAACGGAAACCCCTCTGCCAGGTCAGAAGTCAAGTCCCGAGCTGGAAATCCCGGTCCTGTGTCCACTCTCAATCTGCCCCCAGCTTCTCAGCAGCTAAGCCTGGGAGCGGCTAACTGACGAACCGACGGATCGACGGACCCTAAGGCCCCGGGAGCCGAGTCTGGCTGCCAGACCTGACTTAGCCAAGTTGGGATCCGGACGGCGCGCCGGGCTCCCAGTTTGCGCCTTGGCCCGCTCGGCCTGGGCCGGCTGCCAAGGCTCCCTTGGGCTCGGTCGTTCCGGGATCGGGTCCTTCGTGGAGCTGAACAGCCTCGGGCTTCGGGGCTTGTAGTGCTCGGCGGTCCTGGCCCTGCCGGCTCGGGAAGCCGCGAACTCTCCCCGGACACTGAGCAGCCGGACCGTGTCCTGATCTGCACTTCCAATCGCCCTCCTCCTTCTCCTCGAACTTGTTCTCCTCCTGGGAACTTCTGGGCCACTGGAAAGTTGCATAATTGTCGAGGAGGCAAGGATTTCCCCTCCCCTCCCCCACCGGGGCCGGCTGACTGGCGAAGGAAGGTCTGCTTGGGATCCTCGAAGAGGGCAGCGGTCCCCGTCTCGTTCCTCCCCAAATTTGCTCTCTGAAGTTTTCGTTTTTAGGGGCTGATCCCCAGGCCAGCCCCCGCCCCCGCCCCCGCTCCCGCCCCCTTTTAATAAACCTGCTGCTCGGTGTGTAAGTGTGTGTTAGCGAGTGTGAGATCGGGAGGCACACGATGAATCCCGCTTCCGTACCCCCTCCTCTGCCGCCCCCGGGGCAGCAAGTCATCCACGTCACCCAGGATCTCGATACTGATCTGGAAGCGCTCTTCAACTCGGTGATGAATCCCAAGCCGAGCTCGTGGAGGAAGAAGATCCTGCCCGAGTCATTCTTCAAGGAGCCCGACTCCGGCTCGCACTCCCGGCAGTCCAGCACCGACTCGTCTGGCAGTCACCCGGCCCGGCTGAGCAGCGGCGGCGGCGCCGGGGCCGGGGGTGCCCAGCATGTCCGCTCGCACTCGTCGCCCGCCTCCCTGCAGCTGGGCACCGGAGCCGGGGCGGCGGCCAACGCGGCGCAGCAGCACGCTCACCTCCGCCAGCAGTCCTACGACGTGACGGATGAGCTGCCGCTGCCTCCCGGCTGGGAGATGACCTTCACCGCCACCGGCCAGCGGTACTTTCTCAAGTAAGTGACGGAACTGCCTGATGCTCTCTCGGGGTCCCGGGAGGGGTTCGGTGCGTGAGTGCATGGGTATACGTGTGTGTGTGTGTGTGTGTGTGTGTGTGTGTGCATATACAGACGAGTACGTCTACGAGTGCTTGAGTGAGCTGCGTGTCCAGGTGGCAACTCTTTCTCACGGCTGCTGGAGAGTGGTCCCGGGACAGGTCGCTGTAGTGTTGGCATTGTGTGCTGTGAGGGGGGGGAAGATCAGGACCGTCGGGATCTGCTGGCTTGGGAAATGTAAATTCCTGTTGTCGTGGGGGCATGAAA
>CM053600.1:171919897-171949500 GCA_028646575.1 Pseudocheirus occidentalis
AATTTTTGGAGGGGGGAGGGCGCAGATTTCTGTTGGCAGTTTTCTCCTTGACGGGAAGAAAGCTGAAAAAAAGTGAAATGGAACGCTGGAAAGTTGAACCGTGCGCCAGCTCCTTATTGTGTTGTTAGAGTAGTTATGGTGGGCTGGATAAAACAATTGTGTGGAAATTAGGTCAGGAGAGTTTCATTGTGTCAGCTGGGGAGAACCTGGAAGACGGTCTAGATGGCCCCGACGCCTTTTGCAAAATTTCTCTCCTACTCACTGCTTTGCTGTGAACATTAAACTTTAATTAAAGTTTGGACAATTGTAACCACAGATTTCCGGAAAGGAAAGCTGTGGCTGCGGCCTCTCTTCTAAGAAACTAATCATCATGAGAAGTACAGGCTTGCAATCTGAAATGTATCCAAGCTCCCAAGGGCCTACCTTGAGGTTGTATCAGGGCTAGCGCTAACTTAACCTGGGTTCAAATAGAGCTGTAGACACCTCCGTTTACTGTATGATGACAGAAAACCTACTTGACCAAGTGGAGTCTCAGTTTTTTCATCTGCAAAATGGAAACAAGTACTTTGGCAAACTTTAAAGTGAAATATGGAGTGGATTCATATTTGTGATTTCATTGGTGTGGGGGTTCCTGGTGTGGAAACGCCCTTCACCTCTGTGGATCAGCTACTCCTCTTTACTTGAATGATTGAGGGTCTTCGAGTTGCCTTCTTTGTCTCACAGCAAGGATATTCGAAAGGTAGCCCTTGAACCCAGGTCTTCCGTGCTCTACTTACTATGTTGAGTTGTCTGTCAAAAATCTATATAAGTGAAACTTATTTGTGGAGTCTTTCTTTGATACTGTGGAAGATAGGATGTAGCCTCTGATTCACATTACATGGCCCCTTCCAAAGAAATTAATCTTTACTTATTAATAAATTAACTAATAATGAATAAATTAATCCAGGGCTTATCCTAGTGCCTGGAAGTATTGATTGACTGACTGCCCACAAGCATGTGAGATTTTTTCATTGCTCTTTTCATCTCCTTAACTCATGCTGGTGAATAATCACCTGAGAAACTCTTTCTTGCCCTTTCCAAACCAAAGTAGGTGAAGTTGTTCAAAAGAAACTAGAGGAGATCTGTCAATTTGACGATCCACCACAAATATTCACATGGCCTCTTTGTGCCCTACCTGTAGTAGAGCTCCTGTTGGTCTGTCTGATCTGTCACAGTTGGACACACTAACTTGACGATTTTGGTCCTCTTCCAGAATGAAGGAAAAATACCAACCAACCAGGTGGTGCTCTGATTAATGAATACTTGATTTTATTTCTGATATGAACACAGGACAGCGCTACAGGACTGAAGTGGATGTGTTTTGTCAATTTGGTTCACAATGTAGCGTCCCTGAGCAGCATACTAACAGGGACAGGGGCTGGACGCCCACCTCTGACAAGAGGAGTTTGATCTTAGGCAGATCCTTTTTCTTCTCAGAACCTCAATTTTCTCATCTGTAAAATGGGCATCATAATTCTAGGAACTAAAGACCTCCATGTTTGTTGTGAGGATCCAGTGAAATCCTGTAGACAAAGAATTTTGCAAACCTTAAAGTGATAAAAACAAAGAAACCCAGCTTTTAATATAGATAGTGCCCCTGCACTGACAGGGAGTGTCTTAACTTCTCATACCCATTGTAAGTCAAAAATACTATTTATTCTTGTTGTTGTCTTTGGGGTACAATAACTTGGTCTTAAAGGAGGCCCTTTTGGGCTTCCCTCATACTGTTTTAAATGTCAGGATGCCTATAAAATTCGTCATTTTAATTTTGCTTAGGTAATGAAATTTTCAAAGATGTTAATTTAATTTTTATAGGATATACTTAGTAAGGAGT
Source organism: Pseudocheirus occidentalis (assembly GCA_028646575.1). Classification (NCBI taxonomy): domain Eukaryota; kingdom Metazoa; phylum Chordata; class Mammalia; order Diprotodontia; family Pseudocheiridae; genus Pseudocheirus; species Pseudocheirus occidentalis. The sequence continues at coordinate 171,921,771 of CM053600.1, forward strand.
AAGTGTCTTGGTATAGTGGAAAGAGAACTGACCCTTTGTAGTCAGAGGATCTGGGTTCGAATTCATGATCTTGTTTCAGTCTACTTTTGTGTAACCTTGGCAAAATTCCTTTGTTTCTTTCTGGATCTCAGTTTCCTCACCAAATGAAATAGAAGGCTTGGCCTAGATTTCTCCAAGATCCCTCCCTGCTCTATTATTTCATGAACCTTTAATGAAATTTTCAGCCCATTTTTACCTTCCCAAATGATTTAAAAGAAATTTGACACTTTGTACTCCAGTATGCACTCCAGAAAATTATGTGTGATAAAAAATGAGGGGTAAATGAATTGTAAAGAAGGTTAAGAACTCTTGTGGAGCTTAGAGGCTGGAGCAAGAGGGAGCATTCCCAGCTTTTCTTGGAAGAGATCCGAGCCCCACCTGGAGAGTACATAAGGAACACTGGCCAAAAAAGAAAAAAAAAAAGATTGGTTTTGTGTGTAAGTTGTTCCAGGCTATGCTTTGGAAGGAACCCTCAAGCACTCACAATCTTTGAACCGGTTCTGTACCTCTGAACTTTGTCCAGGAAAACTGGGCAAAGGTAGGACCAAGGGACTACCTGACCTTTGGGTTCATCTAAAAGTATTCTTTTCTGTTTTACCATTTCTTTGACACCAAAGAAGTTCCTCCCCTCAAGACCCCCCCAATATTTCATCATCTCATAGCGGTCTTCCACCTTTCACAATTGACCACCTCTTCTTCACTGAGTGACCTGTGACCCTGGTGGGGTAGCCCATACTAACTGAGTGGCACATGCAAGTGAGCTGGATTTAAGTGAGGGGGGACTGTGCAAAGTCACCAGCCTCACTGTCTCCTCTCGAATGTTTTAAGGTTTACAGAATGGCAGGCTGGAACTACCATGAGTGGCAGAAGTAATCTTAACTAAAAGCAGGATGGTATTGATCAAGACAGAAGGAGGATTTAATGTAAGTTGCTACTCTATCAGGAGGAGTAGCTAGCTGAGGAGATCTTTCAAGGCTTTGATTAATGGTGAGAGGAAATAAATACAATATACTAATGTAGTAGATTTTGAAGTTGGGAGACCTGGGTTCAAATCCTGTCTCCAACAGGAGCTGGGCAACTCTTGGGAAGTCACAACCTCATTCAGCCTCAGTGTCTGTATTTGTGAAATGAGTAGAATAACATTTGTACCATCTTTCTGTCAAGGGTGATATGAAGAAAGTAATTGGCAAACCATCAATTGCTATAGAAATGCAAGCTGTTATTACTACTACTAATATTAATAATAACTTACATAGTCATGGGAGGTTCCACTGTTTGGTGGATTGAGTCACATTTCAAAAAGGGTGATCAATGGTCTCTCATTCTTACTTCTCAGGTCTCCCCATGGGTCCACTTTATCATTTGTAAAATAGGGATAGGGAACAGGTGTTCTATCCTGCCCTAGAAATGTGAGTTGGGTGATAATGAAAAGCATACATCCTCACCTACATAGATGAAGCTTCAGCTGAAAATCACTACTCTTCATGCCAAACCGAGTTTGGAGGCTGTTGGGGAACCAGTGCAGCCCAAGGTAGGGAAAAGGGCCAGAAGACCTGGCTTCTGTTTCTGCCTTTGCTCATTCATAGACGTTGAGCTGGAATGGATTCTGGAAATGATCTCACTGAACTGCCTCTTTTTACAGAAGGGAAACTGAGGCTTCGAGAGAAAGAATCGGGATGGGAAACCAAGCCTTCTAATGTCCAAATTCAGTACCCAATCCACTAGACCATGTTATTGCTTCCATGACCCTGGGCAAGTCACCTAACTGTGTTATCTAAGTTTCTCTACCTGTAAAATAAAAGAGTTGGACTTTTGATGATTCTTGTAACTTTAACACCTATGAAATGTGCAAAATACTAAGCTTTCAAAGGCATATTTACCCAAGACATTTTTTTTCTAGTGTATATGACCTGATCACTTTTCTATGCTTCAGAAAGGGTTCCTTTCCTCATCTTTTCAGACATTCCATTATGGCAAATAGTATCAGTGGAGAAGATCAAGGGTGAAAAGGCCTGCCTGTTTTCTGAATGTGGCTTGCAGCATTTTCCAAACTGGCTGTCTCATTTTAGCAGGCAGTTAACCTGTGCTGTAACAAAATATACATTGGTGAATTTGTGATCTCAGCCATGTGTGCAGAGTCCTTTCCACAGTACTGATTGTAGCCCCTTCTTCACCTCCTCATCCTATGCAACTCCTATCCATGGTCTTCCGTAAATCCTACGTGTCAATGGGTGTACTGGTAGGCCTTCCTCTTTGAGGCTTTCACATCAAGTAGGACCCAGTACAGTTCTGGGTCCATCCATTAAAAAAAACAAACATCTTCCATTCTCGCTACCTTGCTACCATGCCTTCTTTTTAAGCACATATTTCTTTGTTGTCATAGTTGTTGGATTTGGGATTTCATGGATATAGGAAACTTCCCTGGGCTAACTCCTTCTCCCAATGTCCATCAGCTGCATATCCTCAGCAGGTGGGCAACTTAGCATCTTCAGAAGCTTACCAGCAGCACTCAGAACTCAAGTGATTTTTCTAAGATCCTCCGGCCATGTATTTCCTGGATATCTTCGTTTCCCTCTGCAGCCGATTCATCCTCATCATAGTCTTTCAATTCCTCTAAAATAAAAGTATTCCTTTTGACTAACTAGTACCAGGACAGCATGTGGTCTAGAGCCAGCTGCTAGTAGGAAGGACTTTTCCTGTTCAAGTGACCAGAAATGTATGACATTACAGTTGTAGTTGGGAGGAGCAGGGCTAAATTTGGTTTAATTTAGTAACTTTTTAACACTGTTTACTAAAGAGGTGGAGAAATGGACAGTGCTTTGGGCTTGGGAGTCTGGGAGATCTGGGTTTGAATCTTGCTTCACATGCTCACTAGCTCTATGAATCTAGGCAAATGACTTAACCTCCTGTGTTGTTTCTTTATCTAGAAAATGGGCATCATAATAGCACTTCGCCTACCTTTAGGGTTGTGAAAATCAAATGAGATTTTCATAACATGCAAAGCCCTTTGTAAGCCTTAAAGTGTTATTTAATGCCAGCTATTATAATTATTTTGAGATTAGTTATGTAAAGAAATTGTCTTTATCCTTTTTCTATAACTTCTAGTACAACATTTAGTAATTTAAAAATTTAACTACATCCTGATATTAAAAATTTTTCCTGTGTGTAATTTTTTGGCCAAAAATGTGACTGGAAAACAATTTTACAAAAGCCCTTCTACCCTTTTCATAGAATGAAATTGCCTGTTGTCCCCTCAACTGCTTATCCAAAGGCTGGGTGAAGGTAGGAGAAGACAGGCCTGCCTCTGCTGGTCTAGGGAACTGGTGCCTGGAAACAAGCTTTGGAAATTTCAGGACAGAGACTTGGGCTGTGTGTGTGTGTGTGTGTGTGTGAGAGAGAGAGAGAGAGAGAGAGAGAGAGAGAGAGAGAGAGAGAGAGAGAAAGAGGTGCATGTATATATGTATATGTGTAGATCTATACCATCTATATGTATACATGTACACATATATGCATGTGTAAACATATATATATATATATATATATATATACACACATACATATATACATATATATCACACACAGAAAGATATGCATAGGGATTGTGCTTGGGATTTCTTTGGTATAGGAAATTCTTCCCGATGAAGTAATTTACACTGCCAAAACAGGTTCTGCCTTCTCTGCCATTTATGGTTTTTGGAGAGTTGCTTAGGGCTGTGTTCTCAAACTCAGAAAGAAATATGGGCCACTAAACCATATGTAAGGATCCCTGCAGGCCTCATCTTGTCTTAGAAAACTGCATATTAGCATCAGCTATGTCCTATTATATTTCTTTTCCCATTACAGTTTGCTCTTATTGGGCTGCAGCCTATGCTTGACCTCTTTGGCTTAGAGTACTGAGAGGTTAGTAGGAATCTACATATCTAGTAGGAATCATAGATGAGACTTGAACCCCATTTTAACCCCATTCTTCCTGGCTTTGAGGCTATCTATCCACTACAACAAGTTCCCTTTCTACATACATACACATATGCACATGCATGCATATACACATGGAAGTTCTTAATTGCCACATTGTATGGTTCAATCCTTATCCTTCTTGCCCCATTGATTTCCTCACTCCCCTGCCCCCCCATACCCATGTGAATGAGTGTGTATGTGTGTGTGTGTGTGTGTGTGTGTGTTTGTAAGTAACAATTGAGAGGCACTGTGTTGAGGTGGAAACAGTTTAATTTGGAGTAAGAGAACAAAGTTTCAAATTCCTGTTCTACCACTTACTACCTGTTAGACCTGGGTAAATCACGTTGGTTCCCTGCCCTTCATTTCCTCACCTTGAAATAAAGAGGTTGGGCTTTTGAACTTTCAGCTCTAAATCTATGATTTTTTGAATCCATACAAACTAATGAGATTCCCCAAGAGAAAGGGCAGATGTCGAGAAGGTCCAATTCAGAATCTTGGGGGCACACTCAGAGTTAGGAGGCAGGATGATAATAATGATCCAGCAAAGGAGATTGAGAAAAAAACCGACCAGATGGATAGAAGGAAAACCAGAAGAGACCACTTCACAGGAACCAAGAGAGGAGAAAGTATCTGGAAGGAGAGGTGACGTATGGTCCAGAAAGCTCAACTCCAGAGAAATCCAGAAGACTAATGACTGAACCTTCCAGTTTGGCGATTAAGATGTACCGGAAGAACCTGTAGTGTATACCTTAGGTATATTTGTTTTACAGCCCAGGTTAATAGTGTGTCAGAATGAGACGGGTAGTCTGGAAAATTTGGTAAACTATATTCTGGGCACAGGCAGAATGCTTCACGCTTAATCTTCCTCATCAATGCTATTCACACTTTTGAATTCAGTATGCAAGCACTTAGTAAATGGTGAAATACTACATTAATGTCAGCCATTACTATTGTTGTTGTGATTAATTGTTATTATCACCATCCACTCAAGTCCAACTCAGCTGACTCATTGTGGGATAGAAGGTACCTTGGGCTACATCAACAGAGACAAAGCTCTGCCAGCTCCTACCTATCAGAAAACAGGTTGAAGTGATGGACCCTGGGAGATCCTTCCTAAGCTTGGAGTCCTACAGCTTGACTGTAGAATGGTGATTAAAAAAAAATTAATTGGCCACAACAAGTCCTGGAGAGGGGTTGAGATTTGCAAACAACAATAGAACCTGTGCTTATATTGGTGAAGAGAAGCCCCTTTACTAATGCTAATGCAGATCAGCTACTCTTCCTCACCTTAGGGATTTGCCTGGGACTCTTAGAATTTAAGTGACTTGCCTAGGGTCCCATAGTCAGAAGCAGGGCTTGAAAACTGTCTTCATGACTCCAGGGTTGACTGATTCTCTATTTATGACTATTATACACTCTGCAATTACTACCATTAATTAGATTTTAGGATCCTACATTGTTAAAAATTGAAGCAGACTTAATTGATTTTTGCCTGATAGAGTAGATTTGAATATCAAAAGTTTGTTTCTGAGTGCTGTGTTTGAATCTAGACTTCTCACATTATCTTTGAGGATCTGATGGGGAGAAAACAGAATTGGGTGTTGCCATCTATTTCCTATTTCTGGTTTGTCTGTCAACATTTTAACTATTGGTAAAAACCCAAAAGGTGTTTATTCAGTGTTTCACCATAGAAAACAAAGTGGCCAAATTGTCTTTCGGACCTGGAGATTAGGTCTCTCCACCTTCGGTGTCCCTATCTGTGAAATGGGAATAATGACATACTTCTCTGGGAGAGGATTAGTTATATGATGTTGGCAAAGTAGTTTAAAGATGAAGAAGAACTAAGTTGCTTAATGCCTTAATTACAATTGTTGATTAAATCCCAGTTGGGGTGGAGAGTTCAGGGTAAAATGAGCCTAGAGTATCATGACAAAGAATGAGCAAAAGGAAGGAAGGAAGGAAGGAGACCCATGACCCCCACCCCTCTTGTAGTGAACTATTTAACCATAGGCTTGGGGGGAAGAAAAGTCCTAAAGTAACCTAAGGTAATGAAATCTACTACTGCCCTTTCCTGTGGTTGGATAGTGGGAGAGTGAGGATATTTAACAGTGGTTTATTTGTGATGGAAGACCAGGGACTAGTCTTGGTCATGGGCATCTTCTAGGCATGTGAGAGGGTCAGGCCCATTTCAGCTCACTAACTTGAGAATGCAGAATGTGTGTGTGTGTGTGTGTGTAGTGTTAACCTTTTTGTGTCTGGGAAAGCCTATGAGACTTTCTTAGAGTAACTTTTAAAATAATTGAAGGAAATGCTGAAGTTCACTTACAGTCCAGAGAAAAATAAATAAGTAAATACATAAAGGTATATTTCCCATTAGAATTCATGTACTCCTGAAATCTATTAATGATCTCCAGGTTTAAAATCCCTGGTGTACAGCGATGTTTTGCTGGCTTTTCATAAATAATTTTTATAAGCAAATGTTTAATTGTCTTAAATTCTGGGTGACCTAAGTATTCATGTTTGTGACAGCTAGGTCGTGAAGTAGAGAGAGTCCTGGATCTGGAGTTAGGAAGACCTGAGTTCATCTCTAGCCTCAGACACTTACTAGTGGTGTGACTTGGAGCAAGTCACTTAACCTGTTTGCCTCAGTTTCCTCATCTCTAAAATAACTATAATGATAGCCCCTTCTTCCCAGGGATGTTGTGAGGATAATAAAATATTATTTGTAAAAGGCTTTGCAAATCTTAAAGCATTATATAAAGGGCTAGCTATCATCACTCATTTATTGTTGCCATTTCCAGTGCATGAAATGCCAATAGGCTTGCAGACTGTGAGTGTCTTCCCTGAGGATTCCTAGTCAGTACGATACTTTAATGGATCTGTGAAGGACATAGGGAGTAGATGGCTCTGTTCCCTTCACCAGTTCATGTTACCACCCATTCATACTTTTTTATCCTGTGTAACTCTTACTCATGTCTTCTAGTAAATCTGCCATCCAACCTGCTGGAACCTGTCCTTTAGATCTCTTGACCCTGGAAAGACAGATGACCATGGAGGGCTGTGGATACTGGTGGTAGTCTGCTCATCTGTGTCTATCCCTCACACTTGCTCTGTGGCCATTTCAGTCATGCATAATGCATACGGTCTTTATACTACAGGAATGAATGTAAATTGGAAGCTTTAGATAATTGTTATTTTTTCCTTTTTTTATTTCTCCCCATTACGTGCTTGGAGCAGTAGTTTGCTAGAAAATTAATAAAGTTCTGTCCGTATAACTCAGGGCAAATGATGTGCTTGTTGGCCAATGTTGGAGTCAGATGGATTTCTTCAAACTTTTCTTCACTGATTATTCTTTCCCTAAATGTCTACTTTTCTGTTTGATGTCATATTTAGAGAACTATAGACTATAGGAAAGCAGTAGATTACTAAGAAGGTGCAGAGAGAGGCTTCCAAAGTACTGTGGGACAATGATGATGATGATGGTGATGATGGAAGCGTAGATCAGTTTTTATTTATTGAGTGTCTGTGTATGCAGCACTTTCCTAGGTACCATGAGAGCTATACAAGAATTATAAAGCCTGTAAAGATCTCAAGGGGGGCCGAAGACTAACAAGAAACAACTATTAACAGGACATTATAGATAGTATACAATTATATATTAGATTTTTATTGTAGACTTTGATATGAATCAGAAGAGAGGGGGGAAGGCACTAGGTCTGGAATGAGAAAACCTGGGGGTTAAGGTTTCCCCTTCCTGGTCACTTTCTATCTGTTACTTAGATAAATCACATAACCTCCATCATTCTCTGTCTCCTCATCTTAGAGATGAAGAGTTTGATCTGGGTAGTTCCATCCAACCATGATGACTGGAGCATTGGTCAGGGAAGACTTCAGGGGTTGTTGTAGGAGATGTAAGCTGGGCCTGGAAGATTGGGTAGGATCTGGGATGATACAAAGAAGAGAGAAAGAGAGGCAGAGTGGACAGAGAGCTGAATCTTGAGTCTGGAAGATGTGGGTTGAAGTCCTTCTGATGCATTCTGGTGTGTGAGCTTGGGCTCCAGTGTATGTAAGTTGCTGAAGAGTTTCTGACTTGCATTACTAAAAGGAGTCTCCTTGTCTATCTGTATTTCCCTTTGCCAATGAAATCACAAGTGGAAGAAAGAAAGAAAGAAAGAAAGAAAGAAAGAAAGAAAGAAAGAAAGCAAGCAAGCAAGCATTTTAGGAGAGGGGAATAGAGTGAAGGCATAGTAGGCAGAATAAATATGATGTTGTATGTTATAGTGAAGACTTGCCTGGAAAGATCAAAGAATTTATGTGGATAGGACCAAATTATGGAGAGTCTAGAAAGTCAAGAAGAAGAGCTTAGATCTAATCTAGTAGGAAGCAAGGATCCACTGAATGTTTCTGAGCTCATAAATGAGCTGATGGTGAAAGACATTTGTTGAAAATGGTCTAGTTGTGATGGGATCTTTCCCTATATCTTTGACTTCCTTGGGATATGTGCCTAGTTTTGATATCATTGGGTCAAAGAGTAGAGATAATTTTTCAATACAATGTCTAAGAGGAGATGGAGTCTCCTTTCAGATAGGAATTCAGGAGGAACATCTTTTTACTCTAAGAATTTAAACAACTGACAGGAACAAACATTTCTCAATACTACCTTTCTCTTTTAGAATAAATATGAACAAGACAACTTTAAACCTATGGAAGAAAAGTAGATTTAAATCCCTAATCAGGGAGGCTCCAAAAAAGAGGGGCTGGGGTAAGAATGGGGGAGCCTTCCGAATCAAATCAACAATTCTTCCGAAGGCTCTGTGCTCTAGTTATGTACTTGGCTTCTTAAATATCTCTACTTAGTGCCTTCTTGACCTGGAATTAACCTCTGACAAGTCTAGTAAGCCTAGATCTAGTTTCTTAGCCCACAGGGAATTGGAAGCAGCAAGGAGGACGTAGAGTACTGGTTATAGGTTACAACAGACAGGAGCAATGACATCAGGACAAGTGACTCTCAACACTGAGGGAGAAGGCAGAGATACTCAAAACTGGACAATGCTACAGAGTGGTGATGGTGGTCATTTGTAATAGATTTAGAGCTTCGAGGACTCAGAGTTCGCCTGTTCCACCCTTGTCTTTTTACAAATGGAAAACCAGAGGCCCAAAGAAGTTAATTGAAAATATCACACAGATAGTAAATGGCAGAGCTGAGATTTGAACCCAAGTTCTCTGTCTCCAAATTCAGCTTTCCTTCCACTGTACTATGGTTGCTTCTTTCCAATAAACTTCAGTTATCTGGAAAATTAGTTTATATGAATGAGAACCAACACATTGGTACACAAAGATTCTGACTAAACGTCTTGTAGTATATTGAATGGAGAAGAAAATGGCAAACCACTCCAGCATCTTTGCTAAGAAAATCCCTGGATTGTGTTCTTTCTCTGGATGTGGATAGCATGAGTCTTTTGGAGTTGTCTTAGATCCTTGCATTGCTCTTAAACTCTTGCATTGCTTAGAAGAGCTAAGTCTATCAAAGTCAGTCATTGTACAATGTGGCTGTTACTACATAAAAAGTTCTCCTGGTTCAGCTCATTTCACTCAGCATCAATTCATTTAAGTCTTTCCAGGTTTTTCTAAAGTCTGCCTGTTTATCATTTCTTATAGCATGATAGTATTCCATTACAGTCGTGTACCACAAATTGTTCATCCCTTCCCCAACTGATTGACATCTCCTCAATTTCCAATTCTATGCTACCACAAAAAGTCACTCTATTTTTAAAAAGCACTTTGATTGATACTCTTCAGCCTGGAAATTAAAGATAAAAGTAAGCTCTATTCTGTTTTGTGCTTAACCTTCCTTGGAGCATTTCTAGCAGTGGGCTTAGAAATAATAACATAAACTGATTAGAGACAAACACATCTGGTGGCTTGTTTAGTTCTGCAAACTTTACTCTTTTCCTGTTAGTGCTGGGTCTCAAATCAGGAAGACCTGAGTTCAAATCCAGCCTCACATTTCCTAGCTGTGTGACCCTGGCCAAGTCACTTAACCCCATTTCCCATCTGTAAAATGAACTGGAGAAAGAAATGTCAAACCACTTCAGTACCTTTGCTAAGAAAACCCCAAATGGGGTCATGAAGAATGGCTGAAATGACTGAATAACAACATTCTTTCCTGGTGATTTTCCTATACCCTTCTGTTCCCTTGTGCTCAGGTGAAACACTTCTCTGAGTGTTCAGAGACAGCGTCTACACTAACCAACTGACTAGAGAGTGGAAGAGTCACTGAACTAAGTCACTGAACGTGCTTTGTTCAGGCCAATTACTTATTTAGTTTTGTTGAGATGAGCGATTTTCTTTAAAATATCATCAATTAGTTGTTTTGGCTTTAGGTAGACTTAAGTGGTCACTGTTTTTTCTCAACTCTTCAGCTAATTTACACGCACAGGACGATTAAGTTACTTCTCTAGAAACTTGAATATTCTCTGGAAGGACTCCAAGTTCAAGGGCAAGATGCTTGTGTGTTGTCATCTTGCAGTTGGACAATAGCTTAGTTTTGGTTGATGGTGATAGGAAAAAGCCTCTTCCCATCACCATGCTTTAGCTTATTTAATTTCCTCCCTCTCTTGAAAAACCCTCTTTATTCCACTATACCTATCAGAAATTCATCCTTCAAAGCTCCAATTGAAACCTTTTTCCTGTGTGAGATTTTTCCTTACCATTATAACCAACAATGATTTTTCATTATCTTTGAGATTCCTATGTTACTTTTTGTCTCACTTGGTCCTATATTATAATGTTCTATGGTATACCATTATTCGTGTTTTTATATGTTAGTTAGTTAAGCTAACTAGACAGTAAGCTCTTAATCCAGTCAGTCAATCAATTAGCATTTATTAAGAATTTGCTATGTGCCAGGCACTGTGATAAATGCTGGGGCTACAAAGAAAGGCAAAAGATAGCCTCTGCCCTCAAGGAATTTATAATCTGGGTGGGGGTAGGGGAAGAAGACAAAAATAGCAGAAAAACAAGGGAAGAGCTTAGGGCTTGGGTTCCTTTCAGGTAGTGGCATTCCATAAATGTTTGTTGATGGTTGGTGACATAATAATTTTTAAAAATATATGTTGCTTTGTATTATCATTTATCTTTCATATGCATTTGTTTTTGCCTAATCCCCTAGTTCTCTATTTTAGGAGGTCTTCAAATAAAGGCCAGATGATTGCTTGTTGGGTGTTATAGTGGGGCTTGGACTACATGAATGATGAGTTCCTTCCTGTCCTCAAATTTTGCAAATTCTCCTTTTTTCTTCTTACTCAGCAACCCACCGCCCAAAAAACAACAACAACAAAACCAAAACACTTTAAGAACCTACGAAAGGATTACCAAATTTTTCTCTGGTGATATTCTTGAAACCTATAACAGGGCAGGGACTCTCTCAGGTCATAGAATCCTAGAATTGTAGAACTAGGCAAAGGTGATTATTTCTGATAAATCTTACATACAATAGGCAGTCAATAGATACTTTTTTGTTTTGTTTTGTTTTTTTGGAGGGCAGTTGGGGTTAAGTGACTTGCCCAAGGTCACAGGGCTAGTTTTTTGTGTTAAGTGTCTGAGGCCGGATTTGAACTCAGGTACTCCTGATTCCACGGCCGGTGCTCTATTCACTGCGCCACCTAGTCGCCCCCAATAGATACTTTTTATTTATGGGTTGCTTTGAAGTACAGACTTAAGAATATCTGGTTGGAACATCAGGTCCGAGGCCCAGAATATGAATGGTTCCTGTGACAGAGGAACTTAGACGAGGCACAGGATGTGCATGCGGTAAGTGGAATAGTCAAAGTCAGGTGGGAAGAGGTAAAAGTTGAAGACCTAGTGGGTCTAGTGGAATCTGGAATCAAATGGAAGTTGTCCAGTACCCTGGAGAGCTCCTGGGAAGAGCAGTTGCTCTAATGGAGTCTGGGGGAAAATGAAGGGGTTTTATCCTCCAATTCAGACACTTGTTTAGGTGAACTACCTCTACAATTATCTGGTTGTTAAAAGAATCTTCTTTTCTTTTACATTCGCTTTCTCCCAATGTGAGTTGGGTCATAATAACTATTTTCTCAAGAAATTTTCACCTTTCTACAAAGTGGAAGGGCCTCTGATTGTACATAATAGATTTGGTCCTCTGCAGTTTCCTCTATGGTCTGGAGAGGGAACCTTCCCAGAGCTGGACCCTAAAACAGGGTGTAATTCACTGGGTGAATTAGATTTCTCTACTCAAGCTGACCAGTGTTGACCTAAAATAACCACTCTTTTTAAACCTTTGATGAGGGGGAAAATAATTAGGAGAACACTAGCTTACTTTAAAAAAAGAATAGTACTTTATTATAAAGTACTATGGGGTAGCTAGGTAGTGCAGTGGGTAGAACATTGGATCTGGAGTCAAGAAGGCCTGAGTTCAAATCCAACCTTAGACACTAACTGTGTGACTCATCAAGTCACTTAATCTCTGTCTTACTTTCTTCAGCTGTAAAATATGGCAATAACAGCATGTATCTTATAGGGTGGTTGTGAAGAGATAATATTTATAAAGTGTTGTGCACAGAGTAGGCACTATGTAAATGTTTATTCTCTTCTCTTTCCTACTTTGAAAAGTGCTTTGGCATACTTTTTGATCATAATTGCAACATTTTGAAGCATTAACTCCCCTCTCTTTTTTCCCCCCGCTGGACTTGAGATTTCATTGGTTTAGGTTAGTAGTTCTCAAAGTGTGGTCCTGGGACCACCTGGAGTTGCTCTAGACCCAGGGGGTCTGTGAGGTCAAAACTATTTTTATAATAATATTAAGACTTTAACAATTTTAATGTGATAACTAATGATAGATATAACCCACATATATACAATCTCTTAGGGCGGGGAAGGTCTTTAGTAATTTTTAAGAGTATGAAGAGTCCTGAAACTAGGAAGTTTGAAAACTGATCATCTGGGACAGAGGCCCACAACATGCCCAAGTTCATGGGAACCAGAATAAAATGTAGTTGGGAAATACTTTACAAAAGAAATCAAAACACAATAAAACATAGATAATGTTAATATGTGGTTTTCTAAGTCAATATGTACCACACAGGGATTCTTATGTATGGTTTAATAATCCCTCCCCCCAAGTTTCCATTTGAGATTGGTGCTTTTAGGAGCTAAGGAACTCTGGAATAGGAAACTCCCTTTAACAATATAAATACTCAGTAGGTTACAGTTTTAGAGAATCACCTTGGGCACTGAGAGATTAAGTAAAAATTGCTCCGGGTCACATAGCCATTATGCCAGAGGCAAGGACTTGAACCCAGGTCTTTCTGATTCTGAGATAATTTCTCTGTCTACAACACCACACTAATTGAGGAAGTGTGTGGTAGAGGATAAAAAGTTAGCCTCAAAGCCAGGAAAACCTTAGTTTGTGTCCATATACAAATTGACCTTGCCCATACTTATTGGCTGTGAGATTGTAAATCACTGAATCTCTCAATGCCCTTGGGGAAATCTAAAACTATTCCTTTTTAATGGAGGAATTTGAAGTGACTTAAGTTACCTGCCCCAGGTCACATATGCTTGTGGGTTGTTGTTTTTTGTTTTTTTTTGGAGGCTATCAGCATCAAGTGATTTACCCAGGGTCACCCAGTTTATAAGTATCTGAGGCTAGATTTGAACTCAGATCTTCCTCACTCCAGAGATGGTGCTGTGTCCACTCTGCCACCCAACTACTCCCACATAGGCTTGTAAGGATCGGAAGGAGCTGGGTTTCAGAGAAAGGTATTCTGGTCCTAAGTCTGTCAGCTTAATTGTCTTTCCACTATAGGATGCTGCCATAAATCATGTGTTGAGAGTGTATTTCTAGAATTTTATTGGAGAGAAATTTGGTGACGCCTCTGTAGGTTCTTCTTACACCTTATTGAGAGGTCTCAAAGCTTATTTTAATCAACCAGTAACTTCATTTTCAGCCCTACTGTGAAAATGCTAATGTTATACTTTGGTTTATAATTCTCAGTATGGTTAGTATTGGAACAATAAAAATAGCAGGTTATGTTCTGAGAGAGGATCAGATTGAAATTTATAGTTCAGAATAACAAGGAACTGCAGTTTCATTTTATGCATTTTATCATTCACATCTTGGTTTCTATTGGCACTTGCAATGATTTTGAAACTAGGGAAAATACATTTCTTGTACCAACACATGCACATTCTCTAGGCCTGATATGCTTAGCCATTTTGTTAGACAAATGTACACAGATGAGCTAAAATTCTATTCTACAGAAATATTTACTTGAAGGAAGGAAATAGAAGTCTGGAGAAAGCAAGCTTGCTACTTAAATAAAGCTCCAAGTATAATCAAATATGTTTTAAAATATAATCACCTCTCAAGCATGCACATATGTGTGTGTATATATATATATATATATATAAAAATGTGTATGTGTGTGTGTGTGTGTGTGTGTGTGTGCACATAAACACTTGGAGGGGAGAGGGTCTGGACTTGTGATTTCATCAGTATAGGGAACTTCCGGTGTGACCCTCCATCAACCCAGATCAGAAATTTGTATCTTAAAGTCTTAGAGAATTGCCTGGATTAGGGAGAAATTAGATGATTTGTCTGTCCATTTTTACACAATTAGTATGTGCTAGAGGCGAAGCTTTCAAGGGTAAGCTATCCATTAAGCTGGGCTGACTTTCGCTATAGATAACATATGTTAATATGTGACTTCATTGACGATTACTGGGTAATGAACCTTTTTGGACACAGAAGCTGATAAATACCACCTACTAAGGTTCACAGGGTAGCAACCTGCCAAATCCCACACCAATGAAATCACAGTTCACTGAACTGTGTGTGATTATTTTTTTGTGTCTGATTATTTTTGCTCTTGGTTCAAAAGAAAGACCTTTGTATAAAGTATTTAAAACCTGTACCACACACTGACTTTTTGGTACTTTGTCTAATTTTTCAAACTTACATTAAAGTCTAGCCTTCATTTTATTTCGTCTTTCCAAGTAGAAGAATTCAGCTCAGCATTTGCATAGTGGTGAATGAAGGAGTATTGTAAACTCCAGAGATGTTTATGGAGTCTCTTGGATTTTCTGAAGAAGAGGTCTTTGGGGCTGTTAGCTCCAATTGTATCCTCTCTGTTTATTTACTCCTTGAAATGTAAAGTCCTGTGAATATAGATCTAACTGCAAGCATCTTGACCTACATGTATACACATCTGGAGGACAGCTAGTGAGTGGACTCTCTAGCCAGCCTCACTCCCAGGGATCTGGCTAATCCTTTTGCTGCAGTCAGGTGGTCCTGCTTGTGATAAAGTTTTAAGGGAGAAGGTAGGCCCCCCCAAAATATGTATTTCAAAAAATATTTACAAAAAATTTAGAAGGAAAGAGAAGTGTGGAGATTAAAATTCAATTCAATTTTATTTTAAACCCTTCCCCCCAGATGTTGAAGTGCCTTCTGTTTTAGATTCTGTACCAGAGTGCCCAGAAGCACAGACAGAAGGTTCTGTCTCCTGTGCAGAACTTAGCATATTGCTGCTTAGGGTCTGAGTCCTGTATCAGTATGTTTCAACTTTACTTTCCCTGCCTCTACAGATAAGATTCTTTTAAGCTTCTTTAAAGAAGAGAGGGACAAAAAAGGGGTCTGATTGTAAAACATGCTTAAAGCATAATTCATTCAACAAACATTTATGAAATATCTACTATGTGACAGACAGTGCTAGGTACCATGGATACAAAGACCAGAAAAAGGAAAAAAGAAACATTCCCTGCCCTCAAGGAACTTATATTCCCCAGGGTAAGGGATAAAGGAAGGTGGAGTAGTAGTGGGGGATATAACATAATCCTAGATAAGTAAATACAAAGTAGACATAAAGTCATACAAAATATTTTCATACAAAATCATATTAATTATACGAAAATTGTACAAAGCAATTCCATAGAAAACCATACAAATATGAAATCACAGAAAATGATTTCACACAAAATCATACAGACTTTCATATGAAATCATACAAAGCACATTCATACAAAATCATACAAGACAGAAAAATAATTCCACGCAAAAATCCTATAAATATACAAAATTTTATATGAAACCATACAAAATGTTCAAAATCATGCAAAACAATTTCATACACAATTATACAAGATATATGAAATAATACTATGTAAAATCTTTTAAAATATAAAAAATTTTATATGATTTGAAATCATAAAATACTCAAAACCATAGAGAGTAATTTAATCCAAAATCATAAATTTCATGGAAAAGCTTAGACATCATACAAAGCAATTTCATGCAAATGTGCAAAATCATACAAAATAATTTTGTACAAAAATCATACATATATGCATGATTTTATGCCAAATCACATTATATCAAATCATACAAAATGTTCAAAATCTTACAAAGCAATTTCATATAAAATCATATGATATGAAATAATCCCATGCAAAATCATGTAATTTCATATGAATCATAAAATATTCAAACTCATACAAAGCAACTTAATGCAAAATTATACAAAATAGTTTCATGCAAAATAATACAAAGTAGATGGAATTTCATACAAAACCATACAATATTCAAAATAATATTTCATATAAAATAATTTCAAGGGAAAAAAAGCACTAATAACTGGGAAGGGGGGAACCTCAAAGTTTACATTCCAATAAAGTTCTCAAGGATTCTTTTTTGTCTATATTTTAGACATCTTGGACAATGGCTGCCATATGATTGATGCTTAATAATAAATAAGTTACCGAATGATTGTAGAGCTGTGATTTAGCCGAGTGTGTTTTAAAATAACGATCCTCCTTTCTCACTCAGTGCAGTACACATTTCTCACAAAATGCAGTAAAATCTTATCTATATTGAGAAAGAAGTCAAATTGAAGTTTATTGATCCTTAGCTTAGTGCCCAGTGAAACTCTGACCCCTCAGCAAGAAAATGTGAAGTGGTGCTGGGGCCTTGGAAGCTGAACTCTCAGAAACGTGCCCACCGAGTGCAAACCACACTGTGCACAGGGGTGCTATTGTTGTCCCTGTTTGCTTCCTGCTTTCATTTTAATAACTATTGAGCAGTTGGTGATTATTAACAGATCATTCCAAACAGCAAGCACAGAAGTACCTTCTTGGCCATTAAGGACAATTTGGGAGGCCAACACAGGGGAGATTATTATTTTTAAGGGTTCTAAAATCCGTCTTAAATTGAAAGACACTTAAAAGTGGGTGGAGCAGGATAGAAGATATAGAATAATCCCTTTCAATGATTAGGCACAGCTTCATGAATAGAGTTTGCCTCAGCCTTCTTGATTTAACCTAATAATTGGCCAGCTCTGGTTAATCAGTTGAAAAGTATAGTTTGTATCAAAGATCTCACATTACCCATGTAGGGGCCCAGTTGTGGATGTAATGGAATTTCTAGGCCTTCTAGTCTTTTCCATAGAATCCGGAAGCAAGCCAAGTCATGCTGCTGTACCGTCAATGACCAAGTTAGGACGAAACTTCAGGGATTTCTTCTGGGTTTCTAGAATTCTTAGAAGGCTCCTTTGAAGCCTGGAAGATATCTTGTTGACTGATAGGTATCTATTTTGAATCTTGATTGGAGTGCTGCTGAAAGGACACCAAGGATGAAATTCTAATTGAGTGTGGCAGGGTAAACTGATTCCCCTGGACTGCTGTAGCTGCTGCGACAAATCATATTTACTGACACTTATTATAAATGGATTTTCAAAACAATGTTGGTTTTGTGTAGTGAGAGTATGGGCTGCCAAGGGCAGAACAAAGAAAAGTTATAATGTAGTACAAGATAAAAGGGCCACTGCATAATAAATAATAGCGAATGCCATTAAAATATAAGGTTTCCTTTCTGAACGTAAATATGAACCATTAAATTGGTGCTCATAAAAAACCCAGATTTTTTCCCCATGAGTCCGATGCGCGTACAAAGTCTAAACAAGGATGTACAAGTGGCTGGGTGATGTGTCCAGTTGTGGGGATTTTAAAGTCCAGGCTGGCACAAAGAATAGGATGTTTCCAGATGCAATCAATGAAAATATGTTTGTTAGACTAGTGTATACCTGACATGGGACCCCTCTTGTCATCTTCATGAACAGTACAGCCCATTTGCGCCTTCTTAAATACATTCTAAGGAATTGCTAAAGACCCAGAGAGATTATGTGATTTGTCCAATGACTTGTCAGTTTATAAATGTCAGGGGCAGGGTTTAAGCCCGTGGATTCTTGCCTCTACAGAAAAATTGTTGTTGTTGTTCAGCCTTTTTTCGGTCCAATAACAGGAGAGACCTTAGAGCATGTGGGTACTTCAACAGATCAAGTTTTTAACTCGGTGCCTTTGAACTTGTTTTAAAATTTTTTTGATCACTGTATTTCCATAGAATTGAATTCTTTTGTAATTCTATGTATTTATTTATTGTTTTTTTTCGAGGGGGGAAGACTGGATAATTAAGTGACTTGCCCAAGGTCACACTGTTAGTAAGTGTTCAGTATCTAAGTTCACATTTGAACTCAGGTTCTCCTGACTCAAGGGCACATGCCCTATTCACTGTACCACCTAGCTGCCCCAATCCTATGTATTTAATTCTATGCATTTAAAACCATTATTCTGAGGGGGGAGGGATGCATTAACAGTGACTTCAAGTTTCAGAAAAACCATCTACAAAAGTCACCTTCTGAAATGAGGAGGAGGCATTTGGTTAGTGCAGGGCTATATTCCCTGCTAAGAAAGAGGTAGGGTCTGATGGATTGCTTGAGTTTGGGAGTTCTGAGCTGTTGAGGACAAAAGATGATTTCATTTCTGCATTGTCTGGCATGAATATGGTTAGCTTCCAGGAGTGCGAGTGCAGGGTGTAGCGGGTGTTGGGTGGGGGTACAGGATGGACAAACCGGCCAGGGCAGAAATAAAGCAGGTCAGATCTCTTAATAGTGGGATCAATTCCACGAGTAATTATCCTACTTCCAACTTGAGCAAGATAGACACAGTCTCTCTCCCATGTTTTCCCCCCTTTCCCCCCTCCCGCCCCCCAAGGAAAGAATTTCAGTCTTTTGAGATTTGTTTTGGTTATTAGAATCAAATGAGATTTTGTCAATGTACTTTGTAAACTTCGAAGTGTTAAATGAATGCTGAGGTTTCCAGAGATGTAATTTTAAATGGATATTTAGACCCCTTGAATTGCCATGAGATGGTCTCTTTATGGAAATGGATCTGAAGTATTTCCTGAGTCAACTCTAGGAAGAAAGAGTTCATAACTGGTTTGCCTAGTCAGAGGAACAAGGAAGAACTCTCTTTTGGCTTAAACCAAGCGAAAACAAAAAAACATTTTCCCTGAGCTGGTTTTGTTGACAAAGTTTAAACTTCTCCGAGTGGCTCCACTTGAAAGAGGAGAAAATTTCCCTGCAGGGTCTCAGGCCATATCACATAATGGCTCTCTCTGCAGGGCTGTGGAAAGGGGCAGGCCCCATGGATGTGGCCAAATTCAAACCTGTCTGGTGGTGAGTGCAGAGATGAGGCAGGCAGCAGATATAGGCAGCTCTCTCCTTCCTGATGGCTGAGCCAGTGGCCAGGCTTGGATCTGCTTCCTGCTTGAACAGGCTTTGGAAGAAGTGGAAAACCTGCTCATTTCCCCTCATGGCCCATAATTCTTTCACTTTGCTTTTATGAAGGTTAGCACAGGACAAGAGTTTCTTTGTAACAAAGCATGTTCAGTGCTCAGGGGTCTAGCGTGACTAGCAGATATAAATTGTATGGAAGCAATTCAATTAGAAGGAAATGTCATGTGGGCTGAATTTAAATGGACAGAGTGGTGGCATTGATTATTATTATTTCTTTCTTATACAGAGAATGGGTTAGAGGAAGAAAAAAGCATGGGGGAGATGGAAGGGTTGAAGAGAGACTTGGTGAGAGACTGGGAGAAATACCTTGGGGGAGTAGTCAAATGAGCAGCTTTTAAACCTTTAGTCAGTGCTACCCAGATCCACCTTTAGGCTTATCAAATGTGTAAATCTTAGGGGAATTACATAGGCCTGGGGAAACAAGGGGGAAAAAGGGGAAATAGTTCCTGTCCTCAAGGTGCTTACATTCTACTGAGTCCTTTTAATTCCTTGTGCTACAGTTTGCTAATCATATATACATACATACACACACACATATGTAAAAACTTGAGTGATTCCTAGAAAAAATTTTTTTTCTTTTTGTATTCCATGTTATCCATACTTATGAATCACACTCATTTTCAGACCACTAAAACCACCAGATCATTTTAATGTAATTGGTTTTCTAGTTCTACCCTGACTTATATTTGAGAAGTTAATGATCGAACTTATATAGGGTGCTTTATCAACGGTAAATCCCATGATATTAGATTTGACCAAAAATTCTGATGTGACAAGCTTTCTTTAGATACTCATTTTCTCATCTTACATATTAGCCTAGAACAATTTTAAATTCAAAGAATGCTTTTCACTTAATTCATTCACTCTTAGGTACAGAACACTCTGCCAGATATGGTATATGATGCAAAGATGGACAGGACATTGCCTCTGCCTTCTAGAAACTTAACATCTACTAAGGAGTGTGATACTAGGAAGAGTAGCTGATTTTGAAGTTCATAACAGAGGTATAGATTGATAAGAGTAGGGCTGGAGGGGTCGTTTCTGCCTAGAGGAATCAGGGCTAGCACCACATAAGGGGGAGGGAGGGGTGTGTGTGTGTGTGTGTGTGTGTGTGTGTGTGTGTGTGTGTGTGTGTGTGTATTTCTGTGCTTTCCTGCCTTTGGGCTTTTGCTCATATGATTTCATCCACCTGGAATGCCTTCTACTCTCCATCCCTTACCAAAGTACACTTTGCCTACAAAAAGTTCTAGTATCATCACAGCCTAAAGTGATCCCATGGTCTTGCCCAGGCTCCTTGCATGGAAGGTGCACTTAAAAAAATGAATCATAGGGGCGGCTAGGTGGCTCAGTGAATAGAGCACCAGCCCTGGAGTCAGGAGGACCTGAGTTCAAATTTGACCTCAGATACTTAACACACACACACACACACACACACACACACACACACACACCTAGCTGTGTGACCTTAGGCAAGTCACTTAACCCCAATTGCCCTCCAAAAAAGCAAAAAGGATAAAAAAAAATGAATCATAGATTTCTAATTGGAAGGCACCTTAGATCATCCAGGCCAACCAAGTCCTTCATTTTACAAATAAGAAAACTTAGTTCCGAAGGAAAAAAAGTGATTGGCCCAAATCTTTACAGGCACTAAGAAAAAAATGGAATTTGAACTCACGTCTTCTGGGTGAAATTTAGTGCTTTTCCATTAGATCTTTTTCTTTAGAACCCCTGGCAATTATATGAACTCCGAGCAGGCATCCTCTTCTGAACCCTTGCCAATCATCTGAACTCCTAACAATTACTGCTTGTATGGTCTATTTGGCAATTAATCATGCTCTACCTCTGAACATCTCCTCTATTGTCTTGAATTCTTATTAAAATCTTTTATAGTTTTGCTTTTCATGTCCTAAGGTTTTATCTTCCTGACTACATTGCAAGCTCTTTTAGGGAAGTGGGGAAATCATAGAATCAAGCAGTGGCTATCTACTTCTTTGTTTACCAAAGGAAACATTGTAGAGTATCTTGCACACAGTAGGTGCACATTAATCTTGATGTTGGTGATTTTATTTGATTTTTGTAAGTCTAAACTGAAACTAGGAAAGAGTGGTCAGGGCTTTGTCCTAGGATGCTGAAATTCAGAGGGACCTGATAACTACTTACATTTCTTCAATAGCTAGAAACAACTGAGCTTAGCAACTTTTTAGCAAGAGTAACTAATTGAAATAGAAAAAAAAAATTGAGTGCTCCAGGAATTCAAAGCTAGATTTGCCGACTTCCAACTCCTTTTTGCTACTGCCCTCTTCTGAGGTTTGAATCTAATCCCTGGTGGTTCCCAGTCACAGGGACTATGCTGTTGATTTTTCCTCCCTTTGGAATCACTCAATCATCCATCCTTTCCTTTCTAAATATGTCCCTACCAAGTACAGTTTCTCATCATAAGTAGTTATAATTGGTTCCACATTAACTTGTTAATTGAGATAGTTGACACTAGCTGTGTGACCCTGGGCAAGTCACTTAACCCAGATTGCCTGCCTCCCCCCTACAAAAAAAAAATTAAAGTAGAATGGACTTCTTCCAAATACTTTGTGTGCTTCTTTCCTAGAAGCCCTTAAACTGAAGCTAAAAGACCACTTATTAGGAATTTCCTGTCAGGCAGGAGGCGAACTTCCTGTGGCTCTATGGTTCCTTCTAACTCAGAGAATCTGTGACTCACATATAAGGAAGGCATTGGTGGGGGTGGGGCAGTAAGGAAGGAGGAAGGGGATGTCAGGAGACTTGGATTCCTTTGCCACTTATTATTATTAACATTGTCACACAAACCATGCCTCAGTTTACTCATCTGTAAAATGAGGAAATCTCCAATTTCTCTTCCATCTCTATGAATTAAAAAAAATTGATTGATTGATAAATTGATGACTTGATTGAACTTCTGAGATTCAGTTTTCTCCATGTATTCCCAGAGAGGTCACCAACACAGCATGGGACCAGGGGAAGATGAATTTAATTTATTAAATTATTTACTTAATTTATTTACCTTTATTTTTGGGAGGGGATGATACTAATAGTAATCCCTGGAGGAAATCTGGTTAATAGAATAATTAATGAATAAAACAACCTCATGCTATTGGAATTCAAGTGGCATGGTTTACAATTCCCCCCCCCCCCCCAGATATAAAATTTTTTTTTTGATTGCTTAAGTTAAGTTGTAGAAGCATACTGGACTTAGAGCCAGAAAGAACCTTAGAAATCATTGAATCCAACCCCTCTCATTTTACAGATGAGGAAACAGATGGGCAGAGACATTAAATGACTTATCCATGGTTACCCAGCTACCAAGTGTCTGAAGCAGATAGGGAATCTTTAAATGGAATAAACAATAAACAATTTTTTCCAAATCCCACCTCAGTTCTTCTGACTGTGCTATTGCTAGAAGAGAGAGAAGCTTAGGCTTCCCAGGCTTTCATTTAAACCTTTTCTCCTTCCTTTTCCTGGGATCTTGTAAGTTGGGAGAGATCGCTCCTTACTAAGCTTTTGCACCATTATGAGCCATCTAACATTCAGAGAGCATAGTGAAAAGGTCAACATTTTCAAGCTGACACGATGACCAGATTTTGTGTGGGAGACTTTGACAAAGGGCTTCTTGTTCCCAGTGGGGCTGGCACCTCTTTTCCCCAATTGAATCTGACATTTACCTCATCGGATGGTGAGCTTTTTTGGAATTAATGATAATGGCTCATTTGCTTAGAAACAAGCAGAGAGAAAGGAAAAGAAGCCTTGGGCCCTATTTGACCACGTCCAGATGCCCAGTAGTTGGAAACAAGTGAATGGAGGTGAAAATAAATTGGGCAAAGATGCAAAGGGTGTTTTGGTTGACGACTTCCCAGGGCTCAGCGGCCCATGACTAGAGCCCTGAGTTGGAGTGTTCTGTCCCTCTGAGAGCACATTCCATTGCCATGACCATGGGCTCCCGTGTGTAAGTCTGGTCTAGTGACTTTGTTTATTAATAGGCACTGTTCTCCTGGGACTCCTGGGACTTGATTTACATGTGAACTTCTCTTCCTTCTCTGAGCCCAGACAAGTGGGCAGAGCTAAACCAGAACTGAAATCATTCTTTTGACCCATATTGTCACATGCTTGCCAGCAGGTAATTACACTGAACTGTGTGGAGGTGGACTTGGGACACACCAAGGAAACCCCTGCCTTTTGTTGTCCTTGTACTAGGCAAGAGCAGATGTTCTAGGTACCTCTAGGTAGGGCAGGGGATAGAGGAATCCTATCAGAGACACTTCCTGGCTGTGTGATTCTGGACAATTTTTTCAACTTCTTTCTGCCTCGGTTTCCACAATTGTAAAAAGGAGAATCATCTCTATTATAGATAATAGCATCTACCTTTCAGGATTATTGTGAGGATCAATTGAGATATTATCTGTACTGCCCTTTAAGGATAATATAAATATAAACTTACTATTATTATTCTAGGTTCTGAGAGGGAGGGTATTAGCAACAATAAAGGCTAAAAGTGATTCCATTTTTTAGCCTCCTGGAAACAGCAGAGAATCTTTGAGTCTTGTATTATTTTGGGTAGTTTGAAGGACCTCAGTAACAAAGAGAGACAAACAAAACAAAACCTTCCAAACTTTCTTTCTCTTAACTTATTCATTCCCAAAGTCATGAACCCAAATTTAATGAAAAGACAAAAGGACAAAGACAGAGAAGTACTCATTTGTCTTAAATTTTGACTTACATCCTGAACTTAACAAAAACTAAATAGGATGGGCATTAATCTCTGTTGAATAGAAAAGGAAAAAAAGGATTGTATCTGAAATTTCAGATTACTCTAATGTATAACTATAATGTGCAACTCTGGTTTGTTTTCTTTTAAGGACATAATATGGTCAAATGGTAGCCTTCAAAGCTACCTGCTCTTGTTTGTCTGGCCTTCCCTCTGGCCTTCATTCTGTTCTTTTTTATTAAAAAAAGATGACTCAATGACCTTTTTTTGGGGGGAGGTGGAGGGAGGCATCTTATCCTTAACCTCCCTTGCTTTCCTGTCCCCTCAAAGAAAAAAAAAGGAAAGAAAAAGGAAATCCTTTTATGTTTACATAGTCAAGCAAAACGAATACCCGCATTGTCTATGTCTAACATGTTTGTCTTATTCTGCATCTTGAATACAACCTTCTCCATCAAGAGATAGATAGTAAGAGACTTGTTAATTTTATGAACAAGACTATTTTGATTGACCACTCTTGATATTGCACTTTGGAAATGTTAAGGTTTTAGTCTTAAGCCATATGCATGCATGGATACACACATATGTAATATTTACACACATACACACACCTCTATGCATGTATATATCTATGGCTCCAGACCTCTGATTTCATCTGTATTGGGAGAACTCAATATGGAAACTCCCTCAACCAACTGGTTAGGTGGTTTGGTAAGGTTGCTCAGTTGCTTGGGACAGTGAGATTAAGTGAGTTGCAGATGGTCTCACCGCTAGTATGTATCTTTGGCATGACTTGAAGTCAAGTCTTCCCGATTCTAAGGCCTTTTTTCTATCTGATAGTCATACAAATACTTGTGCACACATCTTGGCTTTCTGCCAAAGGCCATTATGAATGGAGGATCATGGATTTGCTGGGAAAGAGCACTGGACTTAGAAATCCAGAGATACTGATTCTAGACCTGACTGCCATTAATTCCCTGTGTCACCTTGGACAAGTCAGAGTGGCCTCATTGATTGTGGAGTTCTCTTTTGCTTTTGCCAATCTATGGGCCTACATGAAGGACAGAGGGAACAGGCATAAAAATCTGGCATGTCAATACAAAAGCAAATAACCCTTGGGAGCCTGCGAATAAAGGCATTGACTTGATAGAGAAGGGTCTCCATTTTTGCCCAGTGATGGCAGACAATGTGAATGCCTAAGGGATATTGGCTGAAGTGATCCAAAGAGAATGGAGAAATTTTTCAGAATGACCTCAGAATTTACTTCTGAAGTTTCTCT
Source organism: Pseudocheirus occidentalis (assembly GCA_028646575.1). Classification (NCBI taxonomy): domain Eukaryota; kingdom Metazoa; phylum Chordata; class Mammalia; order Diprotodontia; family Pseudocheiridae; genus Pseudocheirus; species Pseudocheirus occidentalis. Next base: position 171,947,416 of record CM053600.1, read on the forward strand.
CTCTCCCTCTCTCTCTCTCTCTCTCTCTCTCCCCCCTTTCTCTCTCTCTCTCTCTCTCTCTCTCTCTCTCTCTCTCTCTCTCTCTCTCCCTCACTCTCTCTCTCTCTCTCTCCCTCTCTCTCTCTCTCTCTCTGTCTCTCTCTCTTTCCCCCTCCCTCTCCCTCCCTCCCTCCTCATCTCTCTCTTCTTCTCTTCCCTCCCCAGTTTTAGACTTTTCATTTGCTAGAAGAGTCAGAAAACGATTCTTGTCCTATGCTGTGTTATCAGTCAGGTTCATTTGTTGTTTAAAAAAAAGCAACTTTTCTTTGAAACATTGAGCTCAGATGAAGCATAGAATAGTTTAACAATAGGAACTTTGTGTTCCTTTAAAAAAAAAAAATCTTCAGTAAGACAAAATGTTCACCGTTCTTTCCCAGGCCACGTTTAATACAGAGGAAAGGTGGGGAGCCCATCTTAGGACCATCCATGAAGCAAGGAGCATTCAGGCAGAAAAATCCCACTTTGAGAGGCAAATTGGATGGGAAACTGGAGAGCAAGAGGAGAGTTAACCTTTGCAGCCTCAAAGCAGTAAGAATAGAAGCCCCTCTTTCCTGAGACTTGGGAGCAGTTACATCTGGATGCCTTGGAGACCTCAGTGCTTCAGAGCAATAAAAAGTAGATGTTTCCTACACAAACACAGGGGACTATTGTTTTACTTTATGCCCTCAAAGCTCTGTCCTGGGTTATTTTCTTCTCTCTTCACTCACCCTTCTCAGTAAATCACATGGATTCAGTTATTACCTTTTATACAAATGTCCCTAAATCTATAGACCTCAAAGCCTAGAAGCCCTACTTTGCTAATGACCAGTCAGCTCCATGTTTCTACCCTAGTCATCTCAAACTCTGCTGTCAAAGTGGAACTCTTCATCTGTTTGCTTAGCTCCTTATCACCTCTTGCTTGGACAATTAGCAGTCCTTAGCTCACTCTAGGATCAACTGAGTGCAAACCCCTCCCCCCTCAAAACTTGGTATTTATTTTGTGCATAGATATATATCTATGTACATGATTGCCACCCTCCCCTGGGAGAAAGTAATCTCCTTGAGGGCAGGGACTGTTTTTGTGTTTGCTTCCCCAGTGACTGGAACAAAGTAGATGCTTATGGAATGTATTGAATGAAACTGAATTGCTTTTAAAAAAAAGTCTCAGCTACAGTTGTGTAAAACTTTGGTAAAATGAAAGTTTATTAAATCAGCATTTCTTTGTGTTACACTAGCCATAAGCCCCATCCAATGGTGGTAAAATTGGTGTAATCTGTATTTAATTTATACACTTTCTTTTTTTATCTTTTATAATTTTAAGGTAATTTTTTAAATTTTAATTTTTAACTTAAAATCTTAATTTTAAATTCATTAATTTAATTTTTAATTTTACAATTTAATAGCTAAGTTTACTAAGCTATTCCAAGCTTAGCTTATTCTTATGCCTGAGTTTATTGTTAGGGCTTCTAAGCCTTGGGTACCAGCACCTGGTCTGAGGTCTCCATGTTTTGAAGGAGAAGTAATAGAATGTTAATGGGAAAAGATATTAGTCTGGTGATAGGAGGAAGTTCTGGAAACAACTTAGGTCTGGGCCTGGCAGTTGTTTAGAGGCCTGAGGACAGAGTGGGCGTTCACCTACCTGCTAACTAGACTGCAGAGCTGGACTACGCCTTGTTTTTGATGCTATTCTTGGATGCATCTCTGTGTTTTGTGGATTTCATCAGCACATCTGCCCACACCATGCACCATGGGTTTTTCTTCTTGGTTCTTTTTCAAGAGGCAAGAGGTTCCATTACCCTCTAGTGTTCAGAATTTAGGAAGGATGGGGAAAGGTGGTCTGTACCATTTTTTATCTGACTGCCAGCTCTCACTCTCCTTTAAATCAGAGAAGATCAGGCTTCTTCATACTGACTTTGTTCCCTTGTAATATCCTCCTTGGAAACAACATGGTGAGATTGGCACAGAAACTTGGCATACTAATATATCAGTCATTTTATATGCATGGTTATTTCATTTGGCTCACACCAACTGGAGAGTTGAGAGTTGAGGTAGAAACCCCCCCCCCCC